>JACGCM010001144.1:3638283-4851045 GCA_014058105.1 Kingdonia uniflora | reverse complement strand
TATTGCATATGTGTAAACATTAGTTTTCCATCTTGTCTATGGCCTCACTATTTCTGTGCGCTACCCTTGCACCGTTAGGTCCACGGCTTCGCCTATGCCTGCATCGCTACACACAACAACCCAAAACCCCAAACACCCCCCTAGTTGGGTTATGCGCCCTGGCTGGCACCTGGGCAGGTTTTGTCGCGTGTCCTGGCTGTGCACAGCCCCCCATGCCACTTGCGCTCTTGGGGACCCCCCCTTTCGTCCAATCTTGCAGCTTCCATGGTGCACACACCTCCCCCCCTCGGTGGTACGCTTTTTTTTTTACAACCACCCGGCAATTAGGGTACGGCCCACCTAGGCGCTACTAGCATTTGTGTGGTTTTTAGGCTTTTTCTCCCAAAAGTACCCGGACTGGCCAAAAAATACGGGTGTCATGGCATGGCTACCTTGGACCGAGGGATCTCAACCGTTTATTCGGAAGCCGTGTAGTGAGCCGGTGCTCAGTATAATACAAACTGTTGAGAACCACCATTAAACAAAGAGCGTCGTACCCCCCCGGAGAGCCCTTCCCCACTATATTCCTTGGTCCCTACATCCAGAACAGCACGTTCCCACACCCCTTTTGCCATCTTTGGCTTTTTCTGTGCCGTATTTTTTTTTTTGTTCTGATGCTTCTTACCCTCCTAAGTTGTTTTTTCTTTCCCGAGTCTACGCACGCCGTCCTTCCTGCCCCACCTCCGCAGTTCCCAGCTCGTGTGTGTCCACCGGATATTGATGGATGGTGCTATTGTTTGCCGGGCTTAGTGGCCCGCTCGGCTTCGCACCTCGTCGTTTCCCTTCCGGCAGCATCCCCCCCACCCCCACTCCCCCTTCTGACCTCCCCCCACCCCCCCCCACCCCCCCCCCCCCCCCCCCCCCCCCCCCCCCCCCACCCCCCCCCCACCCCCCCCACCCCCCCCCCCCCCCACCCCACCCCCCACCCCCCCCCCCCCCCCCCCCCCCCCCCCCCCCCCCCCCCCCCCCCCCCCCCCCCCCCCCCCCCACCCCCCCCCCCCCACCCCCCCACCCCCCCCCCCCCCCCCCCCCCCCCCCCCCCCCCCCCCCCCCCCCCCCCCCCCCCCCCCCCCCACCCCCCCCCCCCCCCCCCCCCCCCCCCCCCCCCCCCCCCCCCCCCCCCCCCCCACCCCCCCCCACCCCCCCCCCCCCCCCCCCACCCCCCCCCCCCCCCCCCCCCCCCCCCCCCCCCCCCCCCCCACCCCCCCCCCCCCCCCCCACCCCCCCCCCCCCCCCCCCCCCCCCCCCCCACCCCCCCCCCCCCCCCCCCCCACCCCCCCCCCCCCCCCCCCCCCCCCCCCCCCCCCCCCCCCCCCCCCCCCCCCCCCCCCCCCCCCCCCCCCCCCCCCCCCCAAGTCCATCCGGGCCTAAGTTTCAATTTTACCTGAGTAGAATACTGCTTCAAGTTATGTAATCATAGTTCTGATAAGAGAAAAATCAAACATCTAGTTAGAAAGAATTACATAAATAAGAACACATGTTTAAAAAATAATTAAGTAAAATTGTATATTATAGATTAGATTTCAATGATAAGAGCTCTAACCACTAGGCAGCTTTGCAGATCTTATCAACTTTTGACTCATATAATCTTTAATACCAGTCGAACTTTGTATAAATGATACAAATGCATAAATAACTTCAGTGTTTTAGAAAACTATGAAAGTGAACTTAAGAGTTTCTACATGCTCATATGAGAGGATATGAATAGAAAGCTACAAACAACAGGAATAAGAAGAGTACAACAGGGTAGAACGATAATGCTCAAGCCTTACACCATGTCTTTGTAGAGGCCTTTTGAACTTCACAAACAAAAGAAACTCAATTTACTTTTAAGGGACAAAAAGAAAGGAAACAAAGCATAGTTCAATCACAATGATTCAGAATAGTGACAGAGTGAAAAGTGTACATTACATCACGTACTTCACTATAGAAGCATGGAACAGTTTTATACAATAGTACAGATGGATAGCTGTTTACAGTTATCCATGAGATTCGAACAAAAGGCCAAGAGATTGAAAAGTTTTGTAGAGATTGCTGGTTGTTTACAATCCATGAGAAATATATCAAGTTAATATATCCAGATAATGAGTTGGACGATGGTTTGACTAGGTCTGAGTATAACTCTGAGAGTGTTACAAACCATTGGTCTTAATGCAATTCATTGTCATTTTCAGTGTAGGTTGGACTGTGGCAAGCTGCTTAGTACTACATTCTAAGCTACAAAGTTGCTACATTATCCATATGAGGCATTCTAAACTAAAGAACTAATTTTGCAACATTACCTCAATGTAATGCACATGTACATTATTATACAGAAAGAAGTTTGTATATTGCATTATTGCTCAAATATTTGGATTCAAAATTTTGTATCATCTCTGATTCAGCATATGCAATTCAAGTTATCCAGAAGAAGTGTGATTCCTCTTGAGCAAGTTTGGTAGATGTTAGACAAGCTAGAAGAACAAATGTACCCTAGGAAGTAACCTTGTTTAATATGAATAAACTTTGGTTGGGGTCTGCCTAACCCTAGCTTCTCTTTTCAAAAAAGGTATCAGCAAACAATAGCATACATAATTTAAATAGGTCGAAGTTGAATATTAAGTACATGGTCAAACTCTATTTACATCTCTTTGATTTTAAGAAAATGCTCACCTTCAAGATACCACAAATTTAGAAGAATAAAGTGAGACTAAATTAACATCATTGGCAAAAAGCTCTTTACTTAAATGGGTAATAGATAATCAACACATTGTATAGATCTTGCAGAATTATGCATGACATCAAAGTAAGTAAAAATAACTATTACCAATTCATATGGAACACCTCTAAAATAAGAATATAGCAAATTAGTGAAAGCTCACCTTAGTATGAAGCCCAATTCAATTTCGAAGACCCAAATCTTTCAGCAATTATGAAGACCCAAATTCCCAATATTCATATACCTTCGTAAAACAAAACAAAAACAAAAACAAAGACAAATTGAAGTTGTAAGAAACCCTAAGATAAGTCCAGTGAAAAAATAATAGAGCATACTCAATAATTTACTTTACCCAAATTAACAAAGAGAATATAGAGAGGGAGAGAGGTCATACCTTCTACTCTCTACGAAAAGGGATTAAAATCCTTAGATTTAGGGGAAAGTAATTAGAAACCAATATATACTGTGAACCGCAAATCAACGAATTATAACAGAGTACTCCACCTCAAATCTAAAACCCCAAACAAATTAATTGTAATAGAAGAGATAGAAAGGTAAAATACCAATAATTTTGTAAGCGAAATAAAGGGAGAGATAGATATGTGAGACAATACCTCAAATCGCTCCTGAGCAAAAACTACTGATTAGATCAAAGATTGATATGGTCAAGATTTTTTAATAAATCTGATCGATATTCTAAATAAACCATATGTTGATGATTTTCGTACAACAACGAAAATGGTATACAAGTCCCTAAGGCATAAAAATAGTTACATCAATCTTTGACTTCAATTAGTTCAAACTGAAGATAGAAGATTAGTTACATTACTAACTATGACTAAATTGAACCTTGAATGTATAGAATCATCCATACTTCTATAGGGAGCAATGTAGATGCACAAAACTTGGGGAAGATAATTTATCGAAGTAGGAATAAGAAGAGTTGTAAGCTATAAAGAAAGCTCGAGCAATATACATGTGCTAAATTTTTTATTTTTAATAGCTATATCCTGTCGACCGAGCTCATCTTTCCCCAAATTTCTTTAGGAGTTGTTCCTGCTAGGAGAAAAGTTGCTGATATCAACATACATCTAAACTAAGCAACAAAAACACTCTTAAAGTATAAGAACAAAGCCTATAAAGAGAAAGAGAATATGAAAGCCTACCTCCAAATAGTTAGTGCGAGGAAGAGAGACTGATATGTTATCAAATCGCTTCAATAGATCAACAACAACCCTAACAAAGCACCATAACAAGCACAACAATACTAGCAACAAAAAAAACCATATGGGTATTGATAGAAAAGTTTTTATGCATATAATAAAACTACCCTAGTGGCTGCATCACAACTAATACTAAATAGTACCCACTACCACAAACTAAAAATCTACAATCATAAACCATAAAACATAAATAACTGCTGAAGAAAAGCAAAATAATACGATGGAATATCCAGTACACCACCACCTACAATACAAGACAAGATAGGAAATTTGAGTAAGTATACAAGATATGAGGATAAATTACATACCTTAAAAGAAAAGTTGCATAGCTTTACCTAAGAAGAATCCAAAAGCTAATTTGCTACGAAGTACCTACAACAAAATGGCAATTAAATTTTGGACAACCATATAAACCAAGTAGAAATAATACGGGTAACTACCATATATACCTACCTACTTTAAAAAGCGAGTAAACGCTTTAAGCCATGCAATCGTGGAACCAATTTCTGCATTGTATAGGTAGTCAAATGCAGGGTCTGTGAATGATGCATTATTATCCGCCTCGAAGTTTACGTCATCAACAATAACTTTAAACATAGGAGCACCAAAATCTCCTGCAATTACCCTCCCACTCACAAGGACTTCTTCTCAATAAAAGATAGTAACTCACAACGACCTTCTCCATCAGAATAAGGCATTGTTCGTGACTGCACGAGTGAAGGAGTGCCCATCCTCCGAATATGTAAATTTAACGTAAACACTACTATGTAAACAATATGTACACAATGATAGAAATAACAAATAAATTAAGTAACTTAAATATAAATAACTCAATAAAGCTAAAATCTTACAGTAAATGTCGTTGTGGCATCAACAGGGGGTTGGCTTTGAGAAGTCAGATTCACAATTGTTTCCTCCAATCCTTTGATTGCCTCCCTTTAGGATAATAGTTGTTGCTTCATATCCTCCTCAAGAGATAAGCGAGTTCGTTGCTCCTCGTGAAGTTGATCCCTAAGGTGACTTGAGGATAACAATTCATCACGAGTAACGCCAAATTCACAACCACGTGCATAACCTTTTTTTATCATTACCGCATACTTGTGCGACAGGGTCGTGGTCGATGTCTAAGCTCGCGTCTTCAGGATTGGTGGCAAGCACATTAATTTTTTTTTCCAAAAACACAAATAATGAATAAAAGATTGATATGGTACTTTTATAATGATTGATTAATAATCTCACCAACTGTATAGCAAGCTTTGGCATAAGGCAAGTCCCATCAGCTCTAGTATGCGTAGCTAAGTATACATTTGCCCTGAACACAGGAGCTTTTGGATTTATTTTTTTCTACAAGGAAAAAAAGAAAAAATTAATTATTTCATTTTAACATTAAGGCCAAACAAGTTGTATAGGATATCCAATTACCAAATTGTCTTTGAAAAGTGAAAACTAGCTACCATGTTCTCAGCTATTCTTCCAATGCCTCTTCTCTCTATTGTATGGGGGCACTTCATAGCTTTTCTTGCATTCTTACCCCTCTTTCGGTGAACTATGACACTGGGTTTCCTCTGCAAGTCAACAAACTTGTCCCAATCTTCAGTTTTAAATGCCTTTGGAACTATTTTCTTTCTTTCCTCGTCCGTATTGTATTTGTCATAATATTTCTTTTAAAGAGTAAAGTTGTTCTCAACCCACAACTTGTTGGCCCTTTTCAACACCTTCGCTTTCATGTGGCCAGGAACATTAAACTCATCCTTTAGTTTTGTTAATATTGTTAATGTAAATAAATGCAAGCAAATGTAATGAAATAAATAAGGAACTAACCTTTATTTTTTTCCAAACTGTGTTTTTAGAATCATCAGACACATATTTCCAGAATTCATGAAAAATAGAACAATGTGTTCTCACCGCCAAACGAACCTTGCTAGAAAAATTAGCTCCATTTTCACCAATTGGTTGAGCATTTTCATCGAATGTGATCATCTTTCTTGTATCGTTTGTAGCCATGTTACTGCAGAGGTTTGTTTTCATATGAAATTAAACAAATTGGGTCAGTTATACTTTGAGAAATCAGTAATAAACCATTTTTAGCAATAACTTATAGGTACTCATAAGCACTTGCTATTATATCACTTTTTAAAATAGTTCTGATTGAGATACTTAGTAATAAACAGTCATTTCCAATAATTTATAGATACTCTTAAGCACTTGCTCATAGATCATATTTATCCATATTACATACGTCAATACTAAATTAGGTCAGTATTTAATATAGATAAACAGTAATAAATAATCATAAACAACTGCTTATAACTACTCCTAAGCACCTGCTCAAACCATATTTAACTGCACTAGGGTAATATCATCAAGCAAGTACAAAATATAAGCTTGAGAATACTAGTAACTACTATAACCAAAACTAGCAAGGAAAAACACTCATTTAAGCATATAAAAGGGCATTCATAGTAGAAATAAGGAACATCTCATAATTTATATAGTTTTATTATAAAAACCAACCAAATTATTTATCAGCATATTTTTTTTATTTTAAAAATGCTTGAAATTAAGTTCTTCATTCTTCAACCCACAATCCTTCACAACTGCCTTCCTCTTCCTCCACAATCTCTTCACTTAATGCTAAAGCACATCATCGGGCATTCTTCCACTAAATACTAACGGATCTTCGTAAGCATCTACATCTCGAGTCAATCTCTTTGGGACATCTAAAACAACATGCCAATTATTCTTCCTCATTAAATCTTTGCAATAAAATACTTGAGATGCTTGAGATGCAAGGATAAATGGTTCATCCTCTATCGTCGAATTTCTTTTGAGCTTTTCCAAGTTCACATGAATTAGATTACTTTCTGGATCAATTACGCATCCATTGACTTTATCCTCCAGTTTAACCCAATCACAGTAAAATATTGTTTGCATAAATTCGTAGTAGTTTAATTCAAGAATCTCTTTGACAAACCCGTAGTATGTGGTTTCTTCCTCCCTTGAGTTCAAATCCTTTTTACTTGAAACAAAACTAGTTACAACCTTCATTGTAGCCCCACTGTTCTGTGTTGTCATACTACTTTCTGACTCCTTCGTACAAAATATATATCCATTTGCCCGATATGATTTGTACAAAACAACATTGAAGTCAGGATCGATTGCTAACCTTTTTAGAGTAGACATATCTTCATTTTCAAGCTGGTATGACAAAATAAATTATTAATAACATATTATATAAAATTAACAAGCACTAAATAAATAATGGATGAATAATAAATATGTAGTATATTATTACTTGTTCTCTTAACCATGGAATGAAGTTCAACGGTTTCACAGTTCGTGTGTTTCCTCTTCGTCTTTCACCCTTAGATAAAAGGGCATCTTTGTATACCTTGTACTTCCTATAATGTAAAACAAATCCATTAAATTTATTTTTGAAAAATCATCCTTAAGTTTTACTAAAAGTACATTAAACTTACTCCTTCCATTCGTAGACGTCATCGTAAGATTCCAAATTCATTTGGGAGCTTGCTCGTGCTGGACTTGGCCAAGAAAATGAGGTGTGCTCTTTTGGTTTAGATTGCCTTCACTAGAACATTCGCCTTCGCCGTCCATGAATGCTTCTCGTCCTCGTTTATGGCTTCCTCTCTATACATCTAAAATGTACTCCATGCAGTACAACATTGTTTCCTCTGCAATATAGCGTCCTGCAATACACCCCTCTGGGCATGCCGGATTTTTTACATACATTTTGTATGTTCACATCATCATAATCAAAGAAATCCATTATATTGTTTTCCTATAGGTATAAATTTATTGAAATGACAAATAGCATATATATTATACTTACCGTTCGAAAGGATATATCCAACGAAATCTAACAGGCCCACAAATTTCTGCCTCCTCTGTTAAATGTAGAACGAGGTGCATCATTGGAACGAAAAAAGGAGGAAAGTATTTCTCGAATACGCAAAGTGCTTCGATAGCACGTCGTTTAGCAATAGTAAGGTCGTCACGTCGAATGGACTTGGAGAATAATACGTTGAAAAATATCGATAATTGTCGAATGGCGACAACCAATGGCTTTTGTTTCTTAAATCCATACATTAACAACACTGGTAGCAAATGTTGCACTAGAATGTGATAGTCGTAGGATTTCAAGCCCTTCACTTGAAGATCTTCCATGTTCACAAGACGTTCCCAATTAGAATTATAACCAATAGGAACCCTCAGCGAACTCAAAGTGCTACAAATTAATTGATTCTCAGTTTGGGATAGAGTGAATGGAGCTTTCGGCAAAAAAAACTTGTTCCCTTTTTCCACAGGCCGTAAGTGTTTTCTTATTTTCATTCTTTTAAGATCCTGACGAGCTTTAAGTCCTTCTTTGGTCTTGTCTTTTATTTCCATAAGTGTCGCAAAAAGATTATGTGCAAAATTACTTTCACAATGCATCACGTCCAAATTATGGCGAACAGGTAGATCCTAGTTAAAAATATAAAACATTAAATTTTTCACCAAAAAAAAAAAGCAAAATATTCAAAGAATTTTAAAAGATATTTATTTCACCTTCCAATACGGCAAATCGAACATGATAGATTTCCTTGACCAAGGCTGTAAGACTTCTTTACCCTTGGATGAAGAAGTAGGTATAGGCGTAGTCATAGGCGTAGGCGTAGGCATAAGAGTAGTCAGAGGCGCAGGCATAGGCATAGTCAGAGGTGTAGACATAGAATTAGTTGGTGAATTAGGCGCAGGAGTATGTATTTTCCTCTCTTTTTTTGTGCATGCTTTTTACTCTTACTTTTTGGCGCAGGTGTCTTCCTCTTCACCCCTATTATATTTCCATACGATATTTTTAAGCCTTCTACTTTTTTTAGTATTTCAGAACCAGACAAACGCCGAGGAGTCTTCCGATGCTCCTCACACCCGTTAAATTATGACTTTTGTGACCTAAAAGGATGATTTTGTGGTAGAAATCTTTGGGTACCCATGTAAGCATGCTTCCCCCCATGTTTTAGCCATTCTGAATCTATGTCTTCACTACAAATAGGACAAGCAAATTTTCCCCCAGTTCTACACCCAGAAAGATATCCATATGCCGAAAAATCGTGTATGGCCATAAAAGAATCGCTTTCATTGTAAAATTAGTCTTACTATGTGCATCATAGGTCATCCTCCCATTAGACCGGTCGGTTCAGGTATCAAGAGTGATAACATTGTGAACTTTTTACGCATACATAAAGATGGCGGAAGGTTACAAGGAACAAGCAAAACTGGCCAACAACTTTAATAAATACTCTTGTTACCAAATGGGTTAAATTCGTCTGTTGCAAGTCCAAGATAGACATTGCGTTTTTCGAAGAAAAAAAAAACTTGGCCACTTATCGTTTACTTATTTCCAACAAGTAGAATCAATTGGATGACTCATAACACCATCTGGAGAACTTGACCTCGAGTGCCAAATCATACTTTCAGCAATCCATGGAATGCTGAAAAATAAGATGCCTTAGCTATAAATACTAAATGTTAATATACCAAAAAGTAATTAATTTAAAGAGGATACAACTACTAACCTATGTAATCTCTGTAATCTTGGTGTCAGGGGAAAGTATTTTAGCACCTTCTCTGGTACACGTCGATTTTTCTTCTTCTCGAGAAACTTTGCTTTCCATCTACAATCACCACAAGTTGGGCAATTATCTTTAAGATCATGTTCTCTCCAAAATAGTACACAATCATTGGGGCATGCATCAATATTCTCGTAGTTCATTCCCAAAGCATTGACTAATTTCTTTGAATTATGTGTTGTTGGGCAACGAGTTCTCACTTGGGAGATATTTTTTAATAACTTCTAAGAACCCAGTAAAGGCATTATCAGACACGTGAAATCTTGCATTCACGCTCATCAACTCAATTACCGCAGACAACATGGTTTTCTCCACTGGGCATGATGGGTATAAGGGGCATGCAACATCCTCCCTCCACTAGGCAGATAGTACAGCTAAACAGATAAACAGATGGACAAAGCATAAACAGATGGAGAAAGCATTAGTGTACCACTATATAGCATTCCCCCAACCTTGAAAAAAAATAATAGTGACTCTTAGTACAAATATTATCAAGAATAACAGTGTTAGTTGTTATCTGCATCCATTGTATGTTCTCTCCTCCCATATATAGTATATATAAGCATCAAAAGAAACTTTGAGGATCTTTCTAAGGGATGGGTCAAGAGTATCCTCATTAATCAACTAATTGAATTCACTACTCCATCCATACACTCCATACACATAAAGAGCAGTAAGAAGCATCAAGAACCTCAATATGGACTAGGAAGCATCAAGAGCAATAAGGTGAAATATTAACTAAAGTATTCTATTGAGGTCAAATTTATATAGCTGGCCAAATTATTTTTACATTCAAGGAAGAGTTTCATGTTGTACTCCCATAAATATAATCCAAACACTAGCTTGATAGAATTTATACTAAAGTACAAGGCACAATAAAGTAAAAGGCACAATGAAAGGTTTTAGAGCATATGCAGGGTAACAAGCACAGAAAACCTGTTAATCAAGTAGTGATAACTATAAATCTTGAGATAGTTTTGCCCCTTCAACACCCTCCCCAATAAAGAGTCATGAACTCGAGTCAGATAAGAACTGTAATGCCTATCAGATCTTGATATGTTCCTGCATTTTAAGATTCAAAAATCTGGGTCATTCATAATTCCAAACATATACCTAGAACATTGTATTTTAATGTTATAACTGTGTAGGGGATGCACCAAGAAGAGACTACACTACACATGGTGTTCTTACAATCAATTACCACATAAATCGATTCATCCACCACATTTTACAATGGCCAAATGACTAGACAGTAGGCACAAGAAAACAACAAACATGGTGTTCTTATAATCAATTGCCACATAAACCCCCCAATATTTCATTAAACCCAGTAAAAATTCTAAATTTTACCATATTTCACAAATAAAAGCAATGAATAAAAATAAGAGAACCCCAATGTACCAAAACTACAAATAAGAAAAACCCAAATCACAATGCTTCCATTATCAACTAGTACCTGGGTTTGTTGAGCTTGTTGAATCTCCCTAATGCTTCTTCATATATAAACCCACCATTACTACTACTAAAACCCTCCAATCCCATCTCTCCATTGTAATGAGCTGCAGGTGTTTGTTTCAAAGTAACAATGCAAATTGCTGCATCTTCTTCTTGTTGACACAACACAACCATTACCACCACCTTCAGACAAAATAACACAAAACCCATTAATTGACACTACACAACACAACCATTACCATACACCACAATTCTCGATGCAAAATTCAAACACTACTGCTAATGATTTGATGATCTATTTCTTCAAACCCAATACTCAATTACAAAAAACAAAATTAGAGATTTATGTGAGTGTGGAGAAACATAAATACATACCAGAGAGGTAGAAGTTAGAGAGAGACTTTTAAGGAGTGATTTTGAGAGCCCAATTAGAGATGAGTCATCTAGAGATGATGATGATGATGACTCGTTGGAGCAGCGAAGAATTCCTGCTTGTAATTGCAAATACGTTGAGCTCTTAGTTTGTCATCATCGTCACTGTTCTTTGTTAATTTCAAGGGTGAATGAAGAAGGATTGATGTTGAAGATAGTATCAAAGGCCTCATTCTTTCCAAAATTAGAGTTGTTGATGATTAAATAGGGTTGGGGTGACTGAGGAGGAGCTGGAGGTGATCTGAAGTAGGGTTGAGGTTTCACAGTTCGGGGAGTAGCTAAAGCAAATATGTTTTTGGTTTTGGTTATTTTGATTTTTGCTGAGGGCTTTTTTGAAAGAAAATATAGAGTCAGACTCAGATCTCCCACTTAGCTGGCTTATTGGATCTAAGTCTGAGTTTTCAGATGTTTTATCTGAGTTTGAGTCTAAGTGGGTGAAAAAACAAACGCCACCTTAGTTCTTCAAATTCTTTCTCAAAACGGTGGTTTAGTTATAAAAAAAATTGACCTCTCCTGAGACATCAAATATTTGGTCTCTCACCCTTAATTAAGCGCCACGTGGCATAAGAGAGAAGAGAAACTAATTGTGACATTTAGAGTATTGTTTCTGTTAATGAGAGAGAAAGTACTCCTTGTTTTAAGCTAATAATATTAATATTTTAAGCTAATAATATTAATAAGAATCGGGAAATCAAGCTAGTATATAATATAGATAAAGGAGATGAATCATATAAATTATGTTATAAATGTCATTGTAACCAGAGCAACTGCCACTAACATGCGAGCTCTCGGACTCGCAACCCCCTTGGTGGAACTGGTAGGTGCAAGAGCTTGAGGTGATGGTGTTGGAGAAGCTACCTCCTGTAGAACAGTGATAACAAGCTTCTGACCTCCGACCTCACAATGTTTACCTACATCACAGATGTACTACTTTTTCTTTTTATGATAAAATGACAAGTTCGGATAAGTATATGACACTTCGAAATGATCTCATTATGTATTTGTGGAAGCATCATGAAAACAATTATATGTAATTTTAATGTAAACGCAACTTTATTTCAATTTTATGTAATTTCAATTAAGCATTTTTATGAAATTTATTTCAATTTTAATATAAATTCAAATATAAAATAATTTTAAAAAATCAAAACTTTCTCAACAAGATTCTATTATAAAAAATATACCAAACTTCTTAAACAAGGTTTTTAAACAAAATATACCAAAATTCTTAAAAAGGTACAACCAAACTTCTTAAACAAGAATCACCAAAATATATTAAACTTCTAAAATAAGATTCTTCAGCTAGAGCATCTTAGGCATTATTATTATTAGCTTTAAACATTATCGCCATAAACCGCATTACGTTGTACCTCCTAATAAACCCTTTGAGTGTCGTCCAAAGTAGACATGTCCATCGCCATCACATTTTGATCATTTTGGGCTTGAAATTGAGCTTCTAAATTCACCACACCCTTTGCCTTCTTTTCTCTTAACTTCATAATACGAGTTTCTCTCTCTTCCTTCTTCTTATCTCTCTCAGATATATACTTTTTTTTCTTCTTATCTCTCTCGGCAATATACTCTTCTTTCTTCTTCTTCATTCGGTCATGGCGACTAATAAGTATATTCACTACACCAAAATTGATAAATCACCACGGTCTATTTTATGGATTACCACGGATTTCATCTGTAGTATTGTTGGATCGGATATATCCCATGGAAAATTGGTAAAGTATACGTGGTAATTTAAATTTTCTTGACTTAAACTCAAGACTTTGAGTTGACTATAAAGCAAGACCATAATTATCCGCTGCAGGTGCTCTCCAAAAAACAAATTTGGGTTTTCGCAAGCAAATTTTGGGTTTCTCAAGAAATTTTTGGGATTTCAAGATTACTTAAACGATTTTGGCAACCCAGGATCTCACTATCTCAAGCCCTAAGTATCTCTAGTGATCTGGTTCTTGAATTATCTCTCTCTTGTAAACTTGATCTCGAGTAGAGATTTGATCTGAAATTGGAGGCTTTATTGTGATCTGAGACGAAATTCAAGGCTTGGAGATTTAATTTGTAAGTTCTTCTGATCTTAAAAGATTTGATTTGATTTTGTTTTTCTTACATGATTTTAAGTGATTTACCAATGTTTGATTTCATGATTTAGTGAATTTGTGCTGTCACAATTAAAAACTTCAAATGGTTATGTTAAAGTTACAAGTGGGTTGGCAGATATTTTTTCTGTATCGGTCTCCTTTAACGTTAATCATCTCTACTCATTTAATTTTCGAAGAATAGCTAAAAACCAAGCTACAGAGCTTTAGCTAATTATCACCTTGTTTTACAACTACTGCCTTCTCCATGGGTTTCAACACAAATACATTATTGTCCCATTTTAGCTACTATAAGAAGAAGAAAATGTTCAATTCATGGATCCTTATGAGTTTGTTGCAGTTTTTCCTTGTCTAGAGAATGTCTGTTGAAGTGAGTGACATGTATCCCCTGTCATTGCTATAAATAAACATGCCTTTCCCCGCCTAGACGGCTGGGGTATGAGTTTAAGGTTTTGCCTATTTTACTTCCTGTCTCTTGTCTTGCGTTGCATGTTACATTACCAAGCGAGAGTGCAATGACACTATCTTTTACTCAAGCTTCCCTTTTAGAGCTAGTAGCTTTAGCAATCCTTAGCTCTAACAGAAAAGAAGCATTACTTGACAGAGAGAGTTTGATGACCAGAGGTGCTAGGCTTTCGCATTACTCAACAGAGAGAGAGAGGTGTTAGACTTACTGAAGTTAAAATAAGCAAGCACTTCCCTTTGAATATACATCTTATGACATGCTAGATATATTTTTCAAGGTCGATTTTTCATTTCTTATAATTTTTGGTAACGTAGAATTTTGTGAAGTTGTGGATACCCATAGTCTTCACTGTATAATGTCAATAAAAAATAGGGTATGTGTTACTAAGAGCATTTCAAGATTACAGTCGACATGGCCTCAACTTCTCCGGCCAGATCCATAGCATCTATACCATGGAATCGATTTTTTTTTGTTTCATGGAAAAAGATGTCATGCTTTGCAAAATAGGTAAAGGGAACCTGAAAAGCGTTATCCACTGAATTTCCCCTTAGAAAATCTCTGCAGTTCCAATGGAAAATGTATGCCAATCTACATTTCCTCGAAGCCATACTAATCTGTTGAAATCAGAATTATCCAATGCTCCCGGCAGTAAGAAAGACAGCATGTTGGCATCTGATCCTCCAGCAAATTGTGCACTTACAGATTCCAAAGTTTGAAATGGTGAAAGCACTAAAGCCGTCTCTACCCGCCCCGAAAAAGGTACATATTCTTTTGGGGTTTTTAATGATTTGAAAGGTTGAACATTGAAGTAGAAACTGGCAGAAGTTAGAGAACCAAATTTAGAGTAGAGTCAGGGTACATTGAAGCCAGTAATATACCATTTTAGTATTTTGAAGTTACTCACCCCAAACAGGCATGGTTACACTCTTGGATTTTATAATTAACCCCACTAGGTCTACCAACACAATGTGTACTCCCATCATATATCTTCTTCTAGTGTACTGGATCTTTCTTCTTCGCCACCATTCTCATATATCTCTTTCTTTCTTAATTAATTAATACCATATCAGTTTTAACTTGGTTAACAAAGGAGAAAATTAAAGACATTATTACTGGGTTAGGGCGGGCTGCCCTAAAATCGATCTCACAATTAGCTGTACTCATTTTGGTAAATCAGTGATATTAATGCTTTATACATAAAGTATGTTTGGGGGTGTCCATTTATAGTATGGTCTTGTTCCTTTATTTGTTATAGTTTCTAATTAGAAAGTCATTTTTTACTAAATAGTTTTCTTAGTGTTCTAAACAACCAAATGGTATTTTCTCATTTTTGTACTCAAATTGAATTAAGGAGATATATTTGTGTTTTCCCGTCTCTTAAATTGAATTACCCTTGGTTTATTGACTTACTTATTTTAATTGTTACGTCTCTCGGGCAACTAGAGATAAATAGAGAGATAATTTCTTTCTATTGGCGGTTAAATTCAGCTGTGATAATCTATAAAAGTAAGTTTGGATCTCTCTCTCTCTATATACAGCAGTCTGTGTTTTCTGTGTATAACAAACACACCTCATTGAGTGAGTTATACTTATCCTTTTCATTGAGTGAGTTATACTTATCCTTTGGAGTTTATACTGTAAAGTAACTTATAATTTTAGAAATATTACAAATTATCTTCTTTTCATTCTTGTAAAGGTAGGTTCTTCATTTCATTATCTTCTTTTCTATTCTTGTAAGCATGGGTTTGTACTTGTTGGCATTGGTTTGTTGTGTCTCAGTTTCAACCATGTATCATGATTTTTGTTGCCTTGAAATGGAGGATTTACTGTCCCATCTTTACTACTAATAATAAATGAAGCTTAGCTTATGATAGGCCTTCATTTAGAGAAATGCCCAACACCTTTGGGGAGTCTTCAAAGGAGACACTCATTTAAGTGATCATGATAACAAGTGTGAAGACTATTAAGTGATCTTGAGGTAAACTATCATATGTTGTACTTTGATGCTACTTTAGTTGCTGACTTTGATTGCTTGCTTATGTCTCTTTAATTGGATTGCCGAATCTTTAGGTTAAGATTCTTTGTCACTTACATCACGACCAACTAAGACCTGTTTTTCATGTTTCTAAAAAGCTCAGAAAAGTTGTAAGTCCCCTTTTCTCTAATCTCATATGCTTGTTTTCTTTAATCCCCTGAAATTTGAATAATGATGCGTACACTTGATTAACGAGGTTATATTTGCTAGGCAATTTCACTTCAACTACACAACCCCAGATCGGACTAGACACGAGATGCTGAGAACTAAAACACCTCTTCCAACTGAACATTGGCCTTTTATAATGTTAGTCTTATAAATGTAAGAATACCATTAATTGCTTCCCCTCTATGCCAGTTTTAATCCCCTAAAAACTGACTCATATGTTATTAAATAAATGATCTGCCTCTTAGTGTTACTAAATGGATTTGTCTCTTGTAGCAAGGGAAATGGAAAGGGCTTAAGCTGTCCCAGACCCCACACCCCAAAGGCGCCTAGATAGGGTCTACGCCCTCATTCTCGTTATAAAGTTTCTGATGGTCAAGTGTGACAGATTACTACAGTCCTCTTTTAGGAGTCAGCATTTCCTCAAAGGTCCATTCTGCTCCCCGTGTTTGCCCAAGTATGTATGCAAATCATTTCCATCTAATAGAGCTTTGTTTTGCGAGGATGAGCTATGCCAGACTCTCTCTCTTTCTTTACAATTGAATTAGCCCTCTTGTAGGTTTTACTAGAAAGTTTTAAGGTAAAATATTGGACCAAAACTTGAGTTGAGCAGAACCTCAATTGCTTGGTGTCGACGATCCAAATTCATTTAACAGTTTCAAACCCATTATAGGATAACCCAATCTCTATTTTTGTAGGCAGATGTCCCAGGTCTGCTAATGTGGTCGGTAGGAGACCAGAACTCAATGCCCACATTACATAAAGTTGCCACCTTAGTTTATATTTTTAAAACAGAGAATACATGGAGGGGAGTAGTTTTATACGTAAAATACGTGGAGATTCTAACTCATAGTATGAACGCAATTTCACTATTTTACTTCTCAGCTGTATGATGTATTTATCTGCAACTTTTGAGGTTGTTACTTATCTCCTACCTTTTCTTTGTTTTCCCTTAATGCTACAGTGAACTATTTTTGGCCTACTAAAGTTTTTGGACTAGGCTCTTTGGTGTGTCAATATTCTTATGTTCTACTTCTACATAACAGGGGCATCTGGAAATGAATGAAGGTGATCCTGAGATACTGGAAGTCACCTCGTAAGTAACCTTCATTTTTCTGTTAGGTCTTTTTTTTGTGCTTTCTACAGCTGGATGTGGTTTTCTAGGATGCAATTACCAGTCTATTGCAGTTTGCTTTTCTCAATAAAGGCAAAAAAAAACCCCATAAAATAGGATTTGTATATTCATATGGGCTAAATAGCTCTTGTAGTTCACTTGTAGCTAAATAGCTCCAAGGATGATCTCTCCATTGTAACAAGTGTTAGGAAATTTCTGTAATAGAATATATACATTTAGATAACTAAATAGAAATAGAGGGTAAAACGGTTGAGTTCGCTTGCTTCAAATGTAAAAGGACTCATAACTCTTAATAAGTAAAACAAACAGTATATAAAACCATAATTCAGTACAAGAGAAGATAAATTGGGTTGAGAGGGGGAGGAGGTTAACAATTTTTCCTCGAAGAAGTGTCACCATCCATTTTAAAGGTGACGGAACTGAAGAAAGGGCGGTCTTTATGAATTTGATTATTGTAGATCTTATACAGCCTTCACATATCTTTTAGTTTGTGTTTATATTGATAATAGTATGCCAACTGTTCCCCTCATTAATGTTCAAAACTGACTATCTATGCAGACATGTAAAGAAAGCTCGCGTCAGTAGAGCTCCGAAGGAAGTTCTTAAGCCTAGCAGGTCAGCTTCAAAATTATGGGAAGAAGTCTTATTCCTTCTTTGTATCTTGCCTGTATGGTTCTCGGGTATCATGACCTACGTAACATTCTTTCGAACAATCTCAATTTCATTACTCCAAGAACCAGAGACTGTAGATACACTAATCACAGAAATCTCCTTTATGTTCTTGTCTTTGACTAGTTTACTTATATGGGGAGTGCTTTCTAAATGTTTGACCCTTCCTTTACCATCAAAATATAGGGGACAACATCAATTTACTTTGAAGATGTTTATTAATGAATGAGAGGAGTTATTAATTGTTTTTCGTTGATATAGGATCTAATATAAAGCTACATGTATAATAGGTGTATTTTTAGAGTGTTTAAAATTATGAGGTGTAATCTTGATATATTTGTGAATTTACAGCATCTGCTGTACTTACAGTTTTGCATCTACGAAAGATTGAAGCAGCTATTATCTTCATAAGCACAATCTAATGCTCATCCTAGCACTATTCAAACGGTTTGTTTTCTGTTAATCCCTTTTACCTATTCAAGGGCATCCAACTTATGCTCTATACATTGCCTTTTTCTATGGCACGACCACTATGTTTGTTTTCGATTTTGCCGACCAACTGTATATGTAGGTCAAGTAAACTAGCAAAATTTACGGTCTACATCAGTATTTTCTGTTATTGTGTTCAAAATTTGAAACAAGAGATTGAAAATTCTGATGAAATCTAATGAACTCTGCTTATCTGTGGGATCTTCTACCAACATATATTGCTGTCAGCAAAATTTTATTCTGTGGTGTTTATAGGTAGAGATCTAATCTTACTGATACCGTCAGATTTGTAATATATGTTCTCAGTTTTGATCTCTTTGCAGCTATTATGTGGAGGACTGGCTAGATCTACTGCCGCATTGTTTACAACTCCTTTTGATGTGGTAAAGACAAGATTGCAGACTGAGGTATGTTAATACAGTCGGTTCTATCTGTGAGATCAGTAATCTATTTTCACATACATTGAATCTTGTTGCTCTATCTAGTATGAGCCATTCTTAGTAAGAAATTTTGTTATTTCTTATGTTATATATGATCCTACCTAAACTGTTTTAATGCCTCATTATGGACTAATTTATTTCAGACAAGTTTTAAATAGATTATGGCTATGCAAATACATGACATAGCTTGCTGCAGTTTTCACCATGAGCAAGTCTCCATTCTTCAACAAATGAACATGTTATCTTCTTTGGTGAGTCACCTTTCCCTGAACCATCTTCCCTGTTAACAATTTGAACCCATTTTGTTGCGGCCAATCCGCTAAAATAGTTCATTTTGCAAAAGTTCTATAGGTTTTCTGAAATGTTCTTTCTTTACATTAACAAGGTAGAACTCAAAATTTATGGAACTTTATATTTGGCTTTTATTATATAGGTGATATGGAATGCTTCGTACTGGGGACTTCATTTATATTCTCGAGGTGACTTGGGATGCTAGATTTGTAACTCTTCACGTGAAAATAATAATTTCATTTTCATTGTTACTTTTTTCCTTCCAATTATTTTTGTTATGTTCTTTAGTTTATTTTGTATGTCAGAGAATAGCTGTAATCGGATGTTTTACTTTTCTTGAATGAAAGCAGTTTTTTTTAATTGTCTTTTGTTTGGTTTATATTAACTTGTGATGTGCATAGCTATAAGAGTGGGGAGTATTTTATATTTACAGCTTCACTGGGTACAGTTTTGCTAGCATTTTTTGAAAAATTAAATAAAAAATACCATGGACAATATCTGTGGCAAATGTATCGTAGTTTTTAAGAAAAAATTACAGACTTAATCTGTGGCAAAAAATTTGCCATGGATAAACGCCATAGTAGTATGAGAGAAAAAATTATAGACTTAATCTGTGGCAAAAAAAATTGCCACGGATAAACGCCATAGTAATATGAGAGAAAAAAATCAAATCCGTGGAAATTTGCCATTTACCACAGATAAAGGCTGTGGCAAATCACATAAATTGGTGTAGTGTATTTTGGCGTTCAATGAGAAGATTTTGTTTTTTTTCATTATTTTCCTTTAGTTTAGCACTTTTGATACTACTGGGACGTTCTGTCTCCACATCCGTGACAAGTACCGGAGAATTGTTGTTGGAGCTAGCGGGTGTGTCAGGTATTGTGGGAGTTGACATTCCCAGGCTAGAACTTGATGTTTGCATCATTCGCATATTGCGAGCTAAAGCGTCCGGGTGTTGGTCTTGCAAGATTTTCCAACATTGATGAATATTAAAACTTTATAAGTTTTTTTATAGACCCATTTAGCTTTACCACGTGCTTCATAAATCGTTTTGGCGGCATCGCCTTATAAAATAGATTAAGATAATAAAAAATACATAATTTTGGTAAAAAGAGTTTATAATTAATTAGTAATGACGAATGTTAAATTACTTACCAAATTTCCTTGTTGCATTCCGCTTATGGGGCCTTGCATCACATTTTTCAAACAAGTACCATAAACCTTGTAAGCACGATTCATATCCGACCAATGATTTTTCAAAGATGATATTGTATGCTCAACCCGTTCGCCATCCTGTTCATAAAAATCATTAATGCATCCAAAACTGAGTCCCTAAAAACATCAAGTTGTTGGCTGTTGTTTTTGATTATATCCTCCGAGACACGAATCCAAGCTTTTGCAAGCTTTTTGTTTTGAATGCCCGTCCATTTTAACAACTGAGACCCCGCCCTTCCACTAGTATTTTTCTTAGTCGTGCGACGTTTGCCTTTGCATTTTTGTCCATCAACAACCCCGACGTCTTCGGATTGAAATAAGTTAACCGATTGAGATGATTGAGATTGTGAGGGATTGGCGAATGGAGAAGGATGTTGGAATTGAGCGGGAAAGACGAATTGAGAGGGTTGTCTCCAATTATTGGGTACTGTGAACGACTGAGAGGGTTGTACCCAATTGTTGGACGAGTAAAATGATTGAAAGGGTTGTGATTGAGATGATTGAGGTTGAGGAGAATGAGTAAATTACAACCAATTAGGTGGGATTTGTTGTTGTTGTTGATTCAAACTACTATCGATAGGGAAATCTTTCTCTTGCGTAGTATTCATAGAATTCATCTAATAAGTTCAATATAAATTAATAATCAAGAAAAACTTAAAACCCTAGAATATTGAATATTGTAATCTATGAAATTAAAGAGGGGATATGGAAAAATTAAACATGAGTTTACCTTGAGAGATGAAGCTTCAACAATTTTGGATAATTGGAGTGAAGAAGATGAGTTGTGGTGCAATTGGAGGTGGTTTTTGCTTAAGTGGTGAAGATAGAGAAATGACTTAGTTTTAGAAGCTCCAACGAATTTACTCAGTTCAACAGGCGTTTAAGAGTTGGACGTTTAATTAAATAAAATATTAACATAGGCGCATAAGTCTTAGGTGCCTGTTGAAAAATAGAACAGGCGCCCAACACTTAGGTGCCCAATCGCGACTTTAAAATCCAAGGCTAAGTCATAGATTCCAAGACTCAGCCTTGGATTTGAAAGGTGAAATCCAAGTCAGTGTGGTACTGTTGGAGCTCGAAAATCCTATGTGGCACCTTGAAATCCAAGGTACTGAGGCCCTTTAGGAGATGCTCTAATAGTCACAGTTAGTTTCTTTTCTCTCTCATGCCACGTGGCGCTTAATTAAGGGTGAGAGACCAAATATTTGATGTCTCGGTAGAGGTCAATTTTTTTTCCTTTAGTTGGATGAGTTCTTCTAAACCAGTGAAGTGGACTTACCATCGCCTTTACGTGTTCGCTAAAACTGCTCTCATTAAGATCTTCGTCTTGCCTTATGCCACTGTAATTCTCTCTCTCTCTCTCTCTCTTTCAAACTCAAATTGAACTTTTTTTTATGTGAAATTAGGTTTGTGATTTGTATTGCGGGAATGGGGAAGACATGGATAAGTGGGACGAAGCTCAAATAGGTCACTACATTGGAATTGGTAACAACTCATCATCAAAATCCCTCTTTCAAAGACCCCCTTTTTACAGTTTTTGATTTTGTATTTAGTAAAACACTTCAAAAAAGCACCCAGTTTTGTTTTTTTTTTCTTTCGTGTGTAGATACTTCGGCGTCGTAATTAAGCGGTTTTCGGGAGGTTTGGGAGAGTCATAGGAAGTCCTCCACTGCAGATTTCTGTGAGGCTGACCCTTGTGTGGTTAGTGAAGTTCAGAATAGTACTCATTGTTAAGTTTAACACCTTTGGTAAGTACCCATTGTTGAAGTTTACGTCTTTATGTTGTTTTTTGCAGGAAAATTTGAATCTTTATTAAGGGAGAAGAGTGTTCCGGCGGATATCGTTTGCTGCTTGCAGCATTTGCAGGTATGATTTTTTCTTCTTCTTATGGACATTTTGATTGTTAGACTGTCTCTAATGGTATAGTAGATTGTCAAATTTTAGAGTAAAAGTATTGCTAGTCTATACTTTGGCACCTGTGACTGTCGCTGTTTGGAGAAATTGAAAACTTTGTCATTGCAGCTCTCCCTAGTCTTGAGACTTTTAACTCTTTAACCGTCTCATAGTAATAAAGAAAACGTTTGGTTTTGTAAACAGCCGTAGGAGATGATCTTCCAATATTGATTTATGTCTGATGATTTATGATGTTGTTTTTGTAACCTAGAAAGTGGATTTTAAAATAAATAAATTGTACATGCAGTTGTGTTTTGAGACGGAGGAGAGAGCAAGGAGTCTTCTTTGTAATGTGTCAGCTATATTGAGGCTAGGGGGTTATTTTTTTGGCATTACTCCTGACTCATCTACCATATGGTATGAAATTTGATACGTCTTTTTAAATTTTGTTTGGGGTCCTTAATTTGTATTACTTTGTAATTATGTGCTGTTTATCATGTGAGGAATAGCTACTTATGGGGAAACTCTAATTTTTCTGCTTACTTCCGTGGAAATAAAATTAAAAAATGGAAATTATAACTAAAAAGTCTACATTCTCGCTTGCCTAGAAGATGACAACATTTAGATGAGAATAGATATAAAACTTTGGTCTTGGTCTCTTATTTGTACCCCCATTGATTTAAAAAGCTCACATTAACACCCATAACTCGAAAATATTAAATCCCTATATAATGCAAAACCCAGATACTCTTAACATAATACGAAAAGTATTAAATGTTGATAAAACATAAAATCCGAACCAAAATAATATTATCTAGTTCTCTTAATATGAATAAGGGAAACACATATTCGATTAATAACTATATATTTGGTGGGTGTATACATCGATAAAAATGAAGTATTTCACCTAATGTATCGCAAAAAGTCGCAACATGTTGCATTACGGTCGCAAGATTCATGATGTGTATTGCTAACCTTGGTCGCATTCGCATTGACTACCTTTACCTTTCAATTATTCTTATGCCCGACAAATTGATTTTGTTTAGAATGATTAGCCGAAAAAAAAAATTGATTATGTTGATAGGTTCGAGGAAATCAAGCTAGTCAATACGTGTTGTGATGCTATTGCGACCATACCTAGCAATAAGCAACATGCGTATTGCGACCGCGATGCGACATGTTGCGATATGTTAAGTGAAATACTGCATATATGGTTACGCAATATCATAAAATACATAGCATAACATATCTACACCGACTATATATATATATTGTATATATAAAAATCTTCAAAGGGGGTGCAGCTCATATGGTAGAGCACTCGCATCGTACGGGAGAGGCACGGGGTTTGAATCCCTGCACCTCCATTGACATTAAAAGTCTATCTGCGGGGTCCCTTGCTTGATATTCCCAACCTTCATCTTTCTTTTTCAAAAAAGCCATAAATATATGCTTCAAATACTAAATTGATACAATAAACCCCAATAAACCCAACTCTTATCAATAACTCCAACAAAATTTCAGGAAAATGCTTAAACCCTCAACTCATCACAAATTTTACCCTAATACTCAAATTAAACTCAAATACATTCTCCATATTAATAGGTTTTCCACAATTTCAACAACAAACTCTCATTTCTCACCAAAATCACTTTCTTCAAGTGTGAATCAAAGTCTCTAAAAGAAAAGAAAAGAAAAACCAGAGAGAGAAAGAAAACCCCAAAGAGAGAGAGAGACGCTAACCTGCTTGGTGATGAAACCCCAAAGATCTCTTCTTTCTTCTTCTTCCTCTGGCTTATTTCGTGTGGGGGTGTTTGGTGAAAGAGATGAGAAACAAAACCCCAAAATTTACTTTTAGTTGGGAGGTTTATTAGACACATGTCATTTTATTCGTATCTCGAGACAAAAAGAGAGAAAAGAGAACCTGGACGCAACAAATTTTAACGAATGTTGCGACGCAACACGTGATGCATTGTATTGCGTCGCAATTGCGCATGTGCACAATAGGGGGTGGTGCGAGGTTTGATGCGATGCGTTCCAGTCTCGTATTAGACGCAACGGTCACAATTGCATTTGTAACGAACGCATCAGATTACCTTGCGAGTAATTAAACGTTTCACAATTAGTGAACTGGATTTATTGTCATTACCAAAATTTTCCGATTCATAAAGAACCGCTCTTGTTAAATCATGATCATGAACAAGTACATAAATATACTCTTGAAAAAGAAGTGGATATAGGAAGTCTTTTTGTCGAGATCTATCTCTTTCTAAATGTCTTTGAAATGAAATTAAGTACATGGTGGGGACAAGTTCTACCTCCTACAGGCAGGAGGGGGAAGAGCCCTTAACCAAGGGAGAGAGAAAAGTTAAAAACTACAGGAGAAAGAATGTACAAAAGGCCAGAAGCCACCTCATTAAAACTTAAAAGTTACCATTATGTACTAACAAAAACTAAACTAAAAAAAAACTAGCAGACTCTGAGACCATTAGGTCCAAAATAGTGAAGCACATAACCATCAAGTGAATGAGAAGAAATGTGACTGCCTTCTCCACTCTGGCTGCGAAGACAAGACAAACTGAAGCTAAGTACTCAAGTACTCCAACAAACAAACAGAAGAACAAAAAATTCCTCCAGGAGCAAGTAAAGCCCGGAGCAATAAGGAGGTCCTCATTGTCGCACATAAATGGTGCCCTCAGCATCCTCTTGTCTATGTACTTCAATTCAGCAGAGAAATCATCAGGGAGAATCCCAATAAAATCCTCTTATGGGGTACATCCTAGCCACATTTTCTGCAGCTCTATTTGTTTGTCTAAAAGCATGCCTGATGTCAAACATCTTAAGCCTGTTTATAAGGTTCAGAATTTTTCTTTAATACCAGCTGTAGTTAGCAGTCGAAGGATGTGATCCCAGATGTTTGAAGTAGTTGACCACTGTTTCAGAATCATTTACAATACAAACTTTTTTTAGGGCAAGCTTGAGTGCTAATTTAATACCAGCTTCAATGGCCATAAGCTCAAGCAATGAAACTGCGGATGTACTAGTAGATGATTCAGTTACAATACCAGCCCCACCATTACTTTGAGAGCCATCAGTGTTAATGGTATAGATAGCTTGAGGGGATGCTTCCACTTGCAGTTGAAGAAGAGAAGTAAAATAACATCTTTACATCTGATTTTTTTTTCCTGTACCTTGTTAGATTATATACATTAGTGAATCTATTCGAACTCTTCTCAGTTTAGCATGAAAGCTTATTTTCAGGTTCCCGTTATTCGGTAAAAAGTACCAGCTGAAATTCACCAACAATGTTGTTTCGGAGACCCACTGCTTGGTCCATTTTCCGAGTTTGATCAGGTCGTTATAAACATTAATGAAACAGAAGAACTAATTTTATTTATTTCTTTGTTTGTTTGGTCATTTTGAAGCTATGGTTGACATAGTTTCAGATAGTAAGAAAATGTTCATTAATTAAACCAGGTTGGCCAGAGAAGCTGGTCTTGAATATGTAGAGATTCAGAACTTGACCGAGTTCTACGATGATAATGGGTACTTGAATCTCATTGTGCAACTTGTTCTTTTATTTGAAATGTTGAGGTCCTGGCATGTCTTCTCTTAAGTGTGGTTTTTTGAACAAGTTATTTGTTGGCTTGGTCTCTATTTAGTATTGCTGGGCACTTTCTTGTGATTTGTGCCTTAATTACAGTAAGCTTGAATTTCTTATAACTCAAAGCGTATGAGTTTCTTGGAATTCTATAGGACTCATACTGGATCTTATGCCTCCACCACCGTATCACCATTTACACTTTGTTCACTTTATGAATCCTGTAAATTCATCTAAGAATATTGAAGGTTCTACTAAATCTGAGCTATTCTAGCATTTTCATCGCCTATTAAGCTAAACCTTCTCCAAAAATTCCAACAGACTCATATTTTATTTTCCTAAGCAAAATATAGCCGCCCTTTGCAAGTGTGTCTACCCTTTTTGGTTAAAGAATCCTGGTAAGATTCAATGCGTTACACATGTTGCTGAACCTTTTTGAGGACCTTAAAATGTGCCTTTGTAAGGGAGTCTACCTATTTTAATGGCTACTTTTGCTAATTGGCTACTGCCGGATCATTCCTTAAACATAAAAAGTAGATGACACCCTTTGGAAAGGCATCTGCTATATGAACTTAGTCCTGGTTTGCTAACTACATATGTAGAGTGAATTCAACTAAAGCTATAGCTTAGAAGCCAGATGGTAGGCAGCTGGTTTGTAAGTGTTATTTTTAGGTTTTGAAGCTACTTTAGTTGCAGAACTGGATGTTATCTGTGTTGGATACACTAAAATTATAAATATGATTTTGAAAACTTGTAACGAATTTTCAAATGACAAAACTTCCTTTAATTACAAACATCTGTAGTAAATTTGTAAGTCTCTTGCTAAGGATTGTAACTAGAGAGTATAGGAGAATATATGTAGACACAATATATACTCCAACACAACACTATATATAGTAGAGGATCATTCAGCTAATTATACTAGTACCCAATGTGAAACTAAAGTAGTGTGTAAATACACACATACACTCCAACAGAGTCTTACCTTTAGTTATCAGCTTATTTGTGCTGCTTTTTGTACCAAATCAGTTTTCTAAGGAGGGCTTTTGTGCTTGACTTAATTTTTTTGCTCAACATGATTTGTCTTCCATTCCCTCGTCTATTTTTGTATCTCAGCATTATATAATATCTACAAGCTTGAAAAGTTTCAATTTTTTGTTGAAGAGCACAATTTGCTGGGATGCTTTTTAATGCCGGTCCAAACATTCTTGTCGATGCTAAAGGAAAATTTCTGTCTCGGTCCTTCGATATATTAGATAATGCAATCATATCTTTCCGTCTTCACTTCACAACAATATAAAAAACTCCCTGAAGTTTTGTCTTTCCATTTTCCGTTTTGCAGGACTATATACCACGTTTATATTTCAAAAGCCTGATCCAGATAAGGTCCCCCCAATTTCCACTCCTACACAGGATGATGAATATATTTACGAAGAAGTAAGAATTTTCAAGGCTCGAAAGTGCGTTTCTTCGTAGTTTCTGCACTATTTAATCACAGATTGCAATTGCTTGGTTTTGCTTGTGGCAGGAATGGCGAGATGATTAAAGGAGGCGTAACTGGGAACCAATTAGTCCAATTCCAGAGCAAGCAAAAGGGCTCTTGGGTCATGGGCCAATAGAGCTGTGGTACTCAGAACCCTTGGATCTGCAATACTTCTTAGATTCAGTATAAATCACTTAGCTTATGTGTACATGAAGTTATGGTTTAACTTTGTATCATCTTTAAATTAGTATTTATAGAAGGGTGATTTTGCTCGTGCCCGCGGTCTTAGTTTATAACTGGGGGAGACTGTGATCTGAGTTTCTGATAATCAATTGTATTTATGATAAGGAAATAGCTTTAGAGATGAAGGATGATGATTATGTTGGTGAGTTCAGTGTAACCAAGATAGTGTTGCTCTTTCAATTCAAGCTTGCATTTCATCTTTGTTTGAAAGTGGTCCCCCGGTTATACTGCAGGGTTTGAACTCAGTCTTCGGCTCAAGTATTCAGTGGAGGTATTGAGTATGCTATGTGCAAAATCAACCTATTCCTCTACAATGAGATCAAATTTTGTTTATTTGACAAAAAATATTCATCGAAAGTTGTAAAGACATTGAAGCACACCATAAAACAATCGCTACTAAATGTAGTGGTATTTGTACGATGAAGTTGGCGTGGATAACGGACACTCCTTTCAATCGAATGAATAGTTGGCAAAAAGATGCTAGATATAATCGGGAGAGGATTCCCCTACACTCTCCTTTTGCTACACTCTCCCTTCACTCTCTCTTGACCACACTCACTCTCTCTTGCCAACTCACTCCCTCTCTTCTTGTCTATGTGACATCTCACTCACTCACTCCAAAATTCAAATATCACTCTTTTTCTCTCTCCCGGTTTCCCTTCACTCAATCACTCACTCTCTCTCACTCCAAAATTCAAATTCCTATTCAAATTTGACTCTCTCTCTCTCTCTCTAACTCCGGTTAAGGTACGAATCTTTCTCAGTCTATCTCCTTTTTCAAAAACTGTATTTTTGGGAAGTGATGTTGGAATTGTGCTACAGAGCTAATTTGGGTATTGATTTTGCTATTTTGTTTGATTTAACAGGTTAGTGGACGACATCCCAACATATACCAACATCTACACCCAAACCTACGGCGAACAGGCTAGTGGTGTCCCGTGCAAAATTGTTCTCTGTAATCGACATGTTATTGTATAAATTTGGCAATGCGCCAATTTAGAAGCGTCGACACCACAACAATCGACAAATTTATATTTTTTAATTATCGAAATTGAATTAGTTGAATAAGTCGACAATAATTTACGAAGAAATTGTCGCATTTCTACTCCATCGACAATATATTGTCAAAAACATTAAAAATCAACAATATATTGTCGAACAAACCAGAAATCGGCAAAATATTGTCGAATTATGGGGTTGTCGACAATATAACTCAGTGAAACCTATTTATGTTACAGATATGGGGTTTATACAATGGGTGTGTAATTTATTCCATGGGTGCTTTGGCATGGAACATGATGGCTACGATAATGAAGTAATTCCCCTAGTGTCTCCCCCTAATGAAGAGGTTGATGAAGTATTTTGGTCCTAAGTAGTATTATGTATGGAAGCATTGAAAGCTGCAGAATGAGAAAGACAAGTACACATAGACTTCGAATTACAATACGGGCATTTAGAAAGTGAATATTTGCATAACAAATTTTTAGAAGAGCTAGAAACCTACCGGGAGTCATCTTCTGAAGAATCTGATTGAAGGGAATATGTTTGGATTGGGGACCTGTAGACTGTACTTAGCGAACTGGGGGTTAACATGTTGGGATAGTGTAGTTTCTGTTTTGAACCATCTAATGACATACATGATGTACAACTGTAACCCATAAATTCCTATGTAATCAAAGTTTTTGTTATGAAAAATGGTATTTTTTTCATTTTGCATTTGTGGCTCTGTCACTTTTGATTTAATATATTCATCTGACTGTATGGATACATTTGATTAATAGAATCGTATGACAAGATAATAATGTGGACAAACCTTTTTGAGAGGGCATTAAAGAATAAAACAAACTTTAAATATGCAATTTAAAGGCTAGATGAGCTTGAGTTACACTTATATGTGTACGATGCATCTCTCACTCAACTCTCAGGGTCGGATCCTTCTCAGTCAACTCCATTAATTGAGACAGTGATGTCTTCAGCTCCTATTTTGGATCCTCTTGTGGCACAAACCAAAGACCGTGCAAAAGATGATCACAAGAAAGGTGGCCGATGGAAGGGCAGAATGAAGATAGTTGTCGAAAAGAAGAAGAAGACATGCAAAGGGTGCGGAGTCTTTGACAGCCACGACAAACGAACTTGCTTACAATTGAAATTATTGTTTCAAAAAGCAAAAGCTGGTGAGTACCATAATACGAGAAATAAGTACTTCCCAACAACTTTTACGATAACATATGCTAAATATTTCTAATTTATTTGCCTCGTTTCATATATAAGGGCAGGCACAAATGATGGAAGAGATGCACAATCAGACAACCATGGTATAGGGAGTTGCTGAACAACTTTATATGCTTACATGTTCATCTACATCATTAGGACTTCCCTTATTGTTGTACTTAAGTTTACATTTTACATTTCTAGCGATATTAAGTATGTTAAAGTAATATGGAGGGAGCCTGAGTTGAATACTGCAACACTGCACTGATATTGATAAATTTTAAATGCCCTATCCCTAGTATAAATACCGATTGTGTTGCTTGAGGAGGTGCCATTGTTTTTTGTTGCTTGAGATGGCTAAAACTAGGTCTTAAACTTGTCAGAATACATTTCACCATCGCGTGCGTGAGAAGTATAGGGAGTTGATGGAGCGATACTTTGGTTTAAATAGTGTCAACGATCTGACATTGTCACCGTTTGAGGCGTATTATCCAGATTTGAGCGAGGCGGAGGCGAACGTGTGTAGGGAAGACTATCTCTACCATTATCAACTGTAGTCTGTGATTCTAAATCCGCAGAGTGTACGGCTAGTCTCGTTAACCGGGCCAAGATGATGGTGAGGGAAGAAGATGCGCTTGTCGCGAGGAACCACGCGTAATGTTTGCCCTGGTGGCCGTTTCAGTTGTAACTTGTTGTAACTAGTGTGTTATTTTTGTTTCTCTGTCATATTGTTATCGGGTGGAATAAATTGTCGTTTTCGTAGAGTCTCCATCTTGTTTTTTATGTTGTTCCAGTCTCTACACATATTGTCGAATTGGGCGACCATTTGCTGTCGATAACATAATTATCGATATAAATAATTGTCGATAATTTTGTATATTAGACAATTAATTGTCAACTTCACCTTGAAATCGACAATTAATCACCGATTTCACCTTCAACTCGACAATCGTATATTCGACAATTAATTGTCGACTTCACCTTGACATTGACAATTTATTGTCAATTTAATCTCCAACTCGACAATTACAACTGTCCACTGTACGATGAACTCGACAATTTATTGTCGATTAAACCTCTAACTCGATAATTACAACTGTCCACTGCACCATGAACTCGACAATGAGACCCCTCGACAATTACAAATGTTTTAAGAAACAGCTACTTCTGACTAGAAGCTACAAAAAATACATAGATTTATGCGACAACTGTACATTATCAAAAAGCATACAAATATGTACAACATTCAAGAAAAAAAATTGCTTGTGCTATAATCCCGTGGGTTAACGTTGTTGTCTTTCATCAACTTTATCCAAGCTTGGTTTGGCGCGTTAAAATAGGTTTTCACAGATGCTTTCATAAAATCATCTAGAATCTCCAATTGCACATGCGCCCACCATAGTGTAGAAACCGGAGGAATAGGTGATAGGTGATAGGTACTTGGTCTTTAATTTTACAAAAGTTATTATCAGATGTCATCCCAACCTACCAATACTTTATACTATTAGTATAAATGTTTTTAAACCTCTTCAATTTGGTAATCTTGTTGTTTGCTTTCAGCCAGAACATAGGTAAAAACGTAAGGGTCTCCTTATTGCTGATGAAGATCGTCACCTTCTTGTAATATGTTGCCAACAAATGGCCCATATACAAATATTGTACAAACACACCATTAAAGTTAAAGGCCCGTAGCAAAGTATCATACATTCTCTCTCCTAAATCATTGTAAGTTACATCCAACGTCTGACTGATCACACTCTTTTAATAAGATTTTTTGGTCATCAAGGTACATAAGCACTGCTTCACATTCAAAAACTTTAATTGGCTTTGATACGCATATGACGCAACAACCCTAAACGTTGTGTTCCCATCCCTTTCAACATCACGTATATCAAGTTAGAAAAAATTAAATGGTTGAAACAAAGTCTGCCTTAGCTTGGTTTTCTGATCAATTTTCTTTAACCTTGAATCGATAATTTCAGTATACTCCCCCCTGGTAAGATCAAGTCTTCTTGATATTCCCCTTTTGTAACCTCTTGAGCAATAGTTAAAAGTTTAGTGAACTGCCGACCTTATTCCTCTAATGTCGGGTCATCAGGATCTTGAAAATCCCCTTTCCTTCCATTAATGGCAGCTTTTAGTGCCAGACGCCACACTCCCTACATCGCAAACACAACCATGATACCGTAGTTAGTTATTAAAGCAAAGTAATTTAAAACCAAACTACAAGCGTAGAATGGCAAAGGTGTACACACCCACTCATCATTGTCATTTTGAAGATTGAATCTCATATCTTCCGATATCGTCAGTTTGGTTTCCTGCATAGTATAGGGCCCATTTTGAGAGATATTATTAATATTTACTGAAAATCAAATTATAAGTTACAGGACAACTTACAAGCCTGTTGGTTTCATGAATATATTCGGCGTACTACCTGTCATGAGTAGTCTTCACCTATCAAATATGGGTTTATACATACATAAACATACAAAATTAGAGTACATAAGACCTACTCAGAGTCTGGATAATAAATTATCGACAGGCTTTATAAGTTGCCAATAAATTATCGAGAACCACCATGGTCGACAATAATTTTGTCGACGACCAACCAGAATCGACAATAAAATTGTCGACCTATATATATTTCGACAATTTCATAATTTTGTCGATTAAATCGATTATAGCAATTGTGATATTGTCGATTATCGCAATTGTCGACAATAAATTGCCAAAATTGAAAAAAGTCGACAATCTTTAGATGGCATGATAGCCAATAAATTGTCGAGAACCACCATAGTCGACAATAAAATTGTTGACAACCCACCAGAATCAAAAATAAATTTGTCAACATATATATCTTTCAACAATTTTGTAATTTGGTCGATTAAATCGATTATAACAATTGAGATATTGTCGATTATCGCAATTGTCGACAATAAATTGCCGAAATAAAAAAAATCGACAATCTTCAGATGGCATGGTAGCCAATGTACATTATTATCGATTTTAACAAAATTTTCGACAATAATATGTCAAAATCAAACAAGGGTTAAACATCTTGACAATATTTAAAACGCATGACATACAATATTAGTAATAGTTAGTCCTTTATTAAAAATATATGAAAATATTTAAAAGGCATGATAGACAATATCAAAAAATCCACTGACATAGAAATTCTCTTCTCACAAAAAATGAACAGTTGATTCAATGTCCATTACTACAGAAGGTGTCTTCCAATGACAAATGTCTAAATCAACTTACATTCCTATCTCTCTCACTCAACTTGCTCTACTCTTCTTCATATTTTACGCTTAACTCATCGTACTTCTGTTTCTTGTCTTTGACGAGTATAACATTTGCCTTTGAGTGTGTAGCCAAATTTAGCTGCACATAAAATGAAGTATAATCATAAAACAAGTAATAAATGGCATATAGGATCTTTTATATAATATTTCCTACTCACCGATAAGGGTTGTGGTTCTTGATTTGCAACTTGTTCAATCAAATTCTCGTTGATAGCAGCCAAAGTTTTACACTCGAGTACCTGTTATCAATCATAAATAAGTACTTCCCAAAAAATGAATAAGTCTCAATGAACTTGTTTATCCTTGACATTTATAGTACTTAATTTATTTTGTAATTGTAGGTTGAAATCTGCAAGCGACTCCTTCAATGAACAAACATCTTCTGACGACTTCTTATTTGTTTCCTTCAGTGAATTATAATCCAAGTTCTAATAACAAACATGTATGGCATCTATAAACAATATAAAAAGGAGAGAATGCTAAAATATGGTGAACTAAAGTAGGGGAAAATAAACTACGAATACCTTGTCATTCAACTTCTTTTCTATTTCGCTGAAGTTATTCTCGCAAAACGAGTCGGGCACTTGCTTCGCCTGAATATTTACTTCCAATCTGTCATTTGACTCTTTTAATCTTTCACATTCATCTGTCTGTAATAGTAAGAGAAATAAGTTAATTAAAGTCATTAGCAAATTAATTAGTAAGGCAAATAAATTAAAACAAATTTTCATTGAGTAAGCAAAAATTACCAATTCTCGATATAATTGACAATTAGTTAGCATGTTTATTGTCAATTTTGTATATAATTAACAATAAAGTACTATAAATTGTTGATTCTATTTATAATCGACAATAAAGTACTATAAATTGTTGATTCTCTCTTTAATCGACAATAAATAACCATGATGCCATTTGAACTTCAGATTCGACAATTGACATTGAATGTGACTACTAATTGTTGAGTATGCCAATATTAGTTAAAAGATGAGGAGAGTATGTGTCTACCTTCAACTTGATAGCCTCAAGTAAATCTGATTTTGCCCGGTCTTCCACCTCCTTCCCTGACTTCAAAGAATGGACTTCAGACTTCAAGTTAAAGATCTCCTCTTTCAAACAAGAGAGATCTTCATTTTGGCCCTCAACCTGTAAAAGAGTAGAAACATATTAGAAGAAGGAATAATTGTAATACTCCAAGGGCCAAACACTATAAGAACAATACTCATATCTTCATGTTGCGAAACACCACCACCAACACCCCCCCCCCCCCCAACATGACTCCCAACACCACCACCAACACCACCCCCATCGCCTAATATCCTCCTATCATCATTTTTATCAAGATTAACAGCAACTAGGAAAAGTGTGGTGAATAAAACTCTTTTGAACCATGCAAATTATCCTTCAGAACAGACGGGGATTCCATCATGTACTTTTCTCCCTCTCGTCTCGATTAAAGAGTCCCTCCAAAGAATAGATCTGCCCAATCATACTTTGGTTTATATGTGCATGGTTCAGTAGCAAAATGCAAATTACTATTCTTGAGACAAATGGGATTCCTAGGCACAGGTTTCCTTCGGTTGAACTGGCGCTGTACTCTGTCAGGATATTACGGCTTAATGTGTTCAAGACTAGAAATGAAATTGGTAAAACTGGAAACTTTTTTGAATACACGTCTGTCTGTTCTCTTATCCAAGTACGGGTCCCAAACGACCTAGAACACGAAAGAAATATATATTAGTAAGGCAAATAAATTTATACAGATTTTTACTGAGTAAGATATTATTGTCGACTTATGGAGGTTCAACAATTTGTTACCATGTTAATTGTCAATTATCCATATAATCGACAATAAATGACTGCCAAAATATCGATCCTCCAAATTCTTGACAAAAAATTTCTAAGAAATTGTCGACAGTTCATCTAATCGACAATTAATTAATACGAAATTATCGAACATTTATTAATATGAAATTGTTGACAATTTCATATTTTTGACAATTTTGAACTATAAATTTTTGACAATTTCAAATTATAAATGACTAGGAAATTAATACTATAACGGGAAATTAATCCAACAAAGTTAAAGAGTACTTTCATCCCCAAGCTTATAATTGTCGAGCGCTTCTCTAAAGATCTTTAAATCTATTTCACCAATTCTTTTAGTTGTCATTCTAGTCCAGGACCACTTTGTACAGTACTCAGGAGTATAGGAATCATTGGGTTTTGGAATTCCAAGCAGCTTCGGTAAGTGCTCGAATATCCAGGACTGCAAAAATTAAAAAAACCCTTAAGTACAACGTAAAGAAAGTAATAGACCAGCAACAAAGCCAAAAAATGGATGCATACACTCACCTCTAGCACTGCAATACAACATGTAAAAGCTTTAGCATTCACTCTCGATGAAGCGCCCTAAGCTGTAATACAGGTGTGCCAAGGTCACAACTTCCCATTACCATGTAATCTCTGAATTCTTGTTCTCAAAGAAATTAAAATACTTTGGCGACGCATCAGTCCCTTTCTTCGTAGGGAAAAGAAAAGATCCTAAAACATACAACATGTATGCTTTGGCAATTGACCGAGAAGATAAGCTTATAGATTCAAAGGAAGAAGATGCCTCTGCTGTGTCGAGATCATGCACTCTTCTTCTAAGCTTGTAGGCAAAGAAATCTACCATCTTCACCAATGAAAGAGATATCTTCACTTCTCCAGCCTTCAGATCAAGGAAATCTTGATCGCTTTAGAAAAAATAGTCTCTAAAAACTTGCTTAACATTAGTTGCTCCCCACTTCCCTGAACAACTGTCATATCACCGCAAACTTTCAAACCAAGTAATCTCCACACATCCTCCAAGGTTACAGTAATCTCGCCCTATTTGAAATGAAAATTGTTGGTCTCTGGATGCCAACGCTCGGAGAAAGCTGTAATTAATGCTGTGTTATAGTGTATGTATGAAATGGCTCCAATTATGCCAAGCCCTTACAGATTTTCTAGCCTTTGCACCTTCTCAACCTCCCTACCAATGTCCCAAGTAAGACTGGGGTAAAACACCCGTAGACAGCTGGGTTCCTGTAAATACAATATAATCACATTTGTCATTGTCTAAATAAAAGAATGGAATAGTGCTAAAATTGGGAGTAAAACTAAAATTATTAGTTATTTTCAGTACCTATCCCAGAGCTAGAGCTTTCGCTCTGTGTGTCGCGAAGCTCATCAATAAAGAGGTATCCCTGGGCCATATTCATCCGCTTCTGGCTCATTTGAGTCATTGGTGTTATCCTTTGAGATACCTTCTTTATCCATGGTTCTCGTACCCTGTTCTTCAACTGTAGGGTTTAGGAAAGCTTCATATTACAGACTATCGCTCACAGGAGCTGCTTCATTGTTATAGAAATAATCTGTACTAGAAATAGAAGCTTAGGAATCACCGCTACTTGTAAAAGGGCTTTTAACATCTTCAACTACTTCAGGTGTCACTGCCACCTGAGGGACACTCCCACTTGCTTCTGCCCCACTAGAATTAGTTTTACTCCTTTTTGGCATGCACGCAAGGAAGTTTTTTAAAATTTGGATGCGAGGGATCTTCTCGCTATAAATTTAGCTTCTTCCGATACGAGGATGTTGGGGGTAACATTGTTAGGACATTTTTCTTTGGTGTCATCCTGCTTAAAAAACTCAAATTAAGCACTAACATATGCATTGAAAGAAATTAAACACTAAAATTGTCGCAATAAGAAATTGTCGATTTAAAAAAAATCGACAATTAAGCACTAAAATATTATTGATGAGAGAGAACTTCAAAAAATAGTGACTATAAATTATCGAGCTCATACAACTTCGATAATTATTTTCTATAAATTGTTGATTATAAGAAAATTGATAATTAAAATTGTTCAATTACGAATCCTTCGACAATATTTGATGCAGAGTATTACCTTGATTGTCGACACATCACAACTCGGCAACTATAAAATTGTCAAAATTCAAATATATCGGCAATATATTTGTCGAGTTCGACATAATCGACAATTTTCAAGGCAATTACATATAACATAATGTCGAGGAATCACACGTCGACAATTTGGCAAATGTTTTACCCAACATAAAGTGGCCAATTTGTCGATGTTGTGTTTAACTCCTAAAAATTGGGGGAAATTTATCGAAACTTTTGTCAAAGAAAAAAAAAAGGCGTAACGGCATTACGTAGGATTTTTTTTTTTAAAAAAGCACAAAAGATGATGATATAGGAACTTTTGAAGGGAATACATTGGATTACCTGGTGTATTTCAGACGTGTATGATGACAGATGACCGACATAGAGCTCATCTCAATAAAATACGAGAACAATTGATCACCGGGAGAGAAAGAGAGAGAGAGAGAGAGATAGAGAGAGAGAGAGAGACTGGAGGGAAAGATAGTGACTGAGAGTGAGAGTGAGTATATGTGAGTGAGTGAGTGAGTTGTTGGAGTGAGTTGGAGATGACCGGCAGAGAGAGAGAGAGAGAGAAAAAAAAGAGAGTGTCTGAGAGAGAGTGAGTTGTGAGTGAGTGCGAAAGTGGTGTGAGTGGGTATGAGTTGAGTTGTTGTGGTACTGTTTTGATTGTTTTTAAAATCGTTTGCCTCATAAGCTTTTTCCCTCTTAAAATATGCCACCTCCTCACTATGTGTGTGGTCAAGAGAGAGTGTAGGGATGGTGTAGCGAAAGGAAGATGTAGGCGAATCCTTTGCCTATACTAATCAGCAGTAAACGTTGCAAAAATCGAAAATATAAGAGAATATTGGACACCGGGTGGAACTCGAACTCATTAGAAGTCAGACACCTTATCCATTAGCGAAGTGCCCCTAAAGAATGACCTATCTTCCAATTTATTTTATTTTATTTTGGGCAATGACCTACCTCACATGAGCTCTAAGAAAAATAGGTCCTATGAACATTACCACTACAACCTAAATCGGAAATTAGGATTTTAAATACTAAAAGATGTAAACTTTCCAAAATCGGTCTCAGGGAACAATAAATTAGAAAATCGATACTAAAAAGAAGAAAAACCAATTTTATCCATACTAAAGTTTGAATATAACAATAGACAACCATCTAATTTTTGTAGGCACATGGGCTCCAGAAGTACGAATTTCATTTCCGAAATAATAAAAAATGTTTGAATCATTTAAAAATAATATATCATGCCGCATGTCATTACCATTTCTGATATTATTTGTCATTTGTTTCATCGAAATTTATCATGCCTTTAAGGAAATTAGCCATGTAATAAGGTAGACTTTGTTACCATTTCTACTATTATTTATCATTTGTTTCATGGGAATTTGTCACGCCTTCAAAGAAATTAATCATGGAACAAGGCAGACTTTGTCACCATTTTAGCTATTATTTGTCGCTTATTTCAGGGGAAGGGTTGGCTAGGGTATCACATGCGATACTGGCAAAAGGAAATTCTAATTTTACCCCTACTGGAGTTTGAATATTACAGTAGGTTTGCAGGACGTGGGCTCCACAAGTTGCTTCCGAAATAATTATAAAAAGTTTGAATCATTTAAAAATAATATATCACGCCACATGTCCAAATTTAATTCGTTGATGTACACATGTCATTACCATTTCGAGACGTATAAGGCAGACTCTATCACCATATCATTTGTTTTAGTAGAATTTTTCATGGATTTAACCAAATTAGCTATATGTAATTAGGCAAACTCTGCCACTATTTCTTGTATTATTTGTCATTTGTTTAGCTTTAGGGTATCACGTGCGATTAATACAAGTTCGTCTGGTTTTTGGTACCAAAAATAATCTATTCCTCCAACAGTTTCTTCTAATCTCGACTACAAAGACTATAACAACAGTAACAATTGACCGTCCAGATTTTGGCATTATTTGTGATTTCAAAACTCCACAACCGTTTTCTTACAATCGTCGAGTCTTGTGTTTGTGTGATTTCAGTGGCAAATCATGTGTGTGATTACTACCTACCAAGTATTTGATTAAAGTTTGGTTTTTCTATCTTTCACAATGATGATGAAGTCGGATAAAGAAGTGAATGATCAATTTGATGTGGAGAACCAAATGTAGGAGGGTGGAGAGAAGAAGGGCACCACCAATGCTAAAAATTATATCTTTCAATGTACAATTTTGGGACTGAATAAAATATTTGGAACTCTGCCTGATGAGGAGATGGGTGCTCTTCGTACTACCTATTTTGCACCGTTACTGTTAATTGATCAAATAACGATGATGTCGGTGTTGGTTGTAGAATTATTCGATCGTCGTCTCGGTGATATGAAGTTACAATTTGGGGGAATGATAATTCAGATGAAACCCATTCATGTTTGCCTGATTTTGGGGATACGATTTTCTTCAAATCACAATAATTTCATATTTGAAGATCCTGAGCATGTATTGAATTTCAGGAATAGGCGATTCCCTAGGAAGAAGAAAACATATAGGTTCAAAGAAATCGATGCAGCTTTAAAATAGGTGGAAATGGAAAAACATCAAGGTAAGATACTAATTTGTCATTTGTTGGGACTATTTTATCATTTTTCTTTATTGTTTTTGTCACCCCAAGAATTTATGTACTATTTTGTCATTCTATTATGGTGTCAATTATCATTGGTTATGGCAGTTTTATCATTATTCTTGATGAACAAGGGGTGCTGTTTTGTCATTTGTTTCCTATTCTTATTCTTTATCATGTGTGGTTTTGTTTTATAGACGATGTTCTTTGAGTAAATTTGTTAAACATTCTACTATCCTTTGTCTTCTCGAACATGGGGAGAAATGTTGAGGTGAAGTATGTTGATCTAGTAGATGATCTAGAGTCATTCAATAGATTTCCCTGGGGTCAGCAAGTCTATAATTTTTTGTTAAGTCAAATAGTGGAGTTTGCCGATTATCAATCGGCCAATGATAAAGAATCTAATAAAGCTTTATCACTGCACAAATATGCCTGGGGGTTTGATGATATGAGTTTTTCTCTGTATTCCTAGCCTGAGGTTTCCAAGAATTTAGGCAACCATACATTTGTTCCCTAAGCTATAGGAATGGAGGATGACATCCTTTAAGCGTCACTAAATTGTGACGTTTAAAAAGTTTTTTGCTAATCCCAAATTGGTGGTATTAGATTTTCTACCATCTGAGACTGACATGCAGTAAGAACTTGTACAAGAGGCCATGGTAAACTTCCTTAAATATCCTTTTGTTATTATTAAGATCCTTTTAGTTATTTGTTTCATGCTTCTTGTCATTACTTTCTTAAAGTTTGTAATTTGTTATATCCTTCTTGTCAATTGTTTGATTTATTTATCTGTCATTTCCCTTAATATCATTTGCCATTATTATGTTCTTTTTTGTTATTGGTTCAGTGTAAGTTGTCATTTGTATACTCTTTGTCTATCATTTTTAAATCACTTTTTGTCAATTGTTTGAATCCTATCTATATTAGAAAAATTACATCGAAACACCTATAATCAAACCTGCATTGGTTGATATACGCCATGAGTTGCAGAACCATAGTAAAATTTTGAAACGTATTTTGATGTCTACACTTGGAGACAGTACTCTACGAGATGGTACTCTCTTCCTTGGGCAGTACCAGTATAATACTCTTTAGAAAATCAAGCAAATTGAGAAACAAAAGTGAGAAGAAGAAGGTGATGATAAAGAAGATGGGAAAAGAAAGAAGGCGGGGCTGGGAACATGGCAAAGAGAGATTCAACAAAAAAATCTAAAAATTGAAGAGAAGAAAAAAGTTAAAAGAGAAAGGGAAAAAGTTTTTTTTTTTTGGTTGAAGGCAGAAGAACATGGAAAAAAAACACATCAAAAAGACTAATGCCAACAAGAAAAATAAGAAGGCAGAAGAAACTGATGTTCAGGCTGAAGGCATCAAGAAAAAACTCTCACTGGTAAACAATTTGATGATGTCCCACTAATTAAATTGCTATCCTTAATCCCCAAGGAAATCAAGCTTAATAAAGGGCCAAGGAAGAGACAGCTGACAATCCCAGATATAAAGTCTGATGAAATTCCATCAACTGAAGAAAATTTGATTCAATAGTTTCTAATTCTTTTTTACCAGCATATCTTTAATCATTTCTTTACATACACTTTATCATCTCATTCATTTGATTTTATCATTTGTTTGCATGGTACTTATCAGATAAAAGTTATCCCCAGAGAGGGAGTGGAGGTAGAGGAAAAGGTACTAAATATGAAAGCTATATTTGCTGAATATGGTGGTGAACTTCCAGAGGTCTCATTTGTTTACAACTTCTTGTCATTTATTTGTATTTTTATTGTCATTTGTTTTCTTGAACTTTATTATTTGTTCAGAAGTCTTTGTCATTTTGTTTTGTAGAACTTTGTCATTTGTTTTCATTTGTTGTTTGTGAAGTTGCAGAAGGGTGCTACAGTGGAAGAAGAGGAACCTCAAAAAGAAAAAGATGATGAAGATGAAGAAGATGGTGATGATGAGAAAGCTCTTGATGAGAAAGCTAAATCTTATCAAGAAGAGGAACCTTAAGTTGTTGATAAAGATGACGCTCAAGAGGTATTTATCTAACATTTGCTTTGAGCTATCTATCACATTTATGAATGCAGTCCTTACAGATGGAGTATGTATATCCTATTTTACAGATGGAAGATTCAGAAGAACCAACTGCAGTGATGCATTATGATGGAAAAAAAGTTATAGTGGTAGAGGTATTTATCATTTATTTCAAGCTATCCATAACTAACATTGGATTATTTCCCATTTTTCTTATGACCTGTAACTTATCATTTGTTTGATGATAACTTATCTTTGTTTCTAATTATTAGTCATTTGTTTGGTGGTAACTTATCATTTTATTTTCTTTACTATTTGTTATACAGACTAAGGAGGTTGCAGACCAAGTAAAAATTGAAGTAGTAGTCTTCGATGTTCATGAAGCTAAGGAGGTAAACCTATCTTTTGTTTTTGATTATTAGTCATTTGTTTGATGGCAACTTATCATTTGTTTCTTCTTTACTATTTGTTGTACAGACTAAGGAGGTTGCAGACCAAGCAAAAACTGAAGTTGATGTCTTCGATGTTCATGAAATTAAGGAGGTAAACTTATCATTTGTTTCTAATTATTACTCATTTGTTCGATGATAACTTACCATTTGTTTATGATTATTTAACCATTTATTGTATCACTCTTATCATTTGTAGTATATTTATTTACAGATAAGTATAAACCAAACACCTGGTGTAGCTATTGAGGAATAAAGTAAAGAAGTATCTGTGGTTGAAGGTAAGGATGATGATGATGGAACTGAAGTTTAGCAGAATAAGCCAGACTATGAAAAAATTGTAAAAGAAATGGTTATTGAGTAGACCAATGTATGAATATACTTTTAAATATATAGTTTCATCATTCATTCTTATTGAGTAATAAGATTTGATGTTATATCTTATTACTTATTCTCATGTAATATGTAATTTTCTTATTACTCAAGTAATTCCTCTGCTCTAGATTATTTTAATGGAGTCAAAAGTGAACGACACCTTAAAGAAGTGGCATAAACTAACTGACGATGAGATTCATAACATAACCTTTACCTGGGCTTTTAGAATGAACCTATTGCATGCTCACCTTGATAAGCTTCTTCCTGGAGTATTATTGGAATCTTTTATTCAAAGACCCATCTCCCAGGATAAGAAAAACCAGGTAAACGATATTTGGCCACTCAGGAAGGATGAATTATCTACTGAGGATAGGGAATACAAGATAAATAATTATAAGAGGATAGGTGACAAAACTGTTTGCCTTAACGCTCTTTACACCTTAGCTCCAAAACCGTTTGCCTTAACGCTCTTTACACCTTATATGAAGGATGAATTATCTACTGAGGTATTTAATGTCATTATTGTTGTATTCTCTATCATTTGTTTTTACTGATATTTTAGAAAGCTGTTATTTGGTCATCATTTCTTCATAAGTCTTTGACATTTGTTTCAATTGAACTTATCATTTGTTCAGAAGTCTTTGTCATTTTTTTCCTTGAACTTTGTCATTTGTTCAGAAGTCTTTGACATTTGTTTTCACAGAACTTATCATTTGCTTAGAAGTCTTTGTTATTTGTTCTGAAGTCTTTGACATTTATTTTCCTAGAACTTATCATTTGTTTAGAACTCTTTGTCATTTGTATTAACCTTTATTATTATTTGTTGCTGATAATTTGTCCTCTTTTTCCTATTAAGGTCATTAATGTTTACGTTAATGTCCTGAATCAATATTTTAATTCACAATATTGTGTTCACCCAGTACAAGAAAGGATTGTGTTGATGGATGTGTTTTTGAATCAAATTTTGGGTAGGGCTTTCAATGTGTGAACTCGAATTATGTTTTCTCCAGAAGCTGAGACATTGAAGAAGAAATCAAATTGGGTTCAAATCAAATCTTTGGGATGGGATTTTATAGTTTCGTATTACATCGATCGAGAAGATCTTAAAGTAAAGAATTCCAAATTAATACTCCTTCCTTGGAATTTGAATGGCAACCATTGGGTTCTTTATCCTGTGTCCTTTAAGAATAGATAAATATGCATCTACAATTCCCTGGTTGATGCAAAAATTAGGAATAAAGAAAAGAAGTTATCTCCTGGACATCAGCTTATCCATGATCAACTATCAATAATGCTTCCTAGAATGTTGATATGGAATGCTTTTGGTAAATGTAGGCCACTTACTGGTTCAGAGGTAAATTCTTATGGTATTAACTCCAGTTAGACAACTCGATTTGGGGAGTCTCCAAGGCAACCAAATTTTAATGACTGCAGGATCTATCTACTTGTCTTTTAGGATAGTATCATAAGGGGGATGAGATTTCTAGACCAGATAAATGGTGATGAATGTCGTTACACTATTGCTAATGAAATATTGATGCTAGAAGTTGAGATGGAGACTGATTTGTACACTTTAACATCCTTTTGTTGTATATTAACATTAACATCTTCTGTATAGTAATAAATTTTAACCTCATTCAATTATGAATATTTATCATTTTATGAAATATTTGTCATTGGTTATCTATTTTTTATCATTTGTTACCGAGTTTAATGTCATCCAACCATGAAATATTTGTTATTTGTTATCCATTTTTTGTTATTTGCCATCAATTTTGTCATACAGTTATGGAATATTTGTCATTTATCATCAATTTTATGTCATCCAGTTATAAAATATTTGTGTAAAACATGTGCAGGTATAAGAATGTTATGCATGGGGGAATAATACAATTAGAATGAATGATGCATGGAATTAATTTATAGGTATTACATCTCCTAATTTTTTTATTTGACTATGGTTTATAGGAAACACAGGTGTTTGAGAGTATTAATTAGATTTTAAAACCCCAAAACTCAGGCTAAGTCTATAAAAGCCTATATTGTAACACCAAAATATATCATAGCACAACCTCCTTATCATCATGCTAAGTCTATAAAAGCCTATATTGTAACCCCTAAATGTATTATAACATAACCTCATTATCATCATCTTCTCTAATGGATAGTGACAGTCCAAGAGTAACAAAATATTATATAACATCTGAAGATGAAGAAGAAAGAGATTATGATTATCCCATAAATAACTCTGCTAAAGAGAAGAATGGTTATGATGACTCTAATTAAAAGAAGAGTGGGGATGATGACTCTAATGAAACAAATAGAGATAGGGATGCTAACTCTGATAGTAATGGTGACTCTGATAATTATGTTATCTCTAATGGTGATGGGGACTCAGATGAATCAGATGGAGATGGTGGCTCTGATGATGATGATGACTCTAATAATGGCGGTGACTCTGATGGTGATGGTGATGGTGACATTGAGGATACTAGTGGTGATAGCAACCAAGGTGGTGGTGATGTTCTAAAAGCCAAGAATGCCAGAACTTGTTCTTCTGAGGCCTCTAACACTTTGATCAAGTTACTTAGGCTATAGTGAGGTGTAGAAGGTTGCATTGTAGTGCCCTTTTTTGTAGTATCTATTTTTTAGAAAGTTTTTCTCAAGCATTGTGTTGTACTGTCTAGTTGAACGTAGTGTTTATCTAGTTGAAACTAGTTGAATGTATTTATCATTTTATGAAAGATTTGTCATTTATTATCTATTTTTTGTCATTTTTCATCTAGTCATGAAATATTTGTCATTAGTTATCTATTTTTTTTCATTTGTCATCTAGTCATGAAATGTTTGTCATTTGTCATCCAGTCATGAAATATTTATCATTTGTTATCTATATTTTGTCATTTGTCATCAATTTTGTTATCCAGTCATGAAATAATTGTCATTTATTACCTAATTTCATGTCATTTGTCATTCAACATTTATCATTTCTTTCGTCTTCCTACTATGTTTTCAAAGAATTTTATTTTTTATTCCTATCTTGTCATGACCTTCTGACTCCAAAAGATTGTTTAACACGTCACGCTATTCTATTTCTACATCCTATATGATGTGAACTCTATATATCTGAAGTTCCACTCCATAATTAATCATAATGGATCTAGGACGACCACGCCAACTTCGCAACCACCAACCAGCAAGGGAAAAATGCCAAACTACGGAGGATAACTTCTTAGGGAGGGTTTTTGATTTCTTTACGAACCTTCAATTAGCTGTTGAGGGCATTGGCAATAGGATGGTTGCTGCTATTACAACCATAAATTTGAATCTTGAGTGCATTGTTGAAATAGTTGAATCGCCAGAGGAAAGCTTTGATCTAATTAAGGATAGGTCATCCGGTCTTTAACCATAGATTTGTATCTTCTGTAATGTTGTTGTTTAGTATAATTTGTAGTTCAATTATCATTGTTTGTCATTTGTACGTAAACTTTTTATCATTTGTTCCTAAAGATTTTATTATGCTAGAACCCATAAATAAATGTCACTTAAGATAACAAATATTGCACTTCACTCCTACATATTTCAATACTTGTTAAGATCTAGAGGTTTTAACTTAGACATTAAATCTTGCAGCATCTCCATTATGACCTCAGAGATCCTTAGTTGAGTGTAAGTTTTATTTGTAATAGTTTCCAAGATCTAATTTCTCCCTTGACCAAAATTTATGATATCTTCTGCCATTGTTGATTGTGGCTTCCTAAAATCATCGGGCGTAGACGGTTCACGAAACAAAATTTTGAACTGAAAATAATATTATGAGCAATGGTAGAATCGCCTACCGGGCAGTTTAGAGACTCTACAAATATGATCTCAATCATACTTTTTAACCTCATCTACAAACGCCCAAAAACCACATCCACCAAATTTTCATTGGCATTGACAGAACCGACGATTAGAGTTGAGGCTTGTGCGCTTGAAACTAAGATCACAATTTTTACCGCACTAGCAAACAAGGGAATACATCATTACTAGGGAAGTATGTAATGCTTGAGAACTGGAAGCAAGTGTGCAGGTTATGTAGTGTATACACAAAATAAGAAAACTATAAAGACAAATATTTTAGAGAATGACATTACTTGTAAGGTGACAATTCACTCCATTACAATGATAATCTATGTATAAACTAATGACAAATCCATAAGGGAGAATGACATTATTTATATGGTGACAATTTACTGTATTACAATGACACTCTATGTAAGAACCAATGACAAAGAATCCACTTTAATTCTGACATATTATTTCCTTTACAATCGATGTGACAAGTTAATCTTTAATACTTGATTAAGTAACTCAGCTTAAAGTTTCTTTGATTATGATACAAGAATTGCGAATTACATGTACAATAAGTTATCCCAAACATCCACGTGTTTCCTGCCCCACCCTAAACCTTGCCACATGTAATTCAAAGTCCCTTCCCAATACAAGAAAGTTAATTCAAGGCATTCAATTTTCCCCAGTATATAAAACCCTAAACTCTTTTGAACTATTCTCAAGTATTCAAATCCTTAACCATAAACTCTTTTCAACTTCTCAACTATGCAAACCCAAAAATCTTTTCAACTTCTCAAGAAATATTGTACTCCACGCGATTTAGCTATGCCTCTTCGAGCACCCCTCAAGATTGGTTTGAGGCGGTAGGGATTCAGGAAGAACAAGGTGACAAATATTTCTTTAAATTGAATAGAATTTGTCTAACGGAGATAGATTATTCTGGTGAGAAGGCGCAACTTCTAAATGAGTATTATAAATAGTTCAAGGAGAAATTAGGAGAGTTCGATAAAATGGAGGGGGAACTAGATAAAGTTATAGAAAAGAAAAAAAATATTTTGAAAAAGTTTAAATTCCATATCCGCTTCTTGAAAGATCAGATCTGTGCCTTAAATATTAATCGGGATGAGCATGAGAAACTGTTGGAGTAGTCGTCTTGTAAGATTAGCTGTCTAGAGCAGAAGATCAAGGCTATGAAAATTTGATCAGGATTCCTTAAGTGAGGAGTTGCAAAATCTCATCATTTTTAATTTTTTATTGTGATATGCAATTGTTTACTTCCCTTGTATGAACATTTGTTTTATTTTGTTTCATTTATTTTATGCTTTCAATTACTGATTTTCGTCTAATATGAGGGAAACAAACAAATGACAGTTCCGTTGAAGAAAATAATGATATGAGGGAAACAATCAAATGATAAATTATCCATGAACAATGATAATTAAATGATGAACTTAACAAAGATGATGATAAAATATCAACAGGCAAATTTTAAATTCTCTATGAACAAATGACAATTAGAAGTGAACAAATGATAGTACAGTGGAAGTAAATGATATGTATGCAGCAAAACTAAATTTCATATTCAAATAATAAATTTTCTTTGAGCAAATGACTGAATTAAATAATGATATGTTGGCAACAAACAAATGATAAATTTTTTCTAAGCAAATGACAGTTATATGTAGTTAAATGATGAACTTAACAAAACTAGTGATAGAAGATCAGCAAACAAATGATAAATAGACTTAAAATGTCCAAAATAGCAATTTATCATATCTATTCAAATGATAAATAATGTACGCCAAATTTTTAGCGCAAACTGAATGTAACATCTTCATCTGGGATCACAGGTAGCTCAGTGCTCATCGTCAGATGGGATTTGAAGAAGCTTACAAGAAAGATGATTGCGTCACTTTTTTTGGCACCTACTGCAAAATCTTAGCTTGGTGACCTGACCTAGCATTTTTTCCATTCTCTTCCCTTGCGTACGAGGATGACTGGCTCAAACTGTTTGTATAAGAGCACAAACACGTTGATTTGTTTTTGAAATTGTACACTGCTTTATTCCTTTGATAGGAATCCATATCGATTCATAAACAGCCTTGTATCTATTATTTGTGAAGCATTTAGAGACACGGGTAGTTTGATCAACATTAGCATGACCGAGAGCGCGTACTCTGTATTTTCAAGGTGTCCCTATTGTTTGCCACCAACGATAAGAACAAGTACCATCTTTAATATTTACTGAATCGGTTCTACCATAACTAGTCATCTGAAAAATGGTAACGTGGTGTACGAACCCTGTAGGTTAGTATATCCGCCACAATTTTTTTTCTCTCATAGTGATCCGTAGCCCATGGCATTAAGCGAGATTGACTATTCTCTGCTTTCTCCCTATTCGTATAGGACATTTTCAAGCAGATTTTACGTAATTCCTCAATAAACAAGTGGATAGGAAGATCTCTCACTTTCAAAATAACGTTATTCCAACTCTTGACATGATTAGTGTAAGCCACTCCGTATATGAAGTAATTATAAATAAATTACAAATAAGTATGACATGATGACAAATTTAAAAAGAATAATTGCGAAGGAGTAATAATGATTAGTCCTGTAATAATTAATAACAAGTTTATCAATAGAGAATGATAACATGCATACTCATTGGAATGTATAGATTAGACCAGGTTTCCTTGGGAATACCTAGTATGTATTGGAGACCCACTAGATTGGTATTTTGGATAGAATCCATGTGTTTATCAAATTCAATGCTTGCTTGAGCCTCTACTGCCATCCTAAATGCGATCCTCATGATTTTGAGGTTAGTTTTAATGTTGATCGATATGTGGAAGGCACTAAACGTATGGACAGCAAATAGAAATGCCTTGGGTATAGGATTAATAATTCTAGGGTTCCTATTAGAAATGGCGACGAATCTAGTATCAAAACCGTGGAAATTAGACCTAAACATCTCCAGGAAGTATGTCCAACTTTTGATGGTCTCCGAGTCTGTTACTAAAAATACAAGTGAAAAAATATGATTACTTGGGTCAATTGCAATGGTTGTTAGCAGAGTCCCACAAAATCTTTCTTTCAAAAAAGTTTCGTCAATCATTACAGTGGGTCTTAATAGTTTATAAGTTTTTTTAGGAGTACCAAAACACCAAAAACACCATGTGAATCTTTTATTCTTACAACTCGTAGTTTGTATGTCAAACACCAAATTCGGGTCAACCAGCCTGACTTCCACAGAGTAGCTTGTAAGTAGTTAGTATGAGTGCTCAAAGCTGCCTTACATATGAAATTAATACGCTAGATCAAATGAAATTATAGAATAGACAAATGATAAATAACATAGGACAAATGACAAATTGCTTCGAACAAATGACATTCTATCAAATGATAAATATGATTATACAAATGACAAGTAATGATCGAACAAATGACAAATAAAATATTATTAGCTCAGAGATGGCTTTTTCTTTCGTACACCAGGCAAGATTGTATGTTACATCAACATTGTGATTAATATACATATCTTCAATAATTCTTGTAGCTTTATAGTTTGGGTCATTTTGTAGTTTCTGCCTGATTATAGAAGCAACACATTTACTAGACACTGCCTTATATGCGTTTCCACTCTCAGTTTCTACTCTGATGAATGTATGAAGAAACAATAAATAATTAATCTATATAGGGAAGAACCAAACAACCTTGTCGGGTAAATCCTGCCAAAAGTACTTATGACTTTTGCAACGTACCACAATTTTATATTCGTTGTTCAGAACGTGTTTGAGATTGAACTTGTTTATAATTGCATAAGCTCTTATGTAAGTCTTTAGTACAATCCTATCTCGATATAGATTACCAATGTTAAACTCTTTATTGAATACATAGTGATCCTCCGTGTATGTAACAGATTTTAACCAGAAATCTAGGAGATCTTTTACCTGTTAGGGTTGTGAATCAAACTATAATTTAGCATATCAGATGAAAAAATACTTCTTAGCATGATAATAATATAATGACAAATCTTAAAACCCTCATTGCAAATGACAAATGTTGTGTGCTTACCTGAAAGTTAAGTTTTTCCAATGATAGGTTCAGGTTCAATTGAAAGAAGAACATTAGTTAGCATAGGTTTATTTGAAAGAAGAACATTAGTTAAGATAAGTTCATTTGAGAGATGAACATTTGATTGAGAAGGTTCATTTGAGAGAGGAACATTAGTAGGAATAGTTTCAAAAGGTTTATTTGATTGAGGAACACCATCCACTAAAGGTCCAAACATACGTGGATCAAGATCAATGCCCCTTGTTTTAGGATAACCCTATATTCAGGTTTAAGATCAGGAAATGAGTTATGACACAAAGATCCCCCTGCTTCTAACATCTGAATATCTTTGGTGGTGCACAACCCTTTACCTGAACTAAATTTCTAGGAGTTCTGGGAAGGTACCCTACGCTCATTAACAATCTTTATGTGGAAGGGTATGCCAGGATTGCTTTTATGCATATTGATCACTATGCTAAAGTCCTGGATTGATGAAATTATACATGCACAACCATGGACGAAGTTGTACAGCTTGAAATCCTCATGATTTATTTCGTTTATTTCTTCAAGGACTCTAACAAAATCTTCATATGATGTGTGCGCTCTTAGTATGGTAAGTTTCGTACTTCCTCTAACATAACTAACAATTGATCCCATATTTGGAGGTACAATATTCCCCCCAAAATGAACAATGGTATAAAACTGAACTTCATCCATCCTTTAAACAAATGATATGAATAAAAAATGCTAGTGATAAAGTAGCAAATAATCAATGATACAAATGACCCAAGAAAAAAGGTAGAGATGCACAATACAAATGATAAAGTAGCAGAAGGCAAATGATATAAAGCTCAACTCCATCTCTCAAACAAATGATAGGCATCCTTTAAACAAATGATTAAATGAACAATTTCGGTGATAAAGTAGCAGAAAATAAATGATAAAAATGATACAATACAAATGAAAAAGCATCATAATACAAATAATAAAGTAGTAGAAGAAAAATGATGTAAAGCTCAACTCCAACCATTCCTCAAACAAATGATAGGCATCCCTGAAACAAATGATAAAAATGATACAAGAAAAATGGTAATGAACAAATAATAAAGTAGAAGAAGAGAAATGATAAAGTAGCAAAAGACAAATGATTAAGTACATATTAATAACAATGTATATCATCTTGTATATCATTTTTTCTTAAGATAAATTGGACAAATTGTGATACGAATACAAAGTTAGAGATGATATTTACTTCAAGAGTCAAAGAGAATAATGACAGCGCTATTTGAAAGCGACAATAACTCTAGGATAGCAGTAATTTTTTTATTCCTAATGACCTCTGTGTGAGGACTTCAGCGAATGCACAACGATGGTAGAAAGACTTGGTAGATCAAGGAGTCAAACAGTACATCAAGGATCTAGGTGTTCCTAAGGAGAAGCTTTTTTATAGAAGAAGAAGAATAAGAAGAAAAAAAACTTTGATTTTGATTTTTAAGGTTGGTAGTTAATTTTGGGGAAAAACTTCCCTCTAATTACTGTAGCAGATTAGACTACTCATAAAAATTTAATATTAGAGAATAGTAGGGTTGTACATGAAGAACCGAGAACCAAGAACCAAGAACTGAGAAACCAGATCGAACTTAACCGAAACCGGTTGTTTTTATCGATTTTCTATAAATTGGTTTGGTTTTTGGTTGTAAAATAGCAAAAACCAAACTTCTCGATTCAGTTTCGATTTTTGATTTGGTGAGCCGGTTATAAATCAAGCCGACCCGAATCAGGGTTAAGAGGATCTACAACAGCCTCCCTTAACTTATTTTAGGGAGGCAAAAAGTAATAAAATGGTTTTTATAGGCCCCATATCCCTATTTTTTACTTTCTCTCTCCTCAAGTATGGGGAGTCTAGAGAAGTATTTGGTGAGCCACGTAGGACTCTTATATTACGTGTAAAGTTGCTTCAGAGGTTTAAAGTTAAAATAATATTACTTTTTGCCTTTTATTTTTAAACATAACTAATTTTAAGTGGTTTAGGTAGTTAATTTTGTGATGTGACTCCTTTTTGTAGGGAGTCTGCTACATCCACAACATCAAAGTTGGGTTGAAACTCCTCAAAAGTACTCCCTATTATATAGAGGCTGCAGTGGATGCTCTAATGTAGTAATTTGAGTAAAAACATAAAAGTAAAAAGCCCATCTAACCCCACTACCTCCTCTTCCAAATCGTACAACAAACCTTCTCTCTTCCAAACCTTATCTACTTGAGATGATGATAGGGTAAGATTAAATCTTTTTTTCTTTACCTCTTATCTACTTCCCGATTTGATCTCTCTCATTCTTTTGTATTATCATTATTAGATGGTCTATATGTTATCTTCTCAAGTTTACATGTCTATATGTTTATCTTCTCAAGTTTACAAGCCTATGACTACAAGTTTTCACCGTAAAGATAGAGATCATGCCGTTATACGTTCTGATCGCACGTTCAGGATTCATCGACTAGAATTTGGTTTCCTAACTCTCTACTGGAATTTTTGAATTGAAACAAAGGATTCTTGAAATGATGTTAAAGAGTTAAATTTCTTAAACTCAAACCGATGATTTTTATGGATAGTTTGATATCGGTGATGAGTGGTGATTGTGGGGAAAGGGATAGGGAAAGGCTCGTCAAGTTGACGCACTTGATGAGTCTAATGACTAATTTTTTATCTTTTCATTTTCTGGTTTTATTTAAAAACCAAATACAAAAACCGAATCGAAACCGGACCGACCGGTTTGGCTTTGGTTTGGGTTTTTTTCAGGCTGGTTCAGTTTTGGTTCACTGTTATAAGAAATCGGGGGTATCCGGTTCGGTTTGCAGTTTAGGGCCAAAACCTGACCGAACCGGACTGTGTACAACCCTAGAGAATAGGGGTGACAGCTAGGGGGTAGTAGGTGGGACCAATATTTATTTGGTAATTTTAGTATCGATTTTGGAACCGCCTTGCCAAAGTATCTATTTTTGAGAGTTGTATCTTCTTGTATTTAAAATCCTTATTTTTGAACCTAAATTTCATGCCACCCCCCCCCACACAAATTTAATGTTGTATAAATAATTTGTAGAGCAGCATGATATTGAAGTATCTGTAAATGACATCGTTATCAAAGGCCGTTACAGTCGTTCTTTTTTTTCTTTTCTTTTTTTTTGGGAAGGTGAAAAGGGAAAATATAAGCCACTTTTCTACATAATTAAGTCACAAGTCAAGTAAGTAAATTTAGATGATTAAAATAGGTGACTTATTTAAGTCAAATAATGGCAAAAGCCAAAATCCAAATGCCAAAAAACGGAGCTTATGACTCCAATCTTATGTCTTTCCCGCCAAAGCACATGTAGTTATCTCCACTTTTTAATAAAATCCCTAAATTCTCTCCTTTTTATTTTAGCTTATAAGTCATTAATTTTCAAACTAACTCCATACTTTTTTAAAGACACTTACTTAAGTTACTTTTTTAATAAGTTAGTTGACTCTAGTCGAGGACGACTCTCCAAAACCACATGAGGAAAGGAGAGAGCCGGGCACCTAAGATATCTCAAGGAAACACTGAGAAGAAAATAAAACTAGGAATTAAGCCCTGAAGTAGATTTTCTTTCTTGCATCATCATGGACCATCTTCTTCATCTCTGTACTGAAATGATGAAATCATCATAATGAACTTCTTCATCTTCCTCAATAGTTCTAAATTTAAACAGTCTATCAGAAACAAAGTTTGTTTATCTGTAAATGTTTATAATCTCAAAATACTCCATTTGACTGATTGAGTTTAATATAGAGTCTAGGATAGCTCTGGCACTCCAAGGGGGGGGGGGGGGTTTACAATATTAACTGTTATTGGGGAATTAGATCGGATCCCACAATTACCTTCCTAATACCCCCTTTTACATCTTTCTTCAACCCTTCATCAATGCATCCAACCCCTGCTTTCAAGGTAGTTCCTTCTGTGTTTTTAAAAGCATACCCATAATTCCCTTTCTCTCTAAGAGAACCATCAGTGTTGATGCAAACCACGCCCTCGGGGGGTTTCATAGTGCATTGAATTTGTATTATATGTTAGATCACAAGCCCGGAAACCACAAACTCCAAGTTGATTTGGGTTATTCACAAACAAGCACAAACAAAGAAATATATACAGCACCAAGTTTATAGTGGCTCGACAAATTGCCTACGCCCACTTTCGAGAGAGATAGAGATAGTTTATTCAAGGTCCCAGCTACAATCACACAAACCCAATTAGGATTTCTCTCTCAAGAAATCCCCCCAAATGTTCTCACCAAAGGATTATCAAAATGATGGCCCTCTAAGAAACTAAGTTTCCCTTTATATACTAGGGAAACTATTTACACTCGCTCAAATCTCGAGGTAAGCCAAGGGTTCAACCAAAATCTCAAAAATGAGTTTTTCAATGTCTGTTCGAACAGACAAATAGTCTATTCGAACATACCCAATTTTTTTTTTGAATAAAGCCCATTTTCTATTCGAAGAAACAACCTCCTGAGTGTTCTGTTCGAATAGACCTAAAGTCTATTCGAATAGACTTTATTATGTTCGAACAGACTCTAAGTCTATTCAAACAGAAAATAGAGAATCAATAATTCTCCACCTCGATGAAGATTTCCTCAATCAAACAAAGTAAAATATGAGCCGAACATCGCCAACATCCAAGCTATAATGGACAAATTCCATAGCTCGATACGATTAGGAATTAACTATCACTCCAATGAACATGTAACACTACTCTACTAGAAAGTAAGAAATGAAGACATGTGTATTTAGCGTGGAAAACCTCCGAATAGGTATAAAAACCACGACCTCGTATGGAGAATTTTTGTAAAAGTCTCTTTATTGCTTTGAGTGGATATCTCTATTACAAGTGATCTGTGGAATATAGAAATGCCTTTGATCTCATAAATAAGAAGTTTAAGTAATTTTTATGGTCCCTGTCTATTCTGGAACTTCTCCTTTTTATAGGGTTCTTCACGGCTCTCCATCGTACTGGAGCATATTTTCCAAATAATGCGGTTAATGGCGGTTAACTGAATAACTGGCAAGTTCGTGGGAGACAGGTGTCTTTGACTGAATAACATTTTCTAGGTTTAGCTCGATACACGTTCTCGAGTAGTTCGTGGGGCTAGGTGGAAAGTCTGCCTGAAATGCTGTATGCTGAAATTGAGTGAGCCTGAGATGGAGGTAAATTGAACTGAGTGAGCTCGATTATGGGTGAGGTCGAGGAATAATCCTCTACAATCGCCCTCTCGCAACCGAAGTCACGAATGGCTTTGGTTGAGAAAGAATATGGAAAAAATGTAATTTCAAAATGAAGCAATAATGGCGTTTGACTGGATGGAAGTTACGTGATATTGGGAAGTGATGGGTATTAAATGATGGTGCAGATGTATGTGACATTTTGCGTTTGAATAGTCGCGTCCGTAATAAATGATGACGCTTGTGAAAACGAACTTACACAATAAAGTTAGTGTTATATAAAGAGTACCTTAAACAGCCTGTTGGGAACAATTCTTGCATGCTAAACTTTCTCTGAAATGGAGAAAACTCAGAGTATGGTTCTCGAAGAGAGAATTGCATCTGAAACACAACGGTTAAAGTTGAAGTACATTGGTGATCGGTCTATGGAAATGGTTATCCCAACGCCTGTTCCTCCGACATATCAAGTATTGTCAGGAGAGGAAGCAGTTAAAGTTGAGGAAGATTTTTATTCTAAGTGGAGGTTTTGTGTCTTCGTCTTGGCAGACGAGGAACGTTGGGCCTGTCTCCGCACTCTTGCGGAAGACAAGTTAGGGGTTCATATGCAGGGATAGGTCTATCTGCGGGCAGATACACCAATTTTTGGTGGTTCCAGAGATTCTATGGTTGGGCCCTCTTCATCTTTACCAACTCTTCAGTGGTGGTAGTTATAGAAGGGGTGGTGATGGCAGTGGAGGAGGAGAACTGGTAGGGAGATTTTGCCGAGGCATTTGCATCATGGTTTTGTGCTCTAAAGACCTTCCATCTTGTTTTGTGGGTGCCACATTGAGTCTACTGCTTACATAGTTCTTTCTTGGAGTTCGACTGTGCTTCAACCGAGCCATGTGAGGAAATTTTTTTGTTGGTTCCACTATTTTCTTTGCTTCATGGTAAAAAATTACTGAAGTAAGAAGAACTGGAAAACATGATGCCTCATCGTGCCTGAATGACCTGTAACTTTGAATAAACAGGGAAAACTTGTTATTTGTAAAGTACCTGAAGTGGTACTGGGCAGATAACATTTTGGTGTATTAATGTGGGAAAACTTGTTATTTGTAAATCAAATGTACTCTGTGTAATATGAATAAAAGTTAATTCTCATGAATTTGGGTATAGAAAAATTTCTTGAATCTACCTGAAATGTGTTGGATCTTAGTTGAATAACTATTTGATAAGTACTGAAACGCTGTTATAATGCTGTTCGAACTGAGATAAATATTTGTTGATATAAAAGATTTATGTTTTAATAAGAAACGGATAGAAAGCTTAGGAAATAATTAAACTCGAGCTGCTATAGGTTGAAAGGGAGAAAATCTGTGGAGCGTAAGGTCGAGTGTAGTTACAAATGTGTGTAGTATTAAGGGGATATGTTATAATAAGTGAGTCCAAGATTTTGGGTTTCAGTTATGCGATACTAGGTAAAAATGGAGTGAAAGGAGGAAGTGATTGAGAAATCTTATAAATACTGATAGCATGACCTACAAAAGTTTAGGGGAAGGTTAGGATGGTGCGGACTCGATCTCAGAGGATTCGTCATATTGCAGAAGGTCGATTGGCTATAAAAACTGCTGAAGTACGGGAGAGGATTATCGGCTTGCTTGGTTAGTAGAGAACTTGAGTATGCCCATTACTTTTATGAGTCATTCTTTTATATATTCATGAGTGATTCGGTAGAACGAGAAAGGTTGGTGGGTTTGATCGCTGAAGTGGAGATCGATTTTGAAGATACGAGGATTGGTGAATGATGTGATCAGATGCTGGTTGCTTTAAGTTCTCCAAGGTTGCGGTGGATATTGTATAGAGTTCTTTCTTATGAATAAAATAAATTCTAAAATGTAACAAAAATAATATATGTCAATCGGATCCTCAATAGGAGCGAATCTATCTTGAGACTGTTCAACAAACATTTTGAATAAATTTGAATATTTATACGATTTTGTAAATGACGTCAATCACTATAAGTATGATAAACAAGGATTGTGAAACAAAAATACGTGAATGCAGAAGCTTCTAGTTTTGTTTTATAGAAAAAAAGGAAATAGAGCTCTGACATCCCACAGTGTGAGTCATCATGAGTGAGGGGAGGTCAAAACAAGATATGGAAAGAGGGGAAACAAATATGTTAAAAAATGAGGGGAGTTGTAATGATGGAAAAGTGGTTTTATCGAAAAGGTACAAGGCGTCTGACATGGAGAGTAGAAAGGACACCTCGGTTCTAGAATCGAGGATGGTTCATGCGAGGAGTAATAAACGTCAGTCGCATGAGAGTGAAAGGATAAATAGTTCTTCTTCGTCTTCAAGCAATCATTTTATCATAAAAAACTTGGAAAGCACTCAGAGAGAAAGGCAAAAATCAGGGGAATCAAACAGGAGTTATCTGAAGACGATAAACAGTATAAATGGGGCAAAAGGTTCGGGATCTTGTAGGTGGGAATACCGCAGTGTTGTGAGGGGAAAACTTAACTCTTCTGGGGATTCGCATCTTCATATTGAAGGTTAGAAGATATATATGTAATATACTTTGATATTCTATAGTTTAAAGATATGTGTTATAGGTGAATGACTTATCAGAGATATATGTTGAATATATATATATATATATATATATATATATATATATATATATATATATATATAAAGAATGATAAATACTTTAACCTGTATGTAGGTCGAGCGTGAGTAGCATCTGTGTAGGTCGAAATAGTCCTGTAGAGTCTTTTTTTAAGATGGGTAGGGAGTCTGTTAATGAGGTTTCGACCTCTGGTAGGATGAATGAGTCTGATAGCGGAGGGGAAGAAGGATTGGAACAATTCCCGGGTTTCCCTGGTCTGTTGGTGTCTTATCCTCCATGTTCTGAGGCTTTCAGAGAATTTTGTAAAGCCAAAGGGGCTATAGGAGGGAAGTGGGGTAAATGTGTAGAGTTTGCCGGTCGGTAGTTTAGGGGTTGTACAGTAGCAGAGGGGGAAGAATATTTTTATCTTTTGGCAGATTTGGAAACAGAAAAATGAGATAGAGGTATAGATGAATCGATCTCGTTAGAGTATTTTGATGGGGATGTCCAGAGTGACCTCTCAGAGGGTTTTTTGTGTTACCTATCTTAATTAGAGTATGGGTTGAGCCTCTCCCTCACCAATTTGGCGAATGGGGTAATGAATGCAATTGGGGCATGTCCTGCTCAAATAAACGGGAATATGTGGGAGGTCATAACTTTATGTGACCATCTGTATGATGGATAGGAAAGGAAGAAAAAAGTGAGGAGGATTACCCCTGAGGATGTTCTGCAGTTTTATGGGGTGAAGAATTTTAAGGCCAGTGGGGGGTCGTACTTCTGTGTGAGTTTTACTCGGCGTCGTTTATTCGATCTGAATTTAGCATGTCGAACTTGGAATAACAACGTCATATGGGTAAAGGGTAATTACCTTCAAAGAGATGACGAAGCACTTTTGGACCTTCGATTTAGATCTGTAAAGCAAAGTAAGTATAAACATGCATAGATAGTATTATTGTTATGTTTCTTTGACAAGTGTAGTTGATAGAAAAATCTGTTATTGTAGGTGTGAAGTCTACAGTGGAAATGAAAGAGTCTTTGTTGGATGAGGTTGCGGAGGAGAAGACATAACTCATACTTGTCTTGGGGTAACTCGGCCTAAGTAGAAAGAAGAAAGTTGAAAGTAAGTCAAAAAAGGTTGTAAAGGCTCAGTCTACTAGGTCGATGACGGGTGTCGATGAAGAAAAAAGGCAAACAAGTGGAGAGGAGGCTCGAGCTAAGACTCCTGGGTCGGGCAGTTCAGCTCAACCAAACCTTACGATGAACAAAATAGCCCAAAAGCTTATGAAGAGACAGATAAAAAAGGCTTTGCCGGCCTCTGGTACCACTGTAAATGGTGAGGTCGCATAAGGGATGAGGAGGAGGGTTGAGCTTCTGGGGAACTCAGGAGAGAAAGTTGCTGAAGGGTGATCTGCTTCAATAGATGACCTCAAAGGGGTTAAGGAAAAGGCCAGGTTAGCGATCCTACAAGGATAAGAAGATACGAGCCAGATGGTAAGTTTATATTATCAGATGGAAAATTTTAATATATTTCGAGCTCATAAATGAGGGCGATATAATTTTTACAGGTTGTTCATCTTGTCAAGGGGATTTGGCTCGGTATAGAGGAACAGGAATTCGAGCTGAAAAAGGCAAAGAGCGAGCTGGAGAAAAACCTGGCTCGAGCCAAAACTGATACCCTGAAAGAAGTTAAGTAGCTGAAGGCTACTCATACCATGGTGATCGGCCAGTTACAGGTTAAAGCAAAGGCTAATTTATATGAGACAGTTGAGGAGCATGATAAAATTGGTCGTCACTTGATACTGAAGGGTTACTCTCAAGAGGAGGTGGATGCCATTAAGGTTGATTCCTACACTGATGAAGATGAGGAGGAAACAGAAGTACTGGGGTTGTGAATGGTCTTGATGGTGTCTCCCCCCAAACGGTGCTTGATAACCAAGGGGACGATGTTGAGCTCCCAGAAGGTGGGAGTGAGAAGGTAGGGTAGATATGTGTTTTGTCTGTATAACTTCTATGTGGGAAAGGAAATTCTGTATGTTAACTTTGTTTATAAATTTTGTGTAGGTAGTTAAAGAGATGAGTCTCAGGATAAATGACCTAGAATCTGGACTTTCCAGGGAAGGAGAGACCTCAAAAGCCCTGTTGTTTGCACAAGTAGAGTTGTAGATTAGATTGGAATAGGTTGTTCAATCTTTATGTTATACCAGTGCTAAGTTAAGTAAATAGGATAAAAGTGCATAACAAAAATCTAATGCTATTAAAACCGAAATAGGATATCGAAAGTGTGTACCTTGTACGCCGAAAGAATATCCATGAAGTGTTCATCTAAGAATGTACTCCAAACTTTTAATCTAAAAGTACTTGGAATCAGATGTTTAGAAACCACGTAATCTCTTAGAATATTGTATGTATATGTTAGGCATTATTCTTTCTGAATCGAATTGTACTAAATCGTCGTTATCTGTCTCAGGTCGAATTGGATACATCTCACATACGTGAGGATCACGCACTCATGTGCAATCGGGAATTTGTGGAACAGTTCAATAGGATGAAGGAGGCGAATGAGAATAAGGAGGATTAATACGTAAAAGTGCACTTTAGACTTGAGAAGTTGAATCAGGTCATCTCCGACCTGACTCGTCAGGCCAAGGTGAAAGATTCTGGGATTAAGAAGGGATTAGAAGATTTATCTAAGGCAACAAAGTATACTGAGAATCTTCAACATCAGGTTGATGCATTGGCTGTGAAGTATAAGCAGGCCGACATGGCTCAATACTATATTCAGGCGTTGGAACAAACTGAGGAACTCTGTCAATCTGATCTCAATAGATGCATGATTCATCTGGAGTGAATGAGACCAAAATTTATTGGAAAAGATGACGATCTGAGGGTAGCTCGAGAAAATCTATCGGAGTCGGAGGCCGCAACTGAGCATTTGCAAACAACCCTCCCTGCCAAGGATATGGAATTCTAAGAAATACAGCGCAGGTGCGATGACTTAAACGAGAGAGTTGTTCAACTTAAAGTAGAAAGGGATCAAGCCATTGCTCGTGCCAAGAAAGCTGAAGCTAGAGAGCATTCTAGGGGAAGTAGAACTGTGATTAAGGCTCCTCTAGTTCAAGGGGATGTTGCTAGTGTCTCAGGTCGCATTAGAGAGATAGAAAGTGATGTATCTTGAATTCTGGGGCATGTTCAAAAAGGAAATACAAATTTGAGGGAATGTCAGCATAAGCTGGATGCTGCTCTTATTGGGGAGAAAGTTCTTGAGGGGGAGATAAGAGCTAAGGATTTTCTATTGAAGAGAAAGGATGAATTATTGAAGGATCTGCCTGCGAGAGAGGAGTTGAACAGTGAGCTTGGGGTACTTCATGCTCGGGTAGTAGAATTACAAACCATGAACCTAGCTGAGTCGGCGCAGTATATTGCCAAATTGGAAGAAGATGCCATTTATCATGATAAGGTTGATGCGGATATAATCACATGGAAGGATACTTGTGCTAGTTTAAAGGTACGTCTCGTGAGATTGAAGGCTAGATTTGCAAAAGCGGTAGTACATGATATGGCTCGATCTTCCCTATTAAGTGTGATCGTTGCATATTTTGTAGAGGAAGTTAAAAGACATGAGTCAGAACGAGATACCTTGCTCAAAACTCTGTCAGATTAGGGATGCACCTATGGAGCTAAGATAGATCGAGGTAACTGTCTAGGTACCATGGAGACCAAACTGGGCCCTCAAACTGCTGACTTAGTAAAAAGAGGTAGGGCTACTATGGCCCACGAACTGAAAGATAGACCTTTTGATGATGTGGGGGAAAGCATTGCTGACACTCCATCGGCAGAAAAAAAAATCTTTTGTAATATGATTTTAACCTTAAAATAAGTAGAATTGTTGCAGACACATTGTTATAGATGAAAACTAGTATGACCATTGCCTTATCTTGTGTCTGGTAGGATCCTTTGATATTAAACAAATTTTTACATTTGTTCTAATCGCAGAAATATAGAGGGGTAGCTAGACCAAGTATTATCCTTGATCTAGGCTTATAGAAATGATGCAGACATATTGAAAGAGATGAAAGCTAGTATGACCTTTGCCTTATCTTATGCCCGGTTGTGTCTTTGATGTGAGACGAGTTTTTACATTTTATCATAATCGCAGAGCTGTAGAGATTCAGCTGAACCAAGTGGTATCCTCGATCCAGCCTACTGATGCATGCCAAACAAGTTGTAAAGGATGAATACTAGTATTACCTATGTCTTCTCTCTTGTTTGTCTCTTTGAAGTGGAATAAGTTTTCACACTTGCCACCCTCGTAGATATGTAGAGATTCAGCTGAGCCAAGTGGTATCCTCGATCCAACCTACTGATGTGTACCAAACAAGTTGTAAAAGATAAAGACTAGTGTTACATATGTCTTATATCTTGTTTGGCTCTTTGAAGTGGAGCAAGTTTTCATACTTGCCACCCTCGCAGATATATAGAGATTCAGCTGAACCAAGTGATATCCTCAATCCAGCCTACTGATGTGTACCAAACAAGTTGTAAAAGGTGAAGACTAGTATTACCTATGTCTTATCTCTTGTTTGGCTCTTTGAAGTGGGATAAATTTTCACACTTGCCACCCTCGCAGAAATGTAGAGATTAATTTGAACTAAGTAGTATCCTCGATCTAGCCTACTGATGTGTACTAAACAAGTTGTAAAAGATGAAGACTAGTGTTACCTATACCTTATCTCTTGTTTGGCTCTTTGAAGTGGAAACAATTTTCACACTTGCCACCCTCGCAGATATGTAGAGATTCAGCTGAACCAAGTGGTATACTCGGTCCAGCCTACTTATGTGTACCAAACAAGTTGTAAAAGATGAAGACTGGTGTTACCTATGTCTTATCTCTCATTTGGCTCTTTGAAGTGGAACAAGCTTCCACACTTGCCACCCTCGCAGATATGTAGAGATTTAGCTCAACCAAGTGGCATCCTCGATCCAGCCTACTAATGTGTACCAAACAAGTTGTAAAAGATGAAGACTGGTGTTACCTATGTCTTATCTCTCATTTGGCTCTTTGAAGTGGAACAAGCTTTCACACTTGCCACCCTCGCAGATATGTAGAGATTTAGCTCAACCAAGTGCCATCCTCGATCCAGCCTACTAATGTGTACCAAACAAGTTGTAAAAGATAAAGACTAGTGTTACCTATGTCTTATCTCTTGTTTGGCTCTTTGAAGTGGAACAAGTTTTCACACTTGCCACCCACGCAGATATATAGTGGCTGAAGCCAACAAAGTTCCTTAATCGAACTTGTGGAATGTGGATTGTAAGCTAGTATTATCTATGCTTGAATTTGTGGAATATGAATGACTGTTTCGTGAAGAGATTGACATTATGTAAATGAAAACTTTCATTGATAAGTTCAGAATTTACATTGGATGGAGATAAGAATCTCACTTTTGGAATTGGTAACAAATAACGAAACATAGAAATGGAGTAGTAAGACAACTAACGATAGTATCATTTCAGTCATCTAATATTTTAGGGATTTAAAATAGGGACTCCCTCTGCTATCATGAGATAGTATGATCCCAGGCCTGAGTGACCTGTGATAATGAATGGACCCTCCTAATTATCGGCTAATTTTCTAGCGTGAGGCTCTTTGCAATGTTGAGGGATTTCCTGTAGGACGAGATCTTTGATTTGGAAGGTACGGCTCCTGACTCGGTTATTGAAAGACTTGGCAAGTATATGATGGTATCGACCTAGGTTAGCGATGGTGCATTCCCTGGTTTCATCTATCATATTAAGATTGTAGGCCAATTCAAACTTATTTTCTGCGTCAGTTAGCACGTGATCCCGAATTGGATGATTATATTCATAAGGAATAACTGCCTCAGTGCCATAAGCAAGGAGGAATGGGGTACACCCCATGAACTGTCGGGGAGTGGTTTGATACGCCCACCTGACGTGAGGTAGTTTGATGACCCAATTTCCTTTTTTTTCTATGAGTGAAGCCGTTTTATGTGTCCATCCACGATAGTTTTGTTGGTGATTTCAGCTTGGCTATTGCCTTGAGGATAATATGGATTTGATGGTGAATGGATGATATTGTGGTGATTTAGGAAGGCTATGACCTTTTCTCCCATGAATTGGGGCCCGTTTTCGATACGAATTAGGTAGGGGCACCCGAATCGAGTGATTAGGTGGTTCTAGATAAAAGAGCTGACCTCTTCTTCTCTGGTTCGACATAGTGGAATTGTTTCTACCCATTTTTTAAAGTAATCGATAGCTACGAGTAGGTGACGACGATTACCTGAAGAATTAGGGAATTTACCGATGAGGTCTAGTACCCATCTTTTGAATGGCTAGAAAACCTTGCGTGCATGGAGCTCGAGCACAGGGGCGCATATCATATTTCCATGTCTCTGGCAGGTATCGAATCTGTAGGAATACTCTTCTGCTTGTTTGCGTATGCCGTCCAGAAAACTCCTTGAGTTATTGCTTTGTCTGCTAATGATCTGCCTACGACGTGGGAGCCACAAGTTCCTTCATGCAGTTAGCAGAGCAGCTCGTCTGCTTTTGACTTTGAGAGGCATTTGAGGTAAGGCCCTGTAATGGATAGGCAGTAAAGTATGCCGTTTTGAGTAATGTAACGCTTTGAGTTGTTGATCAGCTATCTGCATTCTTTAGGATCTGTTGGAAGTGGTCTGTTGCATTTGTTGTCGATGCCGAAGTAATCTAAGAAAGGCTTTCGCCAATTATCGTTTCCCCCTTTATCACCCCCAGTGCTGATTGTGCATACAATTATGCGATCAATGTTGGGGGTTGAAATGATTTCGATTTGGAGATATCGAGCTTCTGTACCCAAGACCCCAACTAGATATACTAAGGAATCAGCGCATCTATTTTCGCCTCGAAGATGATATTTGAGGGTTGCTTTCACGAACTTACTCATCCTATCTGCGATAAGGGCTGCGTATTCGATCATCTTCCCATTCTTCTTGTACTGCTCAGAATAATGATGAACGATGAACAATGAATCTGTGTAAACTGAGAGTTCAGGGACATCGAGCTCAAGTGCGAGATCGAGTCTGTGAATGAGAGCTTCATACTCGGTGACATTATTTGAGGCCTCAAAATCCAAGAAGATTGATTTCTCAATTCTGTTATTTGAAGGGGTAATCAAAACGATCCCGATTCTTGACCCTGCGGGTCCTACTGATCCATCGGTGAGAAGTCTCCACCCTGACGTAGTAATCCAGTCAGCTCGTTCATCGAGTGGCTTTAGAGTTAGATTTTTTGGCGTGCTTTCGACATGGTCAGGATAGTGCTCCTCCCACTCGAGATCTTCCACTGGAAAATATGCTAGAAAATTGGCAACGACCTGTCCTTTCTCTGAATGACGCTGTTCAAATTTTATATCATGTTCCCTCAGACTGACTGACCATTGTTGCACTCTTCGTGATTTCTCTTTTTTGTACTGAACTTCCCGAAGTGGGTAGTTTGTCATCACTTTGACGAATGCGCTTGAAAGTAGTGCTTGAGTTTCTGCGAAGTGTAGACAAAAATGAGATGAAGTTTCTCAATTTTAGAGTACCTTGTTTCCGCTGGTATGAGGGTCTTGCTGATGAAGAAGACCAGTTTCTCTATTTTCCCTTCCAGGCGAATGAAAGCTAAGCTGAGCGAAGTATATATGACTGCAAGGTACATAATCAGTTCCTCATTATCTACTGGGGTGCTCATTATGGGAGACCTCCCCAAATAGATTTTGAGATCCTGAAAAGTTGCTTCGCATTCTGGTGTCCATGTGACTTCCGCAGTTGGCTAGACCTTTCTTCGCTTGGTACATCCTCGGAGTAACAGGAATAGCCAACGACAGCAGTCTAAAGATTTGGAGACGAAATGGTTGATCGCGGCAATCTTGCCGGCGAGTTTTTGAACATCTTTCGTTGTCTTTGGTGAAGGCATGTTGAGGAGAGCACGGATTTGATCTGGATCAGCCTCAATCCCTTTCTTGGTGATGAGGTGGCCTAGGAAGCAACCAAAATGTACCTCGAATTAACATTTATCTGGGTTGAGATGCATTCTGTAAGATCGACGGATGTTGAATATTGTGTTGAGATCTGAGAGGTTGCTTTCTGACTGTATGCTTTTACACAAGAGATCATCGATGTAGACTTCAACAACTTTTCCCAGGTGTGCTTTGAACATAGCAGTCATCAATCATTGGTATGTGGCCCCTGCGTTTTTGAGCCCAAAAGGCATGATGTTGTAACAGTAAAGGCCACTTTCGGTGATGAATGTTGTCTTCTCTTGATCTTCTTCCAGAAGTGGTATTTGGTTATATCCTGAAGTAGCGTCTATCATAGATAGGAGATCATGGCCTGCAGTAGAGTCGAGGATCTGATGAATGTTGGGAAGAGGAAAACTGCCCTTTGAGGTCTGTTTATTCAGATCTGTGAAATCTAAGCAAGCGCAAAATTTTCCGTTCTTCTTTGGGACAACGACAATGTTGGATAACTAGTTCAGATACTTGGTTTCTCGAATGAATCCTACTTTGATCAATTTCTTGATCTTGGTGTTAACATTATCTCGAAGACTAGGGGAGAGTCGTCGCTGTTTCTGTTTGTCTGTGGGGCATTGATGTTGATGGCTAACTTGCGGAAAGCCATAGCTGGATCGACTCCGGGCATTTCTTCGAAAGACCATGCAAAGACGTCTCGATTGAGTTACAGGAGCTGGATGAGAACATCTTTCTTGTGCTGTACCAGCTTAGTTCTGATAAATGTGCCTCTATCTGGTCCATTAATATTGACATATTATGTGGGCTCCTCTGTAGGTGATCGGTCGTTGAGGTGATCAATTTTCTATAATTGCTATGCGACCAATCTGTTCGAAGTATCTAGTATGACAGAGACAATATTTTTACAAGCTCGAGAAAGCTTTTGACTGCCTCTGATCTCATAAATACCATTATCGTGCTTGAATCGGAGCGCTTGATGATAGGTGGAAGTAATTGCTTCCATGTTGTGTATCTAACAACGGCCCATAATCCTAAGATAGTGAGACTTGGCATTGATTACGTAGAAAACGACGTCGATAGTGGCTGGTCCTGCGGAAATAGGTAAGATAATCTTGCCTACTCGTTCTTCCCTAGAGCCATTGAACCCACTGATATCCGTATCGCTCTGAATGACTTGGTCGGCTAAACCCATCTGGTGAATTGTACTCTGGAAGAGAATTTTGATACCGCCTCCAGTATTGACCATCATTGTGTGCATGATAAACTGCTTCATCTTGGGCATTATGACTTGCGCATCATGATGTGGAAATCTGACATGACTAGTATCGCAATCCTCGAAAGAGATTCCTAGCCGGCGATTGCTCAACTCGGGAAGGAGCTTGGCTTCTTTATCTTGAGGTATAAGATCACAGTATTCAGAGAGCCTTCTGCGCTTTAATCAGTTGAAATTGTTGATCTGATTGATTTTGATCATGCTGCTGAGGTGCATGAAGTAAAGATGCTTCTCCTCAACCTTGTTATTGACATGAACAACTTTGAGTTGTTTCTTATGGTTGCCATCCTGGTATGAATTGAGGTCAACAATGTATTCAAGCATCCGTCCTTCCTTGAAAATGAGCTCGAGTATTTGCTATATAGCATAACAATTATCAGTAGAATGATGATTTACCTTATGGTATAGGAAAAATGGCCAGCCTTCGATGGGCTCCAGTGGTCGAGAGGTGCGGTAGAGTGGGTCTTTTAATAGTAGTGGAAAAAATGCTTGACTTGGACGTTCAGCTTTGGGTGGACGGGTTTGTTTTGTGGACCGCTTCTCCCAGGGTACTCAGTATTTCCCTTGGTGCATTTATGATCTCTCTGTTCCTCTTTAGGTTCACTGGTCTGCTCTGCAGGTAGAGATTTGGTGGAGAAGACAGCCTTAGTAGACTTTTGTCGCTCAGACATCATCCTCTCTAAGTCGACGTAACCGTTGACCTTGGTGATCATCTCCTCCAACGTTGTAGGCTTATTAAGGAAAAGGTATTCCTTGGCTTTGCAATCGAGCCGGAGAGCATTGGTGAATGCGGTCACAACTATCTTTTGGTCGAGGTTATCCACCTTTCTTGTGAGCTCTAAGAATTTCTTTGAAAAATATTTAAGCTTTTCTCCATGTGACTGCTTAAGACCGATTATAGAATACAAATTCTCCTCTTTGACTCTATTGTAGGTATATGTTTTATTAAATTGTTTCTGTAATTGATCAAATTTGTAGATAGATTCCTTAGGATGATAGTGGAACCATCAGAGTGGCTCTTCCTATAAACTTGTAGCGAACAGTCGGCAGAGAATGTGGTTGAGATTGGAGTACAACCCCAATGAATCGTGGCATTGCTGGATATGTCCCTTCGGGCCTGTACCTTTGTACTTATGAAATTGAGGAGTATGGAAAACTTTTGGTATTTCCATATTGAATAGTTCTTTGGCAATCAGACTTCCTTGTAACATCGTGGTGTCGCCGGTAGGACCCATAACTTGTGCCTCGATCAGCTCCTTAATTCGTTGATCCATACACTTTTTTGTGACATAATGACATGTTGGTTGAATTGCTGGATGTGCTGGCAGGGGATGATGAGTCCCCATACCTTCACTCAAATACTCTCATGCTGGAATCTGACAGAGAGACCGCTGGTCTTCCTCCTGATGAATGGGAATCTGGTGACCCCTACTGATTTCTGATTGGATTTCTCCTCCCAAATAGATGGAGGGTTGCAACCAGTGTAGTAGATTTCTGGAGATTGCTTTACTGGTGAACCCCCTTGGCCTCAGCCTTTCCCTTGCCAAAATGCGGGAGGTCTCTGGAAGTTGATCGTGACCTTTGGCAGGAGGGACCTGCTGAGTATTTTACAAAGCTTTGAGTACAGTCTGCATCATCGTCATCTGATCCTCGTGTCGCTTGAACACTGTCAAACGAGCTTGTTATTCTGCATCGAGCTTTTTCTCTCGGAGCTCACGATATTTTGTCAATTAAAGTTTGAGCTCGGTGCGTTTCTCTGCCTCTACATGGAGATTCGCCCTTAACTCGGTAAGTTGTCCCGGATCCACAAAATTTTTGAGCTGAGTTCCTGCGGCCTGACATCTGGAAGAAACCATAGTTGAAAATTGTAATGAAAGACTGCCTTAGGGTATCGTAGAAATACAATCTTTCCCACAGACGACACCAAATGTAATGGAAAAATTTCGTAGCTCGATACGATTAGAAATTAGCTATCACACCAATGAACCTGTAATGCTACTCTACTAGAAAGTAAGAAATGAAGACAAGTGTGTTTAGTATGGAAAACCTCTAAATAGGTAAAAAAACCACGACCTCGTATGGAGGATTTTTGTAAAAGTCTTTTTATTGCTTTGAGTGGATATCTCTATTACAAGTGAACTCTAGAATATAGAAATGCATTTGATCTCATAAATAAGAAGTTTGAGTAATTTATCTGGTTCCTGTGTCTTCTAGAACTTCTCCTTTTTATAGGCTTCTTTACGGCTCTCCATCGTGCTAGAACATGTTTTTCAAATAATACGGTTAATGGTGGTTGACTGAATAACGGACGAGTTCGTGGGAGACAGGTGTCCTTGACTGAATAACATTTTCCGGGTTTAGCTCAACATACATTCTCGGGTAGTTCGTGGGGCTTGGTGAAATGTTTGACTAGAATGTTGTGTGCTAAAATTGCGTGAGCCTGAGATGGAGGTAAATCAAACCGAGTGAGCTCGATTATGAGTGAGGTCGAGGAATAAGCCCCTGTAAAAATGAACTCAAACAAACACTCCCCACCATCAAATGTCCCCAAAGACCCAAACATAAAAATGGCCCAAGGAAACCAACTAAAACCTTGCGTCCCCAAAAGGACCAAATCCAAACAAAGCATCCCAAAGGAACAAGAAGCAAACCAAATGTCCCAAGGAAGCAAAATCGACTGCACCAAATCAATGGTTGCCTACATACCTCCATGGATTAAGTCGCCTGTAGTTCACACAACATCCAATCAATCAACATGAAGAATTTGAACTAAGTCTAAATAATGATTGAACTTAATTCTTAAAACAAATTTTGCAAACAGAATCGCCGGGTTATCTTTGGTGTGAATCATCTTCAATTGAATCTCACCCTCCTCCAGGACATCTCTGATAAAGTGATAACGTACATCAATAGGCTTTCTGCATTGGTGATGAACCTGATCTTTGGCCAAGAAGATAGCGCACCGACTATCATAACAAACATCAAGATGATCCATCTTAATGCCTAATTAATGTAGAAGACCTTTCATCTAAATGGATTCCTTTATCTCCTCAGTCACCGCCATATACTCTACCTCGGTAGTAAATAGTATCACCGTTGACTGTAGCGTGGATCTAAAATTAATCGGCCCTCCACCCAATGTAAACACATACCCAGTAATAGACCGCCATTTATCCAAGTCACCCATATAGTCATAATCCACATAACCCACAAAAAAACAATTAGTCAAATCCTGTTTATGAAATTCCAAACCAATATCCACAGTATCTTTGATATACCGTAGAATCCATTTCACAGCTCGTCAATGATCTCAACCCGGATCATGCATGTATCAGCTAACCATACCAACTGCCTGTAAAATATCTGGCCGAGTACATACCATAGCATACATCAGGCTACCAACCTCACTAGCATAAGGAACATGACTCATATAATCACATTCCTCATCAGTATTTGGAGGTATATAAGCCTTAAGCTTACAATGAGGAACAAGGGGAATACTTACAAATTTTATGCTACCATTAATGCCAAATCTCTAAAGTACCTTCCCCATATATGAAGTCTGAGAGAGACGCACCGTTCTATTCTCTCTATCTCTATGAATATCAATACCAAAAATCTTTTTTGCACCACCAAGATCCTTTATTTCAAATTCTTCAGCCATTTACTTTTTCAGCTTATCAATCTCGCTTTTGTGCTTACACGCAATAAGTATATCATCCACATACAAAAGAAAGTAAATAAAGGACCCATCACGTAACTTGCATAAGTAGACACAATAGTCATAATGACTCTGCTTGTACTTTGCCCAATCATAAACTAATCAAACTGTTTGTACCATTATCTTGGAGACTGCTTCAAACCGTACAATAACATTTTCAACTTACACACATAGTCTTCCTTCCTGGCAACCATAAACCCAGTCGGTTGAGTCATATAAATTTCTTCTTTTAAATTCTCATATAAGAACGCCGTCTTAACATTGAGTTGTTGCAACTCCAAATTAAATTGTGCTACTAAGGCCAATAGGATCCGTATGGAAGAATGTTTCACTACTGGAGAAAACACCTCATTGTAATCAATCCCTTCCCTTTGTGCATAACCCTTAGCTACAAGTCTTTCCTTGAAGCGTACATCATCATCAAGAGATCCCTGTTTCTTAGTGCAGACCCGTTTACAACCGATCGCTTTCTTTCCGTTCGACAACTTTAAAAGTTCCCAAGTTCCATTTTTAAAAAGAGAATACATCTCTTCCTTCATCACTCCCTCCCAATATTTAGCCTCAGAACCGAAAATAACTCCCTTATAGGTGGAGAGAACATCATCTTCAATGACTGAAAGTGCATAGGCTACAATGGTCTTTACTTTTGGAAGCACCATATCCTTTATATGCCAACTTGGTCTACTTAAGTCTCTCTTTGGTTTACTCTTTGCGATTGACTCCAGTATCGAAATCTCTTCATCCGTACTAATAAATGCTCCACCTTCATCCGTGTTTTCATTATTTGGAATATGTACTAATAGATCATCACCCATTGTCACACCGATAGATAACCCCCCTCTAAGTATGAAACTCTCTGGCCAATATAAAGACGTATCAATCTCCATCCGCGGCAATACCCCGCTGGTCGTCTTCTCTGTGTGCCCAGAGTTATGTAACTTCATCATAAAAGCCTTATTAATATGAAGACGTATCGATCTCCACCCGCTGCAATACCCCGCTAGTCGTCTCCTATGTGTGCCCAAGGTCATGTGACTTCATCACAGAAATCTCATCAAAAGTGACATCTCTGCTCAAAATGATCTTTTGGTCTCTCGTATTCTACAACTTGTAACCTTTTACACCCTTCTTCTTACCTAGAAAAATGGCCTTTCTTACTCGTGGATCCAACTTATTATCCTTAACATGATAGTATGTCAGACACCCAAATATATGAGGAGTATCATAATCTGTAGCAGGTTCTCCTGAACAAGCCTCCATTGGTGTTTTACCCTCAATTGTAGCTGAATGCAACCTATTAACGAGATAGCATGCATATGTCAAAGCCTCAGCCCAAAACGCCTTGCCCAACCAAGAATTGGACAACATGCACCGAACCTTCTCTAATAAAGTATAGTTCATGCGCTCGGCTACCCCGTTTTGTTGCGGTGTCTCTCTAACTGTGAAGTGTCGAACTATCTCCTCGTCTTGGCATACTTGCAAGAATTGATCACTAGTATACTCTTTACCATTATCCGAATGGAGCGACTTGATTTTTCTGCCGGTCTGAGTCTCAATCAACTTCTTCCACATCATGAAAAATTTTAGGACTTCATCCTTCCTATTCATAGTGTACACCCAAACTTGCCTAGAATAGTCATCCATAAAAGACACAAAGTAATGCTTCCCCCCTGGAGATACATTCTTGGAGGGGCCCCAAACATTAGAGTGAACATAATCAAGAATTCTGCGAGTACGATGAATCGTGGTGCCAAACTTAACTCTTGTTTGCTTGCCCAAAACGTAGTGTTCACAAAAATCTAATTTGCACATATTGACACCTTTCAAAAGCCCCCAGTTCGTGAGAACTTTCAAAGAATTTTCTCCTGCATGTACCAAACGCATGTGCCATAGCCGTGTGGTATATTTGAAAGTGGTCTCCTCCTTTCCCACAGAATAAACCTCACCAAGAATAGCCATACCATCCAAATAGTGCAAGTTCTTACTTCTTTTGTAACCCTTCAATATAACCATGGCTCCCTTAAGAACCCTTTTTACCCCCTTCTCAGACATAACCTTGCAGCCTTGCGCTTCAAGTATCACCATCAAGATAATGTTCTTACTTATTGTCAGAATAAACCGAACCTCATCAATCTCTTTAACCAACCCATTGTGCAACTTTAGTCGAATGGTACCTATTCCCATGATGTGGCATGAATTATCATTTCCCATCATCGCCTCTCCATCTTCAAGCAATTTCAAACTAAAAAAACAAGGCCTTTCAGGACAAATATGATAAGTAGCATCCAAATCTAAAATCCACTCCTTTGTATCAATATTACATGCACTAAATGTAATAGTAAATGAGTATTATTCCTAAATGGCTTCTTTTTATCTGAGGATCTTCCTCGAACCATTAATACATCAGATGTAGACTCGTCGGTCTCCTGTTTCTCCTTTCTCCAGTACTTGAGGTTAACTACGGCCGTAGTCACATCCGTGTATTTCAATGAACTCTTTCTATTAGTAATCGTCGCAACGAAGTGTACGAATTCTTCCGGAAGTGAGTTCAAGAACAAGAAAGTTTTATCTTCATCCCCAACTACCACTTCAAGATTCGCCAAGTCGGCCAACAACTTAGTGACATCATTTAAATGCTTGGACATACTAATTTATTGCCTCATAGTGAAGCGATAGAGTTTTATATTTAAGTAGAGTCAATTTTGGATGTTCTTTACCAAATACTTTTCCTCTAGTATCTGCCAAATTTCCTTTGTGAAAGTCTCATTCATCACAAGGTATTTAATATCTTGAACAAGACAAGATCGAATTTTGCCATAAGCTCTCTTATTCATCTTCCGCAATATACTCTCCTCTATATCAATCGGCTTGTCCTCGAATACCTCGTCTACGTCTTATTGACTTAGGGCATCAATAACTTCGCATCGCCACATGCCAAAGTTATTTGTGTCATTGAATTTTTTAAATTCAATCTTTGCATTGTTGAACATCACCGTTGTATATCTTTTCGGGGTCGAAGAACTAGCTTTAATTTCATCTCCCATGTTTCCCCCAATTTTCATAAACTAGCCAAATCAAAACCAAATTGAAATTGAGAAACCCTAAGTTACCTCAAAATCGCACACAACTGAGGAATCAACCTCGCTCTGACGCCAATTGTTAGGTCGCAAGCCTGGAAGCCATAAACTCCAAGTCAATTTTGGTTAAGCACAAACAAAGAAATACACACAACACCAAGTTTATAGTGGTTCGGAAAATTGCCTACGTCCACTTTTGAGAAAGAGAGAAAAAGAGTTTCTTCAAGGTCCCAATTACAATCACACAAACCCAATTAGGATTTCTTACTCAAGAAATCCCCCAAATGCTCTCACCAAAGGATTGTCAAAAGGATGGCCCTCTAAGAAACTAAGTTTCCCTATATATGCTAGGGAAACTATTTATAATCTCTCAAATCTCGAGGCAAGTCAAGGGTTCAACCAAAATCTCAAAAATGAGTTTTTTCAATGCTTGTTCGAACAAATAAATAGTCTGTTCGAACAGACCCAATTTTATTCTAACAAAGCTCATTTTATATTTAAAGAAACAACCTCCTGAGTATTCTGTTTGAATAGACTTTGAGTATGTTCGAAAGGACTCTAATTCTATTCGAACAGAAAGCATCAACATTATAGAAGTTAATTCAACTGTGATTCCCCACAGGTCTGTGAAAGCTCTATTAGCTTGATTATCCTCCAGCTTGTGTATGAAATAAGAGGGCTTCTCTTTAACCACATTCAGGATTTCCCACAGTACATGAGTTGCCAACTTTTTAGTATTTGAGTACAATCTTTCATTTCTTTCTCCTCATTAGTAAAAAGTAGCATTGAAAGCCAACTTTTTTGCTTGTGTCTGGATTGAATTCCCTTTATAATGGCTGATGCACCACCGAAGCTCCTCGTCCACATTATTGCTGCTTCTTCAGCAACCATGTTTCTTGTACAGTTCCTTCCATTTGTAATTAGCATAAGCACAACTGAAGAATATATGATCTTCATTTTGAAATTCTATTTGCTCGTAATTAATGTATTTTGAGAAACTAGGTAAGAACAATTCCTATCAATCAATAGTCTAAGGTTAAACAGAAACAATCAAAAGCACAGACTAGGAATTAAAGGACACAGGAAAATGTTCACCCTGTGGAAAATCCTTACTCAGGAGAAAAACCACAGGTCGTTGTCGAGGATCACGACAACCAAAAGTTTCACTAGTCAAAAAGAGTTATACTGAATTACACCTACAAATTTAATAACCTAGTCACAAGATTATTACTCTTCTGACTAAAGCTTCACGCTCCACCTTTTTCTTGTTCTCACAACAACTCTTCTTGACCTCTCACCAAGAAACTTCTTCTATTTTCGCAATAGCCCGTCTTGATCTCTCACCAAGAAATTTCTTCTAGAATCGCTCTTGAACAAAATAATTGGGAAGTCTTTGAAACCCTAGCTCAACATCAATCTTGTAATCAAAGGATGATTGATTGATCTTAAGTTCTTCACCCTCTCTGATAAAGTTTTTTGGAGCCCTTAGAAAGAAAATCGTTTTCCCAAGAAAAGAGAGCCACTGAAAAAGAAACTAGGTTTCTTTAAATAGTAGTTCTATTTCTTTAGATATTCGTTCGAACGAGACCAAAAGTCGTTCGAATAAATTACGACTAATTTGGTCAAAAACCCTTGAAAGTTTACATATCGTTCGAACGAAAAGAATTCTCGTTCGAACGACAATTGCATGTGGGCAAAATTCCAGGGGACTTGACAAGTCGTTCAAACGACATAAGAACTCGTTCGAACGACAATTGCATATGGGCCAAATTCCAGGGGACTTGATACTTCGTTCGAACGACAAGAAAACTCGTTCGAACGACAAAATTGTCTATGGACCAAATTTCCAGGGGACTTGACTCTTCGTTCAAACGACAAGGAAATTCGTTTGAACTACAAAAAAAAGAAATGCTCCTTCCTTTTATCAGAGAGTAATACTTACCTTCTGTCATGTGATCTGTGTCTTCGACTGAGACAACCAGAAACTCTACAAGCACGAAATGAGACAAATAAAGCCTTTCACATTTTCACCTTGATCTCCACAGAAATGGCAGTTTGGGTGTTGGATGATGCCCCACTTTTTGAGTTTGTCTTTGGTTGTGAGTCTCTTATTGATAGCTAACCATGTAGTGACAGTGTCTAGGGACATTGTTGTGTACCAAACAAGCTTAGCCCAAGTTTTCTTTTGCTTGTGGTGTCTTGTGTGTTCATAAGCACTTTTCAGGGAGTACTAATCTTTTTCAGTGAGTGACCATACAATTTCATCTTCCATGTCACTTTTCAGCTTGGGGATGTGCTCCAGATGGTTCCATATTTCTAAGAAACTAGGGGAGTATGTTGCAGTCACTCTAAGAAACAGGCCAGAAGCAAACGGTAAGCATGCAGTACAAATTTAATTGCAATGGTGCCAATTTAATTTATGAATATAGTATATTAACATGTGAAAAATACTTCACGGGATGTAGGATGAATTTTTGAGTCTCATTTCCTGGAGCAATGCTTTTAGGTTTTCTTTTTTGAACAATATTAAGATGGCTACACTTTTGACATAGATCCAGGAAAAAAAATTCTAATGCTTAAAGCGATACTGTTGTGATGGATAACCCATAAACAAAACTTTACTTAACAAAAAAGATGGATGACACAGTGATTTGTAAGTTCTATACTAAAATTCACTTACAAAGAATTGCATGGATTGCGTTCATATTTTCTAATTATGATTAGAGCATCTCCAACAGATTATGCTCCGAATCCGGACAAACAATCCAAACCCGAATTTGGAGTACGGTGTTGCCCTCAAGAGCAAGTGAGAGATGATGTAATTTCCAAATAGATTTGAAAATGGGAGGTGATGGGGTGGAGAGAATAAATTTTATTTCATTTTTTTATTATAATAATGGGCCCACCACTTATGAGAATTTTAATTTGTTTTGAGTGAGCTATTACCATGGGCCCACCAGTTTATGAGTAATGCACTTAATCAACAAGCGCCTAAAGTTAATCTGGAGCGCTCCACGAAGACTATAAATTTAGAGCGTTTGACCCGCGCTCAAGCTCCGAATCAGGATCTGGAGCTCTCTGTTGGCTCAATTTTTGTACAAATTATCCAGATCTAGATCTGGAGCGGGCAACTATTGGATATGCTCTTAAGTAATGCTCTAAGAGCACCTGCAGCAGCTAGGTGAAGGATGAGGTGGCGAGGTGAAAACCATCCTTCACCCTCCACTACCCTAATCTACCCCACAACAGGTAGGTGGAGTAGCTGGGCTGTCTACCCAAAACATACCCCGGGGGTGCTCTCTACTCCCTCTTGGTAAATTTTTGGTAGATTGATGCCGCGAAGTTCTGAGCCGTGCGTAGGTAATGAACCAATTACATGATGGCACTTATCATCATTCAACAGGCCCTCATATCGTACAGTTCTGAATTACGCGTATTATCAACGCTTATGATGGAGACACGTGGACGGCGGTGGTTCAAAGTTCATTCAACGGCTAGTCCATGCCGCGCAGCTTTGAACTGCACGGCAAGAGCCTGTATGAAATTTTCTTTGGTTCCCCTCTCCCCACTTGGTTTTTTCTGATCAAAATACCTAAATTTTTGGGCATACTTCATCCACAAGAAGCTCAACGGCTAGTTTTTTGGCCAAACTTGTTTTACAAGATGCTCAACAGATTGTTTTTTGGCCAAACTTGTTTGACAAGAAGCTCAACGGCTAGTTTTTTAATCTATAAAACCAATTCATCTTCTACTCTCTTACTCTTCTGCACTCAACTCTTTTCTCTTAAACTTCAAAACCCTACTCTATTTTCTTGTTATCAATTTCGCCTAATCACATCAGACCTAATCATGTTTGACCAAATCATGTCTGATCCACTACTCTTATCATTAGAGTCATCGTCTTCATCATTGTTCGGAAGCGAAGAGCTCTTCCGACGTCAAATTGAGATGATGCACAAGTATAGCAAGGTTATGATTGAGATGGGAGAAGCGGAAGAAAAAGCGCAAGAGGCAACATCATCACGGAGGCAGGGCGGTAGTAAAATGGGAAGGATTGACAAAATGAAAGGCCGTAATAAAAAATTGGGTGAGTTTAGCCTTAATCGGGATTATTTTGGTGACAACCCAGTCTACAAAGGTATCCCATTTCGTCATCGATTCCGTATGAGCGAAGGTGTGTATCAACGTATTTATGATCAAATTATTTCTTCGAACCCCTATTTTATTCAAAGAGAAAATGCCGCTAAGATGATGGGCTTATCCTTGTACCAAAAGATAACGTGAGCACTTTACATGTTATGTTACAGTACAAACATAGACGCTCAAGAAGAATACGTTCAGATTGGGGAGTCTAGGGGTATTTTGAGCTTGAAATTTTTTTGCTAAACAATTATAACACAATTCAAAGCTCAATACCTTAGATCTCCAGATGAAAACGATACATTACACTTATTAGAAATGAATGGATTGTGAGGCTTCCTGGGGATGTTAGGTAGTTTAGATTGTATGCATTAGAAATTGAAGAATTGTCCTACCGGGTAGGCAGGACAATATGTTGGGTATAAGAAAATGCCAACGGTGATTTTCGAAGCGGTTGTATTACAAGATCTTTGGATATGGCACGCATTCTTTGAGATGCCCGGATCTAACAACGACGTGAATGCCTTGCATCAAGGGTGGCTATTAAACAACTTGTCTAATGGAGTAGCGTTGCCATGCAATTATAATATAGGCACAGTATTGCACACTATAGGGTATTACTTAACGGATGGAGTCTATCCAAAATGGAAAATAATTGTTCAAACCATAAGAAATCCATCCAACGATGTCGAAAGACATTTTGTGAAGATGCAAAGAGGCATGCCGGATAGACGTAGAACATGTTTTTAGGGTATTACAAGCTAGGTTCTAAATATTAGCACACGGTGCACAATTTTGGAAGCCTAGTGATCTAGAAAATGTTATGTACGCATGTATAATCCTGCACAATATGATCATTGAAGATGAACGTCATACTTACATCCAGCAAGTAGACATTGATCCCAAGTTTAAGAGATTTCGTGAAGAATTGAAAGGAGGACTTAAATCCAAAATACGCGATCGATACTATGGCACAGTACATCGGGAAGGTCCATGAAATTAGAAATGAAGGTGCTCATTTCCAATTACGAAATGAACTTGTCGCGTATTTGTGGAATCAAAAAGAGGCGGAGTAATGTAGAAATAGTCATTGTTTTTTTATTTTCTAAAGTAATGTATTTTGGTTAGAAGTTGTAATATATTTAGTTTTGAAATTTTACGAAATAACATAGAACTTACGATTAATAAGGAATAATTATGATTAATAACAATTTTATTCAATTAATGAAATGACATAGAACTTAAGAACTAATATTAATGCTGCAGATTATATCAATCTTTATCGCTAGAAATGTCGTCATCAGCTGGACGCCGCTCCATCAGCTTCTTGGAATAAGGTTTAATTTACTTCTTCATCCAACACCCTTGTGTCGGTAGTAGGTTAGTTGTGCCCGTTGTCATCACCTTAACCAAATGTACGTCATTGATGGCTTTTTTGTCTACTCAGCTTCGCTTCACGCCTTCTTTGAATCTCTACTTCTCTTGCCAAATTGAGTTCCTCTCGTACTCTAGCTCAAACTTCCTTTTCCTCTTTCTTATGCTCCTCTCTCTCATTTTATGCCTTCATCATGTTTGTCATTGTCTCAAACATCTTCTTCCCCCAATAACTTAAACTTGACTTTACCGCCCCTTTTGCCTTGTATGTTTTTTGGCCGTCTGGTCTTATATCCCCATAAGAATACAGTGGTGCACCCACGTCGATAGAATCATCCAAAATTATGACATTTGGAGTACCAGAAGTAGGTATTTTAGGATTGGTATTGGTGGAGTTACCCGAGCTATCGCTAAAATTTGACTTTCTAGGGACGTTACGGTCGGGTTGCCCGATGTGATAAATTTGTGACCATTTTGGACACTGCTTCAAAACTTTATAGGCCTCCCCAAGTGTAAATATGTTTTTTTTGTAGTTTCTTAAATGTTTCATATGCCATACGTTCTTAGAAATCAAGTTTCAAATTCTAATGAGTACGATTAACTGCTGAAAATTAGTAATATAAGAAGAAAAAAATACTTACGAAATCGTCTGTTCCAATGCCTGTAAAATATTGGCTTTTAAGGTCTTGAATAATGCCGCTAAAAGTTGAGCATTTCTTATTAAGCCGCCCCTTATACGTGCAATTGACACCGTTGTCTGATCACCATATCGATTTGTTAACATAAAACGAGTTAAATTGGCCACGCACCTTGAACCAAAATATAGTAGCTTTTTGGCTGTTCGTGGTAGCGAGGTTTTGATACACTTGGTACCACGTGCACGTAAGATTTACGAAGTCATCAGACAACTAATTTTTGGAGTTCTTATATTTTTCTTTGTCGTTATCAACTTCTTCCTCAGCTTTAACTACAATAGGTGACGATGCCGTCCTTCTTTTAGAATTTGTCTTTCCGCGCGTATTACTTCTCGTGAGAACCAGATTGAGTTCCTTGGAGATGACCAGAGAAACAACTGAAGAAGCAACCGGTGATGTATTGAGGTTTAAATCATTTAAACCCCATATAAAACTCATCGGAGTGGTACTCAAACTTCCACTAGTGAAACCAGCTTGGGATGAATAATATTAATTCCCCGGTTAAGAGTATGAGCCAGTATAAGGATCAAATTGAGGGTAATATCCTTGGTTTGGGTAATGAGGGTATTATTCTTGGGTTTGAGATTGAAATTAAATGTCGGGTGGGGGGAATAGTTGGCAAACATGGTGATCACGATATTGGGAAATGTTAGGCATTTACAACGGATCAAATGCATCGAATTGAGTCAGAAATATATTCCTTTATTTGTTCGTATTGGAGGATTGAGAGTGGTTTTATGAATTAAATTGGGAGCTTGAAAAGGACATAGTGGTTTTGTTTGCAAGCTAAGGAGGGAAGAGAATGTAGAAGATTAAAAAAGAGGAAAATATAGAAGATGGATGACATTTATAAATAAAAAAACTAACCGTTGAGCAACTTGGCCATCATGTTTCTACTTGAATATAGTTGTTGAGTTACTTGGTCAATAAGTTTCCACATGAATATAGCCGTTGAACAACTTGGTCAACAAGTTTCCACTTGAATATAGTCGTTGAGCTACTTGGTTAACAAGTTTTCAAAGGAATATAACTGTTGAGCAACTTGGTCAACAAGTTTCCACATGAATATTACCGTTGAGCTATATGGTCAACTAGTTTCCACAAGAATATAGCCATTGAGCAACTTGGTCAACAAGTTACCAAAAGAATATAGATGTTGAGCAACTTGGTCAACAAGTTACCAAAAGAATATAGATGTTGAGCAACTTGGTCAACAAGTTTTCACATAAATATAGTCGTTGAGCTACTTGGTCAATAAGTTTCCACATGAATATAATCGTTGAGCTACTTGGTCAACAAGTTTCTACTTGAATATAGTCGTTAAGCTACTTGGTCATTGGTTTTGCTAGGACAAAATATTGCGCTGTTGAGCACGAAATAAACCAAGTATATAGAGGAAGTCATAAATGAACTTAGTATGAACCAATGCACACATAATAGAGGGCAAGGGAAGGTGTTTGAGGAAATGCGTCAAAGAAATTTGCCTAAAAGAACTAAGTATGGAGAAGGAGGAATTTAAAGGCAAGTTCAGAACTGTGTGACAGCCTTGAGAGATACGTGGCTTAATCTAGTATCTTCATTTTCCAAGCACAGAGAGACCAGATTAAGCCACGTGTCTCCCAAGCCTACTACGCAATTTTGAACTGCGTGGCAAGAGCCTGGATCTTTTGCCTTTTCTTTCCTTCTCCATACTTAGTTTTTTTAGGTGATTTCTTTGAGGCATTTCTTCAAACACCTTCCCTTGCCTTCTATTATGTGTGCAACCGTGGATACTTAGTTCTTTTTTCTCATCATTCGTTTAGGCATTTCATCAAACACCAACAAAATATTGCAATATTAGGTAAACAAGTTGTTTTACCAGCTCCTCTCTATAGGGAATTTAATTCAAGCACTTGAAAAACCTAGTATTTGAAGCAAACATAAGTTTAAACATAATGCTTAGTCAATTCAAGATAAACTCAAACATAGCATATCAAAGTTTTAAAGAAAACATAGCATAAACTCGATAGTTTAAACAAAACATAACATAAATTGGATAGTGTAAACAAAACATAACAAAATATAGCCTAAGTGGGATGACCTCTCTTCATCTGGCAGGCATGTCTGGGATGGGCAAAACTCTCATTATAGATACATTGGACATCTGGCTCTATCTGATAGTTGATAGATATATCAGCTAGTCTCTCTCCCGTGATTCGGATAATCTCATCCCTCCACCGCAACTGTTCCACTAACTCCTCTGTGTGTTGAAAGTATTGTCTTGAATCTTCAAATACCGCATACCACATTCATTGGTTTTGATGTCACAACTCATCTACACTATACGTAGGTAGACACAGGTGTGGTACCTGCATGGCCGGGATTGGTAGCCGTCTACATTTTCCACTGCTTCCTGCCATTTCCATGAACCATCCCCCACTTCCTCGCCGTATGCCTGAACATACTTGGGAAGATTTGGCTAAAATTGAAGTAGGTGGTAGAACAACATCGGGCGTCATTAGATCATCCCCGACCATCCAAATATTCCTGGCCCTCTTCACTAAACTATAACCGATCTAAGAATTTGGATGATTCACACGCCAAAATGCCATGCAATCCACGTCAGCTACGATGTAATTGTGTCCATCATAGAAGTCCACCTCTTTCAGTCCCTGATAAAGCTAACGATCGCACCGTGGAAATTCCATAATCTCTTGTGGGGGGTCATAGAGAACACTATCATATCTGGTATTTTGACGCATGCACCTGTCTCCTAAATACCAAAGCGTACCATTTTTGTATGGGACTGAAACTAATGGAATCCTTCTTGTACTAAGCTCTGCGTCAACTCTTACCTCTAAACGGATTGCTTGTCTGGACCTCGCCCATGGTTGCCAATAAATGCTTGTTCTGTCCTTTCATTATATTATTTCTCTTATCATAACAAATGAATGATGGATCTCGGCCCCTGAACTAGCCCTTTAATTTCTCCACGCACCCATACGAGGATAAATATGGTTGAAGTTGTTCACCTTTACCAGATATATTCCAACGCGATAGTACTCAAAGAACCAAAACCCCAAAAGACCATAAAAGCCTACAAATAATCTCTTTCTCTTCTCACTCTTTACCATTGAGACTTTATCAAGTCCCTGATACAAAGCCGCCATGATCAGAGTACCCTAATCAAACCTTGATGCACCTAGAATATGGTGGTTTGTCAAAGCAGCAAGATAACCGGCCGACAGAGATGTGCTTTCATTCGAGAAGAAGATATTACCCATCATGTATGCAATAAATGCCCTCGCATACACGATATCCATGTCTTGGTTATAACTATTGGTTTCTGGATTCAAAGCGTCTCTCTAAGTTTTTAAATAAGCTAGAGTGATGTTACCATACCTAATATCGGCCGTTGTGATTCTGGGGAACATCGTTTGTGCTTCTTCGTACTTTGAGCACTTATCGTTGTACGGGAGTTTGAGACCTACCCCAAAATTTATACCCGTTAGCATGATGAAGTCTAACGGCGTAACACCAAGTTCTCCGCAAGGGAAGTGAAAAGTATGGGTGGAAGGCCAATACTGTTCCACGAGAGTATGAATTAAGCGGTTATCCAGTTTCCCGCCTTAATCTCCAAAAACTCTTCAAAACCCATATTGTCAACCAACCTCTTCAACGTGGGATAACTGGTAACCATTGGTGCCAGTTTAATATCTTATCCAGTGATCCCCTACATTGTATTTCATCTCGGCTCTGCAAAAAACAACACATTAACATATTATATTTTCATTCGGGCATTTCATCGAATATTTGACAAAGAACGTTAATAACACATAAATTTTATACAAAAAACTTACCGACAATTCTTTCGATCCAATAAAAATGTGGACCCAGTTGTCCGGGAGGATATCCACTTGGTGCAAATCCTCAAGGGTTGGGGCGGGATCATTATCCGGGATGAGGTGTAGCGGCCACATATTTGTGACCAATTCAATACCTCTTCGTTTAACTTCATCATTTAGCTTACGTTTAGTTTTGAGAATTACATGACTAGGTCTTGACATTGTTAATCTATAGATTATGGGATTAACTTACTAGGAAAAGGTGGGGGTTAGGAAACTTGGTAAAGAAGTTGGGTTTGGGTGTTTAAACGAGAAACAAATATGAATACTTAGCAAAATGAGTGAAGGATTGTGGCAATTCGAAGGTATTCCATCCAGGCTCTTGCCACACACTTCTGAACTGATGGAATTTAATGATGGAGACACGTGGCTAGATCGTGGATGTTGATGAAGCCGCGCAGTTCAAAACTGCATTTAGTGATATTTACCTTGATTTTCATTTGAATTGATGTGGGGTGGATTGAATCCACCCTGATTTTGGGTAAATCTGCCCACCCTACTGTTGTGGATGCTCTAAGGTTATTTTTGGGATTGCTCTAACCCGAACTTTCAGCATCAGATAATAATTGGTTGACGTGAAAATAATAAATTCACGTGTTGGGATGGCTTTCCATCAAAGCAGTTTGGTGACATAAAAGCACTTAGCCAAAGAACAAATACAAGCTTGATGTCATGAAACATCTATAAGCTAGCAATGTGAAAAGAGGAGGGATCAGTTGACTCCCCTCCTTGGACTTCCAAAAATACTCACTGTGAGAGCCTGAGATGGAGATAATCTATGGTAGAAATGGGTTGTGATGTGGCAATAAAGTAAAACCAACTTCTCATATTAATTTTCATTTTCTTGTTTCCTTTCATAATCCCCTATTTCTCATATCTCTCCTTGATTTTCTCCGTTCTCTTCTCCTTCTGCACTCATAAGAACTTTTCTTTCTCTATCGTACTCCATTCCAATTTCCAAATCATATACTTTGAGTTTAATTTCATAATCATTATTAGTCTCTCAAGAATTATACAAAACCTTAAAAAAAACACGAATCTCCAACAAGAAACAGTCCATCATGAACCTCAAATGACATATAAAATTACCCAATTTAGGGCATCTTCTAGATGACTACTTTATGGGGTTCAAATTATTACCCAGTGAATTACAGAAAAATATATTTTAAGCGCCAACGTCAGTCTTGCATAGGGTCCATTTGGGAGGATAACTGATAATGATTTAATTTGGGCATAGGATTCATTAGGGCATCCGATTACTAATTTAACACAATCTACTAATTTTTTTGATCATTGGAAGCTTATTGGAATGCTGAGAAAGGAGAAGCAATTTTGTGTGATTTTGTTGACATATCGATTACAGTAGCTAGTAAGAAGGGCTTGATGGCTCCAATAGGTTTGCGAAACTAATAATATTTGGGGTACGGGGATTAATGGCTATAATAATAAGGAATGCAGATCAAAAGGCTATATCTTCAATTTCATTGGAGGTACGAGTGAAAAAATGTAGTTACTGTTAGGAGTTGGGTCCAAGACCAAGCTAGGAACCCAACAGGGTTGGGGTATCCTATATAGACTCCTAGCAAACCCATAGGCCCAATAGGGTTATGGGGAGAGTTAAAGTAGAATAGGGAATCCTTTTGGGTTGTTTATATATATCATTATACTATGTACAAAGAATACAGTTATGATAATCAATAAATCTCTTTTTCTCTTTCACTCTTGCTCATGCTTTAGAATTATTCTGGACTAGATTCATCATATCCCAGCACGTTATCAGCACACAAGCTCTAGGAATGAGGAGAACAGATCTTTCCGTCTAATCAGAGATTTCACGGAAGCCAAGCGATCAAGAGAAGAGTATTTTACAATTTTTTGTATACCTATATTCAGATCTATACTATATCATAGATCATCATGTTTTGAAAACCTATTTTTGCCTTTTTCTTCGGATTAAAGATTAGAGTTTTTAGTGTTTTTTACCCTTGTTAAAGGGCTATTTTCAAACGTGTATATCTTTTGCTGTGAAGATTGGATGTAGGCGAGACAACTTTTATTGGATAGCCTGCTCCGAGATCTTTCCAACGATATATGGTACGTCTCTGGGAGATATTCCAATCGCCGGGAATAGCTCGCTTAAACTTTGCAGTTTCACAGCCAAAAGCAACATTTTTTTTGTCGATAACGTCATCAATATCATTATTATTATTTATTATATATTTTTTTAAAATTTTATTATTATTTATTATATTCATCAATAGACGGAAAGATCTACTCTCCTGGGTCAAGATAACATTTAGAGACATATAGGCATTAATAGCAACCTATAGTACCCTAGATTATTAGTTCAGAGACATGCATAATCAACCTATCTTGTGAACCCAGCCGACTTTAGGATAGAGCCACTTGTTAGCTAAACATCTAATACCCCTCATATTCATAGCAAATGGATCATTTGGTTAGAATATACCTACCTTTTTTAGAACTAGAGGGCTTAGAACACCCCAGTTCTCAGAATATGGATATAACACATCTAGTGGTTTTAAATAGCAATCTTGGCTAAAATTATATTAAAACGCACACATAAGATTAAGATCATCATTTTTGCAGGGTAAAATTTTGGATTTAATTATTATAAAAGAATTTTATGAGTTTTAGAATATGAACAGGGTTCACCTATAATATGATTGGGAATCATTTTTTAGCTTTATTATAAGTACTATGATCTGTCTTTCATGCAATTGATATATTTTGTCTCTAATTACGATATCTATTTTGCATTCTAGATGTCTATAAAGCTTTAAAATGCTAAATTTCTACCATTGCTGCTCACTGGAGCTAATTACCTCACTTGGTGCATTGACGCTGACTTGTTCTTAAAGTCTCTTGGTCTGCAGAAGACCATCGTCATTGGTAACAAGGAAGAACCTATGGACAAAGCAAGGGCTTTATTTATCCTCCGTCATCATATTCAGGGTGACCCCAAGACTAAATTCCTCAACAATATTGAGCCAGCTGACTTATGGGCAAGCTTACAGGGGTGTAATGGTCATCAAAAAACCATTATGCTCCCAAAATCGATGCACCAATTGAATACCCTTAGGTTCTAAGATTTTAGGATGGTTCCTGATTACAGCTCAGCAATCCATAAAATCACATCTACATTTGAGCTGTGTGAGAAGGTCACTGATGCTAAAATAATAGAGAAGACTCTATCAACCTTCCATACTAGCAATATTGTGATTCAGGGGAAATATCGATGAGAGAACATTAAGACTCATGATGTTTTGATTCAGGCACTGCTCCTCCCTGAGTAGAATGATGAACTTCTGATGAAGAATCATGCTATGCGGCCTTCTGGGAGTGCGCTGTTGCTTGTGTCAACCAATGTTTAGTTTCAGGGAAACAAATTTGTACGTCGGGGAAGAAGATATGGAAGAGACAGGGGAGGCTACCTGGGATACAAGAAGGGTGGGAACCAGATACCCTTTGGCCCTAGGAGAGGTAATGGATTTCACAAATCTTAGACAATAGGCAATGCGAAGAAGGAAAATAAGACTGATCAGGGATCTACTTACTTTAACTGCGGTGACATAGGACACTGGCACAAGAATACCTTCCACCATGGGTGGTTGTCGGTGACAGAGTCTGTACCCGCCGGTGACACAGGACACTGGGTATGGGAATGCCTTGCACCGTGGGTGGCTGCCGGTGACAGAGTCCACACCCACAAGCAGTTGATGATACTAACTCCGCCCCTCTGGAATTTGCAGTGTCAGACTACTTCGATAACACGAATACCATCATGGATCAACATACAGAGTAATCCGTAATAATATCTCAGTAGACATGTAATATCAAATTAGAGAGAGCACTAGTAGTTTCTTTTCTAGAAAGGCTTAATTTACTTTTTGTTGTCAGTATTTTTGATTTTGTTGGGAGCATATCATTTATATTTCAATAAAGTGCTCATGACATACATGAAATTTATTTTGTTTTAATAAATTGTGATTATTCGAATTTATTGCTTGGGAAGTAGTTAAATTCTATGTATGATAATTGATCTACTGCATACAACCAGCCTATGGATCTCTATGCTTATTGAGCATGACCGATAATCGGATGAGTGGCGACCTATGCCTAAGAGATATTAGCACCACGCACTCGATCCTTTTGAAATATGACTATATTTCTTGTCTAACCTTGTACATCAGAGATGGCACGAATATCATTGGCATGACCAACATGATAGAATGCACGGAGTGTATCACGCTATTATTCTCCAGCGGTACGATATAGGGTAACTAGTCTACTTTATAACCTAGTAAATCCAGCTAGATTTTATTGAGTTTAGGGAGATACATGATAATACTTATCGCATAATGACTATCGAAGAAAATGACAGACAAGATTTTGTGCATTCCTTCCATATCTAAAGGTTCGAACATGCTATTGGAACAGGCTCCAATGCACTCCTCAGGGCTCGAATAGTGAGGATGATTATCGGGATTGCATCAAATTTCCTTGAAAGGAGAGAAGATCCAGAGAGTGTATGTGTAACGATTACTTTCAAGGAAAGTCTATTTTAACCAAGGTGGTGTGGAATCTCTAGCCTTTTCTCCAACCACATCCATGGAGACCCATGTGGACCTTTCCATCCACATAGTGGCACACTTAAATATTTATGGTCATAAAAGATACATCTAGGAGTTGGTTCTAGGAATGCAGCGTTGGCACGACTTCTCACTTAAATCATTCGATCACAGGCTCAGTTCCTAGATTAACCGATCATAGTTGATCGATGCGACTTGATGGGGGCTTGGGAGTTGTACTCACAGGTTTTTGATGATTATTTTACCGCTAAATGTGATAGATGATTGAGCATCGTGAGTACCCCATACCATACCCAACTCGGGATTGGTGGAAACCTAATTAAGCGATTTCTGATACTCGCTAGGCCACTGTTATTACGATCACAACTTCTGGCTAGTATGTGGGATATGTATTATTGCTCCCACAACACTGATTAGGGTTCGTTCCTTAGCAAATCATCATATTATTTTTTCCCAAAAATGACTAGTAACTGGGTCAGAGCCCAGTGTCGCCCATCGACAAATATTTGGATGTTCCTTACAGGTACCAATCGTACCACAATAGATGAAGATGGACCCTCAATGTTGGTCTGGTCTTATGTAGGTTAGGATTTGCATGTATCACTGGATATTTGGACCCACAGGCGGCGTATATACTGCAGGGCAGATAATTGTCACTTTGATGAGATGATATTCCCAGTATTGGGTGGAGATATGACAGTCAATACTGCGGATGTTTCTTCGAGGTCTTGGAAAGACCATCGTTGTCTCATTTAGATCCCTATATATAAGTTAGGTGATAATAAGGTTCAATGGATTTGAAACCTCCAATAGATCACAAATGATTTGTCAGATGCATTCATAGGCACTATTAAAGTATCATAAGTATATGTATCTACAAGTAATACACCTATACAATATAACGTTCTGGGGTAACTAGTACCGCAGCAAAACATTCCAAGTGAATTATTACCATAAAAGAATCTGAGGCTCGGGCTTAGTGTAGAGCACCGTTGGAAGAAAGTATTCTAAGCCGGGGAGTTGTAGAATAAGGGACAAATATGCCTAATGGTGTAGTTGGTTCATCGAGGATCGAACCTCCCATTGATGAGGCAATAGTAGTTACGCGACTAGTTGATGCATTACGAGACTTGCTCGGCCTGGCACATACGAATGATAATAATATGATATCCATATATTAAAATTCTGTAATTGCACAACGTAGGATTTTTCAGTAGAGATGCATCGACAAGGTATTCATATTCGTTGCTGTGCTTGCCATCAAGGATGAGGATTCTGACCCACTTATTGTAAATAACTGTATGTTGTTATATATTGGCCAAAGTGGGCATCTGGAATCCAAGCGAAGCTCAGGTTGCTAGCATAATACGAAATGATACAATTGAGCCTATCGGTCATAAATGGGAAAGGTACAAAAACACAATTAACTAGGAGAAATAATTTTGTCTAGGCAAGACTAGTTGCCCTGGATATCTTTAAGAGATCTGGCATCGATTGCTGTGTGACCTATTACCTGGTTATGGATGCTATAATGTTTCAGTACTTATCAGTCTGTCAAGTTGTCGAGGACAAGCTAGACATGCGTCTAATGTAAATACTATATATATATATGGGAAACTAGATACAGATATATACATGAAGCTACCTGGGAAGGTATAAGCTTCCGAAAGCAATCAAGCCCGACACACGAGGTGTGTATGTAATAAACCTGGAAAAGTTATTGTTGAATTGAAGTAATTGGGGCCCATGAGACATAGCAAGTTGACTGAGTATTTGAAGGTCAGGGACTTTACAAATATCCTTATTTGTCCATACGTTCGTATTTAGAACACAAATATTCGCTCCACTCATCATAATAGTGTACTAAATGATTTGGATATCATTAGACCTCTGGGAAAGATCGCGAGAGCCGCCATATACCTTGGGAAGGAATTCAAAATACAAAACCTTAGGAAATCAAGAGTGTCTCGATTTGCAGATCGAACATCTTGATAGTGGCACTCATACACCAATCAATATCTATCAAGAGTTATCTAACACTTTGATATGGATGTAGCACACGGTGCTAAATCGTTTATTGCACGTCGAGCACTTGTGTGTGGACAACGACATCTTCTACCATTCTAATGGGGGGAGAAACTCCTAGGGATATGGTACTAAATAGGAGGTACTTTGCTATAGTTAGTTAGGTATACTAGACCCAATGACTCATTCGCAGTAAACTGTTTGGCTTACCATAGTTTTGTTCCTACCCAAAGGCACTGGAATGATATCAAGCACATTCTGAGATATCTCATCGCTACGAAAGACTGGGGTCTATTCTATCCACAACTTGGCAAATGGGAACTTAGAGGATATGCCGATACATGATATTTGCCTGATCTACATAAAGGCCGATCGCAATTGGGTTATGTATTCTTGTATGGAGATACTGTGATTTCATGGAGGTCAATAAAGCAGACGATGGTTACTGCATCCTCAAATGACACGGAGATTCTTGCATTACATGAAGCCGGCAGTGAATGTTTTTGATTGCGGTCTATGATCAACCTTATCAACGGGAGTTGCGGTCTGAATTCTATCCAAGATGAACCGACGACACTTTATGAAGACAATGCAGCTTGTATCGTTCAAGTCAAAGGCGGATTTATTAAAGGTGACAAGACGAAACATATTTCACCAAAGTTTTTCCACATACACGAGTTACAGAAGACGAATGAGATCGACGTTGTTCAAGTCCATTCAGCAGACAACTTGGCTGATCTATTCACGAAAGCTCTTGCATATCCTACGTTCAAGAGATTAGTTCATGGAATTGGCATGTGCAGTTTACAAGATTTATTATCTTAGGGAGAAAGATCTCAGGGAGATCGACCTCAGAGGGAGTAGTCCCCGCCTGACGTAGACACATGCGTATTGTACTCTTTTTCTTGATAAAGCAGTTTTTATCTTAGGAGGTTTTAATGAGGTAACGTATACGCGTCCACAACCTATACATGGCATATTATTGTACTCTTTCCCAATGGGGAGTATTAGGAGTTGGGTCCAAGCCCAAGCTAGGAACCCAACAGGGCTGGGGTATCCTATACAGACTCCTAACCCATAGGCCTAATAGGGTTATGGGGAGAGTTAGAGTAGAATAGGGAATCCTTCTGGGCTGTCTATATATATCACTGTACTATGTACAGAGAGCACAGTTATGATAATTATTAAATCTCTTTCTATCTTTCTCTCTTGTTCATGTTTTAGTATTATTCTACTCTAGATTCATCATATCCCAACAATTACCTATTTTGTAGTGTCTCGGGTTGAACAAAAGTCCAGAGCTTCCCAAATGAGCCATTGCATCCGCAGTAAAGTTCACTTCAAAAGATGAAACCTTTGGATTTTAAGTCTAATGTACTGGATAATGCTTGAAATCTCCCATATAATCTTTTCTTTCTTACGTTGTCAACAATTTGGATAAGACTAAAGAGAATCACATTCAAAAATTATCAGTTGGTGTTCAAGCATAAGAGCAAGCTCCATACTGTCAAGATGGGCGCAAAGTAAAGAAATGAGTGCCAGATAGCTAGAAGTTCCATCCACAAACCGACCGCGACCGTATTCATCACACAAAATAGTGCCACTAATTCCCTTCAATTCTTGGGTTGCCTCTGGAAGAACCGTCAGAATTCACTTTACTCCTATTTAATAAAGCGCAATAATCGACCACCTCAGACGAGTAAGTCTACTCAAGTTGCTCATATGATCCTGAAGAGGAAGTAATGAAGCTTGTTGACAATGTTAAGAAGTATGGTTGATCATCCTAAAAAGTTCTTCGATTTTGATCCTCCTAAATATGCCAAATCAGATAACAATACATTCTGGTCCATTCGTGTTGCAGCTTATGTGATTCACAAGTTTGGATAAAAAGAAAGATTTTTTTGAAATAGACACCAATAGAATCATTGGAGTTTGGATCAAAACGAATACCAAATGGAAAAGCCAAAGAGCAGTTGAAGGAGATATATGTTTGTTTCATTTTCCAATCCAAACCTGGAGTTGATAATGGAAGCACGGTGAAGCCTTGCATTAAAAAAAATTCCCCCAACAAGAATTTTCAAAATTAGGAACTTGATTTTTTGAAGGATGAAGATTTTGTTAAGAAATTTACAATTAATTTTGGGCAAAGAAGATGGCTGAATTGGGGATTCCAAACTCATTAACAAATGAAAGCGAGTGAGCAATTAAAAAAACCATGTTTATTCGGCCTCCAAATCCATTGATCAGGGCAATCACCTGTTAGAATATTATACAATAACTATGATCTATAATTGCATAGGCAAAGGAGATTATACTAACCTCTTCTCCTGTTCTCTAAAAAATCCTTTGTGCTTGAGTGAAGTCTTCCCTTAGATTGGCTGCAGACCTTAATGGGATGATTTTCTATGTTGTAGCCTCTAAGATGGTCTTTCTCTCTATTTAACTTGATAGGGTTTGAGTTGTCTTCCCATTATACTCTCAAGCCCTAATAAAGAGTAACACTAGGTCCCACCTACCTTAACTTGGTGTAACAATTGGGCAAAACCAATAACACTTATACGGCCTATTAACATGTGTGCTCGTGAACCGGAAGATAAAGTATTAAGTAATACCGGTATAGATGAAAAATCCAACAATCTCCCACCCGGCGTCAACTCGATTTTACAAAAAATATTTTTAGCCTGATTCACGGTTTTATGAAAAGCGGATAACCATCATTTATTTTTTAAAATCAAGCAAATTTGAGAAATCTTTCAGTTTTCTCTATAGGCACTTGATACTAAGACAACTGTTATGTGATAAAATCACTCGTATCTAAAACTTTATTGCAATTGCATATTTTAAACTGAATATGTGCACATATAATAATGGATCTAAATATAATAGCAGCTAAAAAAATCAAAATCAAATATGAATGTCGACCAAAATAATAATCGGGAATAATTCCCACATGGATAAAGAATCCTAATGCAGTAATAGTAAATAATTCAATAACTACTCCCACATAAAAGAACGATCCTTAAGGATACTCCAGCAATCCCATAAGCGTAACATGTCCCTTGAAGGCTGGTATCGAAAGTCCCTTAGTAAGCAGATCAACAATTATCTCCAGTGTCGAAAAATGAGGAATCTCGATAATTTGTTCTTGTACTTTATCAATGACAATGTGATACTTAATGTCAATATACCTGTTATCCATAGTCACATTGTGATTCTTAACATACTTGACGACTGCCTCATTGTCACAAAATACTCGCAATGGTCTAAAAATCAAATCAGCGACCTTCTGCTCATAAATAAACTGCTTGAGCCATACAGCCTGTCGGGAAGTCTCATAACAAGCTACATACTCTGCTTCCATAGTTGAGGAAGCTACAAGAGGCTGTTTGACACTTTTCTATGAGATAGTACCATGAGAAAGCATACAAACATAACCAGAAGTGGACTTTTTGACATCTTTGCCCCTATAAAAATTTGAGTCAAAATAGCCCAAAACCATGAGCTCATCTGATCTCCTATAAACCAATCTGTGATCTCTAGTCCTTTTCAAATAGCAAAGAAATTTCTTAGCAGCCAACCAGTAAATAATATAAGGGTTCTGTAATAGCCTAATTTCGTGATTTGAACTTAGCCTTTACACCAGATGTGTTCAGAATGCTCGCAAAAACAAGTAATAGCTAACACAATAATTTAGCGTGGAAAATATTTGAATGGGTTAAAAATCGCAACCTTTCTTGATAATTTTAGAAAGTGAAAGATATCTTATTAAGAGTACTAGTTTATTACAATGAGTATTCAGAGTAGTTCTTAATAGACTTTCTTGATAGGAAAAATTTGTCCATTCTCTGTAGTTCTATGGTCCTATTTATAGGTCTTATAGTATGACCATTTGACGACCATTAAGATTCTTGATGATGGATCTTACAAATATGTGTTAGATGTATGTAACAGACTGATCCTGCTTGTCTTGTAACGGCTATATTGAAGATGTTGTGCCTGTTGACTCGAACTATTGATGTAGAGGTCGAATATTGAATATTACATACATCTTTAGTAGTGCTTCATGTATATTGAAGAGTTCAAAGATGAAACATGAGTCCGAGATATGAAATAAGCTATTACGATACGGCTCTCAACCAAAAGCACGAGGAGTATCATAGGCGAGTGTGTTGGTTAATAAATTTGTGTTGTAACTACTTCCTGATGTTGCTATCTTGTTTCTGATTGTGCTACAATTGTGCCACGTGCTCTATTGATGAGGTTAAAATTTTATATGTAGTTTGAAGATGAAGTATGAGTCAGAGATGTAGAATAAGCCACTATAACTACTCTCTCTCAGCCAACAGTACGAGAAACTTTATGGGCGAGTGGTATTGGTTGAGAGGTGTCATTAATACGGTAGTTAATATCTAGGAATCTTTTCCAATATATATTCATGAGTACCTGGTTGTGGCTTTTGGGCTTCCAAGAACCAATGGTTCTAGTAAATAATATTTGTATGGGAAATCCTTCTCATGCTGGGAATTTGAAGAGTCGACTTTGGATGCTGCTTACAGTATAAAGGGCATTTGGAGGTGAGTGTGATGATCCAAGTCTTCGTCTCTGATTTTCTTCTCCTCTATTCTTTTTTATATATTTGGAAAACTTGTAACTGTTGAGAGTATGGTGACTACCAGGAGCCAATCTCAGGAGTCTAGGATTCGTAAAAAAATTGAGGAATTGTGTATTCGGTACTTTGGATACCAACATCTTCATCAGTCAATACCGATTCCTGTGTTGCCTACCTATCACCGCATATCATATGAAGAAATGATGGAGGTGGGGGATGATTATTATTAGATGTTGCAGTTTTAATATCTGGTGCATCTGAGGTGGAGCGCCGAAATAGGCTTCGATTGTTGCTGGAGGAGGCTTTGACAACTGAATATGAAGCAGCAGGCATTCGTCCAGGGGAGCCTCATCGATATCCTGCTAGTGAGTGGGTCCTTGTTAAGAAAAAGGACCTTCTATCTATTTCTAGTAGGCAAGGGGGTGAGGGTAATGGTTGAAGAGGTGGCGATGACGAAGATCATCTTCTTCCATGAACCATAGATTTTGGCCATGAAGAAGATCTTTCATCTATGATTTCTAGTTCTCTATGTTTCCTGTGTTTTGCAGTATGGGATCAGAGTTTGGAAGCTGCTTAAATTTTTCATCTTCTTCCATGTTGACTGCTGAAAGTCATTTTGAGCTGATATTTGATGTAACTTGGAAAGTAATCTGTATATTGTTTGGAGTGATTGTATATCTGTAAAGTAATCTGTTTAAAATTTTTGAACTAATAAAATATCTTTGGTCTGGTATCTTGATTCTTTGTATCAAACATGTTTGTGCAATTTTCTATTGTAAAATAGGAGTCTGTAAACTAAGTGTTAGTTTATCATGGGGTGTGATGAGGAAAATCGAGTTGTAAGGATTTTAGTGTGTATGATGGTAAATAGTGGTGATAGGTGTGATTTGAAAAATTAGAGGAGTTCGAAAATGTGATAAAAGGAAGTTGATAATTTATGCATGATGGCTGGGTTGTTAAAAAGATATATGATTTTTCTGCGATCTATGTCTTCAAACTAGATGAAAGAATGTCTCGAACTGTGGATAAAATTAATAAGGGTCTGTAGGTGCCACCGCTGGACTTGCATGGCTTTGTATGTTGCTATCTCCATATTTGTTCGTATAAAATCTGAGGAGATACTTCATAATATGGAAACAATGACCTATCATAATATTATGGATCGTATGTTGATCTTCTGCTGTTCCATAAAAATAAATCCTTCAGTAAAATTAGTGGAGTGATATGAATTTCTAAAGATCTTCCTGGTGGCTATAAAGTAGTGATGTTTGGGTGGTATAACTTGTGTCTTCTACAGGGATAATTTTGTTATTGAGGAAGTATGATTAACCATGGTGAGGATGCGTACTCAGCGTGCTCATTAGGCAGCAGATGGTCGGTTCCATATAAAGGTTGCTGAACTTCAGGAGGAGTATTTTCATCGGTGCCCTTATGATGCCGTGTTACCAGAATAACCATTGAATCTGATCGGACTAGAAGATGAAGGTAAGCGTGCAAAGTATGATCGCTTTTTCTGGTGCGATATGTTTTGTAGGTTGCTGCTGAGTGCCACGGTACGGGAACTGACTGTTCGACAGCTCGTGTGTGACAAGATTGTTGAAGAGGATGCAAGTACAATAAGAGGAGAGATAATTCTATGTGGGGAGGCGAACCATCGAGGCTGCTTTAGATGTAACTGGAGAGCTCGGTAAGCTCAAAGTGTGAGAGCTCGTAATAAGTAATCTGTTTTTAGTATTCTATGTTGGTACCCCAATAAATGTAAGACGAGGCATAGTAGATGCATCGATTTGATTGAATAAGAATAAAGTATTCTGTTTTACTATTTGTGTTTGTATATTGCGGATGACAGCTATAGGATTTTGATAACTGTTTGGATATCTTTGAATTTTGAATATTGAACTATTTTAGGAATGTTGTACGACCTTGGTTGAGTATATAAGTAAGGTGATTGGTCGTTTATTCGGTGTTGGAGAAGGGGGGCAGAATTTTTAATGGCAGACAATAGGGATAGATGTGATGACGGTAGACATTATCACAGAAGTCATAATGATTCTTTTAACTGAAAAGATGTGCCTGAAGAGACAGTAGAGGTGACTGACATGTGTCTGAAGGAGTTGTCGTTTCGTAAACTGAGTGAGAGTATAAAAAATTGTCTCTTTCTCCCTCATAAATTATCAATAGTTGCGGAATGAGAAAAAAGTGGTGTGAATTCTATCTCCAAAGAGAGGAAACGTTTGAGTTCTGAGTGTGATTTGAGAGAGAAAGCTTCATCTGGTGATATAAAACTGATAGAAAAGCGACGGGAGCAGTCATCTTCCGCAAGACGCGTAGTAGCCTACTCACAGCCTTCCAGCTCCAGCCGAACACTCAAAGGCTACCTCGAAGCCTACTCGAATACCTCGAAGCCCAGTCAATCCAAAAACAAGCCTTCCAAGATTTTATGAAGTCGAAGCCCCGACTATGAACAAGCCTCGAAGACAGAGACAAATTCGTCAGCACTCGAGCTCCACATCAGCATCGGAAATACTTCAACCATATTTGTATGTGGTCGAAGGCAGATATGACAGATAGCCAGATAACCAGACAAGAATGGTGGCGTTGTTGGTCCTTACAGCTACAGTGGCAGAACCAACAACTCCTACAACGTCAAAGTACAGTGCCAGACCTGATATTTACAGTATTAACACCAACTCTGGGATACCCGTCTGATACCTGGAGGGTACACATGTAATTTGACCTCCTATTGTGACTCAACCGTTCCTGTGTTCTATAAATAGGAGGGAGGGGGAACCATATAGAGGTTACAAAATCTCTTCCCTTAGCCCTTGCAATTTACCTTCGATCATCCTGTAAAATACCCAGTACTCGAACCTTCGACTACTCGGCAGTAATATCAAATCTCTTAAAAATCCTCATCAGAGGTCGTGGAACGTCATATTCTAGGCCTCTACGTAAGTATATTGTCAGTAGATTTCTTATATCATTGATTATATGCTTGCACCCTTTGATAAAAGATAAACCCCGTGGTATAAGAGCCAACTTCCCCTCCTCGCGAAGTTAAGCCTCTACATTTGCCACCGTCTATGCTTTCCCACCCTATAAATTTCCCCCTACCTTGTATTTTCCTTTTCCAATCCCTACACACTACTTCCAAATGGCCCCCACCCTCTACTTAGCTTCCACCCATGCCGGCAACTCCGCCGACGGAGCAGTTGCCCAGCTAGCCCTTCTTGCTTAGCAATTCGCTCAGGTTGAGGAGCGCCACCGAACGTAATTGCGTGAGGAGCACAAAGAACACAGACAAGAGTTTGAAGCCTAATGGCATCGCCAGTTGAATGGCGCTGATAGACAAAACCGTGCAATAGATGATCTACACAACACAGTCCATGAGTTGCAATGATTTCGGCCTTTAGATGCCCCTCTGCCATCTCGAGCACCAGCCCCATCGCACGTGTCTGCCCGCGCTTGATTGAGACCTCTACAATATCTAGAAGTACACCCGGTCCATCTCAGTGTTGAGGGTGCTCCCTATATTGTCCCCCTAACTGGTTTCATTCACCTTGGCATCCACCCCACGAAGGATTCTTCTGACTCCACCCTTCGCTCCTCCAGACACCCCAAATGCCGCCCTGCTCGAGAACGTCTCGAGGAGAGTAGTACCGAACACATGTCGAATACACGTTCTCATCACCCTCGAACCAATAGATCCCCCCTTATCTTGCTTATTGTGCTTAGCAAAACCTCAACTACAAAATCCACCCTGTCATCCATGTCAGTGCGAGCCTAACACCAAACTCATGGAGTCGGTTGAATAGCCCCCTATGACCCAAGATTTTTGCTATCGAAGTGCCTCCAAATTTTTGAGCCCTCAAAAGTAGTAAATATCGCAGCACCGATCCTCAATCCCACATTCTAGAATTTTAAAATGCTCTAAGCCTTTACTCCATGGCTGGCCACCTGATACGTCAACTTGTCCCCACCAGCCCCACAGATAACCCTATTCGCTGGTATCCTAACCTTCCTAATGGTTCAATCCGAAGCTTCGAGCAACTATTTAGCCTCTTCATGGCCCAATTAGCCCTCAACAAAGATTGCAAGGTCAGAGTTGATGCCCTCTTCAATTTCTAAAAATTCCCCAGTGAAACCCTTGAGGCCTTCACCAAGAGGTTCCTTGATGAGTCTCGTTAAGTCAAAAACCTCGACTGCGCGAATGCCGTACTCGCATATTCGAATGCTTTGCCAGATAGCAGCCGTGTCAAAGAGTACCTGGTCCTCCACAAACTATGAACCCTCTAGGAGATGCTCTTAAAAGTCAATGGCTATATCGACCATGAGCGCCTCCGTGAATCAAACAAATAGGGGCAACCTTTGACCACCAACCCAAATAAACCTCGGCAAGGCCCACCCTCTACTCCTACGCCCCTGATCGCTTCTGTCTCATAGGAGATTGAGAGCCACAAATGTCCTCACTCTGATAACACTGCTGAAGGTCGTAAAAAATGACCAAAACTTGTCCTACCTAGACTCACTTCCCCCATCAGCACCCTTCTACCCTTGATCTAGGCAGACCCCATATGGAGTATCCCCTTCCCCATCGAGGTCAAATAGGCGAATTTTACTGCCCCAACCACAAGTGTAGCTATCACCACATCAATAAATGCTTTGCTTTGTAGCGATATCCTGAAATAATCCTCAAGGCGGGTCGTCTACATCAGTATGTCGTAGACCTCCTTAGTTACCTCGACGGGTCGTACCTCAAACCCTAACTTACTGCTGCCAACCCAGCCAAAGTTAACATCTACCAAGTTTATTTCATCAAATTAAACAATATCGACAGCGGCCGTTCCAAGAACAAGCGCAAGCACGTCGAAGAATGCTGCAAACTCACTTACCAGGAGAAACTGCCCGCCCTCCTACCCAAATCAAGCCTTTATCCTCGACCAGAGGGCATCTCATTCATCTACTGTGATACAGCGCATGCTCATTTTTCCACAATCCGACCCTTTAGTTATTAAGATTAAGGTCAAACACCTCATCCTCTACACCATGCTTTTTCTCGAAGAGGCTAAGTACCTCGAACTCATAGATTTCCTTCGAGCAAACAAAGACGTCTTTGCATGGACATTTTAGGAGACGCCCGAGATCGATTCCAATCTGACATGCCACCGCCTCGACCTCATTCCCCATTCTGCAATAGTAAAACAGAAAAAGCATACATTGGCACCGAGACTTCGAGAAGCTGTAAACCTCAAAGTTGACAAACTTATAGCAGCGGGTTTCATAAGAGAAGTCAAGTATGTTGATTGAATATCCAATATAGTTACAGTTCCAAAAAAGAACAGCAAGATCAGAATCTGTGTCAACTTCATAGACCTCAACAAACATACACCAAAGCATAACTTCCCCCATCAAATTATTTTAATGCTCCTAGATGCTACTGCTGGACACGAGGTACCCCTCCTCACCGAAGATCAACTTAAAAATTCTTTCATCACTCAATAAGGCCTTTACTGCTTTAACGTTATGCCCTTCGGCCTTAAAAATATGGGTGCCACCTACCAACGCCTTGTTACAACCATGTTCAAACCCTTACTTGGCAAGTTGGTCGAAGTTTACATCGACGACATGTTATGCAAAAGCCTCCACAAATAGACCCACATCCAAGACCTAACCGAAGTATTTTCGATACTTCGAACATACAACATGAAACTTAACCCAGACAAATACCAGTTTGGCATTTCGTCTGGTAAATTTTTGGGCAACCTTATCAGCAAATGTGGTATCGAGATCAACCCTACCCATATCCGAGCCCTTATCGATATGCCTTCCCCCCGAACCAAAAAAGATGTCCAAAAGGTGGTTGGTAAGATAATAGCCCTCAATAGTATCATTTCCAAATCCTCAGACCATTGTGCTTGGCTCTTCTCTCTCTTACGTGACCAATGCGTCCACAAAGCTAAAAAGAAAACCAACCCCAAAATGAATTTGACACTCGACTATGAACATGCCTTCCTTGAACTTAAAACATATCTTGGTCGACCACCCATCATCAGTACCCCTGCTGAAGGCGAAACACTTTCTTTATACCTTGCGGCCACTGACACCTTTATCAGCTTAGTCTTCATTCGATTCGAATCAAACATCGAGAAACCTGTATATTTTATCAGCAAAACTCTAACACCTGCAGAAACTCGATACACGAAATTGGAGCGTTTGCTCCTCACCCTCATCTATACTTCCCAAAAACTCAAACCATATTTTCAAGCCCACCCTATCTGTATTATAAAAAGTTATCCCCTTCGAGAAGTACTCAGCAAAAAAGAAAGATTAAGACGAGTACAACATTGGTCCGTTTATCTTGGGGAATATGATATCATATTCGAGAAGTAAATATCCTAGAAAGGCCAGGCAGTAGCCGATTTCCTTGTAGACTTCCCGGTCGAAGATGTTAATTGGGAGGAATACGAAGATGACCTACCAGAAGACTAGCCCGAACAAATAGATCCATGGAACCCTAACATAGGCTGGCGTCTCTTCCAGTCGAAGATGTCAACAGGTCCCTTCCTTAAAGCATCGGGCAGCCAAGAAAATGTCCTTGCTGTAATAGATTATTTTACCAAATGGGTCAAAGTCGTACCTTTGTGTCAAACGAGAGAAGAAGAAGTCATCAAATTTCTATGGGAAAACATCATCACATGCTTCGGATGCCCTTATATGATTCGATGTGACAATGGTCCACAGTTTGTCGGGAACAAAGTCTGAAATTTCCTCAAGAAGTATAACATCATCCTCTCACCTTCAAAACCTTACAACCTTCAAGGGAATGGTCAATTCGAAGCAATCAACAAAACCATAGTCGACGGTCTCAAGAAGTGGGTTGAAGCGAAGAAAAGACGATAAGTCCAGGAATTACACCATTTCCTCTGGGCCTATCGAACAACATCAAGAAAAGTAATGGGCTGCACCCCTTTCCTTTTAGCATATGGTACCGAAGCAGTGCTACCTATTCAATTTGAAGTACCAACATGAGATCCTAACTTACCAGACGAAGATAATAAGTTCGAACTCGGATGCAATATGCTATGGATCAACGAAACCAGAGACTGAGCCATCACCAACCTCGACCATTACCATTTATCCCTTCAGAAGTCATATAACAAACGAGTTCGACCATAAAGTTTCAACATTGAAGATCTTGTACTTCGACGTGTCACCCAATCTTCGAAGCCTCGAAATGCCGGCAAGCTGGCCGAATCCTGGGAAGGACCTTATGTCGTTAATGATAAACCCGACAAGGGCTCATATTATCTCATGACAGAAGATGAAGAACCTCTACCAAATCCATGGAATACAATACAGTTGGTATCATACAACAGGCTATAGCCTTCACCTCATTCTACTGATGTAAATACAGTATAATCAATGAACATATTTTCCTCTGAACTTCATCTCCCATTTTCCAGTGAATTTCTTAGTTTACCCTAAGTATTATGTCAATCCTTCGACCCGACTGATACTTGGGGGTGACCTTAGAATTTTTCAATTCTCCAATTTCGAGCAAACTCGAGGGGCACGAATGGTCCAAAGACCAGACCTTCGGGAATGCATTGGGGGCGAACACGTTTTATTTCGATCAGACTCAGGCCCTCGAAGTCTAGTAAATTTCTTGGCTTACCCTGAATATCATGTCAACCCTTCGACCCGACTGATACTTGGGGGCGACCTTGAAAATTTTCAAGTCTCCAATATTCGAGCAAACTCGAGGGGCACGGATGGTCGAGAGACCGGACCCCCGATAATGCATTGGGAACGAATACTCTCTACTTCGATCAGGCTTAGGCCTTCGAAGTCCTGTTAATTTCTTGGTTTACCCAGAGTATCATGTCAACCTTTCGACCCGACAGATACTTGGGGGTAACCTTGAAATTATTTAAGTCTCCAATATTCGAGCAAACTCGAGGGGCACAAATGGTCGGGAGACCGGACCCTCAAGAATGTATTGGGGTCGACACGCTCTACTTCTATCAGGCTTAGGCCTTCGAAGTCTAGTGAATTTCTTGGTTTACCCTGAGTATCATGTCAACCCTTCGACCCGAATGATACTTGGGGGGCGAACTTGAAAATTTTTAAGTCTCCAATATTCAAGCAAACTCGAGGGGTATGAATGGTCGAGAGACCAGACTCTCGAGAATGCATATGGGGCGACCATGTTATACTTTGACCAGGCTCAAGCCTTCGAAATCCAGTAAAATTCTTGGTTCCACCCAAGTGTCACATCCATCTCTCGACTGATACTCGGGGAACCATCTCGAAGCTCTTCAAGGTTTAATAATTCTACAAACATTATACAATTATAACATATACAAATACAAATATATAAGAATATTAACAACTCGGCTACATGCTAGACGTTTTAATATAGCACATATCAGATAACCCAGCAAAGCAAGTTCAACACAAATCAATAAACAAATTCAAGTTTAGCATCCATCAGCAAGTCAAATCAATCACAAGTTCACCGCTCAAGTACGGAACATGCTCAACATGGTTCAAATATTACAAACACAATAGAAAGATCAAAAAAAAAAAATTGGCACGCCCAATACAATACCTCATATCGGAGTGGCTACACCATCTCCTTCTACAGTTTCCTCTTCTCCAACAACTCCAGCGCCTTCAGTCGAAGGATTCGACCCAGCAGAACCCACGACCCCTTTGGTCACTATATCTTTAGCAACTTTGTCAACCACAGGCGTCTTCACGCCATCTCCCACTCTTCGACCAACACCATCAACATCTATTCCATCTGTCTGAACATCATTATCAGCAGCAGGATCATCGGTTCTGGGTAAGCATTGCAAAGTTTCAGGATCATAGCCCAAATCTTCAATGAACTCCTTGAGCCTGACAGTAGTCTCACATTCAACATCGAATTGCCCTTGGAAGGTCTCCTTCTGCTCTGCAATAACCCTATCCTTCTCAGTCGGTTTCACCGTCAACACCTGCGTGTGATTGTAACACTGAGCTTCAAGTTTCCTTTCACATTCATTCTTGATAGTCCCCAGATCTTGCTTTAAAACTCCAACTTCAGTAATTAGCAATACTTCGGTCCCTTGAGAAAGCTCCATATTGTCAACCGCTTGCTTTAACTACTTCATTGCTACCTTCTACGTCTTGTTAAAAGCCTGCGCCCAAGCATCTGTCTGCCGGAATATTCGAGCCATCAGTGTCTCTCAAAGAATGGTACACTTAAGGAAATTTCAGAAGTTCACAAAAATAAACAGTTACTTGATACATACTCTTCTTCATCTACCTCGAAGCTTCGTTTAGATCAGTGTCATAGAGTATCGCCATCGAAGCAGCCATAGCTCGAGCATGCTCCTCTAGTTCAGACGCAGTCAATTCTTCGTCCATATCCTTTGGATCATCCTTCCCCAGCGCTCTATGCCTCTTTCGCTGAGGTCCTTTGGGTTGCTGCACCCTTGGATATTCGGGAAAGCCCTTCGCCCTCCCTTTGTCAGCCTGGTCGACGCCTACTTCGACGCCGGCCTCAAAGAATCATGAGCAACTTTGGGCACTGGCACTGCCTGCTTCGGCGCCTGCTGCCCCTTGGGAACATAACTCACCTTCCTTGTCAATTTTACTTTCTCCATTCCTTCGACACCTCTCTTCCATGATAGCATCGGTGTAACGGGTACATTTTGAAGCAGGGAATCTGTCTTCTTCTACCTTTTTCTCTTGATACCAATCCCCTTGAATACAGAGTTCACCCACTCCTCGTCCGAGTTCATCAACTCATCGATATAATCTCTCGAATTTTCCCACGTCCGGGTACTAGGACCTGCAGATTAAATATAAACACATTTATCAGTCCATTCGATCAGTTAAAAAAATCTCTGATAGACAACTTACTTGGATTATAAACCTTATGCTGTAACTTATAAGGGTCCTCCTCTTCAACATTTTTATAGTTACCCCGTACTACAACAAAATATTTATCCCACCCTCGACCTGTCAAGCACAGATCAAAAAACTAGGGCTTATCCGCGTGACACTGAATATGACAAGTACCCGCCTTCTGGTTTGCTTTCTTGGAGTAGAACGAGACAATATCATACCACTCAATTAAACATCTCCCCTCACCTCGGATTTTTATATTCATACCATCAATTACCTTCATCATTTCGTAAAAATTCTCGTTCATCTGGCACAGGGCCACTACCAAAAAGTTTAATACCTCCTTCACCAGCCTTCGAAGGGGGAGTTGCATCCCCAACCGAATTTGGCCTCTATACGGCATAATGCCATCTCGATGCTTCAACTAGAAGGTGTACCCGACCCCGCAGTATATAATATCATCCCTACCTTCGACAGCTCAAATTTGGCCACAAATTGATCAAGCCTCAGCTTCTCACTAGCTGAGATAGAACCATCGGCCCCCTCTGAATTAGTCGATTCTTACGATGTTTACTACTTGAACCATCGACCCCCACTAGTACGCTTAGGGAATCCCACTAGTGGGTTTCTCTGGCTCCACTTCAAACAAATCTGGCATAACCTAATCCAGGCCATGATCCCCAAAATACCTCTACTTCAGTTCGAATGTCATCTCCCATATACGAAGGAACTTTGATGCCACCTGGTTCTGGTACTTGGTGTTAGGAGCATTTTTCTTTCTTTGGGACGAAAACGCAGACATTTTGCTCGTAGAAGAAGGAAAAGATGTGTAAAGTTCTCCTAAAAGCACCCTACTTATACTTGAAGGCAGGTACATTTAGCCCTCCATAATCCCAACCTGCATTTATCACAGACTTCAATTCTTTTCCTCAGAATCTCAACAATCAAAATTTTACAACTCCCCAGATCCAACCGTTTTATCAGTATGCTCATTCAATATCTATTTCCGAGGCTTTGTAGTCGACAAATCCCCAGCCTCGATCTATCGCCCCCTTCTATACATTGTCCTACACCTCTTTCATCGAGTTTCTATAATACAGAGTCAATTATTCAGTTAAGGCCGAATATTGACCAATATCTTTGATCATTTCATTATACTTCGAAGTCAAATTTCCCCCGAAGGTAACCGTTTCTACTTGTTAGCACTCAAAACTATATGTCCATTACCGCGCCTGTAATCTATTCGCCTACCATATTTATCAGATGCAAACTGATAATTTTAGTATCGGTTCTTCTCATTATATTACTTCAAAGTACAAAAGAAAGAGGAATCTCCAAGAACAGTCATACAAAAATCTACAGACATCGGCAAAAGCAACAACAAAAACAGAAAATTATAGTCATACAAGAACAAAACCCATAACAACCACCACACCGCCACCACCTTATGAAGAGCCCGCCCTATTTTCTGATGGGCCAGATCCTCCTGTCGAGCCCTGCTCCTCCACCAACCGATCCTCTTCCTCGATAATACGCTCGGCTAAACCAGACAAAAAGAGGTTGAGCATTCTTCAAGCACAAAAAAACTCTATTGCAGCATCCCTCATAGATAAGCATATGAGTACCCACTGATCCGCTCCTCAGGCTCTACTTCCAACAAGTCAGGCATATCCCAATCAAGTTCAAGTTCGCCGAAGAAGTTCAACTTCAGTTCCAATATCTTTTGCCCTCTTTGACAGTCTCTGGCAAAACCCATCCTCTTCTGGTAGCAGGTATTGGGTGTAGTGTCCATGATTTTTTTAGAAACTACATAAGAAGAAGCTAAGGAAGAAGATGTATAGTGTTTCCCCCCTCATAACCCATATTTATATCTTCATTAACCCCATTTATTATTCTGTAATCCACATAACTTCTTAATTACCCTCCTTTATTACCACCCTCAGAACATCAACATGCATCAGTCAACCGTTCAAGTTCTAACAACCAATAGTTTTTCTCAGCAAATACCTCTACACCTATTTTTGAGACCCTTACTGAGAGGGGGAAAATATAGTAGCCTACACGTTGCCTTCAAGCTCCAGCCGAACACTCAAAGGCTACCTTGAAGCCTACTCGAATACCTCGATGCCCAGTCAATCTCTAAACAGCCTTCCAAGACTACATGATGATGAAGCCTCGAATATAAACAAGCCCCGAAGGAAGAAACAAACCCTTCAGCACTCGAGCTCCACATCAACATCAGACATGATTGACAACCAGCTTACCAGACAAGAACGGGGGCATTGTTGGTCCTTACAGCTATAGTGGTAGAACCAACAACTACTACAGTGCTAGAACACAGTGCTAGACCTGACATTTACGGTATCAACACCAGCTCTAGAATACCCGCCTGATACCCAGAGGGAACTCGGAGGTACACATATAATTTGACCTCCTATAGTGACTCAACCCTTCATGTGTTCTATAAATAGTATGGAGGAAGAACCATAGAGAGGTTTCGAAATCTTCCCCCTGAGCCATTGAAATTTACCTTCGATCATCCTATAAAATACCCAGTTCTTGAACCTTCGACTACTCGACAGTAATATTAAATCTCCTAAAAATTCTCATCAGAGGTCGTGGAGCGTCACATTCTAGGCCTCCACTCAAGTATATTGTTAGTAAATTTTCTATATCAATTATTATATGCTTGTACCCTTTGATAAAAGATAAACCTCGTGGTGCAAGAGCCAACTTCCCCTCCTCGTGAATTTAGGCCCCTACAAGACGTCTGGGTTGTTGTTATTCATGTGCAGGTATGGGATATATGTTCTCTGTGTATTAGATTGGCTTAGTAATCTGTACGATCTTATACATTTACGTTTTGTAGAGTTGAGAAGTTCTGATAATATAGGGGTTTTGGGGATTTTAGAATAATTTTGAGAAAGTTTTGGAATGTTATGTTTTGATATATGTATAAACTGTAGAGAGAGAAAATATTTATTTGGAGAAGGAGAGGAAAAATTGAAATGATTACTATTTTAATTTTGGATATTGGAAAGTAAACATGTTGACTGGGTAGAAGGTGGAGTTATTTTTACTGTATGTAAGGTTTAATATGTGAAGTAGAAATAATGATAAAGAATTTTCTTTATCTATAGGTCCAGTATGCATTTCTAAACCAAGCCTTCCCACTAGTAAGTTTGTAGTATCTTCAAGTTCGGATGAAACATCGTCTTCGGGGAGGGAGGACGAGTATAATGTTATGGAAGAAACTATAAATAGTATAGAGATGATTGTATAGGTTGGGGAACCCAGTAAAATTACGAAAGTGATGGAGAAAGATGAAGGGAAATCATATGTCCTATACCCGGAGGGAGTAGATGCATAAAAATAATATTTAAATTTTAAAAAGAAATTACAGAGAGAATGGGGAAATTATATGATAGACCAAGGTCACTGGCTTAGGGCCTATGTCCCAAGAAAAGAGAAGGGGGATGTATACTACCAAGTCCCTTCCTTTGAGAAGTAAAAAAAAGATAGAGGGATTAATGAGTGTGCGAACCTCTCATACTATAATGGGCTCGGGTTAACAGGCCCGAGTGATGGGTTTTTATGTTACTTGAATTAGGTCGCCTATGGCCTCAGAATTCCAATGACCTTTTTTCAAAAAGGGGTCATGAATGTATTATAGTGTTGCCCTGTCCAGCTGAATGTGAATGTATATAAGATGATGAGGGTATGTATGGCACTGAATGAAAAATGGAGGAAGGAGGGGACTACCAAGCAGTCAGAAGCAGAAGATGTGGCGAAATTTTATAAAGGAAATATGTCACAGGTTGAAGTAGTGGTTACCTATATAGTGACTCATCTGGGCCAATTTTTTTTACTTTGAGTTTGTGGATAGACCATGGAATGATCACCTCGTATTGGTAGATGGTAACTGTATGTAGGTTCCAGATGAACCAGCGCCCGCACCGAACCATAAATATTATAACCCGATTAAGTAACGTTTGGCCAATCTTTGAATGACCAATAATATGTCTTCAAGCTGTTAAATAATGTTTCGTTCCTTGTTTTGGCAAGGCCCAATCGTTCATCGGTACCTGACAATACCATTTTGTTCGACTGTGTTGCTCATGATCTGGACGAGCTAAGGCAGGTACTGGGAGAGCCTGGTATCCGTAGAGATAAGAGGGTAGATTCTGTGGCACCCAAAGTACAACGAGCTCACAAAAAATGAGCTATGGCTGAGGGGAAAGAATGTTTGATTGTTGATGATGTTCTTAGTGTTCCACCTCCCCTTCCTTAAAGCATAAAATGGACTACGCGGGGGTCGGGGAAGTCTGCTCAAAAGAGTACCCCTGCTATGGGTGGCGGCCAATGGACAAGAGGTCACAAAAACTGTGTCTAGATGTATGGAGGAGGGACTGGAGGTGAGTGTGGTTACCCCTGCAGAGGCTGAGGAGAATTTGTGGAAGAGAAAACGGCATGATGTAGAGGGTAACTCTCGTACTAATCCTTATGCTACAGCTAAGATGAAAGAGCTGGAGCTAAAATATTGTCAGATGGCGGGAGCTAATCCAAAGCAACTTGATGTTGAGTTCCAAGAACATACTTTTGCGGTATGTGCTTTGAAATCTATAATTGCCTTATATTCGGACTAAGAAATGTTTGTTATGAACTTGTGTTTTATGTGTTTTGTACTGGTGGCTCTTAATGCTGCTGAAGGAGGCGACGAAGTATCTTACTAAGAGGAGCCAGGAGTTTGGGGATCATACTTTGAAATTCGATGCCCAATCTGCTCATGTTATAGAGCTCAAAGTTGAGCTCGAGCTAGAGAAAAGGAATAGATCTGAAGATGCTGAAAATTACAGATTACTGGATATGCATAATGACGTTATGTTATGGGCCAGCAAGGCATTGAAGGTGGAAAGAGATTACTTTATCCGAGTTTTTTACAATTTTGGATTGACGGAGGTGGATGTTGAGTTAAGCCGAGCTGGCAAATATGATGAAATAGTCCTTCCTTCTGAGGTAGCGGATGAAGTGATGGGTGATGTTGCTAGTTCTCCTGAGAAAATGTTGGATCTTCTACTAGGAAGTTCTAAGCTAGTTTAATCTGTTGAGAAAATGTTGGATCTTCTTTCAGAATGTACTAAAGCAGTTCCTCCTCCTAGGGAGACGTTTAAGCCTCCATCTAAGGTAGAAGTCAGGAAAAATCTCTATTCATTATGAGGTATTCTGTTTTTGGCGTATGCAGTTTGCTTGCTGTGGATGTGATTATTCTCTGTATTTTCCTACACTGTTTAAGTTTGTTTAATGTTTTGAGGTATTCTTTTCTTAATTTTCTATATGATAACAAGATATTTGTAATCTGTGTAGGAGTTAGAGTGAATGAGAAAAACTAATTATAAACAGGAGAGGTCATTGAGTAGAGTGAGGGATTCCTTGGCTCATATTCAACATGTAGTTAATAAAACTAAATATAAGAGAAGGCAATTTAAGTTCAATTTAGAGAAATCTTTTAAAAAGTTAAATGATCTTCAATGTAGATATGTTAAAATAAAAATAGAAAGGGATGAGGTGTTAAGAAAGGAAGAGGAAAAGGGGTTATTAGTTAACAAACCAAAAAAGTTGACCCATTTTAGTGACCCGAGTGATAAGGCTAGGTGTCAAAGTATGTTGATAGCTTTGACACTGTATTTCGAGGTCAATGTAGATAGTGAACGGGTTTAAAAGAAGCTTATGTAGAGTTTTTGAAGAAAAACAGTGTAGTTCCAGACCTAGCTCGAGTTATGTTTTTAGCCCAGGATGCACGTAATCGTCATAGTCTAGAGGTATAAAAATGTTCAGCTCGAGCTGGTATGTTAGTTATATGGGGCTATATGGAACCTTTACTTGATGTGCTTAGCTTTATGTAGGATCGGAGGGTCATGAGAATTGTATTTTTCAGGATAAGAAAGGAGTAAACAGAAATTCAACAGCGATTAAACGGTGAGTTAAAGGAGTTGCAAGATGTAGTATCGTAACATGTTGAGTAAAAAGTATCCTTAGCGACGCGAATGTCAAAAAAAGTGACTGTTCGAATAAAAGTAGAAGCTGATATGAGGGCTTTAGGTGTATTTCAAAAAGAAACTTGCAAGCATTTGCACAAGGCGCATATGTAGTTGAAGGAGCATTTATATCCGTTACGAGCAAAAGTCACATCCCGAATAGAACATCAACGTCATATAAAAAGTGTCATTAATTTTTATGGAGGAGAACTGGCAAGGGTAGAGAACGAATTTAGGAAGTTCATAACAAAATGTGGGAAAGATTTTGATGTTGAAAATTCTAAGGCTGAAAAGATGTGGTATACCAAAGATGAAGAGGAAGTTATTGGCGAAAAACCAATTCCTAGGTTGAGCAAACTGTCATCAGAAGAGGACGAGGAGGAGGTCGAGAGTCTGATACCCCGATTGAGCACAAACATTGCCAGCAGGAGGTGGAGACCTTTTTAGCTCCTATAAATACTCAAGTAACAAATAGAAAGAGTTCAAGAGATAATAGATAGCCTTTGCACCTCTCGAAGAAGCAAAAATAGGGTAGTCCAGTCATTTAGATCTTTGTATGCTTTTTTGTTGATGATAAATGAAATTTGTTCCCTGTGATGATAAATAGATCGATGTATCAAGATAACTCATATATTATGCTCCTGAGTAACTTGTTAACTGTGATATGTAATCTATTTGTATATGCAAACTAACATAAATATTAATTTTCATGACAGGTAGAACTCGTAGCTGTTTAGAGCCAATGTGACATGTTACGTATTCGTAATGAACAACTGGGCGCTGAACTGAATTTGTATCCGGAGGCACTAAAGAATACTATTGAATTAGAAGAGAAAACAAAGGTAGAGATATCATAAGAGCAAAATACAGTAGCTCATTTGACTGATAAACTGTGAAAGAAAGAGGCTGAACTAGTCAATAGATTAAGAAATCTCAAGAATTTAAAAGATGTTATAAGAAAAAAGGATGTTGAAATTTTAAGGACGGCGGGGAAAACTAGCCAACAAGGGGAGGAATTGACTTCTGCACGAAAGCAAAATACCGAAATGTTGGTAATGCTATAGGAGGAAGGAAGTAATGTGAAAGACTTGCAATTCAAGGTAAATATGCTGGAGACGGATAGAACAGACATGCAAGTAGCTGTGAAGGCGGTAAAAGCTCGCTCTAAAAAATATGAGATATTGGGGTCGGTTGCTGATGTGATGATAGAAAAGATGGAAGAAACCTGTAATTAGCAGAATGAAAACATAAATAAGGCTTGGAACAAAGTTTCTACTCTAGAACATACCATATAGGTATTGGAGTTTGATATATTGTATCATCGATCGGAGAACTTAGAATTGCGTAATGTAAATATGAAGTTAGATGTTAAGCTAGTGGAGGTGGAGACGAGTCTTGACGAAAGTAGGACAAATAATCGTGAATTTGAAATGGAGGAGCCATTATCTTTGATTTATCATATGGACAAATTCATGACGGTGTTGGAGACTCGGAATGATGTGACATCGAGGGAGAAATACGTTGTGGAGGAATGTTGTACCAGGTTGGAGGCTATGCTGAAGGAAACGAATAAAAACCTTGGTGAATTTGTTCTTCGCGGCATAGTAAAGAGTGAGGTAGGTAATGCATATGTGAAAGAGATGATAGCAGTGCTCTATTTTTTTGTATCTAAATTTAATAGACCAGAAGAGGAAAGTAAAATTGTTTATGATAGTTTAGTTTTCAAAGGTGTGCAACGCGAGATGCCGTTGATATGGTCAGATTACTTAGATCGTATGAGGGGAAAAATTGGTGCTCTAAAAAAGAGGAGGTTTAGGGAAGGCAAACAGATTGTTATCGGGAGGGTGCCGTACTTTATGCATGCACGCCTGTGTCGGAATAGGAAGAGCTCGAGGGGTAATGATGTGATCGATAGTTCGAGCGATAGTGACTGATGATGTGAAACTTTGATACATATAGAACTGTAAAAAAGTACCATTATCGATCTGTATATATGTAAATTGACCTTCTTATGAACCAGTTGCATTTTTGTTGTTGTGATGATGTTTAGCCATATAATAGGAGGTTGGGTTGGCTGAAGCAACAAACATCTGCAGGGAAAGGATCGAACTGTATTGAAACAATAAATGATCTGGAATGTAGATAGATGATTAGTTTGGTAAAAGCAACAAACGATCTATAATGTATAGATGATAGGTGTGGCTTAAGCAATAAACGATCTTAAATGTAAATAGAGGATCAGTTTGGCAAAACAAGCAAACAATCTGCAATGAATAGATGATCAGTTTGGCAAAAGCAACAAACGATCTGGAATGTATAAATGACCAGTTTGGCTGAAGGAACTAACGATCTATAATGTATAGATGATCAGTTTGGCTGAAGCAGCAAACGATCTAAAATATAAATAGAAGATTGGTTTGGCAAAAACAACAAATGATCTGTAATGTATATAGATGATCAGTTTGGCTGAAGCAACAAATGATCTGTAATGTATAGATGATCAGTTTGGCTAAAGCAATAAATGATCTGTAATGTATAGATAATGGCTGAAGCAATAAATGATCTGTAATGTATAGATGATCAATTTCGCTGAAGTAACAAATGATCTATAATCTGTATATAGAAGTACTTGTTAGATATATTCAAAAAACACTATAATGTAGGGCAATCAAACACAAGTATTTTATTGGTGTAAGATTGACGTACAAAGAATGTCTTAGATAGAGTACTATATGAAATAGTAGAAAGTACTTTGATGCATGGGGATATTCAGATCTGGCTATGGGAATCAAACACAAGTACTTCCCTCTTGATATCTCTCTAGCCTTCTTGGCTATGGGAATAAATATTACTAATATTCCTTGCAACCCGAATGTGGAGGATATTCAGATCTGGAAACCTGATGTTCATGGAGATTTCTCTGTTATAAATGCATTCGAATGCACCAGGAAACGATAAGACATAGCTTGGTGGTGGAGATATACATGGAGGAAGTTTTTACATCCGAGTCTAAGCAAGTTTGTGTAGAGATATATGAACCAAATCCTCCCCACTGATGAGAAGATGCAGCGGAAAGGAATACATATAGCCTCAGTATGCATTCACTGCGGAAGCAATGCCGAAACGGAATACCACTTATTCTTTGAATGCCCCATGGCCAAAGTACTGTGGTACTGGGCTACAAATGCTTTCCACTTTGATGTAATTTCTAGAACGGATGGTTGGAAAAATACTCTGGAGAAATGCAAGAGGCATAACTCGTACCTCAATGACTTATGGATTACTATGGTGTTCGTAATCTCTCAATGGATTTGGAACTCGAAAATAAACTCAGATTCGACGAAAGGAAGCTGCCCATTAGAAAGGTACAAAATAAGGTTCTTGGATAAATATCCAACAGCATCAAACTATCTTCAAATGACATGTACGACACAACCTTTGAACTACAGGCGGTAAAGGAGCTATCGGTCAGTTGTAAAATGGGGAATGCTCCATTCATTCGTAGCTACAGATGGAACCTACCAAACATCATAGAGGTTAAGTTGTGTTGTGACGGCTCATCATTGGGTAACCCTGGACCATCTGGGATTGGCATAGTATATAGAGACTGGGAGGACAGAGTTTTGGGCACGCTTAATAAAGCATTGGGTTTAACAACTAACTACCTGGCGGAAGCTCAAGTTATCGTAGATGGGGTAGAAAAAGTACTACATAGAGGCTGGAATACTTTGTGGATAGTGTCGGACTCCTTGGAAACTATCAAATCTTTCAATTCAGGTAAGATACCCTGGAAGTTCCGAAGTAAGTAGAGGCACCTACTCACATCCAAACAATCAATCCGCTTTAACTCAACCCAGAGAGAAGCAAATTTCTCGACAGATATTGCGGTTGAGAGAGGATCCAGAGCCGACCTACCGTTTGAAAAATGGTTTGAGGGAAGACTGGAGTTTCTGAAAAGAATTGAAGACCCTCATACTGAGTACTTTTGATTTAGTTGAGCAAAACAAATCCTTGGTTTTCAAGTTTATTCGAATAGAACTTTTCCTGCTCGAATACACACTTGACCGAGTGATTTTATTCGAAAAAGACTTGCTCTGTTCGAATAGAGTTATGACTGAAAGAATTTATTCAAATAAAAATTTTTATGTTCGAATACACTCTTGACTTAGTGATTTTATTTGAATTGAAATTTCTTTGTTCAAATACATTTACGCTTGAACAGTTTTATCCGAATAGGCTAAAAATCTATTTAAATATACTTTATTTTATTCGAATAGACTTTTAGCCTATTCTAACAGAGGCGCAAATCAGCTCTTCTTTTGAGTGTTTATGGGAAAATTTCTCCATGGTTTGTAAGTATCTTGTAATCTATGATTCAACATATATAAAATCTAAACTTTTTGCCAAAAAAAAAAAGTAAGATCGTCATACAAGGTGATAGATTGATTTTTAAAAGGTACACTTAATAGATTATTATCTTTGATACAACTTCAATCTCCTCGTGTTCCAATTCTGCACTCGTTCCTCATCTTTAGTGGGGAGATCATAAGAACCAAGGTCACTTTTACAAATAATGACAAAATGACCTTCCCAATTTTTTGTCAGTTTCCTAGCATTGACTTCTTTTCTGTGCTTGGGAACTTTTCGGAGTACGAGATCTTTGATTTTGAACTCTCGATGGCGAATCCACTTGTTATAAAATTGGGCTAAAGCTTTGTGACATCTTCCTAAATTCACGATTACTATGTCTCTAGTCTCCACGATCCAATTCATGTTATATGCCAACTGGAATTCATTTTCCTACTAGGTTGAGGGCCCATCTTTTGAATGGCTAAACAACATTACTGGAATAAATTTCCAAAGCCGAAGCTCAAATTTTGGGGCCATGTCGTTGACAGGCTTCACACTTGCTTGCAAGTTCAATGGCTTGAGCTTTCATTTTATGCCAAAAGACTCCTTGAGTAAGAGCTCGTTTGGCTAGAAATCGTCCTGCCACATGGGAACCACAAGTACCATCATGAAGTTCGTAAAGGAATTTTTGAGCTTCTTTGCTGGATAAGCACTCGAGATATGGTCCAATGACCAAAATTTTATAAAGGATACCATTTTCCATGATGTATCGCTTAACATTATCCAGTACGCGTCTTCTTTCAGAAGAATCTTTAGGAAGTTTGCCGTCAAATGTGCTTTTAGTTCTAATATAATTAAGGAAAGGTCATCTCCAATCGTCATCATCCTCTTCAACGCCCCTTGTATTGACAGAATTTGAACTTATGATATTAATGATGGGGGTGGATAATATTTCAATCTTGAGCTATCGAACTTCTGTGCCGAGGACTCCTGCTAGATAGGCAAGGGAATCAGAATATCTGTTTTCCCCACACGGTAAATATTCAATAGTAATCCTCTTGAATATGCTCATTTTGTCGGCTACTACTGCTGCATAATCAATCATCTTTCCATTCTTCTAAAACTTTTTTGTATAATGGTTCACAATAAGTAAAGAGTCTGTATACACAAATAACTCAGAAACTCCAATCTCGAGGGCCATATCTAGGCCGTAAATCATTGCTTCATATTCAGCCTCATTGCTGGCAGGTTTGAAATCGAATCTAATTATTTTTTCAATCTTGTCGTTGGAAGGTGTGATAAGTACAATTCTGATGCCTGATCCTACAGGTCCAGAAGATCCATTAGTTAGAAGATGCCATCCCTTTTGAGTTATCTAATGTGACTTTTCTTCAAACTATTCTTCATTAGTATCCGTACTGTGATCTTCTTCCCAGCCAAGATCTTTTACTGGGAAGTCTGGAAGAAAATCTACTACTGCTTAACTCTTTTTGGAATGTCGTGGTTCAAAATGGATGCCATGCTCACCAAGAGTAACCGACCATTATTGTACTCGTCTAGATTTTTCTCGTTTGGATAAGATCACTCGCAAAGGGTAATTTGTCATTACTTAAACTGAGTGTGCTTGAAAATACTACTTCAATTTTTACGACGTGTATACGAGAGCTAAGTAGTTTTTTTTATCTTGGTATACTAGGATTCTGCTGGAGTAAAAGTTTTACTGATGAAGTAGACAGGTTTTTCTGTCTTCTCATCAAGTCGAATGATAATAAAACTTAATGATTCGTCGGTAACTGCAAGAAATATGGTAAGTTTTTACACTTCGCCAGGCGTACTCATCACGGGAGGTGTACCCAAGTATCGCTTAAGCTCCTGAAATGCTGCTTAAAACTCTGTTGTCCACTCGATCTCAGGATCCTTTTTAAACTTCTTTTTTATTATTACTTCACACAATAAATTGAATAACCATTAACATCGATCTGAAAACTTCGAGACAAAATAATTTATTACAACAATCTTGCCAGCTAACTTCTGTATGTCTTTCTTTGCTTTTGGAGAAGGCAAAGATAGTAATACGCGAATGCGATCTTGATCAGCCTCTATGCCTCACTTATTGATCAAATGTCCCAAGAATATGCCAGACTGGACCCTGAACTTGCACTTATCAGGGTTGAGTCTCATTTTGTAGAAACGGAGAATTTCGAAAGTAGTGTGTAAGTCAATAATATGGTTTTCCTTCTTAAGACTTTTACACAGCATATCATCAATGTAGACTTCCATAGTTTTCCTAATGTGATCTTTGAACATCTATATCATCAATCTTAGATAAGTTACTCCAGCATTCTTGAGTTTGAATGGCATGACTTTATAACAATATAAGCCATGCTTTGTAATAAAAGTTGTTTTCTCTTGATCATCAGGTAGCAGAGGTATTTGATTGTACCCCGATGCGGTATCTATCATGGATAAGAGTTTGTGCCCCGCAGTAGAATCGAGCAGATGGTCAATGATAGGAAGTGGAAAACTATCCTTTGGAGTATGTCTACTGAGGTTCATGAAATCTACGCATACTCAGATCTTGTTGTTCTTCTTTGGGACTGCTACAATGTTCGAGAATCATTCTGGGTAATTGTCCTTTCGGATAAAATCCACTTTGATGAGTTTGTCGATCTTTTTATTGCCTTCATCTCAGAGTCTTGGTGCTAAAGTCCTCTTCTTTTGTTTGACAGCTTCTGCTTTATCTTTTAAATTGAGCTTATGGCAGGCCAGATTTGGATCAATGCCCAGCATTTCGTAAAACGTCCAAGAGAAGACATCACTGTTATCTTTAAGGAATTGGATGAGAGCATCTTATTCTATCGTGTGCAGAAGAGTGCCAATATATGTCCATCACTTGTCTCCACTGATATCGATGTACTCTGTGGTTTTTGCATTTGGCAGATGGTTTTCTGTATAGTTTTCTATAATGTTTCCTATTATTTTAAGTAATTGCTATACAAATTGTGGCTCTAATAACTCTGGTATAACGGTAACATAATTTTTACATGCTCGAGCCAACTTTTAACTTCCTTTGATTTCATATATGCCACAATTCCATTAGAATTACAATGCCAAATAATAGGCTGATGGAATAGCTCTCATATTGTGTAACCAGCAATGTCTCATTATCCCATAATAATGGGATTTTGCATTGATTACATAAAAGACAACATCAATTGTTACTGGTCCTGCCATAATTGGAAGTATAATATTTCCTACGCATTCTTCTTTAGATCCGTTGAATCTACATATATCAATGTCACTAGGTTGTACCTTGTCGGCCAGTCCCATCTGATCAATCGTGTTTTGAAAAAGTAGTTTAATTGTACTACCACTATCTATGATCATCATGTGAAGCACCATGTTTCTCATCTTAAAAATGATCACAAAAGCATCATGGTGAGGAAAGTTGACATGACAAACATCATAGTCATATAAAGAGATTCCTGTTCGTTAAGAGTTGTATATGCGAAGTAAATGAGCTTTTCTTTCAACATGGACAGGTCATGACATTGGCCGACACGTCATCTTTTTCTTTTGTTCGATTAGTTGACGATCTGAGTCTCAACAAAGTTCTTTCATGGACAGGTCGTGACATTGGCCGACACGTCATTTTTTTCTTTTGTTTGATTAGTTGACGATCTGAATCTCAACAAAGTAGCTGAGGGATATATGATATAAATGTTTCTCCCCTGCCGGTTCTTTGATTTGTACAGATTCTGTAGGTAGTTTGTACCTCCTATTCTTATGACTTTCAACATCTACGATGTACTCATGCATTCATCCATCCGCAAAAATATACTCCAACAGACGTTATAAATTAAGCAAAGCAACGTTCTATTTCATGATGCCAAACTTTGTGGTGAATGCAATAGGGCTTGTTATCAATAGGTTGAAGATACTGTGCATTGTAAAAAAACTTATCCTTCGGTAGTATAGGATAAATACTGGCTATAGTTCTGTTCATCTTGGGGAGACAAGGCTTTGGTAAGTTACTATCCTTCGGAGGTTATTCATCATTAGATTTTTTTTGCTTCCTGTCTCCTCCCTAAAAAGTAGCACAGTTGAACTCCTGGTCTATGGACTGATCTCTAGTTGTCAATGTTGATTTCTGATATTTCTGTCTGTCGGACACCATTCTTTCGAAATCGATGTATCCGTTAACTTTTTCGATCATGTCCTCTAAAGTTGCAGGTTTGTTTAGGATGAGGTACTCCTTCGTCCTTCCATCGAGGAGTAAAGCATTGGCGAAAGCTAAAATAGTGATCTTCTGGTTAAGTCATTCTATTTTTTGAGCTAACACCAGAAATTTCTTGGTGAATGTCTCGAGCTTCCCTCTTGGTATCTGCTTAAGGTTGAAAAGAGAATATAGATTCTCTTCTTTGTCCCTATTGTACGAGTAGCTCATGATGAAAAGCTCTCGCATCTATTTAAAAGTTATGATAGATCCTTCGGGTAGTGTGTGGAACCATCGCAGAGGTTCGCAAGATAAGCTGGTAGGAAAGAGCTACCATAGAATGTTGTTGGACGTGGAATGTAAGCCTAAAGTGTCTTGGAACTCTTGGATGTGTTCCACTAGATCAGTTCCTTTATATTTTTGGATCATTAGAGTATGGAACCCGGTGGGGACCTCGCCATCCAATTGCTCATGTGCGATCGGGCTCTTTGTAATCTGTTATCTTTAGTCAGAGTCTGAGCTTCAGCCAGTTATTTGATTTGCTTTTCAACATGATCATGAGTCAAATATTGTCAAGCTGCAATGGTTGGGCGTGTGACGCGCCTTTCTACAGGGTTGTAGTCGCCACTACCTTCGCTCAGATGATCTTTTACTGGAACTCAAACTCTTCAAGGTAGATTCTCAGGTTGTCTGACTCCCGTCTGGCCCCAATCAACTTGTTGGTGGACTTCTTGGATCACGATAGGCTCTTTTTCTTGTTGGAGATGGTTAGATCGAAGTGCTCCTCCTAAGTTGTTATTCTTCGGCGGAGGTCCAATTCTGTCATGAACGGAGATTCGCGAGCCATCTGGTTGTATGCCTTTCTTCCTCTGGGTGGCAATCTGATGTCCTGTAGAACCCTCAGCGCATCTTGTACATTTGCTAACTATTGCTCAAGAACAGCATGCCTTTCCATTTCAAAATTCAAATTTGCCCTCTAATTTAGAAGTGCCATCCGGTATAATGAGAATAAGCAGTTTCTAAGATAATGAGTTTGAGAATTTCACTTCCCACAGACAACACCAAATGTAATAATCTAATTTTGTAATTCGAACTTAGCCTTTACACCAGATGTGTTCAGAGCGCTCGCAAACAACAAGTAATAGCTAACATAATAATTTAGCGCGAAAAACCTTTGAATAGGTTAAAAATCATGACCTCTCTTAAGGATTTTTGAAAGTTAAATATATCTTATTGAGAGTGCTAGTTTATTACAATGAGTGTTCAGAGTAGTTCTTGATAAACTTTCTTGATTGGAAAAATCTATCCATTCTCTGTAGTTTTATAGCCCTATTTATAGGTCTTATAGTATGACCGCTTGACGACCATTAAGATTCTTGATGATGGACGTTATAAATATATGTTAGATACTCTTTGATCAGATTGTGTAACGGAGTAATCCTACTTGTCTTGTAGCGGCTATATTGATGATGTTGTGCCTGTTGACTCGAACTGTTGATATAGAGGTTGAATATTGAATATTGGATGCATCTTTAGTAGTGCTTCGTGTATGCTGAAGAGTTTGAGAATGAATCATGAGTTTGAGATATGAAATAAGCTATTATATGATGGCTCTCAACCAAGAGCGCGGGGAGTATCATGGGCGAGTGGTGTTGGTTGAGAAATTTGTGCTGAAATGTTTCCTGATGTTGTTATCTTGCTTCTGATTGTGCAACAGATGTGTCACGTGCTCTGTTGATGAGGTCGAAAGTTCATATGTAGTTCGAAGATGAAGCATGAGTCCGAGATGCGGAATAAGCCACTGCAGTTTCTATTGGTACCTTCCTAATATTCCGACAACAAAACTAATATCGGGTCTCATACATATCATGCCAAACATGAGGCTACCAAAAATTGAAGCATACTCCTTAACGATGTATGAAGAAACTATCTTCTGTAGCATCGCCTTCCTGAAGATATCTCCCTTCACAACAGGGACTTCACGCATTTTGCAATCTTGCATACCATACCTCTTTTAAACTTTATCAATATACGTACTCTGAGATATGCCAAGTATCCATTTGGTCTTGTCTCGGTCAATCTCGATGCTTATAACATAACTGGTATCTCCAACATCTTTCATATCAAAATGCTGAGATAAAAAAACCTTCATCTCCTAAATCAACTGGATGTCACTGCTAGTGAGTAATATATCGTCGACGTACAAAACCATAAATATAAAAAATCTCCCACTCTGTTTAATGTATATGCAACGATCCATTTTGCACTTGAAAAAACCGTGGCTCGAAACCACCTAATGAAACTGTAGGTTCCACTACCTAGATACCTATTTGTGACCATAAATAGAGCGATTAAGTTTACAAAATAGTTGAACCTTCCCGTGGGTCTCAAAACCTTTGGGTTGGTGGAAATAAATCTCTTCGTTGAGACGTCTATTTAGGAAAGCTGTCTTGACACCTGTCTGATAAAGCTCCAAGTCAAAATGTGTCGTAAGAACCAAAATAATCCGCACTGAATCCTTCTTCGAAACTAGTGAGAAAGTCTCATTAAAGTCAATTCCTGGACGCTGCTTGAAACCCTTCGCAACAAGTCTCGCCTTGAAATGCTCAACCTTCCCTTCAGAACCACGTTTGGCCTTAAAAATCCATTTCCATTTAATTATCTTAGATCCTTCAGGTAAAGGTGTAAACTCCTACACAAAGTTGCGAGACATAGAATCTATCTCCTATGTCATGGCATTACATCACTGATCTGCAAAACTACTAGCCATAATCATACAAAAAGATACTGGATCCTCAAAATCAAATAAATCCCCTTCAACTGAATAAAGATGGTAATCTGAAGAAATGGATGAACGCTTTTCTCTAGAGGATCTTCGAGTAGGGGCAAGAAGCTGGGCTGGAGGTGGAACGATAGGAAGCTGAAGGAGAATTGGTACAACGACAGGGTCTGGAAAGAGATCTGGAATAATAGATGGGCCTGGAGCCATACTCGTCGCAGTGTCAATATCAGATAAGCTTGAAAGCATAGCAACACTGATTGGAATAGCAATTAGACTTCAAGTTTCAGAACCATCCTCAAAGACAATCTCTCTATGAATAGTATTGGTAAAGTGATATCCCTCCTCTATGAAATGGTCCTGAGCACACTCAATAATCTTCATGGGTCGAGAAGGACAATAAAACTTGAATCCTTTCGATCTCTTTGGGAAACCAGCGAAGAAATAACTAACAGTCCTTGAATCTAACTTTTTGATTTTCATGTTAAACAATTTTGCCTCTGCTGGATAACCCCATACACGTAAGTAATTAAGACAAGAATTTCTCCCAGTCCAAAGAAATAAGGATTAACAGGAACATAACGAAAAGGAACTCAATTTTAAATGTAGACTGAATAACGTAAGTACTCTCCCCACTAATTCATAGGTAAATCAGTATGACATAACATACTACGAACCATGTTCTGAAAAGTTCGATTATGGCGTTCACAAACACTATTCTATTCTGGTGATCCAAGGGTAGTGTACTAGGTTACAATTCCCTGATCCTTTAAATACTGATAGAATGGTCTCGAATATTGACCATCTTGATCAATCTTACCATAATACTTGCCCCCTCGATCTAATCGGATAACCTTAATCTTTCAATCTAGCTGTTTCTTAACCTCTAACTAGAATGTCTTGAATACATCAAGTAAGTCAGACTTCTGATGGATAAGAAAAACGTAGGTATACTGAGAGAAGTTATCAATGAAAGTGATAAAATATCGATAACCACTGCGGGATGGAATAGGAAAAGGTCCACATATATCTATTTAAATCAGCTGTAAAAGGTCAGCGCTACGAGTAGATTCAAATTTCCTGATCTTGGTCAATTTTCCAAGAATGCAAGCGACGCAAGTCTGAAAATCAGATAAGTCTAAAACCCCAAGAACCTCATCTCAAACTATAATTTCTAACCTCTTTCTAGAAATATATCTTAGTCGTTTGTGCCATAACATCGAAGATTGCTCAGAAACTCTAGAACGTTTAGAAGTAGACAAAATATTAGCCTCATCAGATAAACATAATATATATGTCTCAAATGAATGATCAAGAGATAGACGATATAACCCATCAACTAGTAGACCAGAAATAATAATAGAATTATGATGAATAATGCCAAAGCCACTATGTCTAAAATTAAAGAAATAGTTGAAAGAGTACAACCGAGAAACTAAAACTAGAGATCATCACATCGAATAAACATAAAAGGTACCTGTCAAATCTAAAGTAACACCCATGTCTAAAACCAAGCAAAAAGTTCCAACGAACTCAATAGGAAGGCTTTTAGCATCTCTCAAGAAAACCTGCTCTTCAGGCCTTGCCGGTTACGTACTGATGAACCCCTGTGGAGAATTCGAAATGTGAACAGTTGCCCCAAAATCTAACCACCAAGAGTCGGGAACATCAACCAAATTAGATTCAAAAAAACGTAAATGTGCGAGCGCATATTTCTACTGCCGTCATACTTTAGCGGTAAAAGCTGAGATAAGTTACTGTACTGCCTTCCCTTGACGGAACCTTTGAACTGTTTCTTAATGACATCTAGCAGCTCCTTTGCGGTGTCTTTCCAGTAGGAGTAGTAAGAGTCTGTCAAGGTCTCAATATTAGTTAGTTGGTTCTGGATCATAGGATCCATAGCTGCAAGAACCAAAGACTAATTTTCAGACGTGCAAAAAAGTAAAAATTTGAAGGCATATTTTAACTTGATCTTTAAAATATTTATAACTTGATGTCTTTAATCTCGATCCTACCTGGGGTTAGGATGGTCGAGTCAGAGTGTACTTAATATTTACGGTATTGATTTTTCAATCTGAGGGTATAGCTATGTATCATCAAATCCCTCCTTTGGGTAGTGATTTGACATGCATTGCCCCGTAGTGGGTAATCACTCACACTCAAGACTAGGCTGACCACTTACAGTTTGACTGGAGATTCTTTCTCACCTTTGGGTCGAGGGTTGTCGTCATCTCCCCATACTGTGCAGCCTATCTTGACCCACAAATTAATTAGAAGTTTCTTAGCCTCCTTTAGGTGGTCTAATTATTTCAAGTTTAATTAGTACAAAGTAGTCTTAATGAGACTTTTCAAGAGAGTCTCAAAATTATAATAAACGCTCAACTCCATGGGTAAAACTCATTTGGGTGTATATACCCATTTTATATCCCATTTTCCTAACGACTACTTGATCTCACTTAAACCCCATTGGAGATCTTTGGGCATTAAAGCCCTATACCATTAATGATTTATTAGGGTTATGTCAAATATAGTCAAGGATGGTTTATATTAAATCCTGTAATATTTGTACCTAAATAACCCACGATTCCCGAACTAATGGGTGTCTTTATGTATGTTTTAAGAGAAAGCCAGATACCTCCAAATTTATGGAAAATAATAAATAAACCAATTCATAGCCTCTAGAAAAGTACCATAACTAATTTTACATGTCATGTTACAGGGACATCAAAAAGCAAGAAAAAAAATGTTAATAATAAAAGCAATACTGTAGTGGCTTATTTCGCATCTCGACCTCATACTCCATCTTCAAACTATATATGAGTTGTGACCTCAACTATAGAGCTCGGGGCACAATCAGAATCAAGACAAAATCAGGCAATAATTACGGCACGAGCTTCTCAACCAATACCACTCGTCCATCATACTTCTCATACTCATAGTTGAGAGTTGTCTTGTAATGTCTTATGTCGTACCGCAAACTCAGACTTTGCCCTCAACCTCATCAGTACATAGGAAGATCTTCTAAAGAGCATATTCGAACATCTCTCAGTTCGAGCCATCATTTGCAACCTCTTCAACAACAGTTCAACCTATGCAAGTGTACAGTCATCAAATAGGGCCGTTGTACAATATTAAAGACTAGAACGTTACGCAATCTGGTCAAAAACCATGAAGCATATATTTTGTAATGTCCATAATTAAGAATCTTAATGGTCGCCAAACGGTCATATTATAAGACCTATAAATAAAACTAAAGGATTCAGGATGAGGGACGGACGGATAACCAAATCCCATACTCAAAGCATCCCATCTCATCAAGATTATACATTGCAATAACTTGTATTCTGAATACCATCATCTCTTTCTCAAAATCCTTAAGAAAGGTCATGGTTTTTAACATATTCAAAGGTTTTTTATGCTAAATCACTGTATGAAGTTATTCTTTATTATTCTTGTTCACCTTAAATCTATTCGGTGTAAAGACTAAGTCCGATTCCCGGAATTAGGCTATTACATTTGGTACCGTCTGTGGGAACCAAAGTTATCAAACCCATTGTCTCAGACACCACTGATCAATTTTTCTTAGAATGTCGCCTACATGTCAGAACACGCTGATCGTTCAGATAGAAGAAAATGCTGTACTCGCAGATCTGCGGGCCACTTTAAAGTCTGAAATAGAGAGACGTGCTACTCTGGAGAAGAAATTGGCGAGTTTATAGGGGGCTTTAAAGATTTTACAAGGGCAGCAGACCACCACTTTGTAGAACAAAGCCGTACAACCTGCAGGCTCTTGAATCTTCATTCATGACAGAATAGGATCTCTTCCACAAGGAAATCATGCAGAAAGTGCAATTCGATTCAACCATCAACAACAGGAAGTAGAACAAATCCCAATCCAGAAGATCCTCCAAGAAGTAGATAGCAGTCTGGCAGGAGCCCGACAGGCAGAAAATTAACCACGTAAAGTTTGAATCCCATCAAATGAACGTCTCAACGATGGGAGTGGTAATCACAATCCAGGATAAGGACGTGCGGTAGGACCAACGACTACAAATTGACAATATATGACTCAGGAACATATCGATAGACGAATCAAAAAACTGCTCGAAGCCCAAATTTTGACTAAGGGAATCCACAATATATTACAAAAAAGCCCGATCGCCCAAGAGCTGTTGGATAGAGAAGTCCCCACCGTGTTCCAAACTTTGAAGATTTGTAAATACAAAGGGACTGACCCAGTGGAATATGTTCATGAGTTCAGGGATGTGTTAGGCCTACATTCCACGTCTAATCACATTTTATGCTAGCTCTTTCCTACCAGCCTATTAGGCGAACCCCTGAGATGGTACCACACCTTACCTGAAGGATCAATCACAACTTTCAAACAGTTACGAGAGCTCTTTGTCAAGAACTACTCGTACAACCGAGATAAGGAAGAAAATCTCTACTCTCTTTTCAGCCTCAAGCAGATGCCAGGGAAGAAGCTCAAGACGTTCACTAAAAAATTCCAGGAGTTAGCTAGAAAAGTAGATCGCCTCGATCAGAAGATTACTATTTTAGCTTTCATTAATGCATTAATCATTGACAGAAGAGAGAAGGAGTACCTCATTCTAAATAGGCTGACGACTCTATAGTATATGATCGAAAAGGTTAACGGGTATATCGACTTGGAATGAATGGTGTCGGACAGATAGAAACCCCAATAGAAAATTTTAATAGCTCGAGACCAATCTACAAGTCGTAATCCTGACCATTTTGTTGACCAAGGAGGTGACAGAAAACAAACAAAACCTAACGATGAGCAACCTCGCAAAGGTGGTAACTTGCTGTGGCCCTGTCTCCCAAAAATGAACGTGACCATAACAAGCATCTATCCCATACTTCAGATGGATGTGCTCTTTCGCAACGTGCAGCATCTTCAGCCCATTGAGAAAAAACCCTATTGTATTCATCATAAAGTTTAACATCATAACACAGAACGTTGCTTTTCTTTGCAATGCCTATTGGAGTATATTTTTCCAGATGGCCGCATGCACGAGTACATCGTCGATGTAAAAAGTTACAAGAATGGGAGTTACAAACTTTCTACAACAGTCGTACAGGTTGAAGAACAAACAGAGGAAAAACATCTATATCAAATCTCGCTCTGTCATTTCGTTAAGACTCACGTCACCAATAAGTCGAATAGAACCTAAAGAAGACGTGTCAGCCAATGTCACGATCTTTCCATGAAGGATAAAGAAGCTCGTCTAATTCCTCCACACTATGATGATCGATATAGGCAGTACTATCGAACTCCTTTTTCAAAGAACGATCGATCAAATGGGATTGGCTAACTAAGTCCAACCCAACGACATTGAGATTTAAGGTTTTAGCGGATCCAGAGAGGAACATGTAGGGAAGATTACGCTTCCTATCATAGCAGGACCAGTGACCATTGATGCCATCTTCTACGTTATCAATACTAGATCTCATAATTTAGGTATAATGGGACACTGCTGGTTACATAGCATGCGAGCTATTCCATCAACCTTTTATTTGGCACTACGTTTCGAATGTGAAGGTGGCATATACGAGATAAAAGGAAGTAAAAAATTAACTCGAGCATGCAAAAATTTAGCTGCCACTTTACCAGAATTCTTCAAGCCACAGATCGTGCAGTAATTACAACAAACAATAGGGAACAATACATAACATTATACAGTAAACACTACAGAGAATTTTCTACCAAGTACAGAAACCACAGAGTATGTTGAAATTAGTGGAACCAAACGAGGAACATACATTGGCACCCTTCTGCCCATAGCAGAACATGATGCTCTCATATAGTTCCTTTGAGATAACAACGATGTCTTTGTTTTGACATTTTACGAAATGCTAGGCATTGATCCAAATCTGGCCTGCCATAAGCTTAATGTGAAATATAAGGTTGAAGCTGTCAAACAAAAATAGAGAACTCTAGCTCTGAGACTCAGAGACGAAGTCAATAAAGAGATTGAAAAATTCATCGAAGTTGCCTTTATCTATAAGGCCAATTACCCAGATTGGATCTCAAACATTGTTGCAGTCCAAAAGAAAAACAGAAAAATCTGAGTTTGCATGGATTTCACGGACCTCAACAAATATACTCCGAAGGATAGTTTTCCACTTCCTATCATAAATCATCTACTCAATTCTACTGCGGGACACAAACTTTTTTCCATGATGGACGCCGCCTCAAGGTACAATCAAATACCCTTGTTGCCTGAAGATTAAAAAAAGACAACCTTCATTACAGAGCATGGCCTATACTGTTACAAGGTCATGCCATTCGGTCTCAAGAATGCTAAAGCCACTTATCTGCGACTAATGATACATATGTTTAAAGATCACCTTAGAAAGACGATGGAGGTTTGCATTGATGATATGCTGTGTAAAAGTCTCAAGAAGGAGAACCATATTACAAATTTACACACGACTTTCAAATTTCTACGTTTCTACAAAATATGGCTCAACCCTGATAATTGTCAGTTTGGAGTCTAGTTTGGATAATTATTGGGGCATTTAATCAGTAAATGAGGAATAGAAGCTGATCCAGATTGTATTTGTGCGCTATTATCTATGCCCTCACCAAAAACAAATAAAGATGTCTAGAAATTGGTAGCCAAAATTACCGCTATAAATTGATTTGTCTCCAAGTCTTCAGATTGATGTTGATGGTTATTTAACCTCTTTCTTGAAGGGCAACAAAACAGAAATCTAAGAAAGATCCAGAGATCAAATGGACTGTAGAATGCGAAGCAGCATTTTAAGAACTTAAACTATATTTGGGCTCACCACCAGTAATTTGTACACCTACCGAGGGCGAAGAGCTCACCATCTATCTTGTAGTTATCGACGAATATTTAAGTTTGGTTCTCATCTGACTTGATGGAAAAATAAAGAAACAGGTCTACTTCATTAGCAAAACTCTCACTCCTGCGGAATCTCGATATACCAAGATCGAGAAACTACTTTTAGCACTCTTGTACACATCGCATAAATTAAGATAGTATTTTCAGGCTCGTTCAGTTTGGGTTGTCACAAATTACCCTTTAAGAAAGATCTTATCAAAATGAATGCAACAATGGTCGGTAACTCTTGGCGAACATGATATCTGTTTCGAACCTCACCATTCTAAAAAGATCAAGCTGTAGCAGATTTCCTTGCTGACTTCCCAATAAAAGACCCTGGCTGGGAAGAAGATAATACATATACTTCTAAGGAACAGTTCAAAGAAAAATCAGATTGGTTAACACAAAAAGGATGACATCTTTTAACTGATGGATCTTCCGGACCTGCATGATCAGGCATTGGAATCGTGTTTATCACACCCTCTAATGACATAATCAAAAAAGCAATCAGATAAATTTTTGAAGCCACCAACAATGAAGCCGAGTACGAGGCCATGATTCACGGTCTTGATATGGCTCTAGAGATTGGAGTCTCTGAACTATCTGTCTACACAGATTCTTTACTGATCGTGAACCATTACATTGAGAAGTTTTAGAAGAATGGCAAGATCATCGATTACCCAGTAGCAGTAGCTGACCGGATACGCTAGTTTATAAAAATTACTATTGAGCATCTACCAGGAGGAATAAGCAAACATTCAGATTTTCTTGCTTATTTAGCAACAATCCTTGGTACGGATGCTCGGTATCACAAGATTGAGGTATTATGTACTCCCAACATTAACATCATCAGTTCAAATTCTGCTAATACTAGGGGCGTCGAAGAGGATGAGGGCGATTGGAGACAACCTCTCCTTATATACATCGGAACAAAAAATACATTTGATAGCGAACTCCCTCAAGATCTAACCGAAAGGAGACGCGTGCTCAAAAATGCTAAGTAATACATCATAGAGAATGATCTCCTGTGCAAAATCTCAATCACAGGACCATACCTCGGGTGCTTGTCCAACAAAGAAGTTAAAAAATTCCTACACGAACTCCATAAAGGCATTTGTGGTTCCCACGCTACAGGACGATCTCTTGCCAATCGAGCTCTTACTCAAAAGGTTTTCTGGCCTAAAATGAAATCTCAAGCCGTCAAACTTACAAATAGTTGCGACGCCTGCCAAAGACATGGCCCCCAAATTTGAGCTCTAGCCTTGGAACTCCATTCCAGCAACGTCGTTTGGCCATTCAAGAGATGGGATCTCGACCACGTAGGAAAATTCCCCACCGCACCGGGCAAACGGAAGCATCTCCTTGTAGCCACCGATTACTTCACTAAATGGGTAGAAGCAGTTCCCCTATACCAAACACGAGAAGATCATCAAGTTTATATGGGAAACCATAATAATCCGTTTCGGCTGCCCCCATCTTATCAGAATGGGCAGCGGACCCCAGTTCTTTGGTTCTAAAGTGTTGGAGTTTCTCAATCAGCACAATATCATACACTCTCCCTCCAATCCGTACTACCCTCAAGGGAATGGTCAGGCAGAAATTACTAACCGTACTATCGTGGATGGGATCAAAAAGAACCTCACAGAAAAGAAGGAGAATTGGGTCCAAGAATTACCTCATGTGTTGTGAGCATATCGCACTATACCTCGAGTTTCAACCGGATGCACACCGTTCCTCTTGGCCTATGTAACATAAAGAATCATCCCCACCAAGTACCATCATCCAATTCGCGACCATACCATGACAGACGAAGAGAATGAATTCCAATTAGCATGTAACATGAATTTGATTAAAGAAATTAAAGATCGAGCAATCATGAATCTGGGAAGGTATCACCAGGCTTTAACTTGATCTTACAGCAAACGCACTTTCCATGGAGAATTTGAAATCAAAGATCTTGTCCTACGAGAGGTACCCAAACACCGAAACGAACTCAAGGCTAGAAAACTTGCCAAAAACTGGGAAAGACCTTTTGTTATCATTGGAAAAAGTGACCTGGGGTCATATGATCTGGCCACTTAAAATGGAAAACGCATACCTAATCCTTGGAATACTAGAAGACTCAAGCTATATCGCAGATAACAACTTTCTACATTATATTTGTCTACAATCAATTTATCATCTTGTATGACGATCTTACATCAATAAAAGACTTATGTTTGATCCCAATACATTTGAGTACTTTTCCACTATATCTACCGTACTTTATCTAACACATTCATCGTACGCCAATCTTACACCAATGAAATACTTATGTCTGGTTGCCCTACATTACAGTACTTTTCTAATAGATCCACCAAGTACTTCTATATACAGATTATAGATCATTTGTTGCTTCGGCCAAACTGATCATCTATTACATTATAGGTTGTTTGTTGCCTCAGTCAAACTGATCATCTATTACATTACAGATCATTTGTTGCTTCAGCCAAACTGATCATTTATTACATTACAGATTGTTAATTTCTTATGCAAATCTAATAATACCTCAGGTCGTTTATTGGTTCATTCCAATTCGACCAAACTATCTAATATATTGCAGGTCGATCATCGGTACATACAAACCCGACCAAGCAGATCACATATCACAGTTCGTTTATTTGATCCCTCCAACTCATACAAATTACTCTTTTAAGAACACCACACTCCAGCTTATTATAGATCATTTGTTGCCTCGTCCATAAAGATCCCATCTTAAGTCACATATCATTTATACAGAGAAGGTGCAGCCAATTGTTTTTCAGGAGAACGACCTATATCAGTACGTTCCACTGGAGTGTCCAAACTTTTCTCAGCAACTCAGACTGCATCAGTATCTGCCCCCTTCACAAGCTCCTCAGGGACATCATCAGCTACCATTTCATCGGCTACCTCCGAAGGAAGAGTGATATCATCATACTTTGCCCGCTCGGCATAGTCCAATATCCACCTCCGTCAGGCCAAAGTTGTAAAAGGCCTAGACCATCAAAGCCTTGCTCGCTTGCAACATAGCAACATCATGCCCTTCTAGGTTGTGATACAATTCCTCACTTTCAACTCTCTTCTCCTTCTCCAGATCGAGTTCAGCTTCGAGTTCCTTGATGTGAGCAGTCTGGGTATCAAACTTAAGCGAGAGATCCCAGAACTCTGTACTCCTTTTATCAAGACACTTTGTCGCCCCCTTCAGTAACATAGATAGCTACAAATGAGCAAGATAAAAGTTCAGAACAATAGTCTGCATATCCAAAGACAATACAGACTAAAATCTTGACACATGTACCGGGAAAGAATGTTCCTGATATTCCTCCTCGAGCCACTTCAGTTCGGTCCAAGCCATTAAAAAATATTATTGCTCCAGCTTTTTTATCTTGGCTGTAGCATAGGGGATCGTCTGCAAGCTACCTTTGACATCATGGTATTTTCTCTTCAATAGATTTACCTCCACTTCCATAGGAGGCACTTCGACCATATCCCGCCCACCTCCAGAGATCGGTTTCTCGATCTCTCGTCTAGAAGCGATCACCTCAGTAGCAGAAGTGCTTTGCTGACCGATCTTCCACAACCTCCGGGGGTTATGTTTAGTGGTCTGAGGTGGAGGAGGTGGAACACTCATCACATCATCATGAGTTACAATAGCCTTTCCTTCATCCATAGCTTAGTTTTTGTGAGCTTGTTAAACCTTGATAACAGTAGAGTCTATTTTTTTATATCTTTGAATACCCAGCTCGCCAAGAACTTGTTCTAGGTCGAGCAGATCACGAGCAATACTACCAAACATACTAGTTTTATCTGGTACTGAAAAAGGCTTGGGCTCTGCCAATACATAAAGCAACAAACATTATTCAACAGTTCGAACATATGATGGGGTTACTCGAAGATTGATCAATATTACTTACCCGGGTTATTATATCTGTGGTTCAGTTCGAGAGTTGGTTCATCCAGAACCTGTATACAATTTCCCCCTACCCGCAGACTCAAAATCAAAGAATTTCGGTCTAGATGAGTCACTATACAGGTACCCACTACTTCAACCTTTAACATACTTCCATTTATAAAATTTCATTACATCCTCCGCCTCGAACTGCTTAGCAGTCCCTTCCTTCCTCCATTTAGCATTCAATGCTTCACATACCCTCATCATCTCATATACATTGCCATTTAGCTGGGCAGGACAGCATTGTAAAATATTTATGACCCCTTTCTTGAAATAGGTCAAATGAATCCTAAGGCCATATACGACCTAATTCAAAAAGCATAAAAATCTACCACTCGGGCCTGATAACCTGAGACCATTATAATATGATAGAGTCACTCCCTCACCAATACTTCACTCCTTTTTCCATTTTTCCAAGCAAGGAACTTCAAAATACGCCTCCTCCTCCCCCTTTCCCGAGATATAGACCCTAATCCAACAACCTTGTCTACCTACATATCTTCCCCATTCTCCCTGTAATTTTCTCCTATACTTCAAATATTCCTTTCCTACATCTAAACCCTCTTGGTATATAAAGAACTCCTTTTCCTCTCTTCTATCTTCTACCTCTATCACTTCCTCAACTCTACTACTCCCCCCAAATCACTACAGTCTTTTCTACACTATGTACAGTTTCTGCCATTTTACTATAGTCGTCCTCCCTCCCCAAAGACGATGTGTCCTCTGAACCCGAAGAAAACACGAATTTATTAGAGGGAATGTTAGATTTAGAATGCATACTGGACCTACAGATATTGAAACATAATTTATCATTATCTCTACAGGGTAAACAGTAAAAACAACCCCACCCTCTACCTAGTCTACACATTTCTTTCCAAGTTCCTAAAATAAAAACAACAAATATCAATGAGTTCAATATTTCCCTCTTCTTCTCCAAACCCATATTTTCTCTCTCTACAGTCTATTCACATACACATCAAAATCTCAACATTTCAAAAACACTCATCAAACTCAAAAATCCTATCTTATCAGTAAATTTTTCACATATACAAAAATATACAGTTTACCAATCAAAATCATAACAGATTACTACTCAGACGAAATAGAGCACTGATGTTACCAACCTGTACTTGAAGAGCAACAATCGTCGGCTATACCCAGAAGTCTTTTTGACGATAAATGTTCCCTTCTTTTATCCAACAGATCTCTCTCACTTGATGAAGATTTTCTTCTCCAATCACACTCATACACCAATCAATTCCTCTCCTTCACAATAAGCTTTACAATACTTTTCTCTCTCTCTGAAACTGTAAGTAATTTATAAGGAAGAAAGATACGAGATTTTATACTATCCCTCAGTTTCAGAACCGATGGCTCCTTCTGACACGCGTCAGCCATCCCTGCTGTCTCTACAGGCACATATTTTCATTTCAAAACATCATCATGACTTCTGTGATAACATCTACTATCATCACGTCTACTTCAATTGTCTACCATTAAACAATTTTGTACATCCTCCTCAAATAAATACAAACGATCTTACCTTTATAATCTTCCATGATCGTACAACATACCTTAAATAGCTCATTATTCAAAATTCGAAGATACATATATAGTTGCTAATATCCTACAGTTGTCATCCATAATATTCGTACAAAGTTAGTAAAACAAAAATACTTTATTCTCAGTTATTCAGAACAGTACATCACTATGTTTCCCTTACATATTATTCATACTACAATGGCAGAATACTAGAACAAACTAATTATTACGGGCTCTCACATCGCGCTTCTTGAGCCCTCTCAATAATGAGCTCCTTCATCTCATACTTAACGCGTCCCCTACTTACATTTGAAACAACCTAGATGGTTCACCTTACTACACAGAATGATCTCCCCTCTTGTTGCCCTTGCATCTTCCTAAACAATCTGATCGCAAGCGAGCTGACAAACAAATAGTTCTCGCATAGCGAGACCCAGCAATGACCTACGAAAAATGTTACGCCAGTAAAATTGGTTATGTTCTATAAGCTTACCTTCCTCGTCCAGTCTGGTAAGGTTCAACGGCCATTCTGGGAGAACAACGTCATAAGGGAGATTTTGAAAATACCGTTGACGAAGTTCAGCCAATTTAATCTCAAACCGACCATCAAACACCTGTTAAACACGCTGACCACGAGTCCTCACCATAATAGCTTACACTGCCTCCACAACAATAATTTATTGCAGAAGATACAAATCATACTGAATAGTAATCACTACTTTATAGTGACCAGGCAGATCTTGAAAAATTCTAATCATCCCACTGATCATGCTGAAGAATATATTTTATTTCACCGAAGATCAACATCAAATTTAGAATATTGTGACAGCACATTGTTTCCATGTTAGGAAATATCTACTCAGATCTTATAGGGCTAGATATACACATTGCATTACACCAAACACATAAGATACAACAGCCAATACGAACAGACAAATATTAACTCTTTTTACAGTTCGAGACAATTTTCTATCCATTTTGTATCAACAAATAGCAGTTACACCATTTTACATTTACAACAGCCATCCTCTTACAAACATAATAACCTTCTCTCATTTTTGACCTACTCTAGTTTTCCAAAGTTCACTTGACAATATACTCACTACTCAAACCATGCAGATCATTTTTCCTCATCGCACTCACAAGTACGCTACAGCACAACATGATACCAGAACGAAGATATTCCATTTGTTCGCAATACTTCTTACAGAATACTTTATAGTTAATAACAATTGTTCCAACTATTTACAACAGATCACTTCACATAAGTTACAGTTTGAATCTCTTTTCAAAAATGTTACAGGGAAGATGATAAAAAACTAAAGCAACTTTCAAACCCTGATCCCATGCTGCAAGATCCGGGTTACAGTTAGAATAAAAATCACATATGAAAGATCTCCTTTATTGCCAAAATTGTATGGCCCATGGAAGAAAATGATCCTCTGCATCCTCTTCCACTATAACCCCCGCTTCCTCGTATGCACAGAGAAGGCCTCATTTCTTCAACAAGACTCATTCATTAGTAGGGTACCAGCGAGACTCCCTCGGATGAACGCCTACCGCGTCGTCTTCAGTTGTAACAGCCTCCTCTGCCAACAACCGGAGCCCATTTCGGCGCTCCGCCTCAGATGTCAGAAGGTAATAAAATCGGACCATCTGAAAATGGTCATCCTCGGCCTCTACCACTTCGTCATATAAAATACGATGGAAGGTGGGAGACACTAGAATTGGAGTGGGGAGATGAAGTGGTTGATTACCAAAATACCTGATGCGTAATGCCTCCATTTTTCAGCAGATCCTAGACTCTCGTGCCTGAGTCCTTGTGGTCACCATGTTTTCAAATTTTCAGCAGTGCAAATACAGAGAAGAAGAAGAAGATTTGGCTCACCAAATTAATCCCTAGAGGCCTTTTATACTATAAGACGCAATAAAAATCAAATCTTCCAATTCCTAACGTCAAAAGAATTCCCAAGCAATATTTTTTACTATAACCATTGGTTTTGGGAAGCCCAGCAGATACCCATAAATATATATTGGAAATGGTTCCCAGAGATTCACTACAACATTAATGACACTTCTCAACCAACACCGCTCTCTACCCACAAGGTGTCTCATACTGTTGGCTAAGAGGGGGCGATTGTAGTGGCTTATTTTGCATCTCGACCTCATACTCCATCTTCAAACTATATATGAGTTACGACCTCAACTACAGAGCTCGAGGCATAATTAGAATCAAGACAACATTAGGCAATAATTACAGTACGAGTTTCTCAACCAATACCACTCGTCCGTCATACTTCTAGTACTCTTGGTCGAGAGCCATCTTGTAATGGTTTATGTCGTACCTCGGACTCAGACTTCGTCCTCGACCTCATCAGCACATAGGAAGATCTTCTAAAGAGCATATTCAAACATCTCTCAGTTTGAGCCATCATTTGCAACCTTTGCAACAACAGTTTAACCTATGCAAGTGTACAGTCATCAAATAGAGCCATTGTACAATACTAAAGTCTAGAACGTTACACAATCTGGTCAAAAACCATCAAGCATATATTTTGTAACGTTCATCATTAAGAATCTTAATGGTCGCCAAACGGTCAAATTATAAGACCTATAAATAAGACCAAAGGATTCTAGAAGTGGGACGGACACATAACCAAAATTTCATACTCAAAGCATCCCATCTCATCAAGAATACACATTGTAATAACTAGTATTCTGAATACCATCATCTCTTTCTCAAAATCCTCAAGAGAGGTCATGGTTTTTAACTTATTCAAAGGTTTTCCACGTTAAATCCCTGTGTGAAATTATTCTTTATTATTTTTGTTTACCTTAAATTTATTCGGTGTAAAGACTAACTCCGATTCCTAAAATTAGACTATTACAAATAAAGTAAGAGTTTAACTATATGAGACACAACATATCTCTAGGCCCACAAACCAACAACCTCATCAATTATGATAGATGCTTGGACAACTAAGTATTAGCCCCTTTATTATCAAAGTAAAACTAAAACCAACGTTTACAAAACTAGTGTTCTGAGTTGCAAAAATTCAAAGCGAAAACCGTAAATTCGTATTGTAGATTGAAACTGATAGACAAAATTACTAACCAAAGGTTCAATTTTGTTCCCCATATCACTATCTCGGTGATGCACTTTATTCCATTAGAGATCACTTAAAGAATTATGAGATAAGATATGATCTTCTCCTTGACAACCATAGAATCACCCAGGAAGGATTACCTCAATCTCCTAAAAATCAGCCAACACCCTATTCATAAAATAGTGTAGAAACCCTTCGATCTCCCAAACTAGCCATCATCCTGTCTTTCTTCTCCATTAGACCCGAAGCCCATGGCCTACCCCGCCTCCGAACTCAAAATTGATCTGAAATCTCTTCGGTGAAATTGGAGAGACGGAGAGTGAAGAAAAATACTTAAATTTGGGGAATGCTGATTTTTAATATCGTGAGAGACAGTGAGAGAGAGAGAGACTCGGTGAATATACAAAGAGCTTAAAAAATCTCGTTACCTCGTGAACAGTGAATAAGAAACAATAACGTAATCTTACAAAGCCATGAAAGTTCAAAGAAACAAGTTGATGTTTGATATCTTGATTGTAAATAAATCAAAGTATTTTATATCCTAGCTCTGACACCAATTGTATGAATATTATACAATAACTATGATCTATAATTGCATAGGCAAATAAGATTATACTAACCTCTTCTCCTGCTCTCTAAAAAATCCCTTGTGCTTGAGTGGAGTCTTCCCTTGGATTGGTTATAGACCTCAATGGGATGGTTTTCTATGTTGTAGCCTTCAAGAGGGACTTCCGCTCAATTTAACCTGATAGGGTTTGAGTGGTCTTTCCATTATACCCTCAAGCCCTAATAAAGAGTAACACTAGGTCCCACCTACCTTAACTTGGGGTAAATATTGGGCATAACCAATAACACATATACGACCTATTAACATGTGTGCTCATGAACCGGAAGATAAAGTATTAAGTAGTGCCAGAATAGATGGAAAATCCAACATCACCTCCTACCAAGAAAATTGTATAAATTTTTATACGACAGATGGATCCCAAGTGGAATTAATATTCCAATGGAGGAAAGGTAGAGTAAGGAGTAAATTAAAGACAAGTTACAAATGTTGACAATTGGAAGGAAGTAGGGGAAGAAGATTAGAAGGTTAGTCAGAGATTCAAAAGTCTTCCCCAATACGGATTTTTTATCAGTCCCCAACAATTCAAAATATGTCTTTTTAATGTAAAGGATGAAGAAGCCAAAGTAGGGGCTTGGGCTTCCAAAAACCTAGACTTTGGGAAGTAAAAATGCCCAACGACACTCAGGTTGGATTAAAGCCCAAACAGACTTTGCAAGTAAAGACTTGTTGACACAATTTAAATCCCTAATTCCAAGTCCTCCAAGATGGGCTAATTTGCAAGCAAGGCCCTAATTGAAAGAATGAAACTTACGTTGTTCTTTATCATAACCCCAAAGGAAGGCTCATCGTTGGACATCAATTTTGAGGTGGGAATTTAATAGTAGACATGATAAGAGTTGGAAGGGCGGAGAAGACAGAGTTGATGTGCATCACCTGACCTACTAGTGTGAGGCAATGAGATTTCCAGCTCTCCAACCTGTGTTGGATTTTTTCAAAGATAGACTCAAATAGATCCACAGTTTTTCGACCCATAACAATAGGATACCTCAAATAAATTGGCTTTTGTGTTGCAGCTCAAACACGAAAGAAACTTTTAATAGACCCCACCACCGCACTATCCAGGTTTCTACGTTTGAGAAAAAATTGATTTTTGGTCACTTATCCGTTGGCCAGAGGCCTGACATAAATTAGAGAGTAGAGAAGCAAGATATGAACATTTGGAATTATTAGTATGACTAGAGAGAAATAAATCGTCCGCAAATTGGAGATGAGTGATTTGTGGAGAACGAAGGGAAATTTTGACTCTAGCGCAATCTTTTGTTCAAGTTGGGATTTCTCAAGGTTAATAGAGAGCACCTCCGTGCAAATAATAGCCAAATACGGCAAAAGAGGGTCGCCTTGACGAAGACTGCGAGTGGGTTTGAAAAAACCAAACGGTCCGTTAACAAGAATGGAAAAAGAAATCGATTTAACAAAAAACATTAAGAAGTATTGTCTCATGTAAAAATCTCCATTCATGGCGATCAAATGCCTTGTTCATATCAACTTTGAGGCCAAAAATACCATGATTTTTTTATTTTGACTTTGACTTGTGGATTTTTATGTACAATTTATTGGCCTAAAAGAACTTGTTGGTGGATCTATTAGGCAAAAAAGCCCCTTGAGAGGTGAAATGAATTTTGAGATGACAGATATCAATCTCCTCGCACGTTGGTTTGTGAAGGATACTCAAGTTTTCAGCCAAAGTGACCTTGGATTCAACAACATGAAGTATAGAACTTGCATTATCAGGTGAGTCCGAAGCCAACATGTTGTTGAAATAGCATAAAAGAGTGTCACAGCTTGTCGGCCACTCAATCCATTTCCGAATTCATCAATGAGAGAATTGATGCGGTTGAAATGTACGGATAGTTTGAAGATGAAAGTTCTTCGTATTAAGATCTCCTTCTTTAATCCACCGATCACGAGATTTTTGCTTCTAATGAAGCTCTTCATATTGAAGCAATTGATTAAGGGTACACAACAGTTGGGCCTCCATTTGAATAGTTTCATTAGTTCCATAGAAATTACGAGCACTGAGGCACGTGCTAACCCGTATGCTAGACCGTTATGCTCAGCAAATATTTTGGCATTAAGTATGAATAGTATTTGTTTTTAATGGAGAAAAGCGTTGTAATAGTCTATTTTCGTAGAGACCGAAAATAGTGCTTTACACCATAGAATTTTGAATGATATGAAAGTGAAAGTAATAGCAAGCACAAAGATTTAGTGTGAAAAACACTTAAATAGGTAAAAAACCACAAACTCTCCTGAGGATTTGAGAAAGAGTTGTTTATAGATTGCTAACTATTACATGGGAGAAAGATATTAGAAATGGTCTCTCAAAAGCTATGTCCCGAAGGTGTGTCAGTGAAGCTCCCTTCCCTAAACTGTAGCTCTTTGTGCCTATTTATAGGTCTTATAACATGACCGTTATTTGTTTTAATGAGGAATGTTACAATAGCAAGTTTTGATGAGTCTTCATAATGGTCTTCATAATGGTCGAATAACGGCTTGAGTAACTCTTCTTCTTTGAAACTGCTCCATAATGTGTCATAAATACGCCACGTGTTTGTTGATGAGGTCGAGTAAATGCGTGATGGTCGTATACTGAGGTCTGAGCTTGAGATTTGGAACTAGTCCTTACATCCAATCGAGCTATAGCAGTTCGAAATTACTGTTGGTATTCGAAGTACTGTAGCAGTTCAAAGTTACTGTAGCTGTACTGCTGAAAGTACTGTACCGGTTAATATTCAAAGTACTGTAGTTGTAGCAGTACGAAGTTACTGTAGCTATTACTGTTTAAAGTACTGTAGTGGTTACTATTTAAAGTATTGTAGTTATAGCAGTTCGAAGTTACTGTAGCAGGCTGAGTATTGGAAATAAGTCACCACATTCACCTCGCCTCAGCCAATACCACGAGAAGCATCATAAGCGAGTGGTGTTGGTTGAGACACATCTTTGACCTTTGGATATGTAAACTTCATGGTTGGATTGGTTTGAACCAACGACCAACGTAAAGAGAGATATAAATTGTTCGAAGCTGAAGTTGAGGTCGGGCTCGCCCCAGAGTGTGATGGTTGAATGACGCGTACTGACTGATGCGAATAATGGCTGCATTGGGAACGACCTGCATTACATTGGTTGTTGTATAGGAGGGAGAACAATCGTTTGTTTATCGCTACAAAAAAAAAATTATATGTGTATGAAATGTCTATCGGCTAAAAGGCTAGAATTACCTATGCTTTTAACTATTGAATGTAGAATGTGCTCTCTGGACAAGAAGTTAGTATGCTTCAGCCCTTAGAAGATGTATGGTTCCTTAGTTTAAGAAGCAAGTTGTATATATACTTTTGCCTTTGGACGATGTATGTGTCTATGGGTATAAAGCTAGTAATATTTATGCCTTAGCCTTCAAACTAGAAGTGTCTCTGGGGTGTACAGCTGAAAAGCTTGGCCCGTCCAGACATGGCTGCCGTCGGTATGAAGCTAGTGTGTAGTATGCATCTATTCTTCAACCTCAGACTATAGAGTGGTGTTCTCCGGCGTAAAGTTAGTATTATGCTTTAACCTTTGGATATAGATATCAGTGAGAGCATAGCTCTGATCATCAAAGATGTGTCCGCAGGTTAAAAAGTATATATGCTTCTAACATCAGAAAATAGAGTATCGATTGAGAGCTAGAATGACTTTAGCTTTAATAATCGAATGTAGTTGAAATTGTAAGCTGAAGCTAAAAATATAAAATGAAAATACTTAGCTGGTAATTGAGTTGAAGCTGAAAGCGAGCTAAGAATCTGAAGCTGAATTTGAGTATTGTGTCTGAATCTAAAGTTTAAGCATTGTGTCTGGAGTTGACATCGGGCTCGCCCCGAGTATAAGTATGAATAAGTTGTAATCGCTTCGAGTACCTCGACCTCGAGCGCTTTAATAATGTTATTGGATGTTGTTTAAAAAGATGAGGTCGAGCTTTGTGTCTGAATCTGAAATTGGGCTCGCCCCGAGTAGGAGTATGAGTTACGTCGATTGTCATTCAGTCAGTTGTGTCTGAAGCTGAGGACGAGCGTTGTGTTTGAATCTGAAGTTGGGCTTGCTCCGAGTATGATTGAATATATTGGCTGAACTCGTTGCTGATGTGGTTTGTTGTATAAGGTTTGACCAAGCAGAGCATAAGATGTGAGAATTTATCGATGAAGAGGGAGCTCTTCAAATGGCTATATTCGACAGATCTAAACATTGTGTACGCCATTATGTTGTGTACATCATAATACTTGACAATTTCGCAATGAGTTTCGTCCTCCTGTAACGAGGTCTGTTGTTGAATTCGAGTGAGCAAATAACTAGAGCTCGTATTCAAGCTTGAGAACATGAGCACGAACTGATTTCCAACTTGAACACGAACTGTTTTGTGAACTTGAGCATGAAATGTTTTTTCTTTGTGGGCCTCTTAATTCAAACTTGAGAACGAACTGTTTGTGGACCTTAATTCGAACTTGAGTTTTAGTTTTCCCACTCAAGCATCAATTATTTTTCCACTTGAGAATGAACTGTTTTCCAACGAACTCGAGCACAAATTTCTTGCTTGACGATCATGGCCTGGAGGAGGGTGAAAAAGCGGAGATCATGCTACTCTAAAAGTTGACGCAGATCGGTTTGAAGCCAAAAATATGTTTATTGACATTCTTCAGAGATACTTGCTTCATTAAAATTGTTCCAAAGACAGAAGCCCTTTAAGAGAGGTTTGTATGCACTTGCATGATTTTTGGTTGAGCTTGAGTACACCTTTTCAAACTCCCAAAAGCCTCCCTAACAGTAAGCGTTGTAGGCATTTTTGGCCATCTTTGTAACAATGCTTTTCCCCTGATTCTTCGACACATAATGCGATATCGAGTTAACCCCATAAGGCGAAACTGAATTCAACGACGACAATGAAATCGAATGAAAACTATTCGACATTGTCAGATATGTTGCAGCAAGATTATCTGAGATGCTTATGATCGTTTGAAGATGATTAGACATTGTAGATCGTATTAATTGGAATCGACTTCCTTTGTTGATTCATCCCCATAGTTACGTGAGCGTTGTTGTCGGTCATGTTGTTGTTGATCATGTTGTTGATGCAGAGCTCGATTCACAGAGAGTGAATGAAAGACCTCATCGTTGAGGTCGATTGAAGACCTGTTATTGCTCAGTTCGACCGATTTGAACTCGATTCAAAGTAGATTTGTGAACTGCTTTGTCTTTGTTGTTGAAGATTGTAGCTCAAGCTCGATTCAACTCGAACTGTGGATATGAATAGCTCGAGTTCGAATATGATAATATATCTTTAATCAGTTTGGCCTCCCAAGCTTGAATTCGAGCCCATTTATAGAGATTTCAGACCTTCCAAACTCGATTTAAAGAGAGAGAGAGAGAGAGAGAGAGAGAGAGACCTCATTGTTGCTGGAATGCCCCTGTAATTGAAACCCACAGATTTGATTTGCGAACTGATGAATAACTTGGTACTGTTGTTGCTGGAAAACAGGAGCATTGTTGTTGATGTGATTGTTGTTGAACGTCTCATCGTTTAGGTCGTTTGAAGATTGCTTTGTTGTTGATGTCGTATAAGCTCGATTCACAAAATTTTGTTGTTGAGCTCGATTGAAGTTTAAGCACAATGCAAAGAGACTTGTAGTCTGAAATGTTTTGAGATTCTAAGGGAGAAAGATTTAGAAAGAGATGGTGCTTCTCGTGGTATTGGTTGTGACGGGGCGAATGTGGCGACTTATTTCCAATACTCGAACTGCTACATCTACAGTACTTTGAATAGTAACTTCTGCAGTACTTTGAACAGTAACAACTACAGTACTTCAAACTGCTACAGCTACAGTACTTGAATAGTAACTGCTGCAGTACTTTGAGCAGTAAACAGCTACAGTACTTCGAACTGCTACAGTACTTTGACCTATTACAGTACTTCGAACTGATACAACTGCAGTACTTCGAATACCAATAGTAATTTCGAACTGCTACAACTCGATTGGATGTAAGTTCTAGTTCCGAATCTCTAGCTCAGACCTCACCATCACGCATTTACTCGACCTCGTCAACAAACTCGTGGCGCATTTATGACACATTATGGAGCGGTTACAAAGAAGAAGAGTTACTCAAGCCGTTATTCGACCATTATGAAGACTCATCAAAACTTGATATTATAACGTTCCTCATTAAAGCAAATAACGGTCATGTTATAAGACCTATAAATAGACACAGAGAGTTACAGTTTAGGGAAGGGAGCTTCACTGACACACCTTCAGGACAGCTTCTGAGAGACCCTTTCTAATATCTCTCTCCCATATAATAGTTAGCAATCTATAAACAACTCTTTCTCAAATCCTCAGGAGAGGTCGTGGTTTTTTTACTCATTCAAGGGTTTTCCACGCTAAATCTTTGTGATTCCTATTACTTTCACTCTCATATCATTCAAAATTATATGGTGTAAAACACTGTTTTCGGTCTCTACGAAAATAGTCTATTAGATGCATTAAATGGCATTTGTGGTTTGGAGAAAATATTTAGGCATTAAATTTAAACCTATTATCTAGGCTGGAATTTATCTTAAATGTAAATAAAAATAATGCAGGGCATGTAAGGCAAATCTCAGTTCTTTCTTCACTCTTAATGGTGCATAAAATTATATTCTATGGGAGAGTGATGGAAATTAGAATGGCAGTGCAGTATGGTTTTCCAGCAAAGCAATATAAGATGAGAAGATGAAACAAATTATATTATAGATACACACTCAGACTTACAACATGTCTTAGCCTTAACCCAAATTCTAACCAACCCCTTCAATCCTTCCTATCATGAAAATATTTCAACATCTTCAGTTAAATTATTTATGTCAGGGTAATACAATTTCGTGAATACAGCTCAAAGCATTGCTATTTTAAAGGGATGAATTTCTGATGCTAATATACTCTTCAAGGGTAATATAGGAAAACTTCGGAATGCCCCTTCTATTCAACAAGTTGCTTGGACTCCGCCAGCTCTGGCTTATGTCAGGCTTAACATGTATGGTACCTCTAAAGGCAACCCGGGCCCTTCTGGTTATGGGGGTATTTTCAGAGGCTCTAATGGGGAGTTCTTGGGTGCATGTGGAGTTTCGCTCGGTTATCACAATGCTTTCTATGCGGAGCTTATGGCCGTCATTACCTCCCTCGAGCAAGCTAAAGTAGGGTTGTCAATGGACCAGATTGGACTAGGATCGCCGGTCCATTATGAAAATCCTAAAACCCGACCCAATCCTAAGTCCTTTAGGATTATAGGATTCAAAACCATATCCGATCCGTTGATGATAACGATGATCCTAACCAGAACCGATCCAGTCCGTTAGTGCTAAAGAGTTTAGTAATTTAGAGACAAAAATAAAGAGTTGATTATTTTAGAGACAAAAATAACCTTATTTGTTATAGATAATTACACTATTATGACAAGTAGTGTGTTATTAACGGATCGGGCTGAGGAATCCTTATCCAATCCATTACTTTTTAGATCGGACCTTAATGGATCGGGTTTCTTAATGGATTTGAAAAACCGATCCTAAACATTTACCAACGGATCAGATCGGACCGGGTAACGGGTTTAGTCCTTACCATTAACAACCCTAAGCTAAAGCAATGCATACTCCCCACCTTTGGCTTGAGTTGGATTCATGGACTATCACAGGTATGTTCCTCAATAAAAAGACTGAAGTACCATTGAATCTTAAAAATAGATGGCTTAATTGCTTGTACTATAGCGGATCTATCAATTTCAAAGTTTTCCATATCTTCAGGAAATGCAACATAGCGGCGAATAAGCTTGCCAACATGGCCATTCTTATTGCTCCTACGTTTATATACTGGATTGGAATAACTTCAGCCTTAGGGTGGATATTGTTAGCTGCACAGAAATCTAACATTTCTAGCATATCTTTAGTACCACCAGCAACACTTCCAAAAATAGCTCCCGAACCTGCGAAAAACCCAATTTTATGGTTATTTTAAAATGCATTACAATTGAAGGTTATTTTTTTGGAGGAAAAGAAAATAAAGGGAAGAAGGTACCTGCTAAAAGACTCATAGGGTTAAATTTGACCTCGTTGGGAAATCCCACTAAGACTAAAACCCCACTTGATTTCAAAAGAGCCATGTTGATCCAACTCCAACATGAGGGAAGAAGGTGTGTGTTATTTCAGCATGGCAGTGAACTTCTTCTCGAATTTTACAATGTTCGCATGTCTTATAGTTGTTCACATATGGCCCAACTACAACATGATCACTGACTTTGAAGTGGCGGACATTGGATCCTACCTCTTTGACAATTCTTACGATCTCATCTCTGGCTCAAAGAAAATCTAGTCTAGAAGAAGTCCTAGGACATTTTGAGAGATTGCCATAAGTGACATACATACCCAGGTACTACTGGATATATTGTATTTCTAGGAATGTTCTTTGCCCAGGCAATATCAGCATAACAAATTCCACAATGTGTTATTGTCAACGAAACATCATCAGGTCCAGTATCCATGCACACAGTTTTATTAGTTAATGACTTAATGCAAATAATGAAGCCGTCAAGGAAATTTGAAGCATGTATCCAAAACTGATAGTCTGATAGCATGTGTCAATATAGTCTGATTGAGTTTTCAATACACGCGGGTTCACCAGAAATATTTCAATTTCCAGTCAATCCAAAAATTTTATAGATAACTTCTTTTAAGTTAAGAAAAAAAGTGTCAGAACTAAATGAATTTTCATACCTGCGATTGAATTTGTAGGGCGATAGGACGCTAGATGTATTACTTGCTGTCCATCCTAGGCAATTTTCGCTAATACTTTCCATGACCACTTTAACAACTACTAAAAATAATTGTCGCATGAGTTAACAGCCATAAAGAAACTTAAGCCTATACCATATGACAAAAAAGAAGAAGAGGAAGTAAACATGTGAAACCATAACATGAAACTGAAACATTGTAGAGCCTAAAACACCACTTCTAGATAAGCTCATGATCTGAATGTTTTACGCGCAATCAATCACTTTTAATTCTTCAACGGCAACCAGAAAATACTTTCCTGTTCTGAAAGCAGCGTCTTACGTTCTGGAAATAAACTTTTTGGCTAATTGAATATTTACAGTATTAGTGCTATTAGTGCTTGTAAATAAACTTTTTTTTATCTAATACTAGTTACTATTTTATAAGAAAGTCGCATGGATCTATAGAAACATGTTAACAATTTTTCTTTTTGGACAAAACGGCTATGTTAAAATCTTAACCATAGTAAAAATTTGTCCTACACTGTACCATTTTTATGACGAGAACATCGTCAACACCATAGTTAACTGGACAAAAAAATCTTTATGCATTACAATATCAGTCTTTTTCACAAGTATTACTAAATATTATCAGCATACGAATATAAAAAGTATAAACTGAAAAGGCAAGCAATTATTTTATGCTCCTACTACTTGACAGGACTACCATTACAGAATGAAACGAAATCTAAAGCAAGAAGAACTCGAGGCTTACAGAGATAGAAAGAGGAAAGTTTCTCAGATGACAGCAATCACTGCCTCTTCTTGCCCAATTACAAGCTTACAAAGTGTCTCCTCCTTCTAAAGGAGGCGTTCAACATTTTTGCTTGAGATTTTCTCAACGAGTATTCCAGTAGAGAGGGTTATAATACGTTCTATATCACTTTCCCGCGCAATTGGTTCTCCCCAAGAATCTTTTTTATGATTAAACCGTACCCATGACCCTGCTTCATCAATTAAGTCTATCGCCTTATCGGGCAGAAAGTGACTGCTGAAATATATAAGCAAAATTTAATTGTATAAGGAAATACAAAGTATAAAGATAGCAAAAACACTTTATTAACGATCTTTCATGTACCTGATATATCGATGAGATAAATTTGCAGACAAAACAAATGCCACGTGTTCATAATGAACCTTGTGATGCGTCTCATATTTGGCACGTAAACCTTCTAGTATCTGTACGGTTTCTTCAACAGTTGGTTCTGGTACATTCACGGGTTGGAAGCATCTCTCAAGAGCTGGATCTTTTTCAATGTGCATCTTGTATTCCTTATGGGTTGTTGCAGCCATACACTGAATTTAAGTTGAAAAATTCTGAGGGAGAAGAAACTACACCCATAACATATTACATAAATTTGGTCTCCCCTCAAGCAAGAGCTGGTTTCAGTATGTTTACCGCATCCTGTTTACCAGATGGTTTTCCAGCTCCAACTAAAGTGTGTACCTCATCAATAAAAGGTATGATACAACCATTACTTTGTTTCACTTCATCAACCAACTTTACTAGTCTCTCTTCAAAGTCTCCTCAATAATGTGTGCCAGCAATCAAACGTGCCATATTAATTGAGTACAGCTAAATTGCAGAGATATCGTAAGAAAACAAATTAGCATACAAAAATCACATAAAACTGAAACTAGATAAGCGTACATTTATTGACCTTAGTATCTTTCTGTGTTGAAGGGACTTCCTTGTCTACAATGCATTGAGCTAAACCCTCTGCAATTGCACTCTTTCCAACCCCGGGCACTCTAATGAGGCATGGATTATCTTTTCTAATCTTACACAAAATTTGAACAACTCGATCAATTTGTTCTTGCCGCCCTATCACAGGATTGAGCTTTCCCTAGAAAAAAAATAGAAGAACAATGTTTATGGCATACATAAGTTATATAAGTAAGGACTGAAATCATATCATTTTCTGCTGGGAGAAGTATGGTTTACCTATCTTGCCATCTTTGTGAGATCGGTGCCGTATGTTGTTAGCATTTCCTTATTATGGTCTTTCCCATGTTTCTCCATGATCTTAATCTTCTTGAGAAAACTAGGAAAAGAAGAAGATGATGAAAGGAAACCAAGAGTGGAGATAAAATAGGCCTAAGTGCCCCTTTATAGATAAGATGTCATGGTAACTCATCGTTAATCGAGTACACGATCAAATGTTCCAATTTCCATTGGTACTCTCTCTGAGATGTTAAATAACTCTGTTTAAGAATGATACATGAATCAACTTTCTATATTCTCCTCCAACTAAACCCAAATGATGTCCTTGGCTTTCACTATTTCTCTTCTATGAGTTTGGATGCCTATAGTGTTGTCTATTACGTATACAGTATACTACTGCACATATTCACTAGTTATGCACACATTTCTGGCCTTTTTTTCATTCACTGTTGTGGAGATCCTCACTTCAATAAGAGTATATGAAACTGCACTAAACTTGTGAAGTCTGGATCAAGAAGTTTGAAAATTTCCCTTTTCCTTTGTTTTTAGCAATGTCTATTCAATCATGTATGCTAAATTTTCCTTGGAGAGACATTATCCATAGACAGATGATCCCAGATTCTAGAAGAAATAGAAATTGTGTGCTTAATTTACATAAATTATATTTGACTTTTGGAACCATATAACATGGAGTTCCATGCTTTGCTTGTGATAGCAAAATAAATGCGAGAAATAAATAAAAGAACAATAATCAGACGCCATTCTTAAGATAATAGAATAGATAAATTGAATGTTTAAAGCACCAAATTGAAATACTGGGAGGAACCCACCTGAGGAGTTTTAGATATATCACTCAATCTTTTTGGTAATCCGAAATCGTAGAGCTGCAACGCAAAAAGAGACAGGTTCAAAAAACTTAATTAGAAATTATTGACCAGGAAAGTGATGATAACCCAAAACATTATAGAAACAGAGGGAAGGTAACAAACTACCTTTGTGCGCCCATTCTCATCTAGAAGGATGGTTTAAAGTTACAGTAAATAATGCCATTTGAGTGTAAGAACCTATACATTAGTTCTCATTTCTAGACTTTAGTTTGCATAATCAAATATATATAAATAAATAAAATGCACACTTTGTTAATCAAAAACAAAAAAAAATCTTGCCGTAAAGCTTTGAGAAGGTCGCAGGTAAGATCATGCACAAAGTCTTTAGAAAGCTGACCGTCCTATAACACCATTTTGTAGCTGGATTAAGTGAAATGTCAGATTGTAAGCTAACAGTGACTAAGGTGCTAAGACTCAATAAAATCTGGTTTTGGATATCAAGGAGATTCATGTCTTTTAACTTTCATATATAGATTGTGCAAATCGCATCTGTGTGCCTACCCATCAGATGGCTTTAGGAGAACATCAGATGGCTCTTAAGCCAGCCCAAGTAGTGATAGCATGCTAATCATTTTCACTATGAGCCTTAAATTCATACAGGTCTTTCCATACATGATTGCGTCTTTAAGATTGAAGCGCAAAATAGTTATGAAATAAAATGCTTTCACTAGTACCTATTTATAATATTTTAGGAATATAATAAGATATCATAATATATGTAGCATAGACACTAACAAATTTCATAAGATCATTTTACTATATTTCAGCTGCTTATGGCTAACTACGTGCTTAACATCATAATGAAGTAGCTTTAACGTTTACATGCAACATGAAAGAGCAGAGAATAATATGTACTTGTCCTAACAAAGTCATGGATATAACTTAAACGCACCCATAACATCAAGATTTTTAACTTCAAATATGACAACTAACCATCAGCTAGGAAACTATACATTGTTATTGAGATTACGCCGATGGTTTCTTCTTTGGATTGTTAGCCCAATGGTTACAACTACATATGTACTCAATGAAGAAGACTTACAAGGCTTTGTAAGATAGTTGGTGTTTGAGAGGATAGACAAATGAGAATATAATCTATGACAATATATTTCTTTTTGCTAATATGATATTCAACTTTGGCACTCTAAAAATGGATTTGAGTATTGTACTTGTTAACTACAAAATTTTAGGAAAAATGTCCACGTATCAGAAAATTACTATATTGGAAGAGGACAACAAAAATGCATTAGAGAATAACATCCCTTATGTGTGCCCCTTTTTTTTGCTTCTTCTTCCCCTCAATCATCTAAATATCATATTTTTCTACTCCACTACAGCACCCATTTTCCTTCCCCTCACTCTTAGATTATTCCCCTTACAAATCTTACTCCCTTTTCATGAGCTATTTCCTTCAAAGATAGGTGTACCTCATTGTCAATCTTTATTCCAACAAATATGACACATCAGATAAGGCGATCAAAACACCTAGGCTCACATGAAGTTCAGACTCTATCGTAAAGTAAAAGCAAAATTAAAGCCAAACCATCAAAGATCATTTTTTTTCATTCAAAAACTAAACACAAATTAAGAATTCGGCCAAACCTCATAACCCAATTAAGATTGAAGCTCAAACCCTCTAACATAGCACCCTAAAAGCCCTATTTGTGTCAAAATAAACCCCTAAGAAGACAAAACAATAGAAACCCATTCTTTTTTAAACAGCCAAAACAAATTAAACAAGCCCTCATCAAGCATCAAACACAAAGAACTAAACCCATGAAATTAAAGCACAAATCACAATATTTCACAAACAAAACACAATGTAAACATAAAAAATTGCTTCAAAACAGAGAATTGTGATCTAATAATAGGAAAAGTAGGGGAATAAAATGATAAATCATTACTAAACTCACCAGCCTGATTGAGCTCGTGTTATTTGAGACAGTTTCTCCCACTTGCTTTTGAGCTGCAAATTGGAACTGATTAATGTGATGTTACAGATTTATCAGCATTAAACATCTGTGATTACTGGTGATTACTGTGATGTTGCAAATTTAAGGATTAAGAAGACATTGCAAGATTATTGATTGTTCTAGAGAGAAAAAAGGGGTAATTAAGAGTAAGGATTAAACAGTACATAAACTTGTTCAATTACTCCTAATTCAGGCTTTGGGTAATTGAGAGAAGGACGGATTTAGGGTTTGGATCGTGATATAGAGAGGGAGGGAGTAGTGAAAGAACAAACTGAAGTTTGCCAACCATATGATTTGGCTTTAAAGCTTAAAACAAATGTTGGTTGACTGAAAATATTGCCTAATAAGGCAGATGATATGGCAGTTTAGAGGTGTTAAAGAATTCTGATATTTGATTTGGGATCTGACAGTGGGGACTTAATTTTAAAGCATAAGAAAGATCCGAGCGGCCTAAATAATCCTCGACTCATGAAAGATGGGTAACGAACGGCTGAGATCAAAAAATGTCTGACGAGTTATTCTCCTAGGTGTATAGATCATTTGAACTCCTTCCAGATCTCTTATTGTTTTGGATATCTTTGTTTGAATTTTTCGGAAGACTTGTTTATTCCACACCGTGAGGCCATCACGACAAAAACCCAAAGATTGAAACACCAAGTTGTGAGGAAGATCTATGGGCTTGGTCGGATATCCAAATATGTCGAATAAGTTAGCCACAAGATTTTTCGGAGAGGCACATTGCTTCATAACGGAATGGATGTTGGACTTTAGGCTCCAAGTAAGGCCTAGGATCAAATGAGAAAGGTCGGTGATCAGAACGAAAAAACCCATGATGAACGATTTTGCAATTTGGAAAAAGGAGACGACCAACGTCATTAACAAAGGCCCCAATCCAATCGTTCTCTAACCAGGTCAAATCCTCATCGTTTTCTTGTCCAAGTAAATGCATTTCCCTCAAAGCCCAAGTCCATAAGACCACATGAGTTCCAAAATTCCAAGGTTGCTCAAGATCAGCCATTAAATTTGGAAGAAGCTCCCATTGGACTCTCCACTGATCGATATAAGGAGAGAAATAAATGAGGAAAGCAAAGTATTAGAACTGTTAGGGACTTATCCCTCGAGCTAAGAAAAACTCGAATTGATTCAATACCAGCTTCATGCAATATACACGTGACATACACCATCAGCTATAACACCTGGACCACGAACTGAAGAAGAATGTGGTGCGAGCACTCCAGATGGAATAGAACAAGTCAAAGACACCTGTCTCCCACGAACTAGTAGTTACAACTCCAACTGCTACTTACCCCCAGTTTTTAGGAGAGGGAACTGAGAGTGAGGTCTATAAAAAAGATAAGTTCTAGAGTAGAGAGGGTGTTTTTTCTAGCTCAAGAGATCATAACTTGTAATCAAAATATCAGCCTCAAGCAATAAACTTACAGTTACTAAATCCTCAAGTCGAGGTCATGATGTTTTACCTATTCAAAGGTTTTCACGCTAATCCCTTGTGTCAATTTATATTTGGTTATACTAGCTTTTGTCACAGGTACATTTAGTGTAAGAGCTATTTCGAACTACTACGAAATTAGGCCCTTATATTTGGAGGCGTCTTTGGGAATCGAATCCATAACCACGTGGTTGAAAGCTTAGAGTTTTATGCCTTGAATAATGCTACAGATTACGAAGCATTGCTTTACGGACTTGATTTGGCACTAGAAATTAGAGTTCCAGAACTATCAGTCTATACAAATTTGTTACTAATAGTCCATCATTACTCCAAGCAATACAAGATGAATGTCAAGATGGTCAACTATGCAGTGCTTATTGCTAATAAGATAAGTAGATTCACTAAAGCTACTCTCGACTATCTACCTCGAGGAGAAAACTGATATGCCGATTCCTTAGCTTACTTAGCCGGGTTCTTAGGTACAGAAGCAAGGTACCTCCAAGTTAAAGTGATCTCAACCCCCATCATTGATCTCCCCTAGATATGCGCGATCAATACTGGGGGCGATGAAGAGGAGTACAATGATTGGAAAAAGCCTTTCCTCGTATACCTTGGCCCAACAAATGAGTGTGATGGGCCGCTTCTGAAAGATCCAAAAGAACGCAGACAACTGATTGAAATCTTTAGGCATTACATAGTTCAGAAAGACCATCTATATAGAAGATCAGGGACATGGACTTATCTCAAGTATCTTTCAAAACAACAAGCATATGGAATGCTCAAGGATTTATACAAAGGGACTTATGGCTCCTATGTCATAGAACGATCCCTTGCTAATAAAACAATTATAAAAGGGATCTTTTGGCCAGGAATGCGAAAGCAAACAGAAGAGTACTCACACAAATATGACGCATGTCAGAGACATGGTCACCAGATACGAGCGTCTGTACTCGAGCTCCATGCCAATAAGGCTTTCTAGCCTTTTAAGAGGTGGACACTCAATCTAGTGGGAGAATTCCAAAACATACCAGGTAACAGAAAGTTCTTACCCATTGTAATGGATTACTTTACGAAATGGGTAGAAATAGTTCCCCTTTGCTAAACTCGTGAAGAAGAAGTCATCTCATTTATCTAGGAACATATCATCACAAGATTTGGTTGCCCCCGCCTGATTCGGATCGATATCGGGACACAGTTCGTTGGAAAAAAGGTATTAGATTTTCTCAACAAATACAACATCATTCATTCCCCATCCAATCCATACTACCCCCAGGGAAATGGATAGGCCAAAATCACAAATAAGACGATTATGGATGGAATCAAGAAGATACTCAAGACAAAAAAGAAAAGAAATTGGATAATGGGCCTTAGGTCTTATGGGCATATCGTACTACACCAAGACAATCGACTGGATGTTCCCCTTTCCTCCTTTCTTATAAAACCGAAGCCGTCATCCCAACAGAATACCACCATCCGATTAAAGATCACGAGCTAACAGATGAAGAAAATGAGTTCGAACTAGCCTGTAATATAAATTGGAACGATGAAATCCGAGCTCGAACTGTTGCCAACCTGGGTCAATATCATCATATGCTAGCCAGTTCGTACAACAGAAGAGTCCGAAGTCGTCAATTCTAAATCGACGATCTTGTCCTTAGAAAGATCCTAAAGAGGAGAAAAGAGTTAAATGCCGGGAAGCTCACTGAGAATTGAGAAGGTCTATTTCTGGTCCTAGGACGAACTGGACTAGGATCCTACTACCTCATGATAGAGAGTAACATCAAAATACCAAGGCCTTGAAGCACTAGGAGATTGAAACGATACTATCGCTAAAATCCCTAGTTCCCAAGTACAGGATACGTCTATTATCATTCTTTCCATTTTAAAAGTGAGATTACAATCTCCAATAGTGTACATTTTTTTCTACTAAATGAAAAACTTTTAAGTTTTTTTCCCCATATCATTCTTCAGTCATACATATATACAAATATCAAAGATTAAAGCAAAGATAATACTAGCTTTCAATCAATGATCTCTACTATCTCAAAGACTCATGATAAAGCAAAGGGTAAAACTAGCTTTCATCTATCTAAACATCTACCATACAGAAGCACAAAAATAGTTTACTTATTTCTACAGGTTTCTTTCTAGCGGTCAGCAGATAAACCCTCCCCTACAGCTGGAGATCGTAAAGCCATAAAGTCTTGAGCTCGAGCGACAACAATCTATCTTCCTTATTCTACTTGCTCTACAGTAATGGGACCAATCCCGGTATCCATAGAGTTCAGGCAGTTACCTCGATCCACTTCAATCTTGCAGATACAGCCTATGAACACCAGACAATCATGCAAAGTGTCTCTTTCAAACTCAAGCCTTTTCACTTCCTTGATAAAATAAAGCTATTACTACCATCAACTCTTGTGAATACACTTCATCTGCGCAAAGTCTATTTTAATTATGAATAGCTAGGTCAGCAAAACTACTACTTATACTCTAAATTTTTTTATATAAGTTCGCATAACGAATCTTGGTTCGCTCTAAATGTTCTTTCAAATTTGATACGACACTAGTAAATGATTTCGTCAGCTAAAATAATCTAACCTGTTCAACTTTACTCTTATCTTTGATATCGTTCAACCTTCCTCCTTTTTCCGTAAAGCCATATTTACATTACCTCCCCCCAGAACAAAAATTCTTCAACATTTCATTCTTTTCCTTAAGATATTCTTCTAACTCTTTCTCTTTGATTCGAAGAATGTCCAACCTATCCCCACTCTTTCTGGCTCGCTCATTCGCTTTCCTTGTGGCAACTCGAACATAAACCAAATCTGCCTCCAATACTTTGTTCAAACCTGAGCACGACCTAATTCATTCTTAACGTTAACATCTTCGACCTCTCTCTGTTTTTCCTTAGATCTTTCTATAGCCTCCGCCTTACTCTCGTTCATTAAGATTATCACATTAATTCTGGGTACTCCGAAGACTAACCTCCCTTACCTTTACAATCTTACTTAGCCTCTCCACATCACCTTCAACACTTGAAAAATCAGCTTGTGCCTTAACCAATTTAACCTTTTTCATATTCAATTGCCCCCTCAAACCAACAGGACTGTCCTTCTGATCCTTTACTTCCACCTTTAACGCTCAAATATGAAATTTTACAATATCCACATCCTTACCCTTCCCTCCCAAAGATTCTATAATTTTCTTTAACTTTGCCACTTCATTTAAAGTACTAATTAGCTCACCCTAAACTTTTCTCAGCTCAGCGTCTTTGATTTCAACCTGTTGGGTCAGCTCGCTAACCCTCTTTTTTGCCTTAACAAGCATGAACTCCACTTTTACATACTTATCCGCACTCTTTTCATTTACCTGTTTAATCCTATCGAACTCAAGCATAAACCCATAATTGTACTGAAAAATGTTTTCTTCACTTGATTGTACAGCTTCTAACTCGGCCTGCATAAACAGTTCAATTACGCGCTTCATCCTGATACATATATAACATAGATTACCTACATTACTCACATATCTAACAGTCAGTTATACATATCACAAACACACTCGACAAAAGGATACTTAGCCTTCAAGCTAGAATTTTTTTTGCTTTGGTGGAAATACATTCTACATCTCAAAATTAAATCAACCGCTGACTCTCGTATTCTAAGAGAATCAGAAAGATTTTTATCTTCAAACTATTCTTATCTGCTCTCGTACATCACTTTTTTATATTCCCTCAAAGCAATCCTAAGGGAGTTGGATGTAAATCAAGCCTAAAATTTTTAGTTATTTTCTAACCTTGAGCTCCGCGCGTATAGTCAACAAAGCTGCTGAAGAGTTTTTCTCCTTAGCAAGCTTTATCTCTAAATCCTCAATTCTGAGGTGCAAGTCTTTGGATTCCTACAAATCAATATTTATGCATCAATAACAACATATGCCAATCCTTAAAGAACTTCAAATATATCCCGTACATCAAAGTTTCATTCCATAAACAAAAATAACTACAATTTTAATCTACCTTATCGTCCTCCCCCCGATTCTCAAGCTTAGTCCTAACAGACACTTCATCCAAGCCATTTACAGTGTCATGAGGAGGAGTACTTCCAGCCTCTGGGTCATCCTCTTGGTCGGGCTCCTCCACCTCTGCAAATCGTCCTTCCATTATAGCTTGGACATCCTCCCCAGAGTAGCAGTCCTCGTGCAGTTTTAGCCTCTAGATTGTTGCGAGCAATAGTAACCTCTTCTGCATTCTTTCTAGACTCCTCTCCGAGCTAGTCCATAGTTATTTAAAATGCCTCCTTCAAATATTTCACCTCCAAGGTTGAACGTTCTTTCTCTTCCACAAACCGAGTTCGTTTCCTTGCCAAATCTTTCTCCAGCTGGGCAACCCGCTCTTTTAGCTCCATTTTCCCATCCTTATAATCTAGAAAAATACCTTTAAGCATGTGGGCAACCAGCATAGCAAGATACACAAGTCATATTCAAGATTTTCCAATATATAAGATAAGTCATAGTGTCACCATAACTTTACACAGCTCTAAACTCACCGTTGCATCCAACTCCTCAGAGCCCTATCGAGCAGTAAACCTCATCTTCTTTTCTAGAGAGAAAAGCCCATCCTCCTTGCTCAGCACCACAACGTCATCCTCCACATCATATACTACAAAGGGGGGAATTTTTTGTAGTTTTTTCTTCTTTGAAGGTAGTTCGACCTCCCCACTCTCTAAGAAATCAGACTTCGAAGATTCAACCTTGGCTCCTCCTTGTTTTGCTCTCCTGCAGCTCATTTTGCTGGATGAGGAACCTGATGAAGGCTTCGACATTGGTGGCAAAGGTCCATCTTTTAACAACACTGGTCATGTCCCAATACTAGCTGGTAATCTAGCTCTTCCACCGGTAGCTGAGCCATCCCCAGCCATTCTTCTCGTAGCCTGCAATTTCAGTACTTTAACAGATCTACTATTAACCCTCTTGTGCCTAATAATCTCTAACTTACCCAAAATAGCTTTGAGTTTAACTCCATCTCGAGCTACAATATCGATCAACGATTCTTTTTTGGTAACTTTAGAATGAGGATCTGCATACAAAACACATAATACTATCATAACCAAACATAAGACATTGACAAATACATCTTGAAAATATTGAGTTTTACTTACTTTTCTTAAAAGATTTTTATTTAAGAGGAAGGGTATCCTCGTCAGCTCGCTGGAGGAACTCGCCCTTTACCCAAATCAAATTGTCATTCCAAACCCTTCTAGGTGAGTTCAGGTCAAAAAAATGGGGTCGAGAAGAGCTGGAACAGAAGTACGCACCCCCAGTATTCCTATAGTATTTCACAGTATAATACCGCAAAACATCTAAAGGAGTCAATTTTCTCTCAATCCCCTTACGAGCCCACCTCTTATTTAAATTCTCACAGACATTTATGACCTCCCACATGTTCCCATTAAGTTGGGCAGGGCAAGCTTTGATTTTATTCATAATACATTTAGCAAGATTGCTTAAAAGAACTACTAACCCATAATCGAACTGGCTTCCAAAATGTTTAATGACTTTTCCCCAAATACTACCTACAATACCTTTATGCTTATAGAAATCCCTGAATACTTCTGACTCTGCTAGATAAGGGAAGAGTTTACAGGGAAATTTGAAAAAAAGAGTTTTTCCTCTACTACACTCTCCTTTGAAAAACCTTCCCCCTTAGCATTAATAGAAATATCCTTCAAGATATTTAAATTTAACTGGCCCCCTATAGATTCGGCGCCATTTTCTACATTTTCATCCACAGCCAAACGACCAGAGGTGGAAGGTTCCATTACAAATAATAAGCTTGAAATAGGGAAAGATTTTACCTATGCTTTCACATGTGTCGACCTACATACAGGTCCACGTATTTCAATTAATTTTTTATTTATTTGTTATCAATATAAAAAACTATTTTTCGTATTTTCACTTTACTGATTTAAAAAAAAATTATATATATATCCTTACTTTAATATATCATATCATGTTACAAAACAAACTTTTTAAACACATACCGATTCAAAGCATTCTATATATAGTACTTTTTCAAAATTCAAAAAATACAAACACGAGGGAAACATCACCAATGAAAAATAAACAATTTCAAGAGAGAGAACAATGTTTAGAGAGTAAACTAACCCTCAATACCAGAGGATGAATCTATAATCCCAAAAATCTTTTCCTTTATAGCAGCACTTCGCAATAGTTTTCTCCCCAATCCAAAAAATGTATCTTCCTCTTCCATCAAACAACGCTGACTCCTCTCGGTTCCCCTTTTTCTCAAATTACTATAACTATTTTTTTCCTTCTCTTTCTCTAGTACTTTGCCTCTCTGCATGCCGTAAATGTTTGGAAGAAGAGGGAGTAGGATTATTTATAACTTTTTTTTCTAACCGCTGACAGTTATTAGGACTCGTGCAAGCCGCCCTCGGTTTTCCAGCCAAGACGTCTTTCTTACTGTTCCAGTCAGACGACTCATACCTTGTGGCTATAAATGCCTCATCATCATTACGCCAAACCCTATAATTTATTACAACTCTCTCTCTCCTACCCACATCACTCTCACACCCTCTCAATTTCATAATAGTAAAATCAACCAACACGCAATCAAACTATATCCCACAAAACATACTCTTAATCATAATTTCTATTCTCTTATTAAACCTACTTATACAATTTACAATGTCATTCCCAATGATTCTCAACTTTAAAATTCAAATTTATTTTCAACAACTTCCACGAAAAACAAAGTGCGTATTCAGAACATAAATCTCATCCTTTATTACGCCTACATTATTTCAGACTAACAAAAAGTTGCCCCTTTTCAAACATAGTTACACCTCAAACAACCAAGGTGCCCTGCAACACCACATCTGATCAATACATCACCAACAATCCTCTCATCTTCAGCAGATATCTCATCTAGTACAATTTCCCTCACAACCTTTTTTTGAGCTTCAGGCTCAATAATAAATTCATGGAATACTTCACACCAAAAATGCCGACCAACCTTATTCTCCCTAGCACCCTTGAATTCAAACCATCATACTCTATTATAGATTCAGGTGAATTGACATCATAATCGAGCTGCCCGAATATCCTTTTACAGACTTCAGCGATCTTTATTGCTAAACTTCCCTGCGCCTGAGAATGAGTCTTCACCATGTTTATTAATCCTCTTCTTCAATCTTATTTATAACCCAGAGCACGATCACATACAATATCACATTTTGAGAATATAGAGTAAAAACCACCACATTTTCCAGCCTTATCCATCAGTTATACTTCCTCAAATCAAGCTAAAATATATTTGAGTGTATCCTCTTAGAACGAGCTCAAGGTTATCCATGAAAATTTCAATCTTATTTTTTAACTTGACATATTTACCTATTTTACCTACATCAAACACTAGTCTACACAGTCCAATAAATCTTTATTTAGATTTACCACAACAACTTAAAAAAAAAGCTTTTATTAGCTTAAAAATATACTTTATAGAGTTCTTTACAGAAAGCAAAATACTACAAAAACTTCCTACAGATCAATCTATAGGTTATAATAGATACCATTTATCAATAAAACTTCTAATTCAAGCAAAAGGACCTTCTCTCACATGAAACACTTCAGTAAGAAAATGAAGATGGTTTAGGCAGAAACATATTTCCTGTAATGTCCCAGAATTTCAGGGTATTTTTTTGTTTATTATTAAGTATTATTATTATTATTCATGTATCATTATTCGTTATGCATCCGTGTTATTTCTTTTGGTAGGTTTGTATTAGATTCCTTTTGGTGTTCTGTTGGTTTCGGTAGTTTCGGGGCGGAAGTGTTTGTGTTTTGGTTTTGGGTGCCCGTTATGGCTTAGTGGTTGTGTGATATTGTTGTGTGGTGGTGTGGTGTGATCTCAGAAAATCCTAGGGTAGATTTGGGCTTCCTTGGTGCTTCCCCTCCTATCTGGCTTGTCAGATTCCTCCTGTCCATTTTTATTCATTTTTGTCCATTTTCTTCATTTCTGTCCATTTTCTTCCTTTCTCTCCATTTCTTCATAAAAGATTCCTTTTGTCTTCCGTTAAGCTTCCGTATACACTCTAACATGTCACACATTTGTGTATTATTCCTCACGAGTCTTTTCTATCCATTTCGTATCCATTTACTCCTTTCGGATAAGTTTCTAGCCGTTGGATTCTTTTTTCTGGGTTTTAGGAGTTCCGGTGGCCATTAGGCGGTGGAGGTGGTGTTCAGACCTTAGGAACCCTTAGAAAGTTTGGTAATGATGTTTGTATGTTGTGTGTGTGATTTGGGGTGGTTTCGGTGAGCCGATAGAGTGACCGGTAGGTTTTCGGAGTCTCCCGAGGAAAAGATTCTTTTTTGGGGGTATAGGCATTTTGGTGGTCGTGTGGCGGTGGAGGTGGTGTTTTCACCTTGAGAAACCTTTGTTGAGCCTGCAGTAGTGTTTGTGTGGTACCGGGGTGGTCCGTGGTGTTTCCGGGGTGTTTCCGGAGTTAACTGTTTTGGTGCAGGGAAAAAATATTCGAATATTTTCAAAAATATTCGAATATTTTTTTGCTGAATAGTAAAAACAGTTTTTCTTTTTTCTTCTTAACTGAGTTTTGGGTTATTTTGAGACCTTCTCTCTCTCTCTCCCCTCTCCCAAAACCAACCCAAATCCCTCCCAAACTCTAATCCTCCCCTCCCCTCCAAACTCTTGATCCAATCTCCCCCTTCGATCGAGGATTCTTCGCCCGCTTCGTCGCAAGCTTCACTCCTCTCCTCCCTCGCTTGCCGAATTTGACGCGATCCCTCGCCGTGTTCTTCACCAAATTCTTCGGTGAGTAATTCCCCTATCTCCCTCGCTCGTATTTTGGTTTGATTTCGGTTTGGGTAAACCCGTGTGATTTAGGGTTTGTGATTATTGGGTTTTAGGGTTGGTGATTGGTGGGGCATTGGTTTGGATTGGCGTTGGCGATGATTGGGGTTTGTTGTGATATTGCAGAGTGTGATTTATTGCAGATGCTAGGTGCTTGATTATGTTTGATTGTTGGCGGTGGTGTTGAGTTGAGTTCTGGTGGTGATTGTTATGGGTTGTCCTGTTGGTTTTAGATTTTCTTGCGATGGATATTGGGCGATCAGAGTAGCGCAGGGAGTGTGGTGGATTGGGTTTATTGCAGTTTGTGCGCTCTGGGTTGCATATTGTGGTCGTGCTTGCCGAGCGATTTATCAGGTGAGTTTTATCTTCCTGAATAACTAGATTATTATCCTCATTTGTGAGTTATAAAAATGCATAATTTAGTATAATTATATTTGTGATTAGATGAGTATTGGGTTAATTGCTTAGGACACTTTACTGGTTATCCGTTTAGCATTACCTTAGACGAGAGTATTTAAGGGTTTGATAAGTTAGTAAAACCCGCAATAATGTGAGTTTAGTTACTAGATAGAATTTGTAGGTTATGTTTAGCCAGAGGAGGTTATTCTCTGTTGTCGTTGATGTGGTGATGACTCCTGAGACTCATCTTAGACCGATTTTATTGAGGGTGGTTCTCGCGAATCCTTTCTTCGTAAGGGCAGAGAACAAAGCCATTTCTCAGTATGTTGCGATGCCTCAGAGTCGCTATGTATATGTATATATATATTTATGTATATATAAATATATTAAGCATGGTATTGTTGGTTAGTTATTAGGGTGCCCAGCTTGTTTCAGGGAACTAGTAACTAGGTTTGGCGATTAGTAGAGACTTATGGTCGGCTTGTGGTCTAGCCGCCATTTCTCTGAGATAGTGTAGTTTTGAGACTATAGCTCTTACCTTATAATATAGTACCTTGGTTAGTTTGAGTTGCTAGACTTGGTTCCAGGGTAGTCTTAGGGCGACATAGCTTCAGTAAGACTTGGTCTTCAATTTGGAGCTCGTCCTCTTGCCTTCTATTGTTTGATTAGTCTTAGGACTAGTCTAGGTGTACTCTGTGTTCTCGAGGCCTGGCCCTTGAGCACTGTCATTGTGATTGGTGGGTGTTTGGAATGTTGGATTCCATGTGGGAGTATGATCTCTTGGACTGTTATTGGTTGGTGGTGAGCAGACGGCTTGTCCGTGGTGGTTTGTTATGCATGTTGAACTTCCGATAGTTTGCCTTAGGATTGTTTGTTTATCGTGTTGTGACACTTATTGTCCATATGATTCTTAAAGCTAATAGAGTTTACCCATAAGCCTTCTTTCCCCGGGATGAGGCTGTTAGGGCTGTGTTCCCTTCCATCATCTAGGAGGCACCTGAGACAGTATGGCTCAGTGTGATCTGCGGCTGAGCCAGGTGGTTTATAAAGTTGTACGTCACCCAAGATGTTGGAATGTGGCCGAAGCCTCCTGTTGAATCCGGTTCATGTACATCCGTGTTAGAGACTTATGTACATGATTAGGAGGATTGTGAGCTGTTCAGTTATTGGGGATTGTTGACTGCCTATTGGATACTTGTAGGTCACCCCATGAGTACTAGTCTGTGCTGACAGCTAGAGTATGGCTGTACTTGATGGTAATCATATTGTTTTAAGGAATCTTAGAGACTGATGTTGTTTAGATGTCGTGACGGTTAAGTTACTGTTTTATCTTGGTTTAGATGGTACAACTGAGTCACAGGAGGGCATCTATGTTGGTTTTGGTTGCCTCACTCTCAGGCAAGCGGTTATATTATTATGTGTTGGCTGTGTTACAGCAGTTGTGTCTCAGTCTCGAGGATTTTTGCTCACATCCATAGATAATATTCTTGCCTTATCTTACTGCGATTGGATACATAAATAACTTCGCATCCGCTGACCCTCGAGAAGTTGAGGGATTTCCTTAAATCAGGTCAAAATAGAAAGGTGGGAAAGGGACTGACACTATCATACCGAATCACCCATTCGGGAGTGTGGGATGGTATGAGACAGAGTCATCAGGTCTCATCCCAGTCCTCGTTGAGGTTGAAATACCTTGAAATGGAAAATATGGTTCGGATGTGGATTTGGTAGATTGATGCAATATCCTTAGTCTGGTCGAGCTAGTGCAGTACATCGTACCCTTGTATCCAACAAAATCCGGTAAGGTAAATCCTTTTTCAACGGTTGTCAGCCCACTTTAGTCATGGGGGCTAGCCCTTTGGGTTAACATCGCTAAATTATTCTATATCATAACGCATCATCACCATCATCATCATCAAGCAAATCATTGCATCTCTGCATACTTCCTTTATTAGTACGTTCTTCTAATAGAAACCATTAACCCTTTCTGCATTACGTTTTATATAGAATCTTCTGCACTCGGGATAATTATGGGATTATCTCACTTCATCATATCATCATCATAACATATCATTGCATTGGGATAATTATGGGATTATCCTAGTTCATCATATTCTTCTCCTCTTATTCAAATTCCTCTTCTCCTAATTAATTTACTGTGTAATTGGATTCTTCTTCCTTCTGCATATTTCTCTCCTCTCTGCATCTATTCCTCTCTCTTCTGTATCCATTTAAGTTATTAGGTTGATTAGTCTGGTTGGTTGTTGTGAGCTTCGGGCTGGATTTTGGTTGTGGGCGATCTCGTTCAGCTTGTGATAGCTTCGGGATGGTTCCTGGTTGGGGTTTGGATAACCCAATTGGTTTGTAGTTGGCTGAGGGCTGTCCATCTTTGTGTATGATTGTATCTCTGAGGTAGATTGGTTGCACGTAGCGTTGAGAGCCACGGTAGTGATTAAAGTGTAGTTAGTGGTCCTTGTGACTGGAGTGTAGGTTAACACTCTTTTGTATGAGGTATATTTATAGATAGACTTATTAGAGTTAGTATGTATACTTATACCTATTAGTCATCCTATATATATATTGTTTATCGTTAGATATTATTATATCATATTATCATTAATATTTATATCCATCTCATTGGTTAGTTTAACCGTTTAGCTATTCTTGGGAGTAGTGAGCTCGTTGTTTGCTCACTTTCGCATCCCCCTTTCAGTGGCAGGTTGTTTCAGGTTTTAGTTGTTGTTGTGGTGATCTTTGGGGAGCTGAGCTGGAGGCTCATTCTCCAGTTGTTGCAGTTGGGCTTGCTGCGTAGAGATTTGTAGAATCTTATGTTTAGATTTTGTTATCTTAGTCTTCCGCTGTCTCTATTTTCCTTATTGTTCTGTTGTGATATTATTGTGAATGACTAGGCCAGAACTTGTCTACGACTCGGTTGTTTGTGGGGCGAATCTTAGGATTTCCCGACCTGTACATCCTCAACTCTTAGTAATTGGTCTAGCTACCGATTACTGGATTTTGGGGCGTGACACTTCCAATCTAATCCACCACCACCATCTCTTCCTCCATAACCTCCGTCGCCTCAGAAAATCAAAGAAAGAAGGAGTAGTACTTCTTGGCACATACACCAGCTTCCTTATCCACTTTATTAATAACATCATCTGCCTTCAATACTTACTCTGCTGTCATCCCATCATAACTAGGTTGAACAGGTGACCCAAGTAACGAAACTGGAGCTTCTGTATTATGGCAAGTATCCTAGGTTCATTTACTTGGCGTCTAGTACTCACCATTATCAATGCAAAAGAAACTCAGGGAAGATCTGCAAAACAAAGCATTTGCATAGGGTTAACTGGCGGTACAATACCAATAATATTTATAGCAGAACAACATTTAATGCAAGGAAGAGTTTCCAAAGCAGTTATTATTCAAAACAATAATTACAGGGAAACCCAAAAACCAATCACATCAGTCAAATAAACCCCTCACACACAATCAATACTAAAACCCAATCTCCAATACAGAAGTGACAATACATAAACAATTCTACATAAGCATAATAACCTTTTCTAATTCCATAAAAATACCAACTCGATGGGGATTTCTTAAATAAAGTCACATGAACCTTCAGTTACGAGTGGGCGATTGTATGGACTTATCCATCGAGCTAAGAAACACTTAAACTGATTCAACCAGACTCGCGTAATATACACGTGACATATACCATCAGTTATAACACTTGGACCATGAACTGAAGAAGAACGTGGTACGAGCCACTCCAGATGGATTAGAACAAGTCAAAGATACATGTCTCCCATGAATTATGAGTTAGAATTCCAACTGCCACTTACCCCTATTTTTAGGAGAGCGTGCTTATACATGATAATAGACTGAGAGTGAGGTCTATAAAAAGGATAAGTTTTAGAGGAGAGAGGATCAAGTTTTTTCTAGCTCAAGAGATCATAACTTGTAATCAAAATATCAGCCTCAAGCAATAAAGTTACAGTTACTAAATCCTCAAGACGAGGTCATGGTTTTTATCTATTCAAAGGTTTCTACGCTAATCCTTTGTGTCAATTTACATTAGGTTATACTAGTTTTTGTCACAGGTACATTTGGTGTAAGAGCTATTTTGAGCTACTACAGTCCCTTACAAAACCAATTTTCCTTAATTAAATAGTGGATACACCACAACTTAGCATACAACATCGATGGAGAAAACAAACCCATCCCAGATGATAGCGATACCCCCGGATCAGCCATTCGTAAGAACAGGAACACAAGAAACAAAACCCAATCTACTACAAACAGTATTAATTTTAAATGATGAAGTTTTGGCTTCACTTAAGAAAATCAAATTCGACCTTTGAAACTTAATGAAGTTACTAAGATCGCGGAACGATAAGGGAAGGCTAACTCCACTTATGTTTCAAACAACATACTTCATTGACCCTGGGGGGACTAGTTTTGGTCGCTTGCCCTCGTCAATTCACCACCGCAACCATCCGAGTTGGGTGGGGAAGCTTTCACCTAATGAATTTCAAGGAGGAACTTTCTTGTTAATTATTATTAGTAATTAAATTCTGTCGTGGGAGTACGTATGTCTTATTTAAGAAATTCATATGGGGGTTAAGTCTAAGTTTAACTTATATTTTCTTGTTGCACTAGATTTATATTCCCGTGCTTCGCACGATTTAATCAGAGCTATATAAAAGGGCGTCTTTAAGTACCAACCAAAACCACATATACAATATAATCATAACCAATAGTAGGAAAAAAACCCATAAAGCACACATGAGATGTTCCATCAATAGTTACCGGCAGCCCAAAAAACTGGTAAAGATTCTTCGAACCTCCATATCTAATCTTCCATATTATTTTATCATTTTTGGCCCACAAAAATAAGAAAGTGCATGAACGGAGTGATAAAATCGAGCATGGAGTATATCGTATTGCCATAGAAATTTTCATGAGCCATGGAGTTAGAGAGAAAAATGTGTTAATATGATGTGGTATGCGAATATAAAAGAAAGAAATTTTATGGCATGATGAGGTGTGGGAAAAATAGTGGGGTTGCATGGTTTATATAGATATTGATTTAGAGCAGTTACATGCAGGAGGACATGAAGAGATCAATATGTAATTATGTAACTTGGGTGTTTCAAATTTAATTAGCCCACTACCTTCAACTTAATTAACATAAATAATTACGCATGTAATAAATTGATGAGGCATTAATAATCCCAAATAAAGTCATTAATAATTTTAAAAAAAAGTCATTACTGGTCATTTAGTTTGGTGGACTAAAATACCCTTTAAAATCTTAAAAATAACTTCATGCTCCAAGTGCTACATAACGCTCTATATGATGTGAAAAATGTGAGGAAAGCTCTCCATCCTCCAAATTCCTTACATTTCATATAGAAGCATAAATATGCACCGATAATATAATGAGTTGGTTTTACTTTTTTGCAGCATTTCAAATCTTGGAATGTTCCAGTGGAACACTTCTGTGCAATTATAAACCCCCCACATGTGTGTTGATCTCTGATTCAGCCTTACACTCTCAAAAATTTGTATTCAAATTGTATCATTTATATTGAGATTCATGATTTGAGGAAATAACATTTGAGCATTTATATCCCTTTCTGTCCATTACTATTGAATAATTGTCTCTCTTTGTTTCAGGCTTGCATATTGGATGTAGGTAGAGGTAACAAGGTTGCTGAACCTATGGTTGGTTGGCAGCGACGGTGGGACGTTTGACTTTTTTTTTATCAATCGACAAACTCTTCTATGCATGTGGTAAACTATTTGATCTGTGTGATTTTTGTTTTTTTCCAGGTGAAGAGAAGCCTGTAGTTGTCACAAAAATGAGCTCAACTTTATCAGCTAATCACCATGTTTTTGATGGCAAAGTTGCAACTATGTTTTCTTTAACAACAACCAAGTTATAAACTAATGGAATAGTTTTCTGTTGCCAACATTTATTCCATTCATACTAGCGTCTAGCCTGGTCTTTAGATTGGTAGATTATGTGATAGGCGGGATACGGGTACTAAATATGCCACGAATAAGAAAATATGATGATTCCTAAGTCCTAACCAATATCTTGGATATTACTTGTACTTTTTTATACCATTAAGCACCTTTGTTTACCGAGATTCCTAATTTCTCCAAGGGAGAAGATAGGCACTGCTATTTTGGGCTCCTGTCATCGATCTCACGGTCAACCCTTTTGTAAAGGTTATTTTATTTCTATTCGAATAAATACATTGTCTGTTTGAATAGAAAAGGGTCCGTTTGAACAGAGTCATTGTTTGTTTGAACATAACATAATAGCTCTTGCTGATAGCCCTTTATTCGAATACATTTTGGATGTTTATTCGAAAAGAACAAACATTGACAATTTTGAGCATTATTTAAAGCCATTGGTGTGCCTTGAGATCGGGGTTGGTTGTAATAGGTCTCCCAAGTATATAAGGAAGACTTGGGTTTTTTAGAAGCCACCCTTGGTGAGATTTTTTTGGTTGAGGAATTCTTGAGAGAAAAACCTCTAATTGTTTGTAAAATTGTTACCTTGGATCTTGAAATAGACTCTTTCTCTCCCTTTGTGTATGGAGTAAGGCAATTACCTAACCACCCAAAATCCTTGTTATTGGTTTTTGGTTATGTATTCCTATAGTTTTTTTTTGTTTTCTAATTGGATTGATGGGAGTTCGGCTTTCGTAGTGCGGCTCAACAATTGGTATCAGAGCGAGGTAGTTTTCTCTATGATACTCAGAATTGAGGTAGCGTTGACTTATCTCAATTTTATTTGGATTTTTTAGTTTGGTCAGTGTATGAAAATTGGGGGAACCATGGTAGAAGAAGATGAACCAAGTTCCTCGGTGCTTAATCAGAATACAACGGTGATGCTTAACAACGTAAAAATTAAAGTTCAAAAATTCAACGACATCAATAACTTTTGTATGGGCGATGTGGCGTTATTAATGCTCTGAGTCAATAAGACTTAGATAAAGTATTGGAGGACAAACTAGAGGATATAAAAGAGAGTGTATTGAGGAAGATGAACAAGAGGGTTTGTGGTCAAATTCGTTCATGTTTTGCTTAAGATATAAAATACCTTGTAATGAACGAAACCTTGGCAAAGGAAATTTAGAGGATTCTTGAGGAGAAGTATTTGACAAAAAACATCTAAAATTGACTCCATTTGAAGATAAAAGTTTACCGCTTCACGATGAGATAAAGGATTTCTATGTGGGAGCACTTGAACGATTTCACCAAGTTACTAGCCAACTTGGCAAACCTAGAGGAAATTGTTGGTGATGAAGACAAAGTACTTTTGTTCTTAAACTCGTTTCCCAAAGAGTAGGAATATTTTGCTACGATGATAATGTTTGGGAAGAGTTCTTTGCAATACTCGAATGTAACTATGGTGGTGGTGAATAATGAGTATCGAAGGAAGAAAAAATATGAGTCCGATGAGTCAAATTCTAAGGTATTGATGACTAGAGGGAGGTCTTCAGACAAAGGAAAGTCTAGTGGTAACAACTTTCGATCAAAGTCGAAAGGTCACGGTGTAAATAGCAACAACTTGGGAATAAACCAATGAACGTTTTGCAAAGAGACGGCTCATTAGAAAAATGAAATTATCGCACTTCTTAAGAAGAAGAAAAGTAGGAAATTGGGCTCTTCGATAAATGTTGCTCATGACACGGAAAATTGAGGTAATGATTCCGAATCTTCTTTAATTATATCATTGAGTACATGTGTCGTTGATTCAAAAGAATAGATCTTGAATTTGGGTGGTACTTATCACATTTATCCTGAAAGGGGTTATTTTTTTAGTTTGAAAAAGCTAGAAGGTGGAGCTGTATTGATAGGAAATGATGACTCTTATCGTATTATGGGGATAGGTACCATTCTTCTAAAGTTACACAATGGGTTGGATAAAGAGATTGAAGAGGTTTGGTATATTTTAACGATGAAGAAGAATATTATCTCAATGGGTTTACATGAAGCGAAAGGCTACAAGGTTGTGTATGAGAATGGAATGAAGAAGGTTCTTAAGGGAGCCATGGTTGTGTTGAAGGATCAAAGAAGAAGTAACATGTACTATTTGGATGATACAGCTGTTCTAGGTGAGGTTCTTACTGCGAAAAGTGAGGAGATCACTTCCAAATATACTACTAGACTATGACATATGTATTTGGTGCATACGGCGAAGAAGTCCTTATAAGTTCTTATGAACCAAGGGCTATTGAAAGGTGTTAAGGCGTGCAAGTTAGACTTTTGAGAACATTATGTTCTGAGCAAGCATACAAGGTCACATAAAGTTTGGCATGACTATCCATCGTACTTGTGAAACCCTTGACTCTTTTCATTCAGATGTTTGGGGACCCTCCCAGAATGTATCACTTGGGGGTAAACATTATTTTGTGTCTTTTGTGGATGATTTTTCTAGGTGTGTGTCGGTAAATACCATAAAGATGAAGGATGAAGTCCTAGAAATATTCATATGGTGGAAGAAGTAGATAAAAACTAAAACTGGCAAAAAGATCAAGTTGCTTCGTTCGGATAATGGTGGGGAGTATACTAATGATCTGTTTAACCAAGTATGTTAGGATGAGGGGATCATTCGACATTTTACTATTAGAGAGACACCGCAACAAATGGGGTAGCGGAGTAGATAAATTGTACTTTACTGGAGAATGTGTGATGTATGTTGTCCAATTCTGGGTTGGGCAAAGTGTTTTAGGCTGAGGCCTTGACATATGCATGCTACCTCGTTAATAGGTTGCCTTCAGCTATAATTAAGGGTGAGACACCAATAAAAGCTTGGTCCGGAGAACCTGCTACATATTATGATACTCTTCATAATTTTAGGTATCTGGCATACTATCATGTCAAAGATGGTAAGTTGGATTCTTGAGCAAGGAAGGCCATTTTTTGGGTAAGAAGAAGGGTGTGAAAGGCTAAAAGTTATGGGATACGAGGCCGAAAGATTATTCTGAGCAGGGATATCACTTTTGATGAGACTTCAATGATGAAGTCACATGTCATTGAGCACGGAGAGAAGATGACAAACAAGGTTTTGTAGCAGGTAGAGATTGATGCATCTTCACATGGTCCATAGAGTTTTATACTAAATGGGGTGCCATCTACCAGGATGACAATGGGTGATGAGCCACTAGTTCATGTCTAAATGATGAAGACACAGGCGAAGGTGAAGCATTTTGTAGTACGGACAAGGAGACTCCACTGGTGGAGTTGATAGCAACTAGTAAACCAAATGGGAATGTGAGTAAGCCAGGATGACTTATAATAGACATGGTGCTTCTAAGGGCGAAGGCCATGGTAGCCTATGCACTACTAGTCATTAAAGAAGATATTCCTTCTACCTATAAGGGAATTATTTATGGTTCTGAGGCTAAACATTAGGAGGGGGCGATGAATGAAAAGATGTATTCTCTTCGAAAGAATGAAACTTGGGATCATTCAAAGTTGCCTAAGGAAAAGAGGGCGATCAGTGGTAAATTGGTCTGCAAAAGGAAACAAGGATCTCAATATGATGTTACGCTTCAAAGCAAGTCTAGTGGTAAAATACTTCTTCATTCGTATCCTATTGGCCTTGGTAGTGTATTTGAATTGGAGGTGCAACAATTTGATGTTAAGAAAGCGTTCTTACATGGGAAGTTGAAGGAAGAGATCTATATGACTCAGCAGAGTGGCTTTAAAGTTGCTTGAAAGGAAGACTATATGTGTTAATTGTTGAAGAGATTGTTATACAGTTGGAAGAAGTCTCCAAGAAAATGGTACAAAAAGACTCTTGGGAGATTCGTCGAGATAGAGATAAAGGAACTGTGTATCTCTTTCCTATGGATTGATTTGGCCCTTTAATTGAATATTAGGAACTGCGGGTGACTTGACTAATAGTACGTAAGTAACCATTGATTAAGTGCAATCGATTGGGGTCCTTTTAAGACGTTTGGCTCGATTTGGTCATTTAGGACGTTTGGTTTGATTTGGTCCTTTGAGACATTTGGCTTGATTGGGGTCCTTTTGAGGCGTTTGGTTCGATTTGGTCCTTTGGAATATTTGGTTTGATTGGGTCCTTTGGGTCATTTAGTTTGATTTGGTCATTTAGGACATTTGGCCAATTTTAGTCTTTCGGGACGTTTGCTGATTTGGTTTCCTTGGGCACGATACACTATTTGGTTTTTCACCACATTTCCAATATAGGAAATTTCCAATTTTGAGAGCCCACTCATCTAATAAGGATGAGTGGTTGGTATTGAGTGAGACTTGAGTGTTAGGTTTTTAAGTGTCTCTAAATCCTCCCACATAAAATAGTCCCTAAAGAGTTTACAGACTACACAAGGAATTAGTAATTTTAAGTACTTAGTGCTAGAAGCTTTAGTGGTTATTTTATGGTGTAATTACTATGTAAAACAATGTTAATAAAGAAAAAGTTTTTTTTTGGTACCCCAAAATTTTTTTCCAGGGGCTACGTCCTCAAACATTTGAAATGATCCTTGAATTCAACCCGCTTAACTTTACCCCTTCCCCCCAAGCCTCAAATCCTGGCTCCGTCCATCTCTGGGAGTGGTCGGGTTGTGAAAGATATTAAGAATTATAACATAACCTCTAGAATGAAACATATTTGGGCTATTTTCTCTTTAAGAGATACTATTTGGCAGGAGTGGGTGCAAAAGAATTTCATTAAGAGTAAACAAAATTGAGATCTCAAAATCCCTTTGATGCCTCCTAGTGTTGGAAGAAAATTCTAAAACATAGAGAGAAAGCAAGTAACTTCACCTTGCACTTAATAGGTAATGTGAAGAAAAATTATTTACAACCTGTCACCCTTTAGGCATTTTTTTCTACTAGATTCACCCATCACCCCCCCCCCCCCCCCCCCCTTCCAATATATCCAATATATTTTTACCTTGAATAGAAAAGCTAAAGCTGGAGTGCTCATTAACAATAATACCTAGAGCATTTCTGAGCATTACAATCACAATTTAGGGGATATTGCCTCTTTCTTGCATGTTGTTAAGATCCATGAGCGTGCTGTTGATCAGGTTGCCTGGACCACTAACCCCAAGGTTGAGTGCAGCCTTAAATCCACTTATAAGAAGTTAAGAATGTGCAGGATAGTGTGAGCTGGAGCAAGTTGGCTTGGTTTACTGAATCTATACCTAGGCAAAGCTTTATAAGCTGGGTGGCTTTAAAAAGATTTCTAAGAACTCCACAAAAATTGAGTAATTGGGGTACTATTCACAAAGTGAAATGTGTGCTTTATGGATTAGAGAAGAGGATGATAACTTGTTTCCCCAAACAAGTTAATGTTGTGAACAAAAGCTAAAACGTAATCTTTATAATCATACAAACACAGATAGAGAGGGAAAGTAGGCATTCATTAGGTTAACTTAGGTTAGAGAATACAGAGCCCTTATAGGGCTATAAATAGAAGCCTTAAACTCTTTAGGGTTAGGAGTCGATGGGCAACCCAAACCCAATCCGGGTTGAGTCCAGACCGAATGGTTTCTAACACTAGGTGTCCCACATCTAGACGACTTACCTCATCAAAACCTCCGCCTAGCAAAACCCTTTAGGAAAAAGGCTATACAAGGAAAGAGTGCAATCCTATGTCATAGATGGATGGTGGGCACGTATAATGTTGCCTCGTATAAACCTCCAGCCATTAAAACCTCCAAGGAAAAGACTGCACTATTAGGAAAAATAGTATAACACACATGTGCTCATGTTTGGTGGAGACTACTCCCCCTGACGTCTATCTCCCAAAGATGTGTATCCCAGAGACGTCAATGAATATAAACTTTGCATGTCTATTTCGTGTACCAATTTCTTGAATGTAAGATTTGCAAGAGCCTTCGTGAATAAGTCTGCTAAATTTTCTTCTGAACATACTTGAGCAACATCAATTTTATTCGCCTTTAATAATTGGTGAATATGGAAAAACTTTGGTGAAATGTATTTGATACTGTTTCCCTTGATAAAACCTCTTCTAACTTGAGCGATGCAAGTAGAATTGTCTTCATATAGAGTAGTAGGGTTCTTCTGGGCATAACCTATTCCACAAGTTTTGTTGATTTGATTCACCATAGAGCGTAACAAAAAATATTCTGCCAGTTTCGTGAGGTGTAAGAATTTCTGCGTGATTTGAAGAGGTAGCCACCATCGTCTACTTCACTGATCTCCATGATATTACTGTATTACCATACAAGAACGCATATCCTGACTGAGATCAGTTTTTATGCAGATTTGACAAATATCCTGTGTCGATGTATCCTATTAATTTACATTTACCACATTTCGGGTAGAACATACCCAAGTCTATTATGCCTTTTAGGTATCGCAGAATGTTCACCGTGAATGATATATCGGGTCTAGTACACCCAGCTAAGTATAACAAAGCACCAATTGCTCCTTGATATGGCACCTCAGGCCTTAGGATTTCCTCCCCCTCATCCAGAAGGCAGAAGATGTCATTGCCCACATCTAAGTAGCAGACTACCATAGGCATCTTAACATTGTGTGCTGCATTCATGCCAAATCAATTTAGGATCCATTTGGTATATTTTGCTTGATGGATAAGTATGCCACTAGCAAGGTGTTCGATCTACAAACTGAGATAGTACCTGGTTTTCCCAAGGACTTTCATTTCGAATTCCTTTATAAGGTATTCGACGGTACTCGTTATCTCACCCGTAGTTATGATGATATTCTAATCATCGACGTAAACTGCAATAATAGCAAACCCAGTTTCTATCTTCTTAATGAAAACACCCGAGCAGATAAGATTATTTGTAAATCCCTCAGCCTCCAAATATTCAGTCAACCTATTATGCCACATGAGCTCTAATTGCTTCAAACCGTATAGTAACTTATCATGTTTTATTATGTACACACCCCGTGTGTCAGGCTTTATTGCTTCCAGAAGCTTATACCCCCTGGGTAGCTTCATGTAGATATCCGTATCTAGCTTTCTATACAGATACGTAATAACTACATCCATAAGATGCATGTCTAGATTGTCCTCGACAACTAATAGACTGATCAGGTAACGAAACATTATAGCGTCCATGACCGGAGAGTAAGTTTCATCATAATCGATATAGGGTCTTCGTGAGATGCCCTGTGCAACTGGTCTTGCCTTGTATCTTTCTACCTCTCCATGTTTATTACATTTTCGTACGAATAATAATTTATAGCTGACAGGCTTTATGACATCATGCCTACAGATGATAGGTCTGAACACTTCGCGTTTTACTAGCAAACTGAGCTCAGCTTGGACCACAGATTCCCATTTTGGCCAATGTTTCCAATTATGACACTCGTCAACTGTAAGGGGTCCTGGATCGTCATCCTCGATGGTGAGTGCAGCAGCGAATGTTAATACGTTATCGATTACAACTTTAGAACAATTCCAGGTTTTACCATTACACACATAATTGATCGAGATCTCTCAGTTTTGATAGTCCTATGCCACACTGGACATGCCTAGTAATGTACCAACTGGTTGTATCCTAGATGGACCGACTATACCATTAGTTATTTCTGGCCCCAATTTCTGCCGCTTTCCTGAAGCCGACTGTAGCGACCCGGATTTTATAGGTGTTATTAGAGTAAATTTTGTGCATCAAATAGTGGGGATTTTTTTTGTGTTAAGTAGCACCCTGTAGTACTTAATCCTAGCTCTTTTTCCCCAAACCCATTCAAACAACGACCACCGTATTTCTCCCTAACCCTTCTCCAACTCCTCCTCCTTCTCCTTTTTCTTTGATTTGCTACTTCATCTCCTCCTTAGAATCAGCCGTCCGATCAAAACTCACACTCCCTCTAAAACCTTTTCCAATCTCTCTTTCTCTCTCTAGAATCTCATCGGAGAACAACATTACGCCGGTTGGATTCCGACCCTATAACCTCTCTTTTGTCCTTTCAATCTTAAACCCATCTTGATTTAATCTAATTATGGTGAATTTGAAGATGTTGTGGCAAGGTTGATGATTGAAGTAAGATGCAGTAAATCCCTCTCCGTCCATTTACCCGAGGCAAGTACTCTTATCCCTTCTCATATGCTTTGATTAGAGAATGGATTCACACCTGTAGAGATTATTTCTTTTGGTTTACTTGATTCCATGTTCATGTAATTTATCTTGTTTAGTTACTGATGCTCCAGTTCGTATTGTTCTTGTCATTGATTAATCAATTCATGTTAAGTATCTTTTAGCACATATGCTTAGGGATTATATCTTGAACCATGAAGCCTAATGTGTGATTTTAGATCTGAACCTCAGCCTTGTTAGTACTAAATTTCATTAGAACAATTGTTAGCCCAATTCAATTATACTTTGTGAGCAAATATGCCCTGATCCGCGATTGTTTTTGGAGTCATGTTTAAGAAATAACCTATGTTTTCTAGAATAGTTTAATTTCCTGGTTGTACATATGACTTGGGGTTCTTAAGAGTTTCATTGTGTATAAAACTAGTATTCATTATCGTGTTTCCTTAGGGCTCTATATCCACCATCAGTATGCAAGTTGGACCTAACTAGTATATTAGAGAACTATTGTATTAGTAGAAGGACTAGATAACCTAGATTATGAATAGACTAAGCCAATCTTAGATTACCATATGATGATGTCTCAGTGATTGAGGTTGGAATTGAATACATAACTAATATGGAGTTGTTAACTAGAGGCATTAGTTCTTCCGATTAGATATGATTTTATTGATATAGACTTGGAAGATGTGTTACATGTATTGGATGAATTGCCGTACTATAATCTGGATTATCATAAGAGCATACATATGAAGTATTTCATTTGGCTGGTGTAATAACTACTTGTCCGGGCGCCATTAAATACGATGTAGTAAGGATATACATTATGTAAGTAATAGATCATACGCTGAGCGATGTTGTATTTTTCTCATGCTAGTATACAAAAGTGAAGGGTATATCTAAGGTATATAAGAATATTTAATTGGTCAGGAGTTGTGATGTGTGTGCATGAGCTTGTAATAAGGGTTTAGTATGATATAGGCTGGTATTCGAGAATTATGTATTTAAATGAATTCGAGGAGTATCTTTTTTATAAGTAGGTCTTTTTAGTTGGTTGGTATAGCATTAACTTCTTATATCAATTTGGTTTATGGAGATGAAGATTCTTTAGTATGCTTAGACATCTAGTAGCTGAGTTTTAGATAGTACTTTTGAGACTTGGAAATAGTGGATTCCTATACTATTTATGAGGTTGATCTATATGATGGTTGTATGAGTGTGGTTCAATAATCATCGCAAGATATTGTGCTGGTGATAAGAACTTTGTACTGAATGGATTTTTCATGATTCAGTAGTACGCGACTTAGATTCGCTTTGACGCTTAAGGCTTCCTTTTGATTTAGTCACACTTATTGGGCATGTTACGACAGATAGCATTGGATGTTAGAGCCTTACTTCATTCGATAGAGTCCCCACTTGTTATTAAAGTAAGGGTAGATAGATCATCTGGTCGTAAGAGCGGTAGGTCTTTGGATTTAGTCTCAGATACTGATTAGGCAGGGACAGACAGATCATTTGATTCTTATAGGATTCAAACTTCTTCCTTTCCATTTTTTTAGGATAACTTCGAGTTAATGTACACAGTAGGGCTATGCTGTTACGGTCCTTGGGTTCGAGTCCCTAAACCAAATATGAGGTAACTGTTTATCAGTTTTCCCGAGTTGCAAGTCCCTAAATTACTTCCCCAGTTACATATCGGCTTTGTTATTTTTTGTGAATACTCCCCGTGGGCATAGATCCCTAAAAGTGAAAATAAAATAGGCTTTAGACCTGTAGGTTGAAATTCCTTGAACACCCTGATCAGGTGCATTACCCGCTAATTCCTGGCTCACTAAAAAGGAATCCGCCAATCCCTGGCTTGCCAATAAGGGATACGCTTCTGTTGAGGACAGAAGGGTGCGAGAGTGTGGTCCCACTGAATTAAAAGTGACCCTGTGTACATCGTCTGTTAGTTATCCCCCACACTTAATAATACTCTAGAATTATTTATAATACCGGTTGGCGCCGACGCTTAAAAATAACATTAATAATTGAACCTTATTTCCTCAAAGCATTGCATCATTTATATATATATATATAGGATATTAGTTTTACGTAGACCGTCTTCTTTAGGACTCGTAGCTTGGTTGATCTTCTCCTATAATTCCGTTGGATTCTTCATGTCTCTTTTCTGTGTTTATCTTGGTCTATCATGTCTTATGACCTTGGATATTTGTACTTGCTGGGCGTTGCTTGCTGACGCCTTGCGCATATATACTTTTTCAGGTGAATTGTTGCGATAGCGATACTAGTAGTTGGAGCAAGCTGGACTTGCATCTTTTGGAGTTCTGGCTATCATTGTGGTATTATTTATCATTTCTATCTTTTTTAGATTTTTTTCCGCTGCGTAGTTTCTTAGTGTTCTAGATGTATTTACGATTTATTTTAAATTGTAGTACGTCTTTTGGGGGTTCATCTTTAGGATGCCCGACGTTATACCTCAGAATTCGTGTTCTTAATAGTTTATTAAGAAGCCAATTTTGGGGGCGTGACACCGACTCTTTGTCCTTTGGAAGACGTCCACGGGGTCTATTGACTTTTGATTCATTAGCTGGAGGCATGGTAGTTCCTTTTGGAATCTTCTACTGTGCAGGAACATTACTTGCAGGTACATACCCCTTGGTCACTTTAGCGGTGTTGTTGAATGTATCTGACATTTCATTTGTTATCTATTATAAGTGAAGTATCCATTGGACTTCGTTGTCACTATGTTTGGTAATGGGATCCAGATGAGATAACGATATTTTTTCCCAAGTTAGCCTAGGAACTTCCATGGTATTATATGCCATATCTCCCCCTAATGTCGGGAAAATCATTTCGTCAAAGTGACAGTCTGCAAATCTTACAGTAAAGACGTCGCCTATAGTGGGTTTCAAATATTGGATAATCGATGGTGAATAATATCCCGCGTAGATACCGAGGCGGTGTTGAGGATCCATTTTCGTGCGTTGTGGAGGTGCGGTTAGTATCGGCACATCTGAAAGTGTGCAAATGGGTGGCATTGGGTTCTAAACCAGTGACTAGGTTCTTTGGGGAAAGCTTTAGATTTACGCTCGGACAAATACTAATCAATGATCCAGCATGCAAGATTGCATGACTCCAAGTAGTGGCTGGAAGCTGAGATCTTAGTAATAGTGGCCGGGCCATTATCTACAATGTGTATACTTTCTATACATTATTTTTAACCATGCTACTCTTCAGATCTGTTGGCGATCCATTATTGACCGGTATTTCCAAGGCATCACAAGAGGAATAATACTTCTTGGATAGCAATTTAAAAGGTACAAGCAAAGTTAATTCTTATGTTCTATGTTTGATTCCATTAGCAAGGGATACTTAACCATCACTAGGCTATAATTCTTGGCTCTCAAGTTCTATCTTATGCTTTCCCTTTATTTGTCCCTGTAGATCCCGTCTTGTGGCGAGCCAATTGGTTTGAATCATTTTAAGCCCATAAGACCTTTGGGTTGTGGTGATACTGGGAGGTAATTCTATATTTTTGTATTTACGGACAGTTATAAGCCTGTAACTACAATTGTCATTATCTACCCAAAACATACACATATTTCTCAATGCTATTGTCTTTCTGCAATGTGTATACTTTCTATACATTGCTTTTATTTTGGTTGAAGTGGTATCTTCTTTAATTTATGATCATCCTAGGGTACTGCAAAAATATTATTTTGGTTGAAGTGGTTACTATACATTGTCTTTATTTTGGTTGAAGTGGTATCTTTTGAATGCTCATAGGCTGTTCTTACATGACATAAGAAGGGTACCTTTACGGGTTGCAGTGGCCATGGGTGAAGAAGGTGATATGGTTGTAAGTTTTGAAGCCATGATCCACCCTTCTTGTATTTCTTTCACTCATAATAACATACATGATGGATACTGATATATAGTTCCTCTAAATAAACAAGTTTACAGTTTCAGATAGAATGAATATTTGATTCGACCCCAATCTTATAATGAGGGTCATACTAAAAATATCCTTAAATGATTACTGCCTGCTACCTGAGTTCGCTGATAGTACCACTGTAAATGCTATAGGTTGTTGCCAGAAAAGGTCATGGAATGCATCAGATAGAAGGTAAGAAGAGGGAGTTCTTTGACGACCGAGATGAATGTCGAGAAGCGTTGCAATATGTCGACGAACTTCATCAAGCTAGAATTGGCATAAGTAAATTTCCATCGAGGTATGTCTATCAATGATATTTAAATGATTGTTCAAAAGGTTTGCATATTTATTTCTTTAAATCCAATAGGAATATCTCCTATAACAATAACACTTTGAAGTCTAACACCTTGTAGCTGAAATAGTTAGGAGCCTAGAAATAAATTCCCCTCGTCAGCATGCTAACATGAACTAATTAAATAGAAAAATTTGTCCAAATTATGGATAGTTGTTTTCTCTTATCTAGTTTAAGCAGTATATCTTGGATATAGCCCTAAGGACCACTTCAGGTTTTCCGTGAGGAATTATGTGCAGTATATTTTCATAGATGATGGTCAGACTATACGCTCTCCTTCTTAGCATTTCCTTGGTGTTAAAACATGGACGGCTTGGGCGTGGCCCAACATCTATCTTGCTTGAGAACACCCCCAGATATGGGTGTTAGTGTCCAACACGGGTACGAGGTGTCAGAAACGGCAAAATTTTGTAAGTAAACCCTGCAAATAGTGTTGGACACGTTGTAAGCCACATCTTAAAAACTAGTTTGACTGTATTTAACAATGGTGGCTTACATCTTAAAATTTTGTAACTTCTTAAAAACCGAATGCCCACATCTCTCTCAATGGTTCAACACGTTGTCTCTATCATTCTCCTATCAAATTTCACGTCTCCAAACATGCCCAGTCCTCCTTTTCTCTCTTTCCCTCTCTCTCTCTCTATAGATCTAAGCCTTGAAGTCTGAAGATTTGTATTATTTTAGGTAAACAAGTACAACCCAAACTGAAGGAAACAATTATTCGGCACAGGAGTACTCTCTGTAGAAGGAAGCAAAAGAGTCTCAAGTAGATATATTCAAAAAACTAGAGAAGTAGAAGGTTTTGAGTAACGTAGAGGATGTGGGGTTATTGAATTTTCTTGAAAAGGTAGTGGGGTTTTCTCCGGCTGCACTTTCTTCGTCGGCATTGCCGCATTTTGTGGCAGCGATCGGCGTGATTGTGTTGGTGCCAGATAATTCACGGGCATTGGTGGTGGTGGGTTGTTTGGTGTTAGTGCAATTGGTTGTTCGTTGGGTTTATTGTTTTGGATGGGTTGCAAGAGGCGGACTAGGGCGCTTCAAGATGCGATTTGACCTTTATACCCTAGATGTGAAGCAGAGCACACTACTTTGTCTGCTACCATTAAGCTCATGAGTATGAAAACAACATATGGGTGGTCTGATAATAGCTTTACTGCAATGTTGAAAATATTTAAAAAGTATCTTCCAAGGGATAACACATTGCCTGAAAATGTATACACTTCTAAAAAAATGGTTAGTTCCTCCGGTATGAGTTTCAAGTTGATTCATGCATGCCCGAATGATTATATACTTTTCAGGAAAGAGCACAAGCATAAGGATAAGTGTCCTACTTGTGGTCTGAGTAGATGGAAAAAAAAGTTTCTAGAAAAGAAGATAAGTCGAAAAGTGTTAGAGAAAGTGTTAAGATATTTCCCCTTGACACCAAGAATACAAAGACTTTTTAGGTTGATCATTTCTTCTGTTTGATTTTTTTTTTCAAACATCTCTTTGTCAAGTCTTATTAAGTTATGTCTACTTCTCAACATGCCGTGGATTGTGGAGAATATGATATGGCATTCGAGATCGACTTCTCCAGACGGAGTCATGAGTCATCGAATGGATTCTACGTATTGGAAACGAGTGGATTCTATGTGGCCCAATTTTGCTATTGAATCACGCAATTTTTGACTCAAACTCGCAATAGACAGCTTTAATCTATATGGTAATAAGAACATCTCTTACAGTTGTTGGCCAATTATGATTGTCCCTTACAACCTTCCACCTTCTTTATGCATGCGAAAAGAGTTTACGATGTTGTCTTTATTGATACCCGAAAAGTATGGTGCATGTAAAAGCATTGATGTGTATCTCCAACCATTAATCTCAGAGTTGAATGAATTATGGTCCACCGGCAAGAGAACTCATAACTCTCATAGCAAGTCTAGCTTTATAATGAAAGCAATTTTAGTATGGTTTATACATTACTTTTCAACGTACAGATATCTTTCGGGTTGTCGAACTGGGGGAAAGTATGTTTGTCCTGTTTGTGGTGAAAATGAAGATTCAAAAAGGCTTAAGCATGGGAAGAACCATTGTTATATGGGCACCAGAAGATTCTTACCCCTAAATCATCATATTAGAAAGCAGAAGTCATAATTTAATGGGCTCCAGGATAAAAGAAATGCTCCTCGGCGTTTGACTGGATCTGAAGTGTTAAGTAAGGTAGAAAATATTTTGATAACATATGAAAAAGAAATAAAGAAGGAGAACAAACTTGGGCTCCAAATAGGGAAGAAGATGAAAAAATTTATGGCCAATAAAAGAGAATCTATTGGGACAACGAAAAAGAATCAACCCGGGATTATGAAAAAGAATCAACCAAGAAACTTACAGCTTGGTCAAGGAGAACGATCATGTTTGACCTACCGTATTGGATGGTAAAGTAAAAGTCTTCACTACGAATAGCTGGATTGGTTGGAGAGATGGTGGGAGTTATATTTCTAGGAGGGTTTTGCATGAGTTTCCTCAGTGATGGCACCAAATCATCCAAACCCTCATTGCCCAAAGAATTGCTTTCTATATTTAGAAGCTCTTGAATGAGATTCAGGAAGGGGAGATCAATCTTGCTCAAGTTTGATAATCGATTAGGGATTCAAGGGTTTCAAGAAATCGAATTTGCATAGTTTCGATAAAATTCTAAAAAAAAAATTCTCAAAATATGAAATATGATACTAATCCCAAGGAATCAGATACGTGATATGTTTCAAGAATCAGATCAATGGGAAATGTGCATTAACTCAAAGTTCCTACACTTTGAAATTTTATTAAATGTGTGCCAACACTAAATAACATACCAGATGCGAGAGAGTTGTAATGCCAATGAGATTAAATATCCCTTGGTGAATAGCAGCTAGTAGAATAGAGTACAAAAAATGTTCTAGAACATAAAAGATGCAGCTAAATTATTAATGAGTACAAAATGTGAAATGACCAGCAACCTAGATATAATAGAGTACAAATTTCATACTATTAATAAAAAGCCAGATAAACTAGAAAGCGGCCATATTGTTAACAAAAAGATAGATAAACTAGAAAGCAGCCAGAGTAATTCAGAACTATGCATAATGTTATTACTGATATTTTGCAACACTAAAATCTGTACCTAACAAATGCAAAGACCATATATTTCCCCGAAAGCATCCTGTGAACTTCGGGGAAGGTCTCTAGCCTTTATCTTGTATTTGTTCCATTTCTTTGGATTAAGGAAAATCTGATGCAAAGGAAGAAAACATGGCATGTCAAATAATGACATTACATATTCTACCGATATTACAAGTAGATAAGTCTAGAGTACCTATGCAATATTGACACCAAATATATATTGCCGACATCTATTTTTAAACATACATCAGATGTATAATCAATACTTCTACCTTAACTGGCATACATAATCAACAACAGCATGTCCACGGAGACACAGTTTCCTACAAACAACTCAAGCTAGCATGTAAGTATTTATTCTTACTTGGAAGAGTAAATAGGTTATCATCTGCTGCGTTTCACCAACACGATATAAGACATCCATGCCCAAAGACTGATTCTTGTAGATTGGATCCTTACCAGGTTCCTCAGCCAGCCCCAAGAGCTCATCCTTCAAATGCAATAGACACATGAAAATCTGAACATAGTATACAATAATTTTATAGTGAAAATAGGAAGGAAAATAAATGATGCTAGATCTTATCGTAGCTAGCACTCCATCTCGTAACGCTAATGATTCACACTTCTTGAAATACTCCTTGAGAAGTTTGACAACACCCGCCGCATTTGGTAAGAGTTGACTACCAGAAAACCACAACTGTAAAGATAACAAAGATAACAACCTCTGCACATATAGTAAAAAATAAAATAAGACGATTTCTGCACAATTTACCCGTGAATGCCTTTAATGGCAGCTATTAAAAGATCTAAACCATGCAAGTTCAAAATCGAAAGATCTAAATAGATAAACTCTTGCTTCATGGCTGCTATAAATGGAATTGTGTTTGGCGACAATGAACCATTTACCAATAACACTCTGCTAACAATTTCTAGTAAAGTCTGAATAGGAACAGTAACCTGTTTTGGCATAAGATAATACTTTTTAATATAAAAGAAGGGGGAAGCCAGTAATATCATGTATTTGAAGATGTGCAAAAACCAATAATATGAAGGAAAACAATCTGAATTATTTCCAAGAGAATTGAAATATAGACTCGACCTGAACATAATATTGACTAGTGAGCATCTTATAACAGCACGACATCAGCACTGACGCTTTAGACATAATCACTTGTTCTTATCTATTCTCTGTATTATGGGAGGCATCTTCACCGCCCAAGGGGTAAGGGGCATCTTTTCCAGGTGGAACTAAGAGTTTAAGAGCTTCACGATCTTTACTTTCTGCAAATTATGTGGACAGATGAAAGAGGTAAAGTTATTGGAAACACAAAAAATACAAATATCATGTGTTTCGCCGATACACAACATTTTGAGATACCCATAGCCCAAGAAAGGCTTTTTATACGTATTTGGACAACACTCTACAAGTCTACGGCCATAACATGAGATCCATAATCAAGAAGCATGGCTATGATGAATTATTCAATACCTTTCTCTAAACCTTGAAAGGTAACAATAGTATGATGATTGTTTATTGTTATTAGATTTTTTTGTACCATTAAGGACCGGTTACCCTCATCTTCTTCTTTTTTCGGAAGCAACGCTAAGCAATCAGCGAACTTCTAAAACGATAAAGAAAATAGCAAGAATAAATGAGATTATACTTAACGAAGATAAGTAGAGAACTGGAATATTTATTGGTGCAAAAAAAAAAACCAAAGGCAATCACCTTCGATATACTTGGCGTGCATTTGACTAACATGATTTTTGAATAAATAACAGCCTCAACCTGCCAAAATTAATAAAACATCCTGATTATCAACCCAAAGCAGATATACTTGATTGGGTCATCACCAATACTATGTTGAAGCACTGGTGAAAGAATCCTTTTGGAGCTGTTGAAATTAGACCCCTATGTAATCAAACATGTCTACAGGGAGTGTAATGGTGTTGCTGATGCTCTAGCTAGCCTTTTGATTGTGCTAAGTGGGATGGACATTAAGCCTGAAGACTTCACTGAGGAGTTGAAAAAGATTGTTGATAATGATGTTGCTCAGAAAGATTACTTTAGAGCCATCTAAGTTTTCTTTTTTTTTGCTTTTTAAATAGGTACTTGTTTACTCTTGTACTTCTCCTAACTTTTGTGGCTAGCCTCCCTGTAGTGGACTGAGCAACCACCAAGGAGCAAGTCTTTCTCACCCCTTTGGAGTCTGGAGAATGTCTTTAAACTTTGTATAAGTTTTCTCTTTTTTGGTATTTATTTTAGGGGGTATCCTAAGCTTGCCTGCCAAAAAAAAAAGAAAAAAAGAAAAATGCATACATGTTATAATCATCCAATTCTCTCTGATTATTTGATACACACTAAAAAGTGTTAATGTTACTATGACCATTTAAGTTGTTTAGCTTTATGTTGGTTGTTCCTTATCCATATTCTCGATTATTGTGGTGGCTGAGGCCTTAAGAGAATTATTAAATAAATCTGCTAAAACTTGGGGGATGAAGGATTTCTGACTGGTGATACATCTTTACTCTACAGATGACACTTTGGTCTTCAGGGCTCTCACATATTGTTTTGAGGTGTACCAGAACGTAGTATTACTGTGAAGAGAACTAAGTTAATTTTAAAGGCCATTGATCACCTTCATTGTTTCAATGCATGGATATGTGGATTGTTTTTTCAAGGAAACACATCTAACGTGCTTTCAAGCTGTAATGTAATAGTCCTTTGAAAAAAAAAAATTGGACTACAGTGAGCCTATTTGACTTTTCCACCCCTTTGCGGTATTTGACCATTTTACTAAAAGGAATGTAAGGAAATTCAAAGAAAATGGGGGGGGGTGGAGTATACAAGAATGGTGATTTTTTTCTAAAAAAACTCTTGTTTCTTTGGGTAGATTCTCCAGCGGCTACTTACTTGAAATTGGTGCTCTTTGATTCTATCATGGCAAGGTAAGGGGGTCAGCTTGGCAGCTCTTTGATGCTTTGTGCTAGTTTTTAGAAGGCAGTACTATTTTCATCCTTAAGAGTAGATGTACTTCTATTGTGTTTGTTATGGGTTACATTTCATTTCTTTATTCCAAGTAATTTATATTTATAAGAAAGAAAAAGAAAACTCAACGAAGTTCTGTTCACATTTTTTTATAGTTTGATGTGAAACAAAGCAAGAAAAATCTAAACTAAGTGAAAGCATAAATATAACTCACATTGTCATAACAACGGTGCAAAGAAGATGGGAATAACTTCATAATGGTGCGCAGCATTTAACTGTTACGTCATACAATAGATTACGCAAATCAGTCTCAAAAGTTCAAATTATATATACTGAATGTTTGTATAGTATACTATGCTACTAAGTACTAACCCAAAGAGCCTTTGAGCCATCCTCGGATAATAACTTCAGAAGGGGTTGGATAAGCTTCCCAGCATTAGATGTCGCATCTTTCATTACATTATTTTAATGAAAAGATACAATAGTGTTTAATACTGGTTCATGAATGTATAAGAATTAGTATCCCTAAAGAAGGGCTTTAATATCCATTAAACAAAAGTATTGAGCCTTTAAGGAATGTACTGATCCATCTTATGATAGAACCGATACTCTCATAAATAAGTATAAAGGAAACTAAAAATAAAACCTGAAATTGCATGAGGAGTTTCAAAAACCATACAGAGTAGGACCCCAAAAAATGGTCAACGCTACATTTTTGGCAAGTCACTCCTATCAAACTTATCCATGCCCAACATTTATCTGGCTAAAGCACAATAAACAAATAAATCCTACCCAAAAATTTACTTATCTACATCCACAGCTGAATCGATCGCTCATATAAACAAAAAAGAAATTTTTTTGCTGCTATTCCATTACTCTTCTAGTCATCAATACCAAAAATCATCCATAGCTTTTACACTACAGTTAGCAATGCTTGTATATCTACCCCTCCGCCTTAACCTCATTAAACATGCAATTACTCTATTAAAGGGGAAACATTCATACACATTTCTGTTTATACTTTAACCCCAGTCTATAAAATTGTTAAAATGACCAACCAAAATTAAAAGGCAAAACATTCCCGCATTTTCATAATGCACAAACCCAACTCTTGATAAAACCCAAACAAACTCATCTTATATGTAACTATTCGAAAATGGGATCTTATTAAATCGGGAAATTAGGCACACACAAAAATGATGTATTTCATAAATGCCCTGTTGTCCTATCTGTTTGAAACATAGATAACAACATTTATAAGATAATTTTTTTATTTATATAGCAAAACTAAATTGGATCAATAAAGTACACAGTAATGCAAGATTTGAATAGCTTACCTTTCCACTGAACTTCTTCTCCAATTTCATCGCAATCCTCACATGAATTTTACGGAAGGCTTTCTTTAATCTGAAGGAACATGGATAACAACAGCCTTCTAGAAGCAATCCTTTTAAAGGAGCCAACTATAGCTTCAGCTATTTAATTGCTACGCCATAAAGGGATTTATGAAACTAAGTATAAAAATTAAAAATGTCATAGAAAAAAATTTACCAGAGTAGCAAAGTATATAGTTTAATTAATCAATATCCTTGAATTAATTGACTAACCAGTATTATAATAGTTGAAGCAATTGTAAATTTCTTCTTCTTTCTGAATCCATTATCCCCAACATCATGAATTGTTCTCCTTTTCCCTCCTCCTTTATCTGGGATTGGGACCGGCAATGAAACCATAGGGCTCCATTGGCGAAGTTAAAAAAAAATTTACTTGCAAGAAATCTATTAGTTAGTGAGAGAAATAATTACAACTTCATATCCTTTCTATTATAATAACCTCAAAACAAATCATGAGTCATATTAGTGGTCTTTGTTAGGAAAAAACAAAAATTAAAGATTACCTTATGCTTGAAGTTCCAATCAGACCCTTTTGAATCTTTCAGAGAGTATAGGAACTAAAAAGAGCACAATATATTCATACTCCTCCTTCAACATATATCTGCACATGCTCTAATAACACATGCATATACCAAAAAACATCTTACCAGAGTTTCATATACACCTACTAGTAACTACAAGCATCTGACTATTTTTCTGCCTATATTATTGTTTAATATACTATGACCCTAAAAATAATTATATGTTATACTAATTACCAAAAAGTATCCATCCTTGATTCTTTGTGGCCCTCCAAATATAATTAGTAATTATATGTTATACAAGCATCAGTTTTCATATATATTTTACTTCACACTTTTTTCAAGTTCCTAGGAACTTAGTTGCCCTAACAAGTTTAGCAAGCATGCCCTCATTGAAAAATATCTATTAAAGTCATTCACACTACCGGAAGGATCTAAAGCAAAATCAGTGTAAAGTAATGTTATTACTTGGATGTCTCTATATATCGCATATCTTCTCTCGTAGTCATTCCAACATCTCCTTCCTGAGCTCGACAGTTCTCACAAGAAAATTTTCTGCTTCTAAAGAGTCTCTCCTAAGGATACTAAAGCAGAATTCAAATACTTACTGCTGAATCCCTGTCTTCTTCAGTTTAGCATACAGCATGCCAGGAACATCAAAGGAAACTTGCCCTTGCCATTATAAAGTGGACATGAACTCAGGTGTTCTTGCAAATGGAGTATATTATTGGCAGACAACTTGTCATGGTATTCTCTCCTTTGTCTTGGAAAATGAAAAGTCTTCAGTTATTAAGATACCAGTTCCTATGATGGGGATGTTTGGTAATATGCAGAAAGAAAAAGTGTACTTAGGGGAATCAGAAGGAATTTTCCACTATCTTTTCTTAAGTATGATCAACCTTTAGATTTGGATACTTGACTCCGATCACAACTGAGTAAGAAAATACTTCATCCCTGTATGGGAAATGGATTACAATCCAATTTTTTTTAAGAGTTGGTGTAGAAAGCCGCCTAACGTGTCTGATTGGTGCACTACTCCCAGTACAACTATATATCCTTTTTCTTTCCAAGATGATATTGTGTTTATGGAGGTATGCAGTTCAAATTGTGATTATCATCTAAAAATAGGAAGATTTTAGGAACTTTCTGGGGTTGGGAAGCTGAGCTATCAAAAACCCAATGAAATTGTGGTTTCGTACAAATTAATTTAGTACCAGTGCAAAATATGCAGAATAGCTATTGGCAACCCAAAACCCAAAACCTATGAGAGAGCAATACCAAATGTAAAAATGAAAGATGTCCAAGCATATCATGCAAGTATAAATGATGTGCAGAATGTGAGAGAACTCAATAATATCTTGAGGGATTTGAGAAAGAATGGCGATAGAGTTATTATGGTATCGAAAGTGAAAGAGTTGCTTAAGGATCAAAAATTCCTTATTTGGAGCTTGATTCCTTTTATGCTAATGACATGAGATTATTCTTAAACATAAAGAAGAGCTTCCCTTGGAGAAGCCTATCATGGAAGAGCAATGCATTATTAAAACAAAAATAAAGGAGACCAACACAACTAGTGTCCACCTCCCAGCTCTTAATTTGTTCTATTTAGTATGAGTGAGTCTATGTAGGAGATGTATGTTTTCCTAGGTATCCAAGTCAAGTAAAAACATCTATAAACAGAACATAATGAAATAAGTAAGAATTCAAGTATCCAAGTTAAGTGGATAGAATTCTCCTTATTAATGCCTCTAGTTTCTTTACACACAAAAGAGAGATCAAATGAAATGTAAGAACAACTTTATAATGGTGAGAGAAATATATGCTTAACAAAGAAAGTATATTTTAGGCATCAAGGAGTAAGGGAAGAAAGGGTAGCAAATGTCGACTAACTCTTCCATAAGCACGACCAATTGTAATGGGATCCTCACTATCTAGATAGACAATTGTGTCCTACCAAACATGCTTAATATACCCTCCAAGCCCAAGATCTGAAAAACAAGGCTTTTAGGTTTAACTTGGATTTGGTACCAAAGAAGAGAACATAACTTCTATTTTAATGTTGATTTTCCAATAGGAATCACAAGTAGTAAATTAATGAGTTTCGTGTAGTGAGAATATTATTATGCTGGAACTGATATTACTATAAGGCTTATGGATGAAAGAACGCAAAAGGATAATTACATAGCTCTTCTAGTCATAAGCTTTCCAGTATACTATAGTAATAAGTTACACTCAAAGCTAATATAGGGCTTACAAGTTCATTTCAATGAACTGGCTAAGCTTTGACTTTCCTTTAAATCTTCAAAGTTGTGCTTAGGATCAATATGGAAGAAACTAAGAGTACAAAAGTCCCAAAGAAGCAAATTAAAGCTCAAATAGAGGTAAAGCTAGGGGGCATATGAAAGAACTTCTCGCCCATGGAAGAGATAGTATGCCCATTATCAGATTCCAGAAAAGAACAACTTCTATATAAATTAATAAGCAATAATAAAATTCAGTAAGAAAAGAGGAAAAACACAATTAGGGTTTAAATCTAAGAAATAGAAATTTAGTAGAAAAATCATACCTTTGAATCGATTTAAACTACCTCGTCGCACCACCAATACAAAAAGTAACAAACATTAACCCCAAAATTAAAAGATAATGCATAAATATAAAGCAATTATTGCTGATTTGAAGAGGAGAAACGACACAAAAATTACCCAACTTGCACGGACCCTAAAGCCTTTACATAGATTAGATAAATCAGATCCTACACCTGAAGATTGAACGAGAGAGAAATGATTTTCAAAACCCCCATTCAAATACCTCATATACAGAGATTAGAGATTGAAGAAATCAGAAATACAACAAGAAGGAGAGAAGACTTATAGATGATCGGTAGTATCCCCTTTGAAATTACGGCTGGTAAAGAAAGAAAAACTTTATGTTTGCCACAATACAAAGTTAAAAATTGGATTGGGAATGGGAAGTGCGAAAGTTCTATTTCCCTAAAATAAATAAACGACGGCGGAAAGGTCCAAAAATGTTAGCAATAGTAGTCGTTTTCTAATGACAAAAAAATCCATCGCTTCCTTTTATAGTATTTTACTGCTTTTGTTGTAGTGGGTCGGATAGTTGGAGAGAGTGATGAAGAGGAGAAAGAGGGGGAAAGGGGTGAGAAGGTTGGAGTCGAGCATCCGAGGGATGGAAGGGACGAAGGGGAAGGAAGAGAGGAAGATAGTGGGGGTAATGAAGAGACAGACGAGGGAGAGACATATGTAGGACATGTCTCGCCCTAGGAACAGGCGGGGTTAGAGCAGTTTATGGCAAAGCATGAACTGGAGGGGAAAGGGATTAGGTTGGTGCCGTTAGGGGCGGATTAATCATTTATGGATACTCCTAATGAGGGGATCATGGCATTCAGGGGGCAGATTCGAATAGGAATGCGACTACCCCCTCGAAGGCTGGTAAATGTGTTACATTTCTAGGACATAGTGCCATGCCAGATGAAGGGCAATTTTTATGAAATGATGAGGGTGATCGAAGGAATGAATGTGAAGTTAAGACGTGAAAGGCGGCCTTTAATCGAGTGGTTCGACGTAGTATCGTTCTACTCGAGGAAGGGGAATAAAAAGGTTGGGGCATTTCATATCTAGTGTCACTCTGAGAAGCCGTGGTTATTTGAATTGTGTTTGACTTGGTATGGGTGGGATAAGGACCTGGTTGTAGTCAAAGGCAATTATGAATAAGCAGATGGAGAGATAGATATTGCGCTGAAGAATAGGTTGTTCAAACCAAGTAAGTTACGATCAAGTTTTATTGATGTGTTTGGTAGAATAGTATTTTGACTTTCAATTCACTACATATCCTACCAACAGAGGACTGACGAACCCGAGGTCCTATATCAGTGACCTTATTAATGAGAGTGAGGACCGGGTGAATAAGGTGTTCCAGAAGATGAATATTGTAAGAAAAAGATTGAAGAAGATGGATACGTTGTTGAGAGACGTACCGCCTGCAGCTGGTTTGTCGAGGAGGAAAAATGAGGTAGGCATTTCTGCAGAGGTAAGTGATATGGATTATAACAACCAGACCCGAAAGTCAAACTTCGTACTGAGGACCCGTAGAGAAGTTCCTATATCGACTCGGTCGACTATACATGAAGTAGTTCCAGAAACAGTACAACCAACCCAAAAGGGGAAAGGCAAGGCGACTGATAATGGCTTGACCGCTCATTTGACGAAGACCACGAGCTGAAAGAGAAGCCATGAACAGATATTTGAAGTGGCTAACTTGGCCAAGTTAGGCAGCTTGCAGCCAAACAGGAGGAGGCTGTTCGAGTGCCGGCAGAGTCGAGTGCCGGCAGAGTCGATGATAAACTTGTGTACCACAGACCCAGAAAATGTTAGGCATCATGCTAAGGTGGTTTGGTGCCAGGTAAGTCTATTTGTGTCTATAAATTGAATTTATGTCCCGATAACTGCTGAATAGTCGAGGTATTTATAATTTGTACAGATGCATGCCTGGATGACCTCGATTACCAGGGTGTAAAAGGCGTCGAGTGAGAAGCTAAAGGAGGCAAGAAACAGAAGTGAGCTTGTGAAGGGGGCCATTCTATCTCTGTAGAGCTGAATCAGAGAGCTAGAGCGAGAACAGTTGCAAATTTGTTTTAATACAGCGAGGGAGAACTTAATGGCGGTCGAAAGGTGTAGCGTGAAGGTGGTAATACTAGAGGCAAAGGTGGTCAGCCATGAGGAGCAACTTTGAGACAACCATGCGCATTTTCAGGCAAGGTTCGATCAAGAATGCGAGGTGAACTCAACATTAAAGAAATTAGTCGATAGGTTAGGGTACAATCTGGAGACCTTCGAATTCTATCCCCCAGAGGATGAGCCTACCGTCGAGGACGTTACGAGCATGGAGGGGATAGAAACGAGCCTTGTGGTCAAAGGTACTGGTATTGAGAATATGGAGGCCGCGCCTAAAGGAGAGAACCCTGGTGGTGAAGAAGTGATTGTACCTATGGAGAATGTAGGTAACCCTATATGAAGTGATTGTCTTGAGAGTAGGAAAAATTGGCTTACTCTGGTTGTTTGTAATAAACTATTTGGTTTATGATGTATGTTAAAACAATGCTTGATGTTCAGATTTAAACAAGTTGATATGTACTGATATGAGCTTGCTAGGTGAAAGTTGAATTTATACTTGATAATGTTGAAAATTGTAGGTTGGATTTGGAGTGAAGCAAGATGTGGTCGGCCCCAATGTATCCCCGAGTGTCTGGTCTGTCGACCAGTTATGCCACTCGGGAGTGCTTGAATTGGAACCTTAAAAAACTTTGAGGTCGCCCCTAAGTATCAATCAGGTCGAAGGGTTGACTGGATACCCAAGTTTGCCAAAATCAAGAAGTTTACAAGAGATATTAGATGATGCACAAGGGAAAAAAATATGGTTATTGATTATACTGTAGTTACATAAGTTGTGAGAGGTGGTAGCCGCGGTCTGTTGTATGAGACTAACTGTACCATGTTCTAAGGATTGGGTAGGGGCTACTCAACTTCTATCATCAGGTCATACGATCCTTTGTTAGTTTTTTCGTACACGACATAAAGTCCTACCAAAGACTCGGCTAACTTGCCGGTATTGCGAGGTTTCGAGGAAGGGGTGACTCGTTGAAGTACCAAATCACCTATGTCAACTTCATGGTCGAATCCATTTGTTTTAGGATTTCAGGAGAGAGATCAGGTAACGCCGGTGGTTAGCTAAGGCTCGGTCTCGAGTTTTGTCAATCCATAACATATTGCATCCGAGTTCGAACTCATTGTCTTCATCGGGAAGATCGGGGACACGTGTGGGCACCTCAAACTGAGTAGGCAAAACAGCTTTGGTACCATAAGCCAGGAGAAAAGGGGTACAACCTATTGCCTTTCGTGGTGTGGTGCGATAAGCCCAAAGTACATGTTGCAATTCTTGAACCCAATACCCTTTCTTCTCGTCGATGCATTTTTTGAGACCCTCGACTATAGTTTTGTTGATTACTTCAACAAAACTATTACCCCTTGTGGGTAATAGGGTGTTGATATGGAGAGGATAATGTTGTACATTTTGAGGAAAGTTTGGACCTTGTTCTCTATAAATTGTGGACCGTTGTCGTATCGAATAATATGTAGGTAGCTGAAACGTATAATAATATTTTTCCCACAGGAACTTGATGACCACTTCTTCCCTTGTTCGACATAAAGGCAAGGTCTCAACCCATTTGATAAAATAATCAGTAGCGACTAAAATATGTTCTCTGCTGCCCAAAGCTTTGGGGAAAGGACCTTCCAGGTCAATAGCCCATCTCTTAAAAGGCTAGGCGACTTGGCTGCAGTAGAGTTCTTGTGAGGGGCTTTGAATGTCATGGACGTGACGTTGGCATTTGTCACAGTGCTTCACATACTCCTCGGCTTATTTCTTCATATTCAGCCAGAACAAACCCTGTATGATTGCTTGGAGAGTCATGGATCGATCAGCGGTGTGGGACCCGCAATTTATTTAATGGAGCTCAGTAGGGATGGCTGTTACTTTACATTGGAAGATGCAACGGAGGTGTACACCATTTGGTGATTTACGGTGTAGACCGCCTTTAAAGATGGTGTACCGTCAGCAATTTTCTAGTAATGAGTGTTTGGCTTTTGGGTCCATTAGTAAAGTGGAACTATTGAAGAATACAAGGAAGGGCATGTGCCAGTCTTCGGGATTAAGACTCTCGCCCCCAGTATTGATGGTATTGACTTCCATTTGGTCGATACTTGTGCGCTCGAGTACTTCGATATTGAGGGTTTGAGATTTGGACTGGTCTAACGTGGTTGTGATGTAAGTGAGGGCGCTGGCATGCCTGTTTTTGCCTCTAGAGTAATGTATAATCGATAATTTTTTAGGGAAACAATCCATGCGCTGGTGGACGAGTGCTGCATACTCAGCCATGCGACCGTTCGCCTAGTTTTCACTGGTATACTATCGCTAGACGAGCTATGAATCAGTAAAGATGGCAAGTTTTGGGACACCAAGTTTGAGGGCGAGATCGAGGCCATGTAGCAAAGCTTCGTATTCGGCCTTATTGTTGGTACATTCAAAGTTTAAATTGATGGCTTTTCGATTCGATCGTTTGATGGAGTGATCATGACGAAACCTATCCCAGAACTGTTTGGTCCTGCAGATCCATTTGTAAAGAGACGCCAGCCCGTATTAGGGATCCAAGGGTCATTCTGTTTGGGTTTATCTTTGGGTAAATTATCTTCGTGTTCTTCCCAGTCGATGTCTTCGACCGGGAAGTAGGCGAGGAAATTGGCAACTACATGACACATTTGAGATACCAATTTTTCAAAAGTTATACCGTGTTCACCGAGGTAGACGAACCATTGTTGCACCTGGCTAGATTTAACTTTCTTACTGAGGATTTTTCAAAGAGGGTGGTTGGTGATAACACGAATATGGTATGCTTGGATGCATGGTTTGAGCTTTCGAGAAGTGCAGACAAGTGTAAGGAGTAGTCGTTTGAGTTTGGTATATCGTGTTTCGGCTAGTGTCAAAGTTTTGTTGATGAAGTAGACGGGTTTTTTGATACCAACTTCGAGTCAGATAAGGACCGAGCTAATAGAAGTGTCGGTGACCGCGAGATATAAGGAAAGCATTTCGCCTTCGATGGGGGTACTCATGACAGGTTGTTGACCAAGGTATGTTTTGAGTTTGAGAAAGGCATGCTCGTATTCGGGTATCAAATTAGCTTCGAGTTTTTCCTTTTGGCTTTATGAATACCTTGGTCGCGCAGGAAGAAGAATTACCAAGCGCAGCGGTCAGAGGATTTAAAAATAAAGCAGCTCAGAGCTATTATTTTGCCAGCTACCTTTTGGAAAAATTTCTTGGTTAGGAACGAGGGCATATCAATGAGGGCTCAAATTTGTGTAGGGTCAATTTTGATGCCTTGTTTGCTAATGAGGTGACCCAAGAAATTTATGGAGGAAACACCGAATTGGCACTTGTCTGGGTTCAATTTCATGTTGTACAATCAAAGTATCGATAAGACTTCGGTTAAGTCTTGTATATAGGAATATTTGTAGAGAATTTTATGCTACATGTCATCGATATAAACTTCGATCGACTTGCAAAGCAGAGGTTTGACCAAAGTGGTAACAAAGCGTTGGCAACTGACACCCGCATTTTAAGTCAGAAGGGCATTACATTAAAATAGTAAAGCCCTTGTTCTGTGATAAACCAAGTATTAAGTTGGCCATCAGGGAGAAGGGGTACCTCATTGTAACCCAAAGCCCTGTCCATTATAGATAAGTGCTCATGGCCGGCTGTAGCATCCAGAAGTAAAAAAATGATCGAAAGAGAGAAGTTATCCTTCGGCGTGTGTTTGTTGAGATCGGTAAAATTAACACAGATTAGGATCTTGCCATTCTTCTTGGGGATAGCAATAATGTTTGAGATCTAATTAGCTTACTTGACTTCCCTTATAAACCCAGTAGCTAGGAATTTCTCGACCTTGAGGTTTACTACTTTTTGAATCCTCGGGGCCAAAGTATATTTCTTCTATTTGATAACCATAGATTTGGGGATGAGGTCAAGGCGATGGCCGGCCAGGGTGGGGTCAACGCTAGGTATCTCGTGGAACGTCCAAGTGAAGATATCCTTGTTGGCTCGGAGAAATGTAGTGAGTTCGTAGCTTTCGGTGGTATCCAAAAAAGTGTCAATGAATGTACCTCGACCAGGGCAGTCGAGTTTGAAGTAAACTGTAGGTTTGACAGGTATAGTTGAAGGGGTCTAGGTGGTGGGGAGATAAAGGTGTAGTGATTGTTATGGCTTCACGAGTTTCCTGGTAAGGTCAATTTTGGGATGTTCGCACGAGCGAACTAAGTACTGGGTACCTTTCATGTTCCACGTACCACATGGGGTAGTGAAACGTAATGTCTGGTGGTAGGTAGAAGGTATGGCTTTCATAGCATAGAGCCAAACATGGCCTAAAATGCCAAGATATTCGAATTTCTTGTCGATGACAAGAAAATTGGTTTGAAGGGTAATAGGCCAGTGGTAATAGGGAGGCTAAGGTAGCCGATGTGGAGTCATTAAAACCTTTAAGTTCGACATTGGCTGGTGTTATAAGATCTGCTTTTTGCATAGCGCGGACTGTTTGGAGAAAGAGTACGTCCGTTGTACTACCTATATCGATCAATGAACATCATATGAAGGACGAGGTGCTCGATATTAATCATAATGACTAAAGGATCAGAATGGGGGAAATGAACGTGAGAGGTATCACAATCGATGAAGGATATACCTTCGGGTCGAGGGCGGTGGTTAGATTCGGGTAGGACTGGGAGTTTCTGCTGATAGGTAAGCTTACAGCACTCTTTAACCCATTTTCGCTTGCTTCGGGTGTGGCCACTGTCGATGTTATTAAGTTTGATTATGTGGAGTTGGAAGATATGTACCTCGGCTGGGCCGATATTCGCAGCGTGTTGGGGCTTGAGTAATGATCCATCGAGGTAGCCAGGAAGGTCGGCAATATATTAGTGCAATCGTTCGGCTTTAAGAAATATCTCAAGTGAACGTTGCAAAGTGTAAAAAAAATTTGTAAGGTGGCAATTGTATTTGTGGTTTTGGCAGTAAGGCTCATCCTTTCTGACCTCGATGGGGAAGGGAATGCGCCAGATAGGATCAGCCTGGATGAGTGTGAGAAGGGTACTGATAGGAATAATAAGTTAGGGCAGAACGGGCATGGGATTTTTTTACGGGGTTCAAAAGATTGTGCATCGAAGTGGGGATGTTTGCGGTTGTCGGTCTCTTGAGACACGAGAACGAGCATAGGTGTAATCGAGGGTTGAGGTTTGTTGTGGTTGGTGGTCGAGGCTTGTCCCTGACGATTAGATTTGCGGAGACATTCGAGGTCAATGAATCCATTGACTTTGGATAGCATCTCCTCGAGGGTTCGTGGCTTTTGAAGTATGACATACTCCTTAACGCTATTGTAATCAGGCAGGGGGCAAGAGTAGGTGAGGAAGACATTCGCATAGTCGAGATTTTCAACTTTGTGCGATTCATCGAGGAAACGCTTGGTGAAGTTCTCAACCGTTTCCGTGGGCGACTTTCGGAAGTTGAAAATGGCATCTACCCGGACCTCAGTCTTTATTGAAGGTAAAATGAGAGATGAAGAGGTTCAAAGCTGCTCGAAGCTTCGAATAGAGCCATTTGGGAGGCTGTAGTACCACTTTAGAGGGCTATCAGTAAAACTGGTAGGAAACATGCGACACAAGATGTGATCGGTTGTGTTGTGCAGGCTTAAAGTATTCTGGAACTCGAGGACATGAGATTGTGGTTGGTGTTACAATATTTACGGACTTTAGGGATATGGAAGTTTGGAGGCACCTCGGCAGTGAGGAACTTTGGGCAAATGGGGTTAATTATAATAGAGACACCAAGATGAATGAAACCGGTAGGCACCATAGTAGGGGCACTTTCAGCACCAAGGTGAACTGGAGGGACCTCGAGTTGGGGGTGGGGCCCGAGGTATGCGCCGGCTGAGATGCGTGAGGGGGCGGGTACCCGAGAGCGTATAGGAGCGTCCTGGGTTTGGACTTGTTGAAGTTTGCGAATTGTGTGGCACAGTTCATCCAGGGATCGGTGTTCTCTACCATTGTCGTCTAAACGGTGCTGCCGTTCAGCCTCAAGTTCCTGTCGGCGATCCTCATGCACAATACATAGCTGGTTAGTGTGGCACTCCTTGGCTTGAGCGAATTGATGGCTAATGAGGGCAAGTTGGGCGGGGATGCCATTGCTAGAGTTGCCAATAATGGCAGAGGTAGAATGAAGGGTGGGGGCCATTGAATATGGTTAAAAGGTAAAAGAAAAAGGGGATTGGAGATGGTGAGTATAGTACAGACAGTGCCAAATGTAGGAGCGTGGTTTCGTAGAGGGGAAACCTTACTCTTATACCTTGAGAATTATCTTCAACTAGGGGTTTTAACAAATATATAAGACAATAATAAGAAAGATTACTACACTAACATACTTACGTAGAGTCCATGAATTGGGATTCTCCATGACCTCTAGAGAGGATTTGAACAGAAGATTGTATATATATTGATTTATGTGATAGTTTGAATCGAGAGAAGGTTACAAGGTACTCGAAGGTGATGTTAGGAGGGTTTTAGGCAGTGTTTTTTTAGCCCCTCCATTGTGTTTCCTTTTTCCTATTTATAGAAGATAGGAAAGGGTGAGTCACCATATGCGGTTAAATTATGTATATATCCTTTGGGGCAGCTGTCTTGTACGTGAAGTCGGTTCTGACACTATTGCTGTCTAGCGGCCTGTTTTCACTATTCTATTTGGTAAACTAGCTATTGAAATCTTTCTGGAACTGGTGCTGGGTTATGGTGCTGACCGACTGTCTTTGGAATCGAATATAGTAGTAAGCTTCAATGCTGCCCTCCAGTGTTCGGTTAGTCTCATAAGGCTTCATGGAATTCCTACGCCTTTAGTTGCCTTGCTTCTTTTATTAGGTATTGAGTATTCGACTAGTCTTAGGAGGCTCCAAGTAGGCTACTACACTAGGCTGGGTCAATTCATGGTGAAACATAATCTTGTTGGAAAGGGGATTGTTTTGGTTCTATGTGGGTCAAAGTATTCCTTTGAGGATGTACCCAGCGAAGGGATGATGGTGTTTAGGGGGCAAAATTTAATTGGGCATGTGGCTGCCTCTTCAACGGTTAGTAAAAGATGTGCTGAACTTCTGGGATGCTGCACCCTACCAGATGAATGGGAATTTTTATGAGATGATGAGGGTTATCGAAGGATTAAATAGTGAGTTGTTAGGCGAAGGGAGGTCTGTTATAGAATGGTAGGATGTTATGACATTCTACTCGAGGAAAAGGAATCTGAAGGTGGGGACTTACCTATACAGTGGCATCCTGAGAAACCCTGGTTGTTCAACCTTTAGTAGACTGGGCATGGGTGGGATAAGGATTTGGTCGTGGTGAAGGGTTGTTTTGTACCCCGATGGTGAAGTAGATCTTGTTTTGGCCCATAGGTTGTTTAATGCAAGTAAGTGTTTGTTCGAGTATCTTGTAATGCTTTATGCTTTAACCATTGCCTAACCTTATATATATGTGTATTGCAGGTCCTGTAAGTAGAGTGCTAGACAACACTCAGCATTATCTGGATGACCTGATCAACGTGAGCGATGAGCGAATAAACAGAGTCTTTCAAAGTTAAAGATATCATGGAAGAAGAGGAAGAAAATTGATACGCCGCTCAAAGGCCCTTCAATTGTGACTGGACCTTCGAAGAGAAGAAAAAAGTTGCTCCCTTCGAAGCGTCAAGTGAGATGGACTACGGCACTCTAGCGCGGCCAAAGATAAATTTTGTATCGAGGCCTTGACGGAGGAATGCAAGTACGGGGGCTTCGCCCAACAGAGGAATGCCGAGTTCAAACACCCAGGAGGTAATTCGAGGAATACAAAAGGGGAAGGGTAAGACTAGGTGAGAAGGCTTGAATGCACATGTGACTAGGCTTCACAAGAGGGCGTATGAGCAGATGGAGAGGGCGCCTATTACATCAGAAAACGCAAGACTTGCGAAAGAGCAGGAGGATGTTGTTCGAGCTACGGCCGAGTCGATGGTGACTTTGTGTGCGATGAATCCCAATGAGGTGGGGCATCGGGCAAAGATGGTACCGTGGTAGGTAACTCTTGGTGGCCACCTATAAGGACGTCTTGGTTTTATTATTGTTACCAACTCCTCAAAGTATCTTGTGTTCTTTATTGTGAAGATGTAGGCTTAGATATTTTCCTTTAGGAAAGCCCAGAAGGGGTCTAGTGAAAGATTGAAGGAGTCGATAGATGGGGAGGAGCTCTTGAAGGAGACGATCATGTCCTTGAATGCCCGAATGGCCGAAGTAGAGCGCCAAATGTTTCAGGCCCGAGCTGATGCGGTGAAGGAGAACCTGGATATGGTCGAACAGTGTAATGCGATGGTTGCAGAGGTGGAAGAAAAGTTAAAAGAGAACCATGCTCGGTTTTAGGCATACTTTGACCAGGAATGCCGTGTGACTTCATCCTTGAAGTAGCAGATAGACGAGCTTGGTTACGATCTAGAAATGTTCGATCAGTACCCTTCGAATGAGCTTCTCCGCCCTAGTGACGAAGGTCTGGTACAACCAGATAGTGTAGAGGCTACTATTGAAGTTGAAAATGCACCAAATACAGATAACGAGCCTGTTGCGCCAATGGCTGGTAAGAACCCTCCTGCTACTGCTACTTCCCAGGAGGAGGATCGAAGTGATCCTTTTGTTTAAGGAGTTACTATGAAAACTGTATTCCAGTGGGAACTCGGTATTTCTTTTCCTGTATTATGTCAAGTTTCTGCAAAACTTTGTTTTCTATAGTGGGAGAAGCAACTATTTGGACTTGTTTGCTTTATGCTTCTGTACATTGAGACTATTTGATTATTGTTGCTGGCTTCCTTTGTTTGAAATATTGTGATTGAAGTCTAAAATTTTGTGAGGAGTCTTCGAGATTGCCCCTAAGTATCAGTCAGGTCGAAGTGTGGACTTGATAGTTAGGTTTGATTGAATGAAGTTCATTGAGCTTTGAGGTCATACCCTTGTAGTATATCCACGGGTTTGATCCTAAATTAAACCAGATGTGGGCGATTTCGAGGTCACACCTAAGTGCTTAGCCTTTAAACTATTCAGGCCACTTGGGTTTGCCCAAATCAGGAACTTCGAGGTCGCTCCCAAGTATCTATCTGGTTGAAAGGTTGATTGGATATTTTGGTTTAGCCGACTAAAGAAGTTCTTTGAGTTTTGGGGTTACCCCCAGGTATTTCTATCCGCAAGTTTGATCCTAAACGAAACAAAATGTGGTAGGCTCCGGGGTAGCCCCCAAATGTTTAGCCTTTCAATTATTCATGCTACTTAGGTTTCCCCAAATCAGGAACTTTAAGGAACTTTGAGGCCACCCCTAAGTATCAGCTCAGTCAAAGGTTTGACTGGATACTTAAGGTTGGCCGACTCAAGAAATTTGTTAAGGTTCAAGGTTACCCCTAGGTATTTCTATCCATGGGTTTGATCTTAAACGAAACCAAATGTGGTCAGCTCCGAGGTTGCCCCCAAGTGTTTAGCCTTCTGACTATTCATGCCACTTGGGTATGCCCAAATCAGGAACTTTGAGGTCACCCGCAAGTATCATCCCGGTCGAAGGGTTGACTGGATACTTAGGTTAGACCGACTTAAGAAGTTCCTTGAGGTTCAAGGTTTCCCCCGGGTATTTCTATTTGCGGGATTGATCCTAAACGAAACCAAATGTGGTAGGCACCGAGGTCACCCCTAAGTGTTTAGCCTTTCGACTATTCATGCTATTTGAGTTTTCCCAAATTAAGAACTTTGAGAAACTGTATGGTATCCCCTAAGTATTAGTCTGTTCGAAGGGTTGACTGGATACTTAGGTTTGACCGACTCAAAAAGTTCATTGAGTTCAAAGACGCCCCCAGGTATTTCTATTTGCGGGTATCTGTGGCCGATGTCTGTTGTAAGAGACTAACTACATTGTGTTCCAGGGGTTAGGGAGGGGTTATTCGTCTTCTGTCACATGATAATATGATCTTCCGTCCATTTTATCATAAACGGCGTGGCCCTTCCCAAGAATCAGCTAGTTTACCAGCGTTTTGAGGTTTCGAGGATGGGGTGACTCTTTAAAGGACCAAATCACCAATCCTGAAGTGTCGAGGTCGAACCCTTTTGTTGTATGAGTTTTCTAGAGAGAGTTAATAATACCCAAGGTTGGCTAGGGATCAATCTCGGGTTTTGTCGATCCATAGTTTTCAAGCGAGTTGCAGCTCATTTTCTTCATCTGGGAGGTCGGGGTTACGAGTCAGGACCCCAAACTTAGTTGGTGTCGTAGGCAAGTATAAAAGAGGTACAACCCATCGCTATTCGTGGTGTGGTACGGTAGGCCCAAAGGATGTGTTGTAACTCTTAAATCCAGCGACCATTCTTATCGTCGACACGTTTCTTAAGACCATCGACAATCATTTTATTGATTTTTTTGACCTGGCCATTGCCTTATGGATAGTAAGGCGTAGAGGGTAAAAGAATGCTATTATATTTTTTGAGAAATATTCAGACTTTATTGTCCATGAACTATGGACCATTGTTACATCGAATCATATATAGGCAGGCGAAGCGTGTTATGATATTTTTCAAGAAGAATTTGATGACTTCTTCTTCTCTGATTCGACATAGTGGTGCGGCTTCAACCCCTTTAGTAAAGTAATATGTGGCTACGAGGACGAGTTTGCTTTTACCCAAAACTCTTAGAAAGGGTCCCACCAGATCGATAGCCCATCATTTGAAAGACCATGAGACTTGGTTATAGTGGAGGTCTTGAGAGGGGATTTTGATGTGATGCGTGTGACGTTGACACTTGTCACAATGCTTCGAGTATTTTTCAGCCTGTTTCTTCATGTTCGGCCAGAATAGGCCTTATGTGATCGCGCGGAGCACCATAGATCTGTCGGTGGTATGGGATCCATAATTTCCTTCGTGCAACTCCGTAATGATGGTGGCAACTTCTTGCTGAGATATGCATTTGAGGTGTATTCCATTTGGTAATTTTCGATGTAAACCTTTTTTGAGAATGGTGTACCTTCGACAAATTTCCAATAATGACCGCTTTGCCTTTCGGTCTATCGGGAATATGGAACTATTGAAATTCAGGAGGAATAGGGTACGCCAATCTTTGAGATCGAGACTCTCGCCCCCAGTATTAAAGGTATTAATTTCCATCTGGTCGATACTTGGGTGTTCGAGTACTTTGATACTGAGCTTTCAGGGTTTAAACTGTCCTAGCATTGCTGCGATGTAGGCAAGAGCGTCGGTGTATCAATTTTCACCTTGAGGGTAATGTGTAATCAAAGAGCCTTTTACGAAACGATCCATGCGCTGCTGAACGAGCATTGCATATTTGGCCATACGACCATTCGCCTAGTTTTCGTCGGTGTACTATCGCTGGATCAACTATGAGTTGGTGAAGACATCAAGTTTAAGGACCCCCAGTTCGAAGGCCAGGTCGAAACTGTGTATCAAAGCTTCATATTTGGCTTCATTATTGGTGCACTCGAAGTTTAGATTGATTGCCTTTTCAACGCAATCATTTGATGGTATGACAAGTACAATACCTATCCGAGAACCATTCGTGCTTGTTGAACCATCAGTGAATAATCACAACCCTGTGTAAGGATTTTAGGGGTCGTTTTACTCTGGTTGGTCTTCGAGTAGTTCATCTCTGTATTCTTCTCAGTCTGTGCCTTCAACCGGGAAGTCGGCCAACAAATCAGCAACTGCTTGACCTTTCTAGGATTTTTGCTTCTCAAAGGTGATATCATACTCACCGAGGTAAACGGACAATTGTTGTACCCGTCTGGATTTTTCATTTTTAGATTAAACTTCTCGAAGGGGATAACTCATGATTACCCATATGCAGTGTGTTTGGAAGTATGGTTTTAGTTTTCAGGAAGTGTAGACGAGTAAAGGGATAAGTCTTTTAAGTTTGGTGTATCTGGTTTCAGCTAGTGTTAATATTTTACTGATGAAGTATACTAGTTTTTTTATGCTTGTATCTGCTTGAATAAGGACCGAACTAATGGATTCGCTAGTAACCGCGAGGTAGAGGGAAAGTTCTTTACCTTCGACCGGGGTATTCATTACTGGTGGTTGGCCGAGGTAAGTCTTGAGCTCGAGGAAAGTTTTCTCGCATTTGGGTGTCCAATTGATAATGCGGTTTTTCTTCAGGACTTTATGGGCTCCATGATCGCGTAGAAGGGAGAATAACCAGGTGTATCAGTCAGAGGATTTTGAAATAAATTGGTTAAGGGCTGTTATTTTTCCTACGACCTTCTGCACGTCTTTCTTTAGTCGGGGAGAGGGCATATCGATGAGGGCTTAAATTTAGGTAGGAGATAAATACCTCACCTACTAACAAGGTGGTTGAGTAATTTTCTAGGCGATACGACGAATTGGCATTTATTAGGGTTTATTTTATTTTATATGAACGGAGGATTAAAAAAGCCTCGGTCAGGTCTTATATAATGGAATTTTTGTAAAGGCCTTTGCAAATTATGTCGTCGAAATAGACTTCGACGGACTTGCCAAATAAAGGTTTGAATATAATGGCAACGGGACACTGCTAAGTGGTACCCACATTTTTATCGCGAAAGGCATGACGCTAAAATAATATAGCCCTTATTCGGTAATAAAGGAGGTTTTAATTTGATCTTTAGGGAGGAGGGGTACCTGATTATAGCCTGAGGCATCATCCATTAAGGAAAGGCGTTTGGGGTGTACTTGTTAAGATCGGTAAAGTCGGCGCAAATTCTAATCTTGCCATTCGCCTTAGATACAGCCACGATGTTTGAGATCCACTCCGCATACTTCACTTCGCTAATGAAACCGACAGCTTGAAGCTTATCGCCTTCGAGGTTAACTACTTTCCAAATCCTTGGGGATAGTGTGCGTTTCTTTTGTTTGACTGCTATGAACTTTGGCATTAGGTCGAGTTGGTGACAAGCGAGGGTAGGGTCGACGCAGGGCATCTCATGGAAAGTCTAGGCAAAATCATCTTTGCTGGATCGTAAGAATGTAGTAAACTGATGTTATTCTTCTTCTGTGAAAAAACCTCAAATGAATGTTCCTCGACTGAGACCATCGAGTTTGATATAGAATGTAGGTTCGATAGTGGGTGGCTCGACAGATGTAATAGAAGGTATAGTGAGGGAGAGTTATAATTCCTGTGGTTTTATAGCCTTTCGAGTAAGATCAATCTCGAGGTACTTTCAGGATAGAGCTAATCTTTGGGACCACCCCTTCATGTCTCAGGTGCAAATTGGGGTGGTAAATCATAAAACTTGGTTACAGGTCAGAAGGGTTGCCTTCATGGCGTAGAGCCAGTCATGGTTTAAAATGCTGAGGTATCTAATTTTTTGTCGATGAATAGGAAGCTGGTTTGTAGCACCATCGGGCCTGTGGTGACAGGGAGGCTAATTTGACCGACGTCAACTTGTGTAGGGCCATTGAAACCCTTTAGTTCAACATTAGCTGAGGTGATTTGCACGGTCTTTTGCATGGCTTTGATAGTTTGGAGAAATAAGACACCTGTTGCGCTCCCACTGTCGATAAGCATTGTGTAGAGGATGATGTGCTCGATCATGATCATGATTACAAAAGGATCGGAGTGAAGGAAATGAACATGGGAAATGTCACAGTCGATGAAGGATATACCTTTGGGTCGTGGGTGCTGACTTGTTTCAGGCAAAAAGGATAGAGAATTCTTTATAGTAGATGAACTTATAACAATCTTCAACCCATTTTCTTTCACTTCGGGTATGCCCGCTGTTAATATTGTTAACTTTGATCATATGATCTTGGAAGATATGTACCTCATTTGGTCTGGTAGGCGTTGCTGCCTGGGGTTTGGTGTACAAATCGTCGAGGTAACTAGGGAGGTCGAGAATGTATTGGCGGAGCCGCCCTGCATTAAGTATCATCTCAAGCGAACGCTACAAGGTATAACAATTGTTGGTAGGGTGACAATTGCACTTGTAGTTTTGGCAATAAGGTTCGTCCTTCGATCGGATAAGGTATTTGCCAGATAGGGTCAGCTTGCATGGTGGTTTGGACAGTACTGAGACAGACATTGAGTTTGGGGAGGACCGGCATTGGTCGTTTCTTTCAAGGTCGATCAAACTGATCATTGGCAATGCCACGCTTGTGGTTCGTAATTTTGGTATAGACGGTGGCGACCATAGTTGTACTCGATAGTCTTGATCTATTGTAATTGGGGGTTTGGGGTTCTCCCTGGTGGTTACTTTTGTAGTGACTCTCGAGGTTGATGTAGCCGTTAACCTTGGATAGCATCATTTTGAGGGTTTGAGGTTTATGGAAGATGATATACTCATTGACCTGACTGTGATCTGGGAGTATGTTGATGTAGGCTTGAACGGCGTTGGCACAGTCGAGGTTCTCAACTTTACGATATTTATCTAAAAATTGTTTTATAATGTTTCTAGTATCTCAACCGAGGTCTTGCAAATGTGTATTGAATGTGAAGCGAGATATGCGCAAATTAGATAGTTCCTCAAAGCTTTGAATGGACCCATTATGTATACAGTGGTACCATTTGAGGGGGCTGTCGATGAGGCTTATAGGGAACATCAGACGGAGAATGTGATCGACCGACGAGTAGATGCTTGAGTTCTGTAACTCAAGGATATGGGATTGGGGGTCTATATTCCAGTATTTGTAAATTTTGGGAGTGTTAAAGTTTAGAGGCACGTCGATGGCGAGATGTTTCGGGTAGAGGGGATTATTAAGTCGGCTCTTCAAGTTAGGAGTGGCGCTGGAACTGATACGGATGGCAGCTTTGATTTGATGGTCGAGCTCCTGTTGGGTAAGATATGCTTCTTGAGGGGGAGATCGATATGGTCAAGGGTGGTAGGGTCGTGAGTCTGGGTGTATTTAGCACTTCGTTTGCCTAGGTGCTCTCGGATGGATCATTGACTAGGATAACGGGATGTTCGGAGTGTAGAATCGGTTGAATCTTCTAAAATAAGGACACCGAGGTGGATCAAAGCTTTGGGCAGAGGATTGGGGGCAGCTTCAGCACCAAGGTGAACCGGTGGAACCTTAGTTTGGGGGTGGGGACCTAAGCGCGCTCGGTCAGATATGTACAAAGATTTCAGGACTCGAGATCGAGCAGGGGCCACCTAATTGTGTGCCTGTTGGAGTTCTCAAATTGAGTGGTGTAACTCGCCAAGGGCTCAATGTTGTTTGTTAGTTTCTTCAATACAGTATTGTCTCTCGGGTTCTTATTCCTGACGTTGATCTTCACACTCGTGGCAAAGTTAGCTTGTGTGATGCTCTTCTACCTGAGCAAATTACTGGCTTATTAGGGCCAACTAGCCGACGATGCCATCGGCGGGGGTACCAACTATGGCTGAGGTGGATTAGAGGGTGAGGCCCATTAGAAGTTGATAGAGAAAAAAAAAAAAGGTATAGTACAAACGGTGCCAAATATAGGGGCTTAATCTCGTAGAAGGGAGACCGAGCTCTTACACCAAGGAAATTAGGTTCGACAAGGGGTCTTCACAAGCATCAAGGATGGCAAATAGGAAAATATACTATGAAAATGTACTTACGTGGAGTTCCTGAATTAGTATTCTCCCCGACCTCCAGTGAGGATTTGAAAGAAGCTGTATATATATAGATAGGAGTATGGATTTTGTGTCAGAGAAGACTTAAATATTGAGCTTCCTCTAGTACTCAAAAGTTCTCTCCAACTTTTATATGAGGTTTTATGGGCTAAGTTTTTCTAACCTCTTCATGGTGGCTCTTCTCCCCTATTTATAGGAGATAAGAAAAGATGAGTCACTATAAAAGGGATAAGTTACATGTATATCCTATTTGGTAGTTGTCCCATACGGAACTCGGTTCTGCCATAGTTGTCTGCCGGCTTGTCTGCTTGGTTGTCTGCCTTCGACCATATAGTGATATGGGTGAAGCTTTATTGGATTTGAATGTAGGTTTATTATAGATTTTGGTTAATGTATGTGTTCCCTAGGCTTCGAGTTACACGGTAGGCTTTGACGTAGTCTTCAAGTATTCGGCTTGCTTTGGAAAGGCTACGAGTAAACAGTTACCTTAACTGATTTGTGAGTGTATTAGGTTTTAAGTCTTTGGTAGGCTTCGATGTAGCCTTCGAGTGATCGGGTGGTCTTAGAAGGCTGCTTGTAGGCTACTACAATAACAAATAGTCACCAATATAATTAATATACAAGAATTAGCGTGAAAACTTTTGAATAGGTAAAAACTACGACATCTCCTGAGAATTTAAAAACATTAATCTTATTGATTGAGTGACTACCTATTACAATAAGTGTTTTGAATAGTTTAGTATAGAATTTCTTTGATGCAAAAATCCCTCCTTCATCTGTTTTTCCTTGTTCCTATTTATAGGTCTTATATTATGACAGTTTTATGGCCATTATCTATTTTAGTGACGAACATTACAGCATTATTTTGATGAGTGTTCATAATGGCTGGGTAACGGTCTGATTCTTCTTTTCTATAACGACTTCTTTAATGACATCGTGTAATTATGGAGTCGAACTATTTGTATAGAGGTCGATATCAAAGCTTCTAGGAGGTCGAGGGTAGGAATAAGTCCTTACAATCTCCCCCTCTCAATAAAAAGCACGAGTGGTGTTGATTGTGAAACTCATCTCTGATGTAATAAATGTGGCAAAATCATTTCCAATGTAAATTCTTGAATACTTGTTGTGACTTGACTAGTCTTTTAGAGTTCAAAGGTGTATTGATGACATTCCTTTTGATTGTTGGGATTTGCAACATAAGTACTCAGTCTATAAATAACACCTTCTCTATGAAGATATTGCTTACTTATCAAACCCGAATCATGGTGAAAACAAGATCCAAGAATCGTAGTGAAGAGTTTGCAGGGAGTGTTCAAGCCAAGATGGAAGAGCTTCAAACTTGTAATTTTGGGCAACAATCTCTAGTAGATCCAACTCCAATACATGTAAAACCTACATATCATTAGCTATGTGATGTTGAAGCAGAGATTACCAGTAAAGACTTCTTCTGGCTTTTTCAATTCTACTACATTATCTTGTCGGAGGTGGAGTGCAAGGATTGTCTTTATGACCTGGCCGAAGGGATTGTAGAAGATGAAGATAATGCCTCTGTTGTGGACCTGAAGAAAGCCCGTTTAAAATAAATATGTACTTTCGTTTCCTATCTGGTGTAATTTTTTATATTAAGTATGTCAAACTTGTATGCGTACTTTCATGCGAACTGTAGAAGATTGCTTCGAACTGTGTGGGTAAGAGTTACTTGTGACTTGGTTAAATATTCTTCCCCCTTTTAGGGAGAATATATGCTGGTATTATTGCATTTATGTACCTATGTGCTAGGATTGGTAGGGAATATATTTTTTTCCCAAGAGGGTTAGTTTCCTAAAAATTTGATTCCCAAAGATATGCAGGTCTGAAAATCTGTTTCCCATAAGATTTGATGGTTCCAAAATTTTCTTCCCTTTAGCTATATAAATGGCTTGGTACTTAAGTATATTTTATCTTATTTTTCTTCATAAACCTTCTTTTTCATTGCCCGTAGAATTTCAAGGTAAGGGCACGTTCCCAACGTTGGCAACATGCAGTGGAAGGTAGGTTTGCCATCAAAGGGGCTGAACCGTGTGAGCGATAGTTTTAGTTGTTGCTCTATGACACAGTTTTGCCAGAGTAGCTATTGCAATTTGATGATCTGAATAATGAGCAAAATTTTATAGAATTGGACCGTCACTTCTGATGTAATATTTTTCACAGTCTTATCCTTGAAGCGACAGTTCGAGAAATTATTGTGAGTAATCCAAAATCGAATCGTGAGTAACCTAATTTGAAGAATAATAGGAAGAACAAACAAATTTGTAAGAGAATTTCCCTTTATGAGCTTTAATTGCTGAATTACTTGATTTTAATTAAATTCCTCTTAAATCCTAAGTTTCTCTTATGAAAACTAGGATGCATCCAAGATATTTTTCATCTTGCCTAGCCTTACCCCTTTATGAGGGTTACAAGTTTCCTAGTTACAAATTTGGACCACTATGCCCTTGAAACGCCTAAAGTAATGAAGGAATACAATTGCCGTTCGAACGAACCCATGGGTCATTCGAACGACTGGCCAACTTAAGCCTAAAACTAGCTTTAGCGTGAATTGGTCTTCTGGGATCTCCAGGTTGTTCGAACGAATCCAAATGTCATTCGAACGACTTGCCTATTTTTTCCTAAAAATAGCCTTAGCGTGAATTGGTCTTCTGGGAACTCCAGGTCGTTCGAATGACTCCAAATGTCATTCAAGCGACTTAACTATTTTAGCCAAAAAAATAGACTCAACTCGAATTGGTCTTTTGGGAATTCTAGGTCGAATAGACTCACACTACAAGAAAATATGTCTTTAATGTCATCTGTATAATGCCACTTATTTAAAAAGTATCATTAAAAGTTTTATTTTTGCTTTCTACCCGCGATACATAAATTACTGGATAGATTTCAACGTAGATTTTACCAAAAGTGATGTAATTTTTTTTATCTTACTATCAATGTCGTTTTTGGGCGTGACATAATAGCTATTACAATTAAGTCATCCCCCTCCCACTGTGAAAAACATTACCATCTCAATCGAGTTTATTTTCTTTTCTCTCACGACGTTATTTCAATTTGATTTATTTCTGAATTTTTTTGCGCGAAGTTCAGCAAATCTTTTGTGGAGAGTGGAGATGGATAGGTTTTGGTGGAGATTCTTGACGAGATTGTTGTGTAGATACAGCAAATCTTTCAACGACAAATCGTTGGAAACTCAATCGAGGAACTTTGGCGGCTTTATAAACAACACCCTAGTCTTCATCTACTTAATTTTTCTCCAACATCTCCATCATCATTTGGATTCTACTCAATTAGTAGTGAATTCTCTCTGCAATTTTCATCATTTAGATTTCAGATTGAAGAACTCAATTTGATTTTGATTCAAGCTATAGTGATAGTTCTTTTTTTACAATCTTTATGTTAGGGAGTGAGATAAAGATAGACGCCAAATCTTATCCCCATTATCACTACCATCGGTTGGCATCATTATCACCCATATTACTGGTTTAATCAAAGTCTAATTCAGATAACTTAGTGGAAGTTGATGTTCTAATATCCCAAATAAAATAGACAACAATCATCAATTATCATATATATTACTGGCAAGAATAAATATTCTTATGGAAATTGCAATGTTAATAATCTAAAAGTCCTAATATTTGATTGAATACACCTTACAAAATAAAGGCATGATCAGTCTAAACTTCAAATCCTTATAGCTAATATTTAACTACAAAGGTATATCCAGACCAACACACAAACACCCAACAGTAAAGAAAACACACAATGGAACCTATAATCAGAACCTATTGAAAACATCGATTAGTAGATAAACTCCAATGACCAGTAGAAATGACTCTGGCCCAGTCTTCAAATTTTTGCTAGCATTTCGTCCAAATCCAAACCCCATACTGGATGCTGGTGTTGATACAGTCCTTGGAGAGATTGAAATTCACATTAAACAAATCATTAAATTGTAGTGCATAGTTTTAGACTCCCTTCTTTTTTATATATGATACCTTACTTCTCAAATTAAACCATTGTGATCCAATTGATTTAAAGATTAGCATCAAATGCCTTCTTGTCCTAGGCAGGATCATACTAAATAACTTTTCCCAACTTAGTCTAACTATGGGTTCTAGCATAGAGTAACTTATCTCTACTAAATCTCAGAAGAAAAATGAGGTTAGATGTTCAAAATTTCACATACAGTTAACTTCAGAAGAATTTTTATTGGACCCAGGCAAAGTTTGGAATTCCGGTGAACCAGAAAGAATTGTCAAAACTGCAAGAAAAATGAATTAAAAACGTGCTCATACACCATCTTTTGATTACTAACAGCAAGTGCTAAAAATAATGTGGTGTTAGAAAATTCAGATGTAATTGGGTTTTGACACTTAAATATTCTTATAAAAAGGCTCATCTAAAAACTCAATATACACCTTTAATAGGTGGTTGGCAACCTTTATATTTAATTACAGACATTACATATATAACTTGCAAGATCATACAAGTATTGTGTTTAACATGTGTAACCATAGGAGATGTTCATTGCGACTCTGCAAAGATTAGGCATCTAAAAAGCTAGAGTACTGTTAATAGGAAAAGAGGTGAAGCTAGTTTCATTGAGCAATACACAGAGACAAAGATAATAGAATTCAAATATAAGCTAGGTATAGGTATTTACAAATAAGCTGGGTATGAACATTAAGCGAAACACTTCCTTGTGGAAGAGATGTTTTGCACAATTGTTATTGCAATCTTTATTTTGTAATGACGAATCATGATTTTGGGAATCATTTGTAGTCCAACCCATTTAGTTGGAGGAGGTAAAACATCTGCTAAAATGGGGATCAATGTTTTCCTTAGTAAGGTATTACGCTGATAAAATCTCGGCATTATCTTCTTAATACACTGAGTTACACTAGGTGGTAATTGAGGGCTAGAAATGAGGTTAAAATTGACGGCTTCAGAGCTTACTCTAGCTTGTAGTTTTGATCTACGATTTTGTTATTTTAGTTCTTATATAATATACACTAATTGTTTGTCAATATTAGGCCTTTACAAATTATAATCATAAGGGTCTTGGGTGAAAGCAACTGAGGGGAGGGAAACAAAGATAACTAGAATCAGAAGGGATGAAATAGAAGAAGCCATGATTTATAACTTCTGGTGAGTAGTAGTTGCCTTCTTTGGAAAACTGAGTAACAGCAATTGTAACAAGCTATGAGCCAATCGCCATTGGGATAAGAACACATGTCTTTAGTAAATAGTCAATTTTTTTGAGTTTTTCATCCACTGATAGGCTACCATGATATTTTCAATGATTAGACTGTCTAACATTTCAATTGAATTTCTCGTTAAAGCGCACTCATGGATAAAACATGGAGGTTTCAGTCCAGAGCTAGTGAGGCATACGGAGATGGAGTTCAAAATAATTTAGATTTTGCCATTTCAAATTCAAATGAACCTACTTCTACCAAAATTTGATGCCCATGTAAAGACTGCAAGAATTTCATATGTTTGTCTCCTGAGGAATTGTACGGGATATTGATATGACTTATGACCCATTCGTATTGCATGGAGAGGACGTACCAAAGTCACAATCAGATGATGGCCAATACGAGAAAACCTTTAAGCAGATTAGTACAGAGAATGACTTATTTAGGTTAACTTATGCAACTAACGCAGGAGAGGACTATCACGAGGATGTCACTAAACTTTTTGATTATGGGGAATTATTAGAGGATACAAAAACATCATTATATCTAGGTTGTAAGAAGTACACGAAGTTGTCAACTGTTATTATGTTGTTTAACATTAAAGCTAATAGCGTTTGGTCCGATAAAATTTTGACTAAATTATTGGTGTTTCTCAAGGACCTCCTTCCCGATTCAATATACTTTGCAAAGAAAATGTTGTAGACATTCAATTTAGACAACCAAAAGATTCACGCATGCCCAAACGATTGCTTAATATATAGGAAAGACCATGAGCACAAGGAATCATGTCCAAAATGTGGTTCTTTGCAATGGAAACAAGACCCTAAGAAAAATAAAATACAAGTTGGTATTCTTGCAAAGGTGTTAAGGTATTTTCCCATAATACCTAGGTTTCGGCGGATATATGTCTACTGATAATACAAAGCACTTGAGGTGGCATTCAAATAATAAGAGTACTGATGGCATCCTAAGACACCCGATGGATAGCCCTGCATGGAATAACATTGATTCGAAGTTTCCCACCTTTTCTGAAGAGATACATAACCTGTGATTAGGACTAGCACTAGCTGCAGATGGAGTTAATCCTTATCATAATTTAAGTTCTAGATATAGTTGTTAGCCAGTAATGCTAGTAAATTACAACCTGGTAATGATATAGACACCTTCTTTGTGCATGAATAAGAAATTCTTAATGTTAACTTTGATAATCCCCAGTCCTAAGCAACCTGGTAATGATATAGACATTTATTTGTAGCCCCTTATTGATGACTTATTACTCTTGTGGGCAAATGGTGTTAAAATGTATGACATATATGCCAAAACAAAGTTTACATTAAAGGCCATACTATTGTAAACTATTAATGATTTCCCATCATATGGAAACCTTGCAGGATGCTCAACAAAGGGAAGATATGCATGTCCTAAGTGTGGTGATGGTACATGATCAAAATGGCTAAAGCATGGCATGAAGTTTTCTTATAGGTCACATAGAACATTTCTTAGGCCCAATCATCCTTTTCGATTTAAGAAAACTTGGTTTAATGGCAAAAAAGAAATTGACACACGTCCAATTCCATTGAATAGTACACAAATTTGGGATCAAGTGAAAGATATTGAAACAGATTGGGGAAAATCTACACAAAATAGAAAAAATACTGTTCAAAGATAGAAAAAGAGGTCAATTTTTTTTTAACTGCCATATTGGGAGAATAACGTATTGCCTCATAATTTAGATGCCATGTACATTGAAAAGAATGTTTGTGATAGTTTGGCTGGGACATTGTTGAACATTGCTAGAAAATCTAAGGATGGTATTGCGTCTCGTCATGACTTGGTCGAGTTAAATTTATGGCATGAATTACATCCTCAAGATAATGGAAAGAGGGCACTCATTCCTCTTGCACCACATACACTTTCGAAGAAAGAAAATGATATTTTTTTGTCGTAGGCTATTTTTGTTGAAGTTACCAGATGTATTACTCCAATATTTCAAATTGCAAATCCTTGGCTGACCACACAGTTTATGGTCTAAAGTCACGATTTCCACATTTTAATACAATAATTACTTCCTGCTGCACTACGAGATCTCCTTCCAAAAGGAGTGAGACATACCATTTTTAGGCTGTATTTATTCTACCATGAACTTTGCCAAAGAGATAGATTGTGTCAAAATGGAAAATTTGGAAGTGGAGGTGGCAGAGACAATGTGTATGTTAGAGAGATATCTTCCTCCGTCATTTTTTGACATTATGGTACACCTAACTATTCACTTGCTTTAAGAGGAATGCCTGGGAGTCCATGTACATTACCGTTGGATGTATCCGTTTGAAAGGTAATTACTATTAAATTCTAGGTCTACATAATCTTTTCACTATATTTTTTATTAAATATTATATGATATATAATACTAATACTACCCGTGGCTCGCCACGATGATTACGTCGACGTGCCTTCGGCGCTACATAATTTTTCCAATCGTCGCGCCTTCGGCGCTATAGAATTTTCACACTAACGTCGACTCTAAAACTCATGTTTAATTCATAATATTTGTAGCAAACTTAACTTTCATGTTATCCTTGACCAAGTCGAGAATAATAGTCTTAACAACTCTGCATGCTTTCGGCACTAACTACAAAATTAGGAAGGCGAGCATTCAACATTCTAATAAAACAATTAAACTTGATCGTCATTTTTCTTCTCCACACAAATCGATAAATATAATATAATAAGATGTCCATGAGCTCAACAGACATGCCTTAAACTGGTGGTGATATAAAAAAATATGGAGAACTTAGGAAAATGTTTGATATTAATGTAGATGGCTCTAAGTCGAGAAAATATGGACCTATAACTAATGCCCCTTTAAGAAGTGCTCATTTGGAGGAGGAGCCTCATACTCAGGGCCAATCATGTTGAATGCCACAGCTCGGGCTAGAGAGATCAGGTCCAGTATATTCTAACGGAGTCGGAGATTCGGGTTCTTATGTAACATGCGGGTCAAACCCTCAGAAATCAAATTCAGGTCCATCACAACACAGGTCCTACTTCTGTACCATATTATTTAACATCACAGATCTAAGTTGGGGTTTCTAAGATGATTTATTATCAATTTAATTAAAGCTACCTTATTAATTTGAAATGCTCATGGATATTTATATAACACACGTGGGGAAAGTGCATTATTGCAGACACAATAAATGGTATGGTATATTAGAAGTTTTGTTCAGCTAAAAAATTTAACCAAATTGGTTTAAGAAGAAAAAGGATTCCAAAGAATTTGGCATAAAGCTGAGGCAAAATTGAACAAAGAGGTTTTATTTCTCCATTGATACTTTATACCAACCGAAAACTGATCTCAAATATCAAGTATCTATCTTTAAAAGAGCATTACATTTAAGAGCAACCTAATGAAATGGAAAGAAGTCAGATTTAAAAAATCACCTAGCTGCGAAGAAACAATCAAGACCTTGGAACCGCTCCTGCGTCATACATATAATAAAAGATTAAAGCGCGCCAAAGAAAAGGTCAATTAACTATGAAAATCAGACATTGGCGAGAGGACTCACAGTTCCTTGTAAGGTTTTCAAGACAAAGAACAATAGAACTTTTAGTTGCTGCTGAGCAAACGGTTAATTTAATCCCCTGAAATGTAGAAACCAAAAGAAGTGAATATAAGTAGATCCACAAACTCACATAGGTCTTTGCACTTGAAGTTTAGAAACTTAACTTAGCAATGTATGATGAAAGTATAAAATAAAGATTTTATACCAAGCTAAGATAATTGTCAGGCCCCAAAATCCAGTAATCAGTAGCTTGACCAATTACTAGATCTGAAGCTGTGCAGGTCAAGGAATCCACAGATTCGCCCCACGAACAACCGAGCCGTAGACAAATTTTGGCCCAGTCATTCACAATAGTATCACAGCAGAGTAATAAGGAAAATAGAAACAGCGGAAGACTAAGATAACAAAATCTAAACGTAAGATTCTACAAACCTCTACACAGCAAGCCCAACTGCAATAACAAGAGATTGAGCCTCCAGCTCAGCTCCCCAAAGATCACCACAACAGCAACTAAAACCTGAAACAACCTGCCACTGAAAGGGGGGATGCGAGAGTGAGCAAACAACGAGCTCACTCACTCCCAATAATAGTTAAACGATTATACTAACCAATGAGATGGATATAAATATCAATGATAATAGGATATAATGATATCTAACGATAAGCAATATATATGTATCAATATATATTGAATGACTAATAAATCTATTTATAAATATACCTCGTGCAAAGGAGTGTTAATCTACGCTCCAGTCACAAAGACCACTAACTACACTCTAATCACTACCGTGGCTCTCAGCGCCACGCGCAACTAATCTATCTCAGGGATACAATCATACACTTAGGTAAACAACCCTCGGCCAACTGCAAACCGATCGGGTTATCCAAACCCCAACATCGCACAATCCCGAAGCTACCACAAGCTGAATGAGATCGCCCACAACCAAATACCAGCTTAAAGCTCACAGCAACCAACCAGACTAATCAACCTAATAACTTAAAATAGATACAGAAGAGAGATGAATGATGCAGAGAGGAGAGGAATATGCAAAAGGAAGATTAATATAATTACACCGCAATTCTATTAGGAGAAGAGGAATCTAATAAGCGGAAAAGAATATGATAAACTAGGATAATCCCATAATTATCCCAATACAATGATATTTTATGATGATGATATGATGGAATGAGATAATCTTATGATTATCCCAAGTGCAGAAGATTCTATATTAAACGTAATGCAGAAAGGGTTAAGGATTTCTATCAGAAGTGCCTACGAATTAAGGAAGTACACGGAGATGCAATGATATGCTTGATGATGATGATAATGATGATGCAGAAAGATTTATGAAGTGGGATAGTCCCATACATATCCCAATGCAATGGTTTAGCGATGTCAACCTAAAGGGCTAGCCCCCAAGACTAAAGTGGGCTGACAACTGCAGAAAAAAGATTTACCTTACCGGATATTGTTGGATACAAGGGTACGATGTACTGTACTAGCTCGGCCAGACTAAAAGATAATAACATAGTATTTCAACCTCGCTTGAGGAATTTGGGCACCAGGAATTAGAATCCAACCATGTCTCTCCTCGCGGGATAAGACTGGGCACCAGGAAAACTATTCCAACCATAACTTCACTTCCATGAAAAGACTGGGCACCAGGAAATAGTATCCAACCATGTCTCTCTTAGCGGGACGACACTGGGCACCAGGAAAACTAATCCAACCATATCTTCACCTCTAAAACTTTAGCCCGATCTAGGGATCCTATCAACCTATCGGGGACAGCCGATTCGGAGTTGTTTATGTATCCAATCGCAGTAAGATAATGAGAGAATATATTATCTATGGATGTGAGCATGATCCTAGAGACTGAAACACAACTGTTATTAACACAGCCAGTACACAATAGGATAACCACCTGCCTGAGAGCGCGACAACCAAAACTAACACAGATGCCCTCCTGTGACTCAGTTGTACCATCTAAACCTAGATGAAACAGCAACTTAACCGTCACGACGCCTATATAACATCAGTCTCTAAGATTCCTCAAAGCAATATGATTACCATCAAGTACAACAGTACTATGGTTGTCAACACAGACTAGTACTCATAGAGTGACCTACAAGAGTCCAACAAGTAGTCAACAATCCCCAATAATATAACAACTCACAATCCTCCTAATCATGTACATAAGCCACCAGCACGGATGTACAGGAACCGGATTCAACAGGAGGTTTCAGCCACATTCCAAGATCACGGGTGACGCACAACTTCATAAACCACCTAGCTCAGCTGCGGATCTCACTGAGTCATGCTGTCTCATTGCCTCCTAGATGACGGAGGGGAGCACAGCCCTAACAGCCTCATCCCGGGGAAAGAAGGCTTACGAGTAAGCTCTATCAGCACTAAGAATCATGAGGACAATAAGTGTCACAACACGATAAGCAAACAATCCTAAGGCAAACTATTAGAAGTTTACATCCTCGACCAACCGTCTGCTAACCATCAACAACTAACAGTCTAGGAGATACCACACTCCCACATGGAATCCAACATTCCAACATCCACCAATCACAATGACAGTGCTTAAGGACCAGGCCTCGAGAACACAAAGTACACCTAGACTAATCTTAAGACTAATCAAAACAATAGCAGGCAAGAGGACGAGCTCCGAATCGAAGACCATATCATACTGAAGCTATGTCGCCCCAAGACTACCCTGGAAGCAAGTCCAGCAACCCAGACTAACCAATGTGCTATACTATAAGGTGAGAACTATAGTCTCTGAACTAACTATCTTAGAGAAATGGCGGCTAAACCACATGTCGTCCATAAGTCTCTACTAATCGTCAAACCAAGTCACTAGTGCCCTAATAACTAACCAACAATACCATACTCAAGATACTATATATATAAATATAAATATAGCGACGCTGAGGCGTCGCAACACACTGAGAAATGCCTTTGTTCTCAACCTCAATGAAGAAAAGATCCGCAATAATCACCCACAATGAAATCGGTCTAAGAGAAATCTCAGGAGTCATCGTCACATCGACGACAACAGAAAATAACCTCCTCTGACTAAACATAACATAACCTACAGGTTCTATCTAGTAACTAAACTTTTAACTAACTCGGGTTTTACTAACTTATCAAACCCTAAGTACTCTCGCCTAAGGTATGCCAAACGGATAACCAGTGAATATGTCCTAAGCAATTAACCCATATACTAACATAATCACGGTAATAAACATGATAAACTATGTGATGAAATAACTCACAAATCAATATAATGGTCTAGTTATTAAGGAAGATAAAACTCGCCTGACGATATGCTCGGAACGACAATCTCGGCGAAACTGTCCAAACAGCACCCCAACGGAAATATGCTCCGCAAATCGACTTCCGGAACTCCAAATCAATCACGGAAAGGACCAGGAACACCACAACATCAACCACTATGACGTACCGGAGCCCAATCGCAACTCCAATAAATGATACCCGCGTGAAACTGCGTTTCAGATCAACACCACAACTGAATTCAGTAACAAAACTGCATCTAAACCCACGGTCCACCACGCTACGCTGCGCTACTCCGATCACCCACAATCACATGAAGATATGCCACTCTAACCCCGCCAAATCAGCCGCCCAACAATCACATACCCGGCGTTCAAAGGGGGTTAAAACAGCCATAACCCTTCCTATAGAATAACAGTAACTACGACAATAATTTCTGAACCAAAATGGCCACAATTGTCGACTCAGGAAGCCCTCTCCGAAATGGCAACAACTTCTACCTAGAATAGTCACCACACCTCCTCTTCCCAACCACACTAAACCCCAATCATACCACCAAACAGCTGCAAGAAAACCCCATAATTTTTGGCACCCAAACACCAACAATTCAACCCTCGCAATCACCGTCACCGGCCAACACCCGCAATGATCACACTCCTCAAATCAACAATACACCCAATAATCATAAACTTTAAAATCAGTCCAACATCACAAGGGTTCTCACCAAAACCGAAATCAACCAATGATACAAGAGAGAGAGAGAGAGAGAGCGGAATTACTCACCGAGGGAAAATGGCGGAGATCACGGCGAAGAATCCACGAAGAAATCGGCAAGGGAGGGAGGAGAGGATTCGGTTTGGAGATGAGAGGATTCGGTTAGGAGAAGAGAGAGAGAGAGTGAAAGAGAAATGTAAGGAGAGAGAATGGATAATGATATATATATAACCGACCAGTCGTTCGAACGATCGTTCGAACGGAAACTAGAAGAATCCAAAAATGTCACTCTGAGGTCCTCCTGAACCACACACAACACCAGGACCCTCAGAAGACTGAAACAACCGGAACAACCATCACAACCCTAACAAAGGGTTCCCAAGGCCTAAACACCACCTCTACCGCTTCACGGCCACCAAAATGCCTAAACCCCCGAAAATGAATCTTTGCTCGGCCAATCCAACAGCTCACCGGAACCACACCAAACCACAAACATATCAAACAAACATCACCACCAACCCATCTAGGGTTTCCCAAGGTCACCATATAATCTAATCCGCCCTAAACCACTGAAACCACCGGAAGGAAACAACACAGAACCTGCCAATAGAAATAATACGAATGCATAACAAATAACATATAGGAATAGCAATACTAATACATAATAATAAATAATAATAAAAATAACCCGAAAAATCTGGGACATTACAGTAATAATGGCTTCAGGTAAATAATTCTTACAGCATACCTAGCCTCGTCCATCAATTATATCGGATAATTCTTAAGGTAATAATGGTCTAGACTCCACCTGATCATTCTGTCAATTATATCGGATATTCCCGAAGGTACAGATGACCTCACAATCTATATTAGTGTTAAGCCTACTTATACTAAATCATTAAACAGAGATCAGACATCATAACACAGATGACCTCGTCCATCACAACATCACAAATCTAAGTTGGGGTTTCTAAGATGAAACCACTTACAGAGATGAAACAGTAAGCAGTCAAAACTATTGCGAACTATATTATTCAAATCAACAGAGATCAGACAAATCAATAGGTCTCTAACATATTATTTAAATTATTCGATTAGGTGAACTGTATCATCCATTTTGCCAAATCGAATCAAAGATCAAACCCTAAATCGATTTCAGAGAGAGAGAGTCAAAGAAATTGAATCAAAGATCAAACCCTAAATAGATTTAAACCAGCAGTAAGATAGAGAGAGAATCTGAAGTTGTAATCAGTGTAAGAGAAGATGAGATCATACCGTAAAATCGTTCCTCCGCAGTGATGAGTTTTTGATAGAGAGAAGTAGTAATGTTGAATCTTAACGTTGGGGTGTTGGCAGATTCAAGATGGGATGATGATGAAGCAATGGTAGAGAATAAAATCGTTCCTCAATAGTAAGATAGAGAGAGACGGTTATGAGAGATGGCAGGAAAGAAAGGGAGAGAGAGGTACGTGAGATATTACCATTTATTTCCCGAAGTACCCTTACTCTAGTAATAAGTGAACTGATCTTTGGCCATCCATCTCGACCTATCATTAAATCCCAGCCCCTCTTTGTCTTCTCATGTGGGCAGATTTGTCCCTGAGCAAAAATACCCATCTTGGATAATATATAGATAATTTTGTACTTTCCTAGGTTTCGAGGCTGAGGGATATATAGTTGAATATTACTTAGCGAAGAATGTATCATGTTTTATGCTGAACATATGAAACAAGATGGAGATATTAATGGCAAAGAAAATAGGAATTACATTGAAAATGTAGAATCTACTGTCCTTGAAGGTCGCGTCTTGTCATAAGGAAGTGATTTCACTATGTTAGAAGATAAGCATAAAGTAGCTCATCGTTGCATTTTGTTTAATTTCGAGGAAGTTCAACCATACCTAGAGTAATTTACTTTATATATATGTATATATACATACATATACATGTAATGAATTTATTATATATAAATTCTTATGCAATAACAAAAACTCGTATTTACTCTAGAAAACACAAGAGTGAACTGATTTGTCAAGATCGCCGATTGTGAAGAAATGATGGCCAGCTAAGTAAAAAACATTCAGGCGAGTTCAATGAGTTGTTTAAACATAAGCTATGTAAAAGGTCTATTGCGCCTCTCATATTTTGTTGGGTTATTCTATATGACAATTATTCTTATCTAATTTATCATTATTTTCATATTTCAAAAGAAATACAACCTAAAGATGTATCCCCTACTTTGGAATGGTTATCATATGGTCCAAGAAAGACAGCCATGAGTTACCGATGTTATATGATAAATGGTCACCGCTTCCATACAAAGGATGTAGAATAAGGAACTCAAAACTCGAAAGTTTCTTTGTCTGCTACTACATTATGTAGGTCGAGTAATAAAGATAATAGACAAGTCGAGAAACTTGTGACTTACTATGGTGTGATAAAAAACATTATTTTGCTTGACTATTGTACATTTCGGTATCTGGTATTCTTATACGATTGGGCAAGCATTGCAACAGGAATAAAAATTGATGACAGATTTACATTAGTCAATCTTCACCAAAGAATTACTCAACAGCAAGATCCTTTCATCCTTGCATCTCAGGCTCAACAAGTATTTTACTCCCGAGAGGTATAGGATTCAAATAAGTGCGTCATGCTGAGAGCACCTCCTCAAGGGTTTCAGGATGTGGAGTACAATACCAACGAAATGTCAACACCTATGGTTTCCCTTGAGCCTATAGGAGATATGGTAAACAATAAAGAAGACAAAGGGTATTTTTGTTAGGATTGTGAAGGTATATGGGTGCAAAACACTGCAGATGTTCAAAATAGCGAGAATTTGCATAACAATGAAGACTAGTCATTATTTTTCTATTTGCCATATGTTTTGCTTAGTTACTACTTGAGTAGTTTATCTTTTACTAATTCTTCAACATAAAAAACTTAATTTTTGTACTACCTGTTATATGTCTGGTTTAGTAACTTAGTTGAATATTTATTGTTAATTTATGAGATTATCCTGTAGTAATTTAAGATTAGGTACTTTTTCTCCTTTTATGATATTTATGCTTCTAATAGTTATACAAAATTCAATGATATTTTGATATGAGATTATGCTTTAATAGGTCTCTGGAGGTGATACTATGGATCGAAGAAATTCAGCGAAAAAGATGGCACTTGTAAGAAACTCCAAATAATATTTTTCTAATTTTAATTTCAATGACCAGTACACTTATTTCATGTTGGTAACGATACTTATAATTGTAGGTTTAAATTGACATTGCGAGAAAGGCAAAACGTACCGTTGAAAATATGGGTACAACAAATAATTTAAATCTTAGAGATAAATATTGGGTGGTTAGCAAAATTCAACTATATATCTGAAGTATACATGTGTTCTGCTGCTCATGTGCATTTATTACAGTACGTGCCACTATAGGTCTTCGTCGGTCTGCCCAATCAGAAATAGTGCCAAAAATAGTGCAGGAAGAACATAACTTGAGCCCGGGAGAAGAAGCTACTTCCGAAGCATCAAGCCAGCCTACGCACAATTTCAAGCATCGAAGGGGGCCAAACAAATGTAAAGTTATTGCAACTAAAAACTACTTTAGACGACCTCTAGAATACAACTTGTTAGGGCAACCTGTTGGGGAAGATTCGGTGGGTTACATCACATATCTTGGTGTTATAGTTAGAAAGGTGGTTTCGATCACATTTGCCACCTGGCATGATGTAGGAAATAAATTCAGAGACAGGTTATGAACCATGATTAAGGTAATATACACTTGCATTTTACATTAATTATGTTCTTAAGTAAAATTAAAAAAAAATTAACTCCTATTTGCAGCAAAAGTTTATAGTACCTTATGAGGTTAAAAAGCTTGCATTTATGACTATGGGGAAGGATTGGCGTGAACACAAAGTTCAAAAGAGAAAAGTAATTGATATTGAAGATGATTTGGAACAAGCTCTTACAAATTTTCCTGAGGATGCACCTTACGACCAATGGGAAGTTTTTGCTGAACAGTGCACGACATCCGAGTACAAGGTATGAGAATTATAGATCTACTTCTTTTTAATTTCCTTAACTTAAATTGTTTATAAATTTTTTGTATATTACTACTATGTGCAGGAAACTAGGAGAAAATACATTGAAGTCAGGAAAAACCATAAATTACCCCATGGATGTAGTTGTATAGGATACCCTCGCTTGAAGCATAAGATGGTAGTTATCTTACACGTCTATTATGCAATGGCTCACTAATTATATATATATATATATATGTGTAATAAGTGATATCTTGCATTTTTATAATATAGAATAAAGAGATTGCAGATGACGCAAAATCAGTAATTAAAAAAGTTTAAAAATTTGATGTATGGAAAAGGGCCCACATAAAAAAGAGTGGAGATCCAACAAATAGCTTGGTGAAAGAAAAAATAGTATGTACTTTCTAAGTTGATATTTTTCTTAATCATTCATTATACATACTATTGATAGCTTAATGTGCGACTTGCAATTTTTAGGATCAGATTGATGCCGGTGAAGTGGATCTCACAGTGCTTTTTGGTCCTGAACGTACTGGACGAGTAAGGGTTACGGGATTCAGCATCTCACCAATGTTTTATAACAACGTACAACATAGTGAAGTGTTAGTACAAAGTTTACAAGAAGAAGTGAAGGAATTATGAGAGGAAGTGGTACTGGTACAAGGTTTAAAAGATGAAGTAACGTCGTTGAGGTTCCAAATTGCCAAACTAGAAAATTTTATGGTATATCATATGAACTCCCTTGTTATTTTAATTTAATTATTTTATTGTCACTAATATTTTTATGTTGCGACAGGTAAACCAAATAAGTGCCCAAGATGAAACTACCCTTCTAGAAAGCAATAGATTAGCTTCGGTATGCTCTCACATGGAATTAAATTCCTTTCAATAGTTAATACTATTTAATACTTCAATTTCTTATTTTCATTCTAGCAAGGAAACCACATACCATCGTGTTATGTAAAATGCAAAGTGTTATGTAAAATGCAAATTGTTTTGACTTACACCAAGTAATATGTTGGCTACTGGTCATTGGTATAATGAGGATCCTACATGTAAAGTTCATAATGTACCTTTAGGAATTTGAATGTCGAATGTGAGTATCCAAATAGCTTTGAAGGAAGACATACCACTTACCAGAGGGAATGATCATTTGAAGACAATCAGAGATACATGCGGATCATTTGTGGCTTGGCCAATTCCGTTTATTATCAAGGAGTAATTAATTTAAGGATTTAATATAGGGCATTTAGGCAATAATGTTGAATTTGGATAAGAGTATTTCATCTTTATTAAACCTTTTTATGATGTGATTTTTTATCAAGTAGTGAATTAGTTAAGGATATTATTTTAGGGAATTTTGGCAATATTGCTCAGTTTAAATATACTTTCTTTGTTTTTATTAGACTTTAAAGATGTTATATTATGAATCTTACACTAGACTATAATGTTTTACTAATATTTATGAACAGGTTACTAATTGTTTTATTTGTAGGTAAAATCTTTTTAACTCTGCCAATAGAGCCTTACGGCTATTCATTGCCGGTCCCAAGCCCAAATAAAAGAGGAGGGAAAAGGATAAAAATTCATGGTATGGGATACTTGGAAGAAAATAACTATTGTAATACCGAACAGTTTTTAGTTTTAGGTTAGTCTTTTTTTCTTTTCTTTTTTATGTTGGAGTACTTCATTATTTTCACTTTTATATGTATAGGTTTATGATTTTCTTTTTTGTGTTGTAGTCAAAGATTCCACTAGGCAAAGATTCCACTGGTGAAACTTTCCCTAAAAAGGTAAAAAACAAATTAGTATCATTGACTACATTTCTCTTTTATTTTTCTAATAACTAAGAACATTAGTTTCTCTAAAAATTTAGGTATTATTGGTCGACAACGTGGGGAGGTTTACTTTCAGGCATGTGCTTCTATCCAGGAGGGTTGTGCCTCCTATGGCTTTCAGGCATTAAAGGATGTGTTGACGGTCAAAAGGAACATATATCCATACAAATCATTTATGGTATCTTTTGATCATATGTAAAATGTCTGGTAAGTAAATTTGTATATAATAACAAGAAGTGCCTGTCAGCCAACTCTTATAAATAGGGGGAATGTGGTGCTCACTATAGCAAATGAAGGAATGTGGTGCTCACTATTCTAGCCGATGACATGGGGTAAATATTTCATTATATGGTTTGTTATGTCCTTTCTCTTCTTTCACATTCTCTGTTTTTAATTCTTTTCTTTACTGCATACATCATTTTTGCAGTTTGGGGAAAACTTTGCAATCTATCACTTTGTTGTATACTTTTCTTCGACAAGGATTTGATGGGGAACCATTGGTTAAGAAAGCAATCCATACATAGGTTAGTGTACCCTTCTGTGTTCGTTAATTAACGAGTAATGCAGGGTTTTTTTCGTACATCTCCCAGTAATAAGTTTTAGTCCCGCTATTAGGTTGGCAGTTTTAGTCTTTTCCCATAAGTTTTGTAAGTTGTAATTAACCTATCCATGCATACACCTTTTGTGGTCATTTCGCTTAAAATTGTTTTTTCCAATTAAAAAAATAGAAGGTATCTTTTGATCCCATATCAAAATTATCGTAGAGCAAAATTTCTTTTGGGCACTAGTAACAAGTGAAGAATGAAAAAAATCATACAACAATCTTTTGCAAGCTCATGAACTCAGTTTACAGGCTGCTATATTCCTTTTTGAACTTCTTGTCATCTGTGTCTGGCAATATAAACCTTACTCTTAGACCCTGGGATTTTCGTTCTTTTGCTGCACTTAAACATGACTTCTGCTTTGGTACTTCACTGTCTTGTTCAGCTTTGGAGACCTGATTATATGTTTTTCACATGATGATTACTATGAAGCCACTAAATTGGATTTATGAGGTTAACTAATTTTTTGAGCTTGCTAGTTTTCTTCTACTTTAGATAATAAGTGGTGCCTTATTCCTTATCAAGTTATCGGTTTCGAAGTATGTTTCTTGCTTCCATATTTCATCTCTTAATTTTCTTTTACTGATGCTTATTCTTTAGATGTTTTGTTATCTTTGTCAATGTGTGTAAGATGTTTTGAATATCGATATGCTCACACTCAATAGTCATTTATCCTAACATCACTTACCTATTTGCTAGTTAACTTTTCTGTTTTAAAGAAGTAACATGCTGACATTAACTTCTGATGAGGCCATACTTTATAAGAACTAATAGGAAATATTTGGCTAATGAGTGCCATCCCTTTTGACTAACTTGCGACTATAAATTGTTTATTAATTTTTATGTCTATAGATAAATGCATTGAATTCAGCCAACAGTTTTACAGTTCTTAAGTACTAATGCCCTTTCTTTGTTTATCTGGAAGCATTTGAGTAACTTTCTACCTCTCGGGAGAGAGTTATGTAGGTAGAGAACTTTAATGCTAACTTAATTCCCTTTATTGGTATAATATTTTGACAAACAATACATGGCCATTGTTGTGTAAAGTATTTCCTTGAAAAGACATACATCATATTGGCAATAGTCCTTTCTAAAATATGTTCTACTTGATTATCAAAGATCAATTTGAAAAAATCAATTTTAAGAATTTAATATATGAGCATGTTAATCTTTATTCTAGGACATTACGTTCCCCAATTGGTTCAATCCATCATGAGGTACCGCAAGTTAGCAGGGGACGATTCAATAAAACTAAAGGGATATCTGGTATGGAGTCTCCTCTTAAAGAATTTACTAGTTTCAGGAGCTTATTAATATAAACTTCCCTAATTTCCATGATTTCTTGGGATTATTCCAGTTTTGGTGGTATGCTGGCTTGATATCAGACCAGACCTCCAAGCGTTTGAACATTTACTGCGATTTCCAATTATTTATTCAATCTTCATCCCGCTGTGACAAAATTCTTGGTATTGCTAGTGAGGAATTTGGAAATATTGACCCGTATAGCATATATTCCCCATCATGCACTGGCAAGGTAAGCTTTCCATCAAATAACCTGCTAAAAAGACTTCATGCAAGTATCCATCTTCTTTATATGTATTTTATGTTCCTTATTGGTCATTTCTTGAACTTTCCATGGGTACTTACTCTAGACAGGAGAGAAGAAGTTCTCACTATTGAATGATATTTTGCCTAATACCCACTATCTCATCTAAGTTATACAGTAAGTCTCCAAGTTTGCAACTTCTGACCTCATATTTTCAGCAAAAAAAGCCATAATTTGGAGGTGATTGGCGAAAACTGTATAGTTGCAAACTTGGGGAATCAGATTCAGAAAAACCTGAATGTCTTTATATTAAAATGATTAGATGATTGTATTTGTTGTAGTCGGCTAGACGCTTAGGAGAAAAGTATGATCCCTACACAGAGAAACACTTATCTGTTTACTTAAACTTAGTTGAGGTTCAAAAAGCGCTTCACGTTAATCCAGCGGTTGCTCTATCCAAGTAGAAAACTTGCAGGTATGATCACATACAAGAATATAGTTATTTTACTTAGAACCCATTTATTACTAGAAAATGCGATCACCCATTTATTTATCAGCGAACACCATCTTCCTAACACACCATCACCACCCATTTTTCATAGAAATAAATACGCCCTAAGACATTCTGAACGTGGTTTTTAGATCCTCTTTGACTTTGCTGCCTTCAAAAATATCATTTGAGTAGTACAACTTACACATTTCTAATATTATAAAGCAAGAATATGACCTCATCAAACAATTTTAAAATTTCCCATTTCTTAATAAAATTTTGGTAATTACCATTATCTATGCGTTTAGCCACCGGCACCAGATGTTTTGCACTTTGAAAACCATTTTGTATTCTGCTATACTTGCAGTGATGTAGTTGGTTCTAATTGGAAGGACCCCCCTTAATCAGTGCTAGACATTTATCGTATTTGGATGTTCAGGTACTTCTCAATCTTGTTTGTTTGCTTCTGATTCACTATATTCATAGATATCACGATATTTCTACTATATATCGGCCCAGTAGCCTACAGTAACAGTAACCGGCTTACTAAGCCATAACAACCCGCATTCAATATTCATATAATCCCAAAATTATCCATCATCTGCAACTTTACTTTATTTCCAATACTGTCATAATTAATACAAAGTCTCTCTAAATGAAGCTCTTAGACCTGTAGGTTATTCATTTTTTATTATTGGTTTGCACTTGAGAATTAGAAAATGTGAAATACTCTTTCATAACATCGTTTTATAGTCAGGGATGGATGCTCTGACAATCATCACTTTATTGTTGGTTCCGTTACAGGTGAATCGATTACTCAATGAAGAGGTTAAATAGTCAAAAGTTTTAGCATATATTACAGCCCTTAAGAAGTTATGCAATCATCCAAAGGTATGCTCCAGGCTCCAGCTAAAAGTAAAATAAAAGTTCTTATTCACATTCTTGAAGCTTGATTCGCTTGAGAAAGGAAAATGTAGTTTGTCAAGACTTTGGATAGATTAAAACCAGTAATTAACCTATAGATATGTAAAACTTCTCAAGTTTTTTTTTCTCTTCATCACTATATGTCTCTTTTATCTATATCCTATCATTCTGAAGCTTCTCTCTCTCTCTGTCTCCATATATTTTTTCTATATTCCCTCCAATTTTTCATATAAATTTATAAGCCATAATATTAGCTGATTTGCCTTTCTGTAATCACAAGGAAGGCAATAAACAAAGTAAACTCATAAAAAGTAAAAAAGTACAATTACAGAGTTTAATACAGTTTCTTGAGGACTCAACTCATACCTTCTCCTTTCATCATCTAAATTTGATCTGTTCCAAACTTCTTACAACTTCAAACTCTTTCAGACAGCTTTCTTGGAGATTCACTTTAAATGTTATTTTCTCCTTTTCTATTGTCAATGTCAGTGTCATACCTGTACAATGTAATATGGAAACGTGAAGAAAATCATAGCTCCTTTCTTTCGGCTTCCTAGCATGCTTGTTCCCCTAACTCCATTGAAAAGAAATATGAAGGCCTGAAGAGTGCGGTTCGAGAACGATGAATCCATTTTTACTGCAATACCCAACCAATTTTCAGATCGTTAACACCTTCTTAGATAGTTTGGACCCATCAGTTCTAATGCATTGCCTAGCCATAGAATGCCAAGCAATTTGGTATATTTGTATCTACTTGTAAAATACTTGCTAAGAAACAGGCATGCCCTAAGTACTCCATATACTAATTGATTTAATAGGAATTTGCGATACTAGCATACACCACATTCTAAAGGTCCTGAAAGTACCAACTTAATACATATTTGCCCTCGGGAATCTTTAGAAAAAAAACTATTATACTTCAAACGTAACAATGTATATTCCACCATATCATTAGTGGTAAAAGTCCATTCACATTTTATTAACTTTAGCTCAGTTGCCTTGACATAAGTTTAGTTATCCTTAGTTTGAACTTTATGGTGTCAATAATGTTTATTCTCCATTGTTATTTTATTTATTAAATTGCAGACTGTTATGCATATGATATACTAGACTTGTCGTACAGCTCATTTATGATACAATCAAGAGTGGAAGTCCAAGGACATCAGAATTTTAAGAGTGCATATGTTTCTTCCCAGTAGAAATGTTTTCCGGAAGGTTAGTTGTTTCTACTGATATTTTATTTTCTCTACATTTCATTATAAAGAGTTCATAATAAATATGGGTGTTGTCTGCTATATTAGATCGGGATCATGGACTGGTGGAGATGGATTCTGGGTTGAACTTTCAAGAAAAATGTACATTTTAACTCGGTTACAGGCACAACTGCGTCAGAAAACTTATGATCGAATAGTCCTTGTTTCAAACTACACTCAAGTATGTAAGTAATTTGCATATTGGGGTTATTTAGTTTCTGTGATTCATTTTGTCTTTGTGGCTATTCCGCATCAGAGTTCTTTGAAGTGTACTTGAGTCTAGGAGAACATACAATACTGCTAACATCACTTTATTTTATTTATCAGACTCTGGATCTTTTTGCTCAACTTTGTCATGAAAGAAGATATCCTTATTTGAGGCTTAATGGAAGCACATCGATCAATAAAAGGCAAACATTGGTTGTTTGCTTTAATGACACTACGAAGGTACACATTTTTTTGCTTAATCAGCTGAGAGTGATGCATTCGGTGCCAATCTAATATTTTGTGGGAACAAATTATTTCATTGTAAATTTATGCTTTGCAAGATGAGTTTGTCTTTCTCTTGAGTAGCTAGGCTGGTCGTTGTGGAATTAATTTGATAGGTAGAAATCGTCTTATTCTTTTTTACCCTGATTGGAATCCTGCCAATGACAAACAAGTACGTGTTTATAACCTAACTAAATATGTATTTCGTATTTTGAACCTATAGAAGAGAGTGGGGTAGCAGCTGATAAAAAAAGCTATGTCCTAAAAGCTATAATCTTCTAAAAATTGTGTCTTATGTCTTTCAATAGGCTGTTGCAAGGGTCTAGAGGGATGGCCAAAGGAAGAGTGTGTACATCTATAGGTTTTTATCTACTGGAACCATAGAAGAAAAGGACTGAATGTCCTTATTTCTTTTTTGTAACTATAGTGGCTATTTTGGCTCTTATACACCCAAACATTTGTGCTTCTATTGATGGTCAATGTAACATTATTTTTCTTAGGTTTACCAGCGTCAGATGTCAAAAGAGGGTCTTCAAAAGGTTATTCAGCAGGAGCAAAATGATAATACGAAGGCACAGGTTTGTTTACCGGTTGTCTCTTTGTCTTTCCTGTGGTTTATCTTGGCTTGAATGCGAAGTGCGATAACCATTCTGAACGCTGGGGAACCTATTCTTAACAAAATATCTACCTGATCTTTTCACATTTAATGAGAATATCAGGTAATTACTTTTTCTCTTGTGAAAAGTTAATATTCCTTCAGACATGGATGACATGGTCAAAATTTATATTAGTTAGTTATTAAGATTAATTGGGAAAATGAAGAAGACTGGGAATCTTCTATAACTTTAACTCCTATAAATGTTGGGGTTTTACTTAACCTGTATTTCTATTAAAAAACTTTGCCGCCAAGGCGATGGTTTCCACTTGCTAGCATGAATTATTCCACTACGATCGTGCTTTGCTCGATAACACTTTTTGTCTAGACCTAATAGGTTATAAGCCCTGCACTCATCCGCTATTCCCATTTAGGGGCCCACTAGGTATATCAACTTAGCAAGTCGTTGTAGGCCAGCTGGACTAGTAGGCCTAGTAGGGTGTTATTGCAAAATATGTTACTTATTTAAATAACGAAGTAAATGCCTTATACCATAATTGGTTTTATACAGGGATCAAAATATTGCCTGATATTAAGGTATATAAATTTGTATATTGAAATTTTACTGTTACAAAATATTGTCGTGTTCAATATGTTTTGATAAACCTCTAACATGTTTTGCAATGTAAAAGTTTGAAGGGAGATGTTCAACTTAATTCATATCACACATAACCTACATTTTGTTGACTTCAAGAAAGTAGATAAGTGACCATTTCAACATTAAGTTTTTCCATACTTTATTCAATTTATTTTGCCATTGTGGTTGATTTTTATTGCTGATTCTCACTTTCAGGGAAGTAGATGCACGCACATGAACCTAATTGGATGACAGAAAGTGTTCCTCTCTGTCTCTCGTCAAACCTAAGGAGCATTAGGATTGGAGTGTTTCAAGGAAATAAAAGAGAACTCCATACACTAGAGTTCTTGATCTTGCTCAAGAACGGTTTAGTTTTAGAGACGGCGTATATTGTCATTTGCAAAGTCTTTCTAAATAAAGCTCATAGACCTGGAGATAAATGAGAAGCCCTATCGGTTCTAGAATGAAGGCAGAAAGGAGAGCAAGCTCCTTGCACATTGGATAGGACAGAGCTAGGAAGAAGTTCCCTGTTGATGATATCAGATAGAAGAAGAGAGATATGAGCCTCTTCGGCTAATGAGCAGACTAGACCAACAATTTTGATAGATAGCAATTGAGTATCATCTTCTATTGGCAGGCAGGTGGCTACCTTGCAACTGAAGTACCTTATGTGCATAATATGTGATGCAAAAGCTGCAGGGCAAAAATAATTTTTTTTTTAATATTTAAACCAACAACATCGCTTTTACGGTAATGTAAACTTCTCTATTTTGAGTATCTAAGTTACTTTTCACATGAATTTAATTCTTCAATTACGTCAATTTTAACATGATGATAATTCTTCACTTACATCACTTTTAACATGACAAGAATTTATCAATTAGGTTTTTTCTTAGATGACGTGAAAAGTACCAATTACGTCGCTTTTAAATGACGTAAATGAATAGAGGTGGGTTACTTCGTAGCCACTTTTAACATCACATTTTTAACATAAAAACATCATAAAGAAAGTGACGTAGATCCATAGTACTAACCAAGTCGCCTTGGTCAACGTCGCTTGCAAAAGTGACGTTATTTCTCTTTCACATCACTTTGTTAGTGAAGTAAATATCCTTAATTGCTGTAGTGTTAGCATAAATTGGTCAAATAGACTAAGCTCGAATTGGTTGAATAGACACAACACGAATTGGTCGAATAGACTCAGCTCGAACTGGTCTTCTGGGAACTCCAGGTAGTTCCTATCATATCTTGTTCAAACGGCTTCAAGGCTCATTCGAACAAGTTGGCATCTTTTGAAGGGGTTTGATCTTCAGATCCTCCTAGATCATGGCTCCCCCCTTTAGGAGCCTTGAGCTCCTGCTTAGGCTAGAACTGGAGATGAAGAAATGCGGCCATGCCCATTTCCCAGTTGTACCACTTTGACTTACTAGGCAATTGGCCTTTCTTCCCAACTCGGAATGACTCGATACTAACCCATCTTATAGCATGAACTTTTCTCTTTAAAATATTATCCTCATGCAATTTATCTTCTCTTTCCATAAGTCATCAACTGATGGTAGGCAAGTGTCAATTGTAGAGCCTTCATCTAAAAGAGACGGCTCAAACAACTTCAAATGTTAGGCATTAATCACTGGCTCAAATAGCTTCAAATGCTCGGCGTTAATCACCGAATGCATCTTCACGAAAGGTGGCAAATCTAATTGGAATGCATTGTCACTGTAGGGGCATATCCCTCGATCTTACCCAAAGTTGAGCTCACCTAGTTTGAATTACCTCCATCTCGGACTTACGCATTTCTAACACATTTCCCCAATCAACATTCCAACCTACACCACAAACTGGTCAAGAATGTGAGCTGAATTTAAACCAAAAAACATTATCCAGTTAAAAACACTTGTCTCCCATGAACTCGTTAGTTATTCAGTTAACCGCCACTAACCGTATTATTCAGAAACATGTTCTAGCACGATGAATACCTACGGGAAAAGCCTACATAAAGGAAAAGTTACAGAAGAGACATGGACCATAAAAATTACACGACTTCTTAGTTATAAGATTAAAAGCATTTCAATATTTAGATATCACTTATAATAAAGATATCCACCTCAAGCAATAAAAATACTTTCACAAAAATCTTCCATACGAGGTCATGGTTTTTTGCCTATTCAGAGGTTTTCCAAGCTAAAATCATATGTTTCATTTCTTATTTTTCATTAGAATATCTTTACAGGATCATTGGTGTGATAGTGAATTCCAAGCCAGTTCAAGCTTATAGAATTTTGCCATTACATTGGGCGTTGTCAGTGGGAAAGATTACATTTCCATGATATCCTAAGGCAGTCTTTCACTACAACTTTTAATCATGATTACTTCTAGACGACCGGCAGCAGGAACTCAGCTCAAAGTTTCTATGGAGTCGGGGCAGCTCACAGAGTTACGGGCGAATCTCAATGCCAAAACAAATAAATGTGCCAAACTCGAACTTCAGTTAACAAAATATAGGGAGCTCCAAAAAAGAGAGCTCGATACAGAACGACAAGCTCGTTTGGTAGTGCTCAAACGGCATGAAGATCAGATGACAACAATGCAGACTGTCCTCGAGGCTCTGTAAAATACTCAACAGACTCCTCCAGCCAGAGGTCACGATCAGCTTCCAGAGACCTCCCGTATTTCTACAAGGGAAAGATTGGGGCCTCAGGGAGTCACAAGCAAAGCTATTTCCAGGAATCTACAAAATGAACTATAGCCCTCCATCCATTTGGGGGGGAGGGAGTTCAATCTAAAGTCAGTCGAGGTTACCAAATTTCTATCTGACAGGAGGAAGACCAGTGACCTCAACATCAAGTTCTAGCATGAGATCGCCTGAGTGAAGGTACGGGCACTCATCATCCATAGCCAGCTCATCCAACGATCCAACCAACACACCATTACGTCACAAAAGAGCATATGGACCAACAGATTAAGGAGTTAATCGAAGCACAAGTTATGGGTACTATCAGCGATGTCGCAAAGTAACAAGGAAATCCAATTGCTAAAGAACTATTCGATATGGAGATACCGAAAGGTTTCCATACTCCCAAAATTCACAAATACAAAGGTGTTAACCCGAAGGAACACATTCAATAGTACTGTGATTCATTGGGGTTGTACTCCAAACTCAACCACATCCTCAACCGTCTATTCACCACAAGTCTACTAGAGGAACCACTCTGATGGTTCCATTCTCTCCCTGAATACTTCACCTATAAATTCGACCAGCTATAGATGCAGTTCATCAAAACATATGCTCACAACAGAGACAAAGAAGAGAACTTGTAATCTCTTATTGGTCTTAAGTAGTCATATAGAGAGAAGCTCGAAGATTTCTCGAAGAAGTTCTTAGAGCTCGCGAGAAAAGTGGATAACCTCGATCAGAAAATAGTTATTACCACTTTTACCAATGCTCTTTGGCTCGACTGCAAGGCTAAAGAATACCTCTTCATTAACAAACCTGCGACCTTAGAGGAGATGATCACCAAAATTAACAGTTACGTCGACCTGGAGAGGATGATGTCAGAGCGACAAAAATCTACTAAATTCGTCCTCTCCACCAAGAGGCCAACAACAAATAGAATCAGTGAACCCAATGAGGAATAGGGAGATCAGAAGTGCACCAAGGAAAACATAGGCTACCCATGGAAAGGCGGTCCACCAAACAAACCCTTCCTCCCAAAATTGAATACCTGAATCTCTGTAATTTTTCTACTACTGCTGAAGGATCCACTCTACCGCGTCTCTCAACTACTGGAGCCAATCAATAATCGACCATATTGCCAGCATCATAAGTAAATCATCATACTACTGAAAATTTCTATGCTCTACAGCGGATGTTCGAGTACATTTTTAAAGAGGGACGGATGCTCGAACATATTGTCGATCTGAAGTCATACAAAGATGACAGCTATAAGAGACAGCTCAAAGTTATTCAGGTTAATGATCAAGCTAAGGAGAAGCATCTTTACCATATGCACCACAACAGCATGATCGAAATCAATCAAATCACCAACTCCAGCAGGTCAAAATGCAGGAGGCTATCGGAATGCTGCGATCTCACACCTCAGGATAAAGAAGTGAAGCTTCTTCCCGAGTCGAGCAATCGCCGACTCGGGATCTCCTTCAAAGATTGTGATACTAGCCATGCCAAGTTTCCACATCATGATGCATTATTCATAATGCTCAAGATGAAAAAATTTGTCATGCATACAATAATGATCGATACTGGAACTGGTATTGAGATTCTTTTTCAGAGTACGATCGATCAGATAGGTTTGGCCGACCAAGTTAATTAGAGCGACAGCGATATCAGTAGATTCAATGGTTCAAGGGAAGAACGAGAAGGCAAAATCATTTTACCAATTACTACAGGACTAGCCATTATCGACGTCGTTTTCTATGCTATTAATGCAAAATCTCATTATCTCGGGATTATGGGCCGCTGCAGGATACACAATATGGAAGCAATCGCTTCCACCTATCATCAAGAACTCTGGTTCAATCACGACAAAGGTATTTATGAAATCATAGGTAGTCAGAAGCTCTCTTGAGTTTGTGAAAATACTGTCTCTGCCATCCTAGATACTTAAGACAGGTTTGCTATATAGCAATTACAGGAAGCTGATCACCTCAACGATCAACCATCTACAGAGGAACCCACATAATATATCAACATTGATAATCCTAGCAGAGGTACTTACGACTCATTCAGTTCAGTTCTTATAGCTTAATCGAGATATTTTTGCATGGCCTTTAGAAGAAATGCCCGGGGTCGATTCAGCCATGGCCTGTCACAAATTAGCTATCAATATCAACGCCGCAGCGGTCAAATAGAAATAGTGACGAGTTTCACCTCATCTTCAAGATGAAGTTAACACCGAGATTAAGAAATTGATCAAAGTAGGATTCATTCGAGAAGCCAAGTATCCAGACTGGGTATCCAACATTAACGTTGTGCCAAAGAAGAACGTAAAAGTTTGAGTTTACGTAAATTTCACCGATCTGAACAAACACACTCCAGAGGACAGTTTCCCTCTTCCCAACATTCATCAGATCCCCAATTCTACAGCAGGCCATAACCTCCTTTCTATGATAGATGTTGTTTCGGGGTATAATCAAATTCCACTTCTGGAAGAAGATCAAGAGAGGACAACTTTCATCAGTGAGAGAGGTCTTTATTGTTACAAAGTCATGCCCTTAAGACTTAAAAATGCCGGTGCCACATATCAACAATTGGTGACTACTATGTTCAAAGCATACCTAGGGAAATTCGTTGAACTTTATATCAATAATCTCTTGTGCAAAAGCATACAGTCAGCTAATCACATCTCAGATCTCAACACTCTATTTTATATCCCTCGATCTTATAGGATGCGTCTCAACCCTGATAAATGTTAATTCGGGGTACATTTTGGCCGCTTTCTAGGCCACCTCATCAGCAAGAAAGGGATTGAGGCCGATCTAGATCAGATCCAGGATCCCCTCGACATGTCTTCACCAAAAACAACAAAAGACGTTCAGAAACTTACTGGCAAGATTACCGCAATTAACCGTTTTGTCTCTAAATCTTCAGACCGCTGCCGTAGGCTATTCCTATTACTCCGCAAATGTACCAAAAGAGGAAAGTTTCAGCCAAATGCAGAAGCCACATGGACACCAGAATGCGAAACAGTTTTTCAAGATCTCAAAACCTATTAGGGGAGGTCTCCCATAATGGGCACCCCAGTAGATAATGAGGAACTGATTATGTACCTAGCAGTCACAGATACTTCACTCAGCTCAGCTTTCATTCGCCTGGAAGGGAAAATAGAGAAACCAGTCTTCTTCATCAGCAAAACCCTCACACCAGCGGAAACAAGGTACTCTAAAATTGAGAAACTTCTTCTCATCTTTGTTTACACTTCGCAGAAACTCAAGCACTACTTCCAAGCTCATTCAGTCAAAGTCATGATGAATTACTTAATTCAGGAAATTTTGTCCAAGAAAGTGAAATCAATAAGAGTGCAAGAGTGGTCAGTCAGTTCGGGAGAACATGATATCAAGTTCAAACAACATCATTCTGAGAAAGGTCAGGCCGTTGCCAATTTTCTCATGATTTTTTTAGTGGAAGATCCTGAGTGGGAGGAGAACGATCCTGACCTTATAGAAGAAGCACCCGAGGATCCACCCCCAAAGCCATTTGATGAATGAGCTGAATGGATCACTTTATCAGGGTATAGGCTTCTCACAGATGGATTTCCAGGACCCACATGGTCAGGAATCGGGATCGTTTTGATTACCCCTTCCAATGACAGAATTAAGAAATCAAACCGCCTAGATTTTGAGGCCTCAAATAAAGTCACAGAGTGCGAAGCTCTCATTCATGGACTCAACCTCGCTCTTGAGCTCAATGCCCCCAAACTCTTAGTTTGCACAGACTCATTACTCATCGTCCACCACTACTCAGATCAATACAAGAAGAACGGGAAGATGATCGAATACGTAGCCCTCATTGCAGATAGGATGAGCAAGTTCGCGAAAGCAACTCTCGATTATCTTTCTCGAGGTGAAAGCAAACACGGGGATTCTTTGGCATATCTAGCCGAGGTCTTGGGTACAGAAGCTCAATATCTCCAGATTTAAATCATTTTAACCCCCGGCATTGATTGCATTTCTATATGCATGATCAACACTGGGGGCGATAAAGGGGGAGACAATGATTGGCGAAAGCCTTTCTTAGCCTACCTCAGAGTCGACAACAATTGTAACGGATCACTCCCAGCAGATCCAAAAGAACGCTGATAGCTAATCAACAACTCAAAGTACTGTACTAATCAAAATGGTGTGCTATACCGTCTCTCCGTCACAGGGCCTTAGCTCAAGTGCCTCTCCAAATCAAAAGTAGATGAACTGCTCCATGAATTACATGAAGAAACTTGTGGCTCCCATACCGTAGGTAGATCATTAGCAAATAGAGCTATCACTCAAGGAGTATTCTGGCCCAGTATGTGCAAGCAAGCAAAGGAGTACTCTCGCAGATACGACATCTGCCAAAGACAAGGACATATGATACACGCCCCTGCGCTCGAACTCCATGCAAGCAAGATTTACTGGCCATTCAAAAGATGGGCACTAGATCTCGTCGGCGAGTTCCCTAACTCTCTAGGTAACCTTCATCACCTACATGTAGCTACCGATTATTTTACAAAATGGGTAGAAGCAGTTCAACTATATCAAACCAAAGAAGAAGAGGCCATCTCTTTTATCTGGAACCACATAATTACTCGGTTTGGGTGCCCACACCTAATTCGTATCAATAACGGACCCCAATTTGTGGGAGATAGAGTCATAACCTTCTTAAACCACCATAATATCATCCACTTACCATCAAATCCTTACTATCCTCAAGGCAATGGCCAAGCCACAATCACCAACAAAACCATCGAAGATGGACTCAAAAAGTGGCTTCACTCACAAAAAAGTGGAATCGGGTTTGCGAGCTGCCTCATGTCCTATGGGCATATTGTACCACTCCCTAACAATCAACCGGGTATACCCCATTCCTCCTTGCTTACGACACTAAGGCCATCATTCCTTCTGAATATCATCATCCAGTTCGTGATCATGAGCTAACTGACGAGGAAAATAAGTTTGAGTTGGCTTGCAACCTCAATATGATAGATGAAGCCAGGGAACGCGTTATCGCTAACCTAGGTCGATATCATCATATGCTTGCCAGATCGTACAATAATCGAGTCAAAAGTTGTACCTTCCGGATAAAAGATCTCGTCCTCAGAGAAATTCCTCAACATCACAAAGAGCCTTACGCTGGGAAAATAGCTGACAATTGGGAGGGTCCGTTCATTATCACAGGCCTCTCAGGCATGCGATCATATTATCTCATGAAAGAAGAGGGAATCCCCATTTCAATCCTTGGAACACTAGGCGACTGAAATGGCACTATCGCTAAGCATCTTACTACTCCATTTCTTTTCCTCACTTTGGTTGATTTGTTTTTTCAATTCCAAAAGTTAGATTTTCATCTCCATCCAATATAAATTCTAAACTTATTAATAAAACTTCCAAGTTTTTCACATCTCTCTACGTAATCTCTCTACTTAAGTAGATTCGACCACATTCTATAGATTAAAGCATAGATAATACTAGCTAGCAATCGATCTGATTCCAGTTAGATCAAGGATATCACTTGATTTAGCTGACTCTACTCAATCTATGTGATTATAGCAAGTATAGAAGCTTGTTTAATATCAAAGATTCTACCAAACAACAAATATGGCATAGATAATACTAGCCACTACTTTAATTTGTTTGGGTCATTTATAACGACTGGATCAAGGATATCACTTGATTTAGCTGACTCTACTAAATTTTTGCGATTGTAGCAAGTGTAGAAACTTGTTTCATATCAAAGACTCTACCAAACAATAGATAGGGCATAAATAATACTAGCCACAACTTCAATTTTTTGGATTATTTATAACAGCTGGATCGAGGATATCACTTGATTTGGCTGACTCTACTAAATTTTGGTGATTGTAGCAAGTGTAGAAGCTTGTTTCATATCAACGACTCTCTCAGGCATAAGATAAGGCAAAGATAATATTAGCCTTTATCTCTTTTAACATGTCTGGAACATTTTTATAGTTCAATCAAGTTTCAACTTGGTTTAACTCAAACCATTTCTGCGATTGAAACAAATATAAAATTTGTTTTATATCAAAGACCTCACCAGACACAAGATAAGGCAAAGGTCATACAAGCTTTCATCTAATTCAATGTGTCTGCGACAGATACTATTTATTTTTCAGGTCGAATTTACATTGCAAGATATTCTTTTCTGTTGATTGAATATCAGTCGTACTTCCCCCTACATCAAGGGGTCGAACATTCAATTCATGAATTGTAACAATTTTGACCCTCTCTATCAGATCAGCAGGTCGAGGACCTAAATTGGTTTCTATTGAGGCCAGACAGTTTCCCCAATCAAAGTTAACTTCATAAATACATCCCTTATCTGACAGACTTTTAAACAAGGTATCTCGTTCTAACTCAAGTCTTTTTACTTCCTCTATAAAATACGCAACAATCATCTTTAACAGGTCTGAGTGTGACGCGTCACGTATGACCATCATTGTAAATTTTGCCTTTACCTTCTCGATACGTGACTCCAATCTAGCATACATATACTTATGATGAGCCATTTACCTATCGACCCGAGCATCATGAACTGCATTCTCTTCCAAAAAAATTATATATTTAGCTGATTCAGCCAGGTTCAGGGCCCCTAAATCTACAACCTGGGCACGAAGTCTCTCGATTTCAGCACTCAACTCTTCCCTAGCTAGAATTTCTTTTAATAATTCTTCTTTCCTCTTCATCAACGTTTCCTTTGCCTTGATTTCTCCTTCCAGGGCCTTCTCTCTGATAAGAGCGACATCCAACTTCTGCTGGCATTCTCTTAAGTGTACATTTCCTCTTTGAACATGCCCCTGAGTGCAAGATACATCACTCTATAGCTCTCTAATTTGACCTGAGGGACTAACTACATCCCCTCAGACTAAAGGAGCCTTAACCTCATTTTTGCTTCCCCCTGAGCGCTCTCTAGCCTCGGCCTTCTTGGCACGCAGAGTAGCTTGCACCAATTAGGTCTTCTGTCGTGCCACACTCTCATTTAAATCGCTACACCTTCGTTGCATTTCCCAGAACTACATATCCTTGACAGGTAAAGCTATATGCAAGTGCTCAGTTGCTGCTTCCGAAGCTGATAGATTTTCTTGAACTACCCTAAGCTCGTTGTCTTTCTCAACAATTTTTTTTTCAGTCGCTCCAGCTCGTTTCTACAATTCTGAAGATCAGATTGAAATTGTCCCTTCGATCTTTCTAACGCCTGAATACGGTATTGAGCCATTTCAGCTAACTTACACTTAACCATCAACGCATCAACCCGAATTTGAAGCTTCGCGGTATGCTCTGTCATCTCCGCTAGCTCTTTCATTCCCTTACCTATTTCGGCATCTTTCTCTTCGACCTTATGATTAAGATCGGAATCAGCCTGGGTTACCTCCACAAGTTTAAAATGCACTTTTACGTGTTGATCCTCTCTATTCTCATTCGCCTCCCTCATCCTATCCAACTCCTCTATAAATTCCCGATTACATTCAAGTACATCGTCCTCACACGAGCGAGCTGAATCCAATTCGACCTGGATAATATAAAGATTTTTTATGCAGTTCGATTCAAGGTACCATCAATATTCATATGTATATATGTAACATTTCTAGATTATAATTTCTAACATCTGTAATGTGCAAATACCTTTAGACTCCTATTTCATCAAGGTACACTATCAGATAAACGCTCCAAGTGGTATATTACGAAATCTAAGGTACATACTTTTTTGCTATGCTACTTTGTATAAAGAGCGTTGGATTTATTTTTTTATGCACTACATTAGTATTCTTTTCCTACTATTGATAACCGAATTTTCAATCTACATCTACATCGCCATCCTATTTATTTGGTGGCTTAATTTTAATATAACATTCAAGTCAAAAGACCTATTCCAATCTAACCTGTAGCTTCGCTTGCGCAGATAGCAAGGCTGAAGAGATCTTTATTTCCCTGGCAAGCCCGGTCTCAAGATCTTTTATTTTGAGACTCATTTCTCTAAGTGCCTACAAGAAGTTTATAAAAATACACAGTCAATCTACAGAAGTCTCTTCCATACACACAATAGTTTACAAACATTCATATAAGAAAACAACTCTACCCTACCTTCTCATTATCACCCTCTGGGAGCTCGGTGTCATCCCCTTGGTTGTCAAGCACTGTTTGGTGGGAGACACCATCCAGAACATCCATGACCCCAACCACTTCCACTTCTTCATCGTCTCCCTCCTCAACATAGGTGTCCGCCTTAATGGCATTCACCTCCTCCTCATAATATCCCTTCACCATCAAGTGGCCCCTCAGCCTGTCACGCTCCTCTACCATCTTATCCAGATTGGCTCGTGCCTCTACCTGCAGCTGACTAATGGCCACGGCATGGGAAGATTTCAGAGCACCCAGTTGCTCTGCTTTCTTCAGAGCATCAGTCCTGACTCGAGCTAGTTTCTTCTCTAGCTCGATCTTCTCCTTCATTAGCTCAAATTTTTCCTCCTCAATGCCGAGCCTAATTCCCTTAACTAAGAGAGAAACCTGCAAAACATAAAATCGATCTCAGCGATTAGATCGAACCGCATTAAACAACTCTTTCACATAATATAAGCTTACCATCTTGCTCGTGTCTTCCTCTCCATGAAGAGCCGCCAACCTGGCCCATTCCTTGACCTCTTTGAGGTCATCCACCGCAGCAGATTGCCCCTCAATGACCTTATCCCCTGACTCCCCTGAGGGTTCAACCCTTCTCATTTTCTCTTTTGCGACCTTACCACTTCCAGTGGTACCAGAGGTCAGCAAAGCCTTTAACATCCATTTTTTCGGATATTTTTGAGCTATTTTGCTCGACTTAAAGGGCTTTGGCTGGACTGAGATGTCTATGCCAGGGGTCTTGGCCAAGTTGGTTTGACCTTCCCCACCAGTTGCTTGCTTCTTCCCATCCTCAGTACCCACCATCGACCATGTCGACTGAGCTTTCTGAACCATCTTTGACCTACTATCAACCCTCCTCTTTCTACTGAGGCCGAGTCCTTCTAACACAAATTTGAGCTCAGCCTCCTCCGCAACTTCGTCCAACAATGACTCTTTCCTCTTCACTAGGGACTTCACACCTGCCATGCGCAACATTTTATTATCAATTAAATGTATTAATTCAAATATAGCAATAATTTTTTCTATGCATGACTATACTTTACTTACTTTGTTTTACAGTTCTAAACTGAAGGTCCAAAGGTTCTTCGTCATCTCTCAGAAGGCAATTACCCTTCACCCATATAACGTTGTCATTCCAGGTTCGACCAACTAAATTCAGGTCGAAGAAGCGACGCCGAGTTGCGCTCGCACAGATATATGACCCACCATTAGCCTTATAATTCTTCACCCCATAAAACTACAAAACGTACCCAGGGGTTATCCTCCCCACTTTCCCCTCATTTTCCCATTTTTTGTTCAGATGATCTCACACGGATATAACCTCCCACATATTCCCGTTCAATTGAATAGGACATGCCCCTATTGCATTCATAATCCCCTTTGCCAAATTGGTAAGGAAAAGACTTAACCCGTTCTCTAATTGAGACAAGTAATACAAAAAATCCTCTGGGAGGTCACTCCGGACATCCCCATCGAAGTAGTCTAATGAGATTGATTCATCTATACCCCTATCTCATTTTTCATCTTCCAAGTCAGCCAACAAATAAAAATACTCTTCCCCCGCCACTACCGTGCAACCCCTAAATTGCCTACCGACATATTCCACACAGTTACCCCACTTATCTCCTATGGCTACCTTAGCCTTATAAAATTTTCGAAAGGCATCAGAACCAGGAGGATAAGATATCAATTAGCCTAGAAAACTCATAAATTGTTTTGATCCTACTTTCACCTCACTATCAGACTTAGCCGTTCGACCAGAGGTCGACACCTCGTTAACAAACGAACTACCCATCTCGCAATAATTTTTACAGGCAAATTTTTAACCCTACACATATGCCTCTCATGCTCGACCTACATACAGGTTAAGGTAACTATCATTATTTCGTATATGTCAACCATTTATGCACAATATATACCTTTAATATTCGATGAATATGTCAAAATTACATAGATTGCATTAGATAGTTGTTTTCAAGATTTGCTTGAACAATACGATTGCGATTTTCACAAACATACATACTATGTACGTCTCTACTAACCTTCAGTGTCCGAATGAGAATCAGCAGTAACGCCAAATTCTTCCCTCACGACGTTGCTATATCACCACCTATGTGATCCAGTATCTTTTGTTCTCTTTAGCCTTGATCACCTTCAGATAACTCTTTGTCAAATCCCCTGTAGATTTTTCTTCTCTCTCTCTGTGTACTCTCAAAATTTTCAAAAGTTGAAAAATGCTTGATTAGTGACGAAGAAGCACTATTTATCATTTCTCTCTCTAGCGGCTGGCAGTTATTGTACCTCGCACAACCCGTCCTCAGTTTTGAAACTGAGGCGTCCTTTCCACAACCTATATCAGACGTCTTGCACCTTTTCACCAAAACTACATTTCCATCATTACACCTCCCCTCATTTTTTAACATTTTTTTCTCTCATCTTTCCATATCTTTTCCTGATCTTCATGCACTCATGATGACTCACTCGGTACGCTATCAAATTTCTGTAGCTTTACGTACAAAACAAAACTAGAAGGTTCTGCATTTCCTCATTTTTGTTTCTCTGTCCCTATTTATTAGACTTATAGTGATTGATGTCATTTTTAAAGTTGAGCAAATTTTCAAAATTATTCAAAATTATTTGCCAAAAAAGTCTTAAAACGGCATTTGCAACTATAGAGGATCCGATTGACTTACAGTTTTTCTGTTACATTCAACAAACTTCTATTTATTTATGAAAAACACTTTATACAAACATCTAGAAAAGCCTTAATGACTGGCGACATCATCCAATCGCATTAGTCGTCAACCCTCAGACCTTCGAATTCGATCTCAACCTCAGCAATTAAACCAACCATCACTTCTTGATCTACCGGATCCCTCACCAGTTCCTGAAGGCATACCTCATAGAAATAACGAGCGCACTCAAGTTCCCTAATCCTTACATCTAATCCTTCGAGCTGACATTCCCTCACTGGAATCTCAGTATCATAACCAAACACACACAAAATCCTTTCCCGCACTTTAGCAGTCTTTATAGCCAATCGTCCTTCTGCGGCATGACGAATCCTCTAAGATCGAGTCCGTACCATCCTGATCTCTTCTCCATTTTTTCACAAATCATCCTGCTCATATTTATACATTTTTCACACACTTTCCCCTTGAAACGTGATTTTTACCTTGAATCTCATAACATAAAACCTCGTAATCTTAAAATAGATTATTTGACTTATCCTTTCACTCTAGTACCTGCATTACATTATTCATCAGAACGAGCTTATTTTTCCAAGGGTTATAATTCTATCGACCTGTAGTAGCTCGAATTGTACTTATATCACAACGTCATTGTTAGTAAATATTTATCTCAATTCGAACATCACAACAACAGTGTTCCTAATATTCATAAACTCTTATTTATTTCACACATCCTACACAATTCAGTTTGATTCTAAGAGACATTTTCTATCTGCATAATAATAGTAATTGAATAACAACTTTATATTCATATCGAAATGTTACATACAATTTTGCAGATAAAAAGTTTTTCAGTACATCAATCTCAGGTATATTACAAAAACATTATCCATCCAGAACCAAACTCCAGGTACTTTACATATAACAAGTTTTTCCCTGCTTTTGAAAGTCACAGGTCATTCAAGCATTCCACCGCATCAACTCCTCTACTACTTCTTGCTTCAGTGATCTTTTGCCCCGATGCAAAGCAGAAATTAGAAGCAATAATAAAACTACCCTCGCATGAGTTTGGTTAAAGCCTAGGCAAACTTCAAACGGAAACTATGCAAGCAGCAAACACAGTGTTAAAACCAAATTCTCGAACTAGAGGTCTTCTGAGCACCAAAAATTGATGGAAATAATAAAGCAGACTACCATTAATTACCGCCCTCCACCACTAATACCACCCCCTCCTCTGAAACTACCACCACCAAAGAGTTGGTAGAAATGAAAAGGGCCCGACCTTAAAATCCATGATGATGCACTAAATTAGCATAACCGCCCCACAGTTATGCTTATCCCTGCATATGAAGCCCTAACCATGTCTTCCGCAAGAGTACAGAGATAGGCCCACTGGTCCTCACCTGTCAAGATGACAACATGAAACCTTCACTTGCAGTAGAATTCTTCCTCAGCCTTAATCGCTTCATGATTCGACAAACCTAGATACATCGGAGGAACAGGAGCGGGTATGAACATCTCCAAGGATGGGTCACCGAAGTATTTCAACTTCAACCTCCATATTTTGGATGCAATCCTCTCTTCAAGGACCATGCTACGAGTTTTCACCATTGACAAAAAATTTTAAGGGGTTTCACACAACAGCAAGCGTACTCTGCTCTCAAACCGATACAGGTATCATTTAAATAATACCACATTTAATGTCCAGGTACGTTTTACCAAGAGTCATCATTCATTACGGACACAACTTTTCATATCATAACTGTCACATACATCAGCATCAACATCCTCATTAAATACACGTTATTTTTAAAACCGTCATTATTCTTGCCCACTTTTCAAAATTTTCAAACCACTTTACAAGCTAGTCATTTCTTAACCAAAGCCAACCGTAACTTCGGTTGCGAGGGGGCGATTGTAGGGGCTCATCCCTCGATCTTACCCAAAGTCGAGCTCACCTAGTTCGAATTACCTCCATCTCAGACTTACGCATTTCTAACACATTTCCCCAGTCAACATTCCAACCTACCCCATGAACTGGTCAAGAACGTGGGCGGAGCATAAATCAAAAAACCTTATCCAGTCAAAAATACCTGTCTCCCACGAACTCGTCAGTTCTTCAGTCAATCGCCACTAACCGCGTTATTCAAAAAACATGCTCCAGCACGATGAAGAACTGCGGGAAAAGCCTATATAAAGGAAAAGTTACATAAGAGACAGGGACCAAAAATTATACGACTTCTTAGTTACAAAATTAAAAGCATTTCTATATTTAGAGATCACTTGTAATAAAAATATCTGCCTCAAGCAATAAATATACTTTCACAAAAATCTTTCATACGAGGTCATGGTTTTTTACCTATTCAGAGGTTTTTCACGCTAAAATCACATGTTTCATTTCTTATTCTCCATTAGAATATCTTTACAGGATCATTGGTGTGATAGAGAATTCCAAGCCAGTTTGAGCTTACAAAATTTGGCCATTACAGTCACCAATATTCTTGAGTATAGTGAACGGACCATAACAGATATGCTTGAGTTTTCTTACCTTCTCCCTTTAGTCGTTCTGTACCCAAATGCAACCAAACTAGGTTACCCTCCTGAAAAGTATACTCAACCCGATGCTTATTGTGTTAAGCCTTATACTTTTCTTGAGTCTTCTTCAATTGTACTTTAGCCACCTCATGAACCATGCTTATCCTCTCAATAAAATGTTGAGCTTTAACTTGTTCCTCTTCCTCCTTTCCTGACACCATCTTGTCACCAAAACTAAAAGCCATATCAAATGAGCTTTGTGGCAAGTACCCCAAACAAACTTTAAATAGAGACTTCAAAGTAGAACTATAAATTGCTCGGTTAAGCACAAACTAAAGATACGGTAAACTCTCATCCTAAGTCTTAGAATGCTTAGAATGGAATCCCCATAATAAGTGAACCAAAGTGTGATTAACTACCTCTGCTTGCCTGTCAGTCTACGGATGAAAGGCGGTACTTCTCTTCACCTTAGTGTCCATCATTCCCCATAACGATCTCCAGAAATACCCTAAAAAGTGATTATCCCTATCATAAATAATAGAAGAATGGAGCCCAGAATACCTTCAAACATCTCTTAAAAACAATTGCGCCGCTCCTTCCCCGGTGACCATCTTTTGGTATGGAATAAGAATAATCATCTTCCAGAATTTATCCACCACCACACAAAAAAGTCATTCTTACACTTGGTCATGGGCAAACCACCTATAAAATCTATCAAAATACTTTCCCAAGATCGGCTAGGAACTGGTAAGGGTAAGTACAGTCCTAACTTACGGTTGGAAGGCTTTAATGTGCTATATAGAACGTAACCACGAACCACACGAGCAACATCCACCTGCATCATCGGCCAATAGACATAATGCCACAAATTCAAAAGAGTCTTTTCAACCCTAAAATGACCTGTCACCCGGGAGCAATGTACCTCCCTAATCTAATGCATATGGTTTCCACCCTCAGAAATACATAATAGACTACCCCTATAAATCAAACCATTCTTCAATATATACTTGCATGTCTTACCTTGCTGTAACTTCTAGTTAATCACATTAAGCTCCTTGTGGTCATCATACCCTGTAATATATTCAGAAGGAATAATAGGCTGTATCTGCAAAGCTACTAACAAAGCGGAAATAGTTTGTAATGGGGGTCGAGATAACATATCAGCCATTTTGTTATCCACTCCTTTCTTATACTTGATCATCAAGGGGAACTGCTATAGGTACGACATCCAATTCATATGGTGAGCTTGCTGCAGCTTAGACAGCGCAGATAAGAATTGTAATGGTTAGTAATCGGAATGTGCCACAACCTCATTCCCCAATAAGTAACTCCGCCAATGTTTTATTGATTGATATAATGTGTAGAAATCTTTATCGTAGGTAGGATAGTTGCATACTGCCCTTGTAAACAACTCAGAATGGTAAGAAATTGGCCGCCCATCCTATAATAGAATTGCTCCTAATGCATATTTGGACGCATCTATTTGGACCTCCAAAATCTACTACAAATTCGGCAGTGCTAACACCGGCGCATCTATAATCTTGCACTTCAACAATTGAAAAATCTTCTCATGGTGATCTTCCCACATAAACTTAATACCCGCCTATGTCAAGGAATGCAACGGTGCGGCTATTTATAAATAATGGCAAATAAACTTCTGTAAATACTGACAAGAACCCATAAAACTTTTTACTTTCGTTACTGCAGGGGTATAGGCCAATCAGTAATGACTAAGACCTTATTTGGATCTACCTTAAGCACACCGCCACCAATAATAAATTTCAAGTATACTAGCTCCTTCTTCCCAAATTCATACCTCTTCCTATTTAGAAAGAGTTATTTTGATCGCAATGATTCCAATAATTTGCGAATATGCACGAGGTGCCCCTTCCATGTTTGACTATGTATTAAGATGTCATCTAAATATACAATCCAAAATCGACAATAAAAGCACGAAATACTTTATTTATCAACCGCTTAAAGGTCACTAGAGCGTTACATAACCCAAAAGGCATTACCAACTACTCAAAGAGTTCTTGTTTGATCTTGAAAGCCATATTCCAAGTATTTTCTTCCCATATTCTAACTTGATGATAGCTCGACTTAAGATCTAGCTTGGTGAAAAACCAAGCCTTTTGTAACTCATCTAAAAGTTTGCCAATCTATGGAAGTGGATAACGATTATTCACAGTAATCTTGTTCAGTCTTCAATAATCCACACACATTCTCCAAGATCCATCCTTCTTTGATACCAATAATATTAGTAAACTACAAGTTGAGCAATTTGGATAAATAACCCCTTACTCTAGGAGTTCTTGTACCTGGTTCTTGATCTTATCAGACTCGGTTATAGAAGTCCGATACAACCCAATGTTGGGTAGTGGCTCATCATTCACCAAGGTAATATCATGCCCCACATCCCTCATGCACGGTATCCCTTCTATGCCCAGAAACAAGTCTTTGTACTTCTCTTTCAACTTCCTCATTTTGGTTTATTGCTTAGGAGACATTGTCAAAGTAGATAACACCTTAGCCGACTGACCCTCTTGAACCGGTCGCACCAACAACAATACAAACTTGCCGCTTATATTAACCAACCTCTTCGCCTGAGTCGCTGCTAATAAATTATTGGTGGTAACATGTTCCTTACAAACATGTATATGAAACTCCATCTACTCCTTCACAAGATGGTACTTGCGAGCTCTACGGCAACGAATCCTATCTCGATCTAAAAGATAAGGGTTACTCAAGATGACTTGACACACGCCCAAAGGAACTACCTCACACGTTACTTCATCAATAAACTTTTTAGTAATCGCAAACTTGAACGTACACTGCTTCTCGATCTTCAACTCCACATCTTTCTAAATCCAACCCAAACCATATAGCTTAGGATGAGCCATAGTAGTCAAACCCATCTTTTGTTCTACCACCTCATAAATCAAATTCTTTTGACTTCCCAGATCAATGATGGTCTCAACTAAGCTCTACTTCACTTGAATGCTAACATGAAAAAGTTCTTCCCTACTCATTTCCTCGGTAGCCATAAGTTACTAAAATATAAGGGTAAGTTTAGGATTTGGCTTATCTAAATCTAGAAGATCAATAATCTTTACAGCTAGTACATGTTTCTCTTTCTTGCTCTTCCCCCCCCCCCCCTCGGCCTAAGCTCCGAGTGAAGTTTTAAACATTTAAATGAAATGTGCCCATTTGCCTAAGAATAACTGCAATAATTCTCCTTAAATGAAATCCATATATCCTTTGGACTCCCATTTGTGTTTATTCTTCCAACTAGACTTGTACCCCGACTTACTATTATCGTCTTTCTTTTCACTCTTCAAGTACTTGCCTTCAACAACAATTAGTTTTATGGCAGCATCTTTGATATTCACCACAGTAAAGAGCTTCAATTCCCTTCTCATGGACTCTGACAAACCCCTCGTATACTTCATGAGCACCTCATACTTGTCCACATCAATGTCCAAAACTAACGCTTGGTTATGAAATTCCGTAATGAACTTTTGTACGGATTGCCATACTTTTGGCACAAATTATGTCATTTAAACCATCTCCCTTGCTCATACCTCATTAGACAAAATTATTTCCTCACCAGCACCTTAAACTCCTTCCAACCCAAGCTTTCTACTTCGCGACATTTTTTATGGAGCTTCTGCTACGTGAGTGCATGTCTTGCGAATTTCAATGTTAAAAAGCATATTTTCTTAGAATTGGAGTATTTATAAATAGAAAAATAGGTTTCTAGCATATCTTACCAATTATTTAACTTCCCGACATTGATTGAATCATCGAATATTGAAATCTTGATTTTAAATCGATACGAAGATTAGGCATAGGATCCATTGACTTACCAATAACTAATCGCTCATCAACGGATTCGACATCACTAGGATCACTATCTATCTCCGCGATACCACCATCTCTATCCACCTTTGCAATACATTACTTCCTCGTGCGGTTTTACTGTTTCACCGAAGTGAAAGCTTTTGTGAGGTTCGCAAGATGTAAATCCTCTACCAACTCCCCTAGAGTAGTAATTAGGTCAATTTTTTTTTCCAAAGTCGTGAGTCGATCTTCAGAATCGCCCATCTCCAAATTTACCTTTTTAAAGTTTAGTTTTGGATAAATCTTTAACGGACTCACTAGGTTATCTTTTATTTATTTGAGTCGGTCATATGTAAATAACATAAATTCTAATCTCCCCGCCCCCCGAGAATCATTACTGGAACTAATACCAATTAATCCACAATCAAATCAAGAGTAACCGAATTTGAATAATAGTAGGAAGAACAAACAAATTGGCGGGTAAATTTCCCTTTTAAAGCTTCAATTGCTTAATTACTTAACTTTAATTGAATTCCTTTCTAACCCTAAGTCTCTTTTACAAAAACTGGGATTGATCAAAGATACTTTCATCTTGCTTAGAAATATTGAAGGAATACGATAGTCGTTCAAACGAATCCATGGGTCGTTCGAACGACTTGCCAAATTAAGCCTAAGAAAAGCCTCTGGGTGAATTGGTCTTTTAGGATCTCTAGGTTGCCCGAACGACTCTTATGTCGTTCAAACGACTTACCTATTTTTGCCTGAAAATTGCCTAAACTTGAATTGGTCTTCTGGGAACTCCTGGTCATTCGAATGAATCCAAATGTCATTCGAACGACTTGACTATTTTTGCCAAAAAAATATACTCATCTTAAATTTTTCTTCTGGGAACTCCAGGTCGTTCGAACGACTCCAAATACCGTTCAAACGACTTGACCATTTTTGCCAAAAATAATAGACACAGCTCGAATTGGTCAAATAGAATCAGCTCGAGTTGGTCAAATAGACTCAGCTCAAACTAGTCTTCTAGAAACTCCAGTTCATTCCTCTCATATCTCGTTTGAATGGCTCCAAGGCTCATTTGAACGATTTGGCATCTTTTGAAGGGATTCAATCTTCAGATCCTCTTAGATCACTGAGGGACAATGCGCTAGACAAATATGTAGAAGAGGATGAAAGAGAAGCAAGTAGGGAAATAATCCCGTGTGGCAAACCAAATCACCCTAGTTGTTTTAAATGTAACTATATCTAAATGAATGTATTTTTTTGTCAGTTCGAATTGAATAAATAAAATATTTTCCACAAATTTTGTAATTATTAACTATATTTTTGTTTTTGATAAGGACGAGTTTATATTCAAACTATTTGGCATAAGTTTACTTGATTCGTGCCATCTATAGGGGAATGTTTCATGTGCGATAGCTATTTTTTGTCGAAGACAAACGTTGAATATTTTAAATTTGAAATTATTGCTTTTTGAAGTGATAAAGGGTCTGTAGTATGAATGTTTTGAGGAAAAGAATTGTGAGTAGTCGTACATAGTGGATAATACTAAGGCTTTCTTAGGAATGAGGAGTGAAGGTAATTAATGGCTAGCGTAAAAAAGGACTGTGATGACAAAAATCGTTACCACAAAAGTAATGATGAAACTGGGTGGCAAAAGGACGTCCCTATGCATTAGGCAAGGGTGAGTGACACGTATATAAGAGAGTTGTGATTTTAAAAACTAAGAGAGAGTATAAAAACTTGCCTCTCTCTTCTCCATAGGTTTTCTACAGTTTTAGAGAGAGAAAAAATTATGAAGAACAGAACGTTTAGAGAGAAAAAGCACCTGAACTCTAAAGATCTTCCACCATCGTTGGTAAGAAACTCTTATGGTGGTACTACTCTCCTTGAAGGTCAGCACAAATAGAACATTATTTCAAAAACTTTTAGCAAAGCAGATGATTATGAGTCTTCTAGCACAGGTTAATGTGGATTTAATCCTGTAATGCGTACTTGTATTTACACTTTAGTGTTTGTGAATGTCTAGGATTTGTGGTAAGTTGGGATTTTAGGAGTGATTTGGGAACTTTTGTTCCCAAATGTTTTATTGTATGATTTTGCATTTGGGGAAATTGTAGAGTAAGTTATTGTAGATTTTGGGGCTTTGATTCCCAACTTTCTTTATAATTTTGCTTGTGTCATGTGAATGTTTGCGTGGGAAGTTTGGGGTATGTTGAGCATTTCTTTCGAAGTTTAAATTCCAATAAGGGAAAAGTTTGTTGTAGGGGTTATTGAGTAATTAGGAGAAAATAAAATTTGTAGGATTGTTCTATATGTTTTATAAGTTTTAGCCCAGTCTATTAGAATAGATCATGGAGATTAATTTAGTAAACACCTATTTCTTTGAATTGTAGGTAGAGTATGCATACTAAGAATTTAAGTCCTAGGAGTAAGTTTGCAGTTTCAACGAGCTCAGAAGAAACATCGTCATCTGGTAAAGAGGACGATTGTAATAATATAGAGGAGGTCATAGACAGTAGGGAGGCATTAATAGTTGTGATAGAAAATGTACATATTCAGGTCGATCATAGAGTAGTGGAGGTTGTTGGAAGGGAGGCAAGGTGTGATGAGGTGGAGTTTTGCATATATTCGGAGAGGGTAGATGCTAGAAAAGAGTTTATGAGATACAAAATGAAACAAAAAGGGACATGGGGGGAATATGTAATGGAAGATGGTTTGTGGTTTAGGGTATTTTTCCCAGTGGAAGGGGGGAGGGAATGTGTTACCAAGTTCATGGCCTTGAACTCTTTTAATTAGATAGGGAAATTTAGAATGATGTGACGATAGTAAACTATAACAGATCCATTAAGTTAGGCCCAGAAGATGGTTTCTTATGTGATACTAACCAATTGTTGTATGGCCTTAGAGTACCATTAACCTACTTCCAAAAAGGGTCATGAATCTATTATACTGCTGCCTAATGCAGCTAAATAGGAATGTAGATGAGATGATAAGTGTCTGTGAGGCTTTAAATGAGAGGTGGAAAATGAGTGGTGATGCTAAGAATTTTATCCCTGCTTATGTTATAAAATATTATAAGATGTAATATCTGAAAGCTAGTAAGAGTTGCTACATGTATAGTGATTCATCGAGACCAAAGATTTTTTATTTTGATTCTGCTCGTCGACCATGGAACGACAATCTTGTGTTGGTTAGGGGCAACTATATGCAGATCCTAGATTAACCAACGCTTAAGCTAGAATTTAAGTATTTTAATCTAAGTAAGTGTCCATTGCTATCTTGAGTAAATGTCTTGACATATTTGAGCTCCTTATCATTTCTTGTATTTTCTTCTATCCTCAAGCCATCACTATTTATGACGATTCGAGCTTATTTGATTATGTATCTCTTGAACAGAACTAGCTAAAATGAGTTCTTGGGAATTTCAATATCTAGAGGGAAAAAAGGGTAAACTCAGAGATTCCCAAAGTCCAATGCATTAATCAGGAATGAGCAATTGTTGGTCGAGGGGAGAATCTTAACCAAAAAAATTCTTTAGGGAATACTGGTGATTTTGACCTCCCTTCTGTACTTGATTTTATGAATATCCCACTTCCTTAGTCTTTAAGTGGTAGCCAAAAATTTTGTAGGTTAAAAAGGTTGAATCAAGAGCTTCCGCGGTCCACTAAAGAGGTTCCACTGGTATCTGAAGGTGTCACTTTGCCAGTTCTGGACAGCTTTGAGGTTAGGGTTTCAAAAAGACAAAAGCACGATGATGCGGGCACGCAGGATAAAGACAAGTTAGCGCTAGCAAGGCAGAAAAGCCATGAGCTTGAAGGAAGTGACCAAACTCGGTCTGACGTGATGGTAAAGCTTAAGGCAGTGGAGAATCGCTGCTTTCGTCTTGTTGAGAGCCACCCAGAAAAGCTCGAGGAAATCTTCTGAGAGCAGGCTACACAGGTAAATTTTCATTGCGACATGATTTTGTGGTTTGATATTGTTTAGTATGATTATTCCTGGGTAAAATAGTATTTTACAGCTGTCTATGTTGGTGAGGGTTCATCTCAATTTCTCTTTAAGAGGAAAAAAGACTATTTGAAGCTCTCCCACAAGGTCGAGGCTCAAATGGAAGATAATGTACAGTTAAAAGCTCAGTTGAGTGGATTGACTCCTAGTTTTGAGACAGAAGAAAAGAAAGCTATGGAGGAAGCTAAAGCGGCCGTAAGGCTGAAGCTCCAGACTCAGTTGTCGGAACGTCAAAAAATTATGAGGAAGACGATGAAGACGATTATGGTTGGGTAAAATAACCTAATCCAGTTGTATCGTTTCTTTGGTCTTTCAGAAAATGATATTACTCTTGGGCACGCTGGTAGGTATGAAGACATCATCTTCCCTTTTGAGGTCAAGGATGAACATGTCAAGTAGGATCGGCCATATGGTAATTCTTCCCCTGTAGATGTGGCGAATGATCCTCCTTCTAAAAATATTTCAAAAGTCCTGGATGCTGCTGCTGAGGCGAAGTCACCCCAAGAGGTAGAGCCTAACAAAAGCTGCTAGGCTTATCTTTTATTTTTTGTTACCAACTTGATATGTAGGGATTTCCTGTTATAATTTTTGATATGTTATAGAAACGTGAATGTCTATGTGGGGAAACTATAGGTTTTTAATAAACATAATTAATTTTTTTAGTTAATTTTAATTATAGATAATATAAATTTTATAATATGTGCAGGACGTAGAACAGTTGAGGAAAATTGTTAATGATTTGTATAGAGCATTGACTAGGGCTAGGAACTCAATGAGTCGCACTCAGCAGGTAATAAATCAAGCTAAGTATGAGAGAATGCATAATAAATATGTTTCAGAGAAGAATTTTAGAAAATTGTATGAGCTTCATGGCAGATATGCTAAGATGAAAATAGTGAGAGATGAGTCTAGGAGGAAGGAGAATGATAAGTTTAATTTAATAGGAATTTTTGTAAAAGAGTCCCCTTTTACAAATAAGGGTGAAAAGGCTAAGTATCAAAAAGCATTGTTATCCTTGATACACTATTTTGGGGCTAAAGTGAATAGTGAACGAAGTTTAAAGGACGCTTATATACACATTTTTAAAGAGAGGGGTATGATACCAGATCTAGCTCAGGTTCAATATTTGGCGGAAGAAGTAAGAAATTGTCATAGTACAGAAGCCAAAAATTGTTCAACTCGACTTGGTGTATCTATTATATATAGGACTTAATGATATGGGGTTGTGTAGGTTTCTAAACTGACGTTTTCAGCCTTGTGCACGGTCGAGGGGCAATGAGGATCTTATTTTTCAAAATAAATAAAGAACAGAAGAGTATACGAGCCAACTTAGAGAGTGAGTTGAAAAGGTTCCAAGAAACTTTAAATCATTGTACCGAACATAACGTTTGACTTGCTGCTCGAGTGGCAGATGAGATAGCACTGAGAAAGAAAGAGGAAGAGAAAATGAAGGCTTTAGAGGTAGTGCAAATAAAAATCCATGATTGACTATATAATTCAAATAAGAGGATGAGGAAATATTTGTACTCTATACGAGGACAGGTTATTGCTAAGACTGAACACGAGCGACATGTAAAGGCAGTGATTAGCTTTTACGGTAGTAAATTGGACATAGTGGAGAATGAATTTCGTAAGTACATTACTGATTGTGGAAAAGATTTTAATGTGAAAAATGCAAATGATGATAATATTTGGTTTGTAAAAGATGAAAACGGGGATCGTTCTGATGATCTAGGTCCTGTACCTATAAAAGATTGGTCAGAGGACGAGGACGAGGAGGTCGAAGATCTAGTACCCCATTATCAACTAATACATCACAAGTAAGATTGTGAGATTCCATTCGTTCGATACTGATCATGTAGGTAGCTCGCTGGGAGGAGGGAAGAAGAAACAGTTTTTTCACCGTTAGATGAAGGAGCGAAAAAAATAAATTACCTATACGTTTAGTTTTGTTATTTTGATAAGAGGTATGGTATACTATTTCCTAGTAGACTGAGTTATTTATATAAATGTATAGTAGATGTATGTTGTTTGTATAGTAGATGCTTTGTATTTATACTGGATGTGTACGTCGACCAAACATAAATATTTCATTAATATAAGAACAGCGTACAAAAAAAATTAGAATGATTCCCTCTTTTAAAATATATAGAATAAATCTAAACTATAAAACATTCTTATCTATAATATGTCTTCAATCTTCTTGTATTCCAAGGGTTTGGAATTTGAACTCTTTGTTCTGTGATCAGATCGTAAGAACCAAGGTTTGCTTTTGCCAATTATGATGAAAGGTCCTTCCCAACTTTCCGTAAGCTTCCTGGTATTTTATTCCTTTATGTGTTTTTGTATTTCCCGTAGATAGAGGTCTTGAATGTCAAATTCTCTGTTACAGACTCACTTATTATAAGATTTGGCTAGTACCTGATAGTATTTTCTAAGATTCATAATTTCTCAGTCTTTTGTTTCTTCGGTCCAGTTCATATTACATGCTACCTAAAATTTATTTTCTTCATCTGTCATTTCGTGATCACGTACAGGGTGATGATATTGGTTAGGATAGCACCTTCAATTCCATAGGCTAAAAGGAAAGGAGTACAACCCGTAGGTACTCGGGGGGTTGTTCGGTATGCCCAAAGTACATGTGGTAATTTTTGAATCCAATTTCCTTTCTTCTCTTTCAAACACTTGTTTATCCCATCAATTATAGTTCTGTTGGTGATTTCTGCTTGACCGTTCCCCTGTGGGTCGTAAGGATTTTAAGGAGAGTGAATGATGTTATGTTTATTGAGAAATTCGGCCACTTTTTTACCAACGAACTGTGCTCCATTATCACTTTTTCCCATATAAACTTGATTACCTCCTCTTCTCGTATTCAACACAAAGGGACTACCTCTACCCATTTGGTGAAGAAGTCAGTTGCTACCAAAAGATGTTTCCTTTTACTGAGGGTATTTGGTAATTTTTATACTAGGTCGAGGGCCTATCTTTTAAAAGGCCCGTAAATTTTGCGAGAGTGAAGTTCTAGAGCTGGAGCTCAAATTTTGTGCCCATGTTGCTGACAGACATCACATTTTTTCGTATATTCGACGGCCTGTGCCCTCATTTTAGGCCAAAAGACTCCCTGAATTATAACCCCACTAGCCAAAGATCATTCTATCGTATGATCCGCAGGTACCTTCATATAATTCTCGTAAAAAATCATTGGCTTTTGTGTCAGATAGACATTTTAGTTAAAGACCTGTGACGGATCTTTATTAAAGGATATTGTCAATAGCTGTCTACCGTTTAGCATTATCTATTAGTCTTCTTCTTTCATTGACATCTTCAGGGAGTTCACCAGTAATCGTCCTTTGGTCTAATATATTTAAGGAAAAGCTGTCTCCAATCACCTTCCATCTCTTCATCGCCCCCAGTATTAATGACATTCGATCTGATGACATTAGTATTAAGGGTAGATACGACTTCAATTCTTAAATATCAAACTTCTGTTCCAAGAATTTCAGCAAGATAAACAAGGGAATCTGCGTGCCTATTTTCCCCTCAAGGTAAGTATTTAATTGTTGCCTTTTGGAATTTTCTCATTCTGTCAGCTACTAACGCGGTATAATCCATTATTTTAAAAAAAAATTATATTGTTCTATGTAATGTTTCACGGTCAATAAGGAATCTGTAAATATAAATAGTTTGGGTACTCCAAGTTCAGTACCATATCCATTCCATGGATCAGCGCCTCGTACTCTATTTCATTGTTGGTGGCTTCGAAATTGAGTCAGATGGATTTCTCAATCCAATCATTCGTAAGTATGATAAAAACGATACCGATTCCTGAGCTTACCAGTCCGGCGGATCCATCAGTCAAAAGGTGACACCCCCTTTTTGATATTCAGTTTACTTTATCTTTGAATTGTACTTCCACGAGGTCAGTGTCATCTTCTTCCCAATCGGGGATTCGACTGGAAAATCTGCCAAGAAATCAACTACTACTTTACCCTTTTCTGAATGTCTTTGTTCAAAACAAATATCGTACTCCCCTAAGCTGACCAACCACTGCTATACTCGTTTAAACATGTCTTTTTTTGACAAGACATCGAAGAGAGTAATTGTCATCACTTGAATTGAATGAGCTTAAAAATATTGTTTAACGTTTATGAAGTGTAGACAAGGGTTAGAATTAGTTTTTCAGGTTTTATGTATCTTGTCACTGCGGGAGTGAGGGTTTTACTGATAAAATAGATAGATTTTTTTGTTTTCTCATCTAGTAGGAAGAGCACCGAACTGAGCAATTTTTCTATAATGGTAAGGTATACTATAAATTCTTCACCTTCGATGGGGGTACTCATTATTGGAGGTTTTCCCAAATAACTCTTGAAATCCTAAAATGCTGCTTCACATTAGTTATTCCATTCGATCTCTGAATCTTTTTTAGTATTGCCACTTCGCATCCCTTCACGTAGTAGGTTAAATAGCCATCTACATCGATCTGATGATTTGTTTACAAATCGGTTAATTACTGTAATTTTATCAGCCAACTTGTATACATCTTTCTTCATTTTCGGTGAAGGCATCGATAATAGATCTCAAATGCGATCGAGGTCAGCTTCGATCTCCTTCTTGCATATTAAATGCCCCAAGAACTTTCTTGATTGGACTCTGAACTTGTATTTATCATGGTTGAGTTTCAGCCTATTTGATCGAAGAATTTCAAAAGTTGTGTAAAAATCTGCGAGATTATATTTTTTCTTAAGACTTTTACATAACATATAATCGATGTAGACTTCCATTGTTTTCCTGAGATGATCTTTGAATATTTGGGTTATCAATCTTTGATAAGTAGCTCCCACATTTTTAAGTTCGAAAGGCATGACTTTATAACATTATAATTCATATTTTGTTATGAAAGCTATTTTTTCCTAATCGTCAAGCAAGAGTGGTATTTGATTATATCCTGATGTAGCATCCACCATGGACAAAAATTTGTGTCCAACGGTTGAATCTAGCAAATTATCTCTTATAGGTAAAGAGAAATTGTCTTTTAGTGTGTGTATATTTAGGTCTATAAAATTCACACTGATACTAATCTTACCATTTTCCTTTGGAACTGCTGCAATGTTTGAGATCTAGTCATGATAGTTTGCCTTTTGAATGAACCTGACTTTAATAAGTTTGTCGATCTCTTTATTAACTTCCTCCCAGAGTTTGGGTGTTAATATTTTCTGTTTTTGCTTAATCGCCGCAGTCTTATCTTTTAAGCAGAGTTAATGGTAAGCTAGAGAGGGATCGATACCTGACATCTCTTGGAATGTCCATGCGAACACATCGTTATTTTCTTCTAAAAATTAAATAAGTGCGTCACATTTTTTTAATGATAGGCGAGTCCCAATATATGCGCCTCGCTTTTCTCCATTGATCTCGATGTACTCTATGACCTCTGTGTTTGATGGTTGGTTCACTGTGGGTTTAATGTTTTGTAATTGTAATGCTTAGTACTTCTTAGAAGGTTTTATCATGATAGTTACGGTATTTTCACAAGCTTGAGCTAACTTCTAACTGCCTTTGATTTTGTATATCCCTCCATTCTAATCGAATTATAATGCCAAATGATAGGTCTAGAAAATGGCCTTCATGTTGTGTAGCCAACATCGTCATATGATTCCCAGATATCGTGATTTTGCATTCACAATATAAAATGTTACTTATATTATTGTTGGTCCTGCTATGATGGGAAATACGGTCTTGCCTACTCGTTCTTCCTTAGATTCATTAAAACTACTTATGTCTATATCACTAGCCTTGACATGATTTATTAAGCCCATCTGATCGATTGTACTTTGAAAAATTACTTCAATACCGCTCCTAGTATTTACCATTATTGTATGCATTATAATATTCCCCATCTTTAACATAACAATAAGTGTATCATGATGAAGGAACTTGACATGGCTGACATCACAATCTTTGAAGGAGATCCATGTTCTTCTATTACTGGATTCTGGAAGCAATCGAGCTTTCTTTTCAGCCATGGATAGATCGTGACAATGGATGATACGGTATCTTTTGAATCTAACTGATCTACTGATCTTGTGTGTCTCGATAAAGTAGCTGAGATGAAGATGGTACATGTATTTCTCCCCTGTCCCTTCTTCGATTTGAACGGCCTCATTATCAAGTTTATAGCTCCTATTTTTGTAGCTCTCTAGATCGAAGATATATTCGTGCAATCTTCCATCTTTAAGTATGTACTCTATGAGTCTCTGTAGAGTATAATAGCCTTTTGTATAATGATGTCTAACTTTGTGGTGTTTGTAATATGGCTTACCCTCAATGGGTTGGAGGGGTCGGGCATTTCTGAAGAACTTGTCTTTCTGAAGTATGGGGTAGATATTGGCCAACTTAGTAGTTAACTTTGGAAGGCATGGCTTTTAAAGGTCATTTTCTTTTTGAGGTTAATCTCCATCAGATTTAGTTCGCTTTCGGTCTCCTCCGATATCTGTAGTGCACTCCAAATCTCGTTCTATGTTTTTCCCTTTTGTTGTCTAGATTGATTTTAGTGGCTTTTGTCTCTCGGACATCATCCTCTCGAGATCAATGTAACGTTTACCTTTTTGATCATATCTTCCAGAGTCGTTGGCTTGTTTAAGATGATATGTTCATTTACTCAACTTTCCATGAGTAGAGCATTTATAAAGGCTGAAACTGTAATTTTTTGGTCGAAACTATCTACCATCCTTGCCAGATCCAAGAATTTTTTGGTGAACACTTCGAGCTTTTCCCCTGTCAATTGCTTAAGACTGATAAGGGAGTAAAGAATTTCTTCTTTGTCCCTATAATGTGAATAGTTTTTGAGAAAAAGTTCTCACAATTATTCAAAAGTATGAACCGATCCTTCCCCCAATGAATGAAACCATCGTAGAGGCTCGCCCTGGAGACTTGTAGGGAATAGTCAACACAAAATATGGCTCAATGTAGAATGCAAACCTAAAGAGTCTTGAAACTCTTGAACATGTTCGACAGGATCAGTCCCCTTGTATTTTTGAATTTTTAGCATATGAAAACTAGTTGGTACTTCACTATCTAATAGATATTGCGCGATCGGGCTCTTTTATAGTCTGCTGAAGATGTTTTTACTTTCGCGTGTTTGGTCTTCAAATAATTTTTTAATGTGTTTTTCCATGAGTTCTCGAGTAATGAACTGTCGAGTTGTGACTTTGTGACGTTGGAGACGACCCTCTCTAGGGTTATGATATCCACTTCCCTCACTGAGTCTTTTGCGCACAGGGATTCGAGTCCTTCCCTTTTGTATGTCTTCCACTTGTTTGAAGTTAGCGGGGATTTTATTGACTTCTTGTTAAACAACAGGTACCAGTATGATCTCGGGTCCACGCTGGTTATGATCAGATCAAATATCTGCTCCTTGACTGATACCTATGGGAGGTCCTAACCTGTCTTGAGCCAAAATTCTTGACGTAGCTGGTCGTGCCTCTTTGTTTTTTTTTTTGCTGTCATCTGTTGTCCTGGAAAAAAAATTCAACGCCTCTCGTACCTCTGTCAATTGCTATTATAAAATTATTTGTTTTTCTGTCTCGAAGTTCAAAGTAGCTCATAATTCTGCCATTTGATTCGTTCCTGCGCCGGTTCCTTCTGTCTATCAAACTAGGGGATTTTGACTTGGGCTCAGCATTCAGCGAAGATGATAAGTACTGGGTGTATTCGAGAATTGTAACTAATTATTCTGGTTCCCACAGACAACATCAAATGTTAGAGCCTAATTTCAGATCTCGAATTTACTATCTCCCACCAAATATGATCAGAACGCTAACAATAACAAATAATCACCAATATATAGGAATTAGCATGGAAACCCTTGAATAAGTAAAAACCACGACCTCTCTTGAAGATTTAGAAATAGTGATCTTATTAATTGAGTGACTATGTATTACAATGAGAATAATTTAGTATATACTTTCTTAAATACAAAAACCTCTCTTTCATCTATTTTTCCTTGGTCTTATTTATAGGTCTTATATTATGACCGTTTTATGACCATTATCTATTTTAATGACGAGCGTTACAACATAGTTTTGATGAGTCTTCATAATGGCTGTGTAATGGTCTGATTCTTCTTTTCTGTAACAGCTTCTTTAATGACGTCGTGCGATTATGGAGTCAAACTGTTTGTACGGAGGTCAATATCAAAGCTTCTAGGAGGTCGAGGGAGGGAATAAATCCTTATAATGCTAGATCTTGTTTTGTTAGTAATTACTTGTTATTGTGTAGTGTTCTGACCATCTTTGGCATGTGAAACTAAGTTCGAATTCCGAATTTTGGCTTTTACATCCACAATATTGCAACTCTGGGTAGAACAAATTTTATCTTTTAGTCCTCTAGCACTATGCCAAGCTGGGTTAAACAGCTTGCAGGGTAGAACCGTAGAAGGAAGAGTATAACACTTGTTGAGACCATATACAGAGCATAGATCCTCATCGACGATAACGATGACGCTTGAAGTTTATTTAGACATGTAGAATGCCATGCTCAAACGTACATTTGTATCCTTTCTTGTGTGAATGCTCCCATTCCTTGTTGACAATTTTGAAAGTCTGCATTATAAAACATTATTGAGTATTCTGATACTGGTGATTCTTATAGAAGTTGTAATAAATTAGAAAAGACTTACTATGTCTTCATAAGGGGTCCTGCGTGAAATCTGATAATGCACGTGTCACCGTTACTCCAATCCTTTTCTAGGGTATATTCAGGACACTTGGCTTTGTCGACCAGATCTGGATAAAAAATGTTGAACTTGTAGCCTTGAACAAACTTCGGAGGCGGATTATCGTGGTCATAGTGGTTTTGATTGTATTTGTTCCATTCATACCCAGTATGGACGCGATTGAAGTACTTTGGTTTTCTTGGGCGATACTTATTGTGCCACCCGTAGACCTATATTTACAACATTATCATGGTTATTTAATGAACAAAGCAAGAACTAAAACTAAGAAATAGAAAATAGTGAAAACAATTAACATACCTGTGAACCAAGGTTTACTTCGGTGTCAGAGCCCAAAATAGCTTCATCTTGCCCCATTGTCTTGTTGATGCTTCAGTTGTTCTGCCAATACACTTTTATGCTTTTTTTCCTGTTATTGATAGATTGCATTGTTAAAATAATATATTGCAGAAAGGAAATAGCAGAAACAGTACAGTAATTGCAATAAGGTATTACGAGTTGTACACTAAGATGAAGTTTCTTCTTGAACTAATATGTTTTTTGGATTGTCGAGATTTTAACCATCAATAAATTGAAAAATGACGGCACATGTGAGCTGGAGAGATGGAGCAACATAATGCTTCGTTCCAATGTGGCATATACAGATTTTCGACAAAGTTACAGATCGACAAAATTACAGATTGAGTTTGGTTTCAATTTTCTGTTATTTCTTGTTTTCACCCACAGACCATTTTGACTGCATAAGCCCATAAAAGAAAATTATAAAGCAATTTTTACCAGTACAGCCCTGTCCACTTCTGCTTCAATTGCTTCTTCTTCATTCTCCTCTCCAGGCAATAACTTTGGTGAAAATGAACCAGTCTCTTCTACTTCCAACTCAGGTGACTCTTCATTTATTGGTTCTGAACAAAAAGGTCGAAAATCTGTTCATAAAAGAATCTCAATAAATCACAGTAATAAATTATCAAGTTATTATCAAGATGGGAAAGGGAGACGTATAAACATACACCAGCATAATATAGACTGCCTTCTTCCCTGGGCTTCGCTTGCGTGTCTGTGTCCAAGTAGTTCTCATTTTGCACAGTTCCAGACGTTCACACATTGGGTATATTTGGTTCGTGAAAAATTGCATAAATGGCAAACTTGTTTTCCACGAAATCCATTTTCCACAATTTGGTTCGAGATGAAAAACAAAAGATGGAAAATGGGCTTTCCATGGTTCTTAAAAATTTAACAAATAATGGAAAACCCGACTTCCTCTTTCAAATGAGATTCTTCGGTTTCACCATGGAGTGTCGGGGTTGCCAATTTTGTTATTCTATACTTAAAAAATAAATAAAAATATAGCGATAAAGATCTTCCGTCTCCCTCTCTCTGATGCAACAAGGAATAACAGTTGCTCTCAATATCATGTTGTAGGGCGGACATGTTAATTTGTGCCATGTTGTAAGGTGGAATCGTGTGAAATTATCTCAACCTCCACCAAGGGATTTCGATTGACTTTTAAGTTTATAGAGTGATTTTACGATAATTTGTATCCATTTTTAAGTAAAAATGTGACCTTTTTTTTTATAGTTTAAAGCTATTTTATGACAAATTTCTGTCATTTTCCATGCCAACAAAACAATAGAAGTTAGTTCATAGAAAATGGGGTTTCCACGGTTTTGATAAAAACCATGGAAATCCAAATTTCATGAAAATCAAGTTCATTATTTCCGCCATTTTCCACGAACCAAACACACCCATTATCTTGGCGTGAATTTCCTTCAGACAAGCTTGAAATCAACTATGAGTTAGATATTGAAAACAAAGCTGAAACTATGAGTTAGATATTAAAAACAAATGCATAGCTGTGTCTTGGGTCTGATTCGTGATCAATCCCCATTTTTCCGACAATTTAAGACATTAAAAACATCTTCCTATAGTTCAAATAATATGTACTGTATATACCTTTGCTTTATAGATCTGAAGAAGATCCAAAATATCCATCCAATACTCTACATTCTTCGTCTGGCCTGTACTCATGGCTGATTTGATCGCAGACTGGCTCGTCACCAACTCATCATACGTTTGCTTTTTCAATAAATTATGCACATCCAATTCAATGCTCACATGCACGCCTCTTGCTGCAGCAGGTGGTTCCTCTTCACATACCCTAACTTGATCCAAAACAACTGTTTTATGTGCTTCAGATAGCTCCCAGTCAGAAATGACCAATAATGCCTGTTGAAAATAACCGTCTCAATAACTTACTTTAAACAAGTTACCAATAAGTCGAGAACTACAGTACAGCAGTAAACAATGTGACTTGAAATCAAATATTTTCGAGCTCATCTCATTAAAGAACAAAGTATAATAACGTTTGTCAAATGTCCCGAAACCATTTGATGGATTCAAAATAATTATTCTAATATTCTGAGTAAATAAATGCGTTTAACAATATAGCGAGGCGGTATATCACCTCGCAGAATTCAATATGTACGGGTGTTGCCCTAACCAAATCCATATGCATTTTGATGTCATCCCGAAGTTCTTCCATTTCTTTCACAGCTAAACCCTGTTGTATAAATATTTATCACGAAGTTCTTCCATTTAATTATCGAGGAATAACTCATTAAATAAAATCAGCTACATGAATATGCTATTTACAATGGAATATTTACCTTGAACACCATGTAAGGTTCATCTGTCTCTATATCAATATCGTCTGAAGCACTAAGATACTCAGAAAGAACGTCAATTGGCTTCATACGACCCTCTCACACTCTTATCTTCGATGCCATTTTGCTTGATGAAAATGAAACTGTAAATTTAATAAAGTGTGAGCAATACACACAAGTTGGAAATGTGCACAAACGATATGAATAACGACCTCTAGAGCTCCCCTACACCTGACAAATTAATCATTACATGTTGGGTTAAAAGAACAGATGACGTTCTGGAATTGTTGTGACTGATTCAATTATACTTATGCCATCTAATTGAATGTTTTTCCTGCTTACAGTAAGTCTAGCTGTTTCCTAGTATATATTTCTTCAAAATAGTTCTTTAAGAAAATCCTTTACTGTTTTAAGACTAGCATGCATTAATGAAATTTCAGCATCCATTTTCGAAGTTTTCTTTCTTAAGGAGTAGGTGAGAAGGTTATAGTCGATACCTCTTCTAATTTCTTTTCTAAATCTTGGAATTCCGCCATGGCACGCTTCGGAGTCAACGATGCCATTCTCTCCTCGTGTTGGGCTCAAATGCCCTTTCATTTTTTCTCCTCTTTAGTTTTTCAATCTCATTCTGCAAAATAAATTGAGTGTAAGTACATCAATAAAGCTTACTAAAGGGAAAATCACGAAGAAAGACAAACCAAAACTAAAAGCAAAACTCGTACAAGTGTTTGAAGAAAAATACCAGTCTTTCTCTGCGTCATTTTTTCTCGGATTTGACTAAAAAGTCGATTGGTATACCTGTTAGCACGGGTATTTTATGTTCTTTTAGTCCTCATTGGTTATTCATAGAAGTAGTTTAATATCTCTCTCTTATATAGAGAGTATGATGTAACCTAAATAACCAATTCAATAATAATATTTTTCTCCTAATAAATTTCTACATGGTACCATAACGAGTTACTCTCGTTCCACACCCTCATTGATTGAACTTTGTTTTTGTTGTTGGTATGATTCACGCTGCGCTTTCTCTCTCTCTCTCTCTCTCTCTTTCCTCTAGTTGAATAACGACGATTATCATGCTCTCTCTGGTATTGTTGTTTTGATCGCAATCTAATCTTTCGCAATTTTTAGTTTTTTTGGATCCGATCGCGAGATGCAATAGATGCTGATCTGAATCTCAGATCTCTTTGGTTTATTTGAGGTAATCGATCGCGATGGCTATCGGTGAAGAGTTAAGTTCGAGTTCAACCGTTTCGTAGATTAGAACGAGTGAAGATGCCTAGTCTTTCAACTCTGTTCATGATAATCCAAATTTGAAGATTACCTCACAGCTACTAGATGGATTGAATAATGTTCGATGGGTGCAGTCCGCGAAAATTTTGTTGGTGACCGTAGAAAGATATGATTTCTTCTTGGTACAGAAAAAGAACCTGTAGAATCAGATTTGAAGTATGCAAAGTGGTTCTTAATTAGATGATTCGGTGGTGAGAACTTGGATGATTAATTATATGCAGCCGATGATCTCCGTTGGGTACTTATTCACGAACAATTCGCATCTGATTTGGAAATCACTTTGTAAGGTATATTTTTAGCGAGAAAGTAATGCAGGATCTTCCAACTTTCCAATGAGATTAAGAATTTTAAACAGGGTACTCAGACTTTGGGGATGTTCGATTAATTTGAAAAGAATTATCTCATTATGATAGCTTCATCGAACGGCCAGCTAGCGCATCAAGTAAAAAAGTTCCTCCTCCACCTACAGCAGTAGAGATTTATGTGAAGATTGTAGAGAAGATTCGGGTATTTCAGTTTCTTGCAAGGCGCAATCCCGACTTTGAGTATGCACGAGTTCATCTATTTGACATGACTCATTTTCCAAGGCTTGAGGAGGTACACGCATATTATCTCTCCGATTAGAGTTGTCAATCACCTATACCTCCTATATCTGGGATCCCTTTAAAGACTTCTATTATGGCTGTTCGTTATGCTTATCCGGTACCACCGTCATTTCCTTCGCAGACTTCATAGACATCATCACTTAGCCTTTCTCCATTACCCGCGGATTCCGGTAACTCTCATTTACTGAGAAAGAAGTGTGATTATTGTGGTAAATAGGGACACCTAAAGATAACATGTCATGCTTTGCATGGTCATCCTGCTGGTTATCAACCATGCCCATCTCAGTCCTCAGTACACTTATCTGCCAACTCTAGTATGCCAGATTCTTTGGCATTTAGTGTTTTCTCTCAGGATGAGATCAACATGTTCCGATAACTTTTCATTATATCTTCCATACCGGCAGCTTCTTATGCAGGTAATTTCGCATTCGTAAATAGTTTCTGCATCTCCAACTTTGCCTTGGATTGTTGACTCAGGCTATGCTGTCAGAGACACCGTCGGGGCGCTCCAGGGATGCGGCCAATTTTCATCCACCCGCCTCGCTTTAGCATTTTACCACCCTTATTAAGGCGCTAGGCGGGGCGTCTCTCTAAAAGGCATTTTTTTTAATTTCATATTTGCCAAATAATTTGGCTCATTTGGGTAAAAAAACACAAAACAATTGCGTCTGTCTCTGTGATCTCTTTCTCTATGCGTCTGTCTCTACGATCTCTCTCTATGCGTCTGTCTACGAGTGCGACCTCTCTCCATTTCGAATTCGAAGAATTAAAATTAGGTATTTGTTAACATCATACCCATTACCCATTACACTTTATTGTTTTTGACTTAAGATTTGAAGAAATCAATTTTTATTATCGAAGAAATCAGGGTTTATTATTGAAGATTTTGGGATTGGGTAGTTGTGGGGTTTAGTGCATTTGTATTTGTTATTGGTGTTGGTGTTGGTGTAGGTGAAATTTAGGGATTTGGGGTTTGTTTTATTTGGGGTTTACTTTGTATAATTTGGGATTTTGTTGTGATTTGGTTTGGCCCTCTTTGAGATATAATTTGGGGTTTGTAATGTTTTCCAACGTGGTAGAAGGTTCCCAGTACTGATCGGTATAGACCGCCTAATTCAGCTGATCCAGGGTGGAACTATGCTCAACCGGTAGATAGAAATAGAGATCACGTTAAGTACAACTTTTGTGGTCATGTGTCAAAGGGGGGGATTAAGAGGTTAAAACAACATCTCGTGAAAGCTTCATACAAAGGGACTTTGTACAAAGACGTTAGGAAATGTGATAAAGATCCACAAGATGTTTTTGATTTACTTCAAAGCTTTATGGAAGGAAAGCAAAAAGTAACCGAAGAGAAACAAAATAAGAAAGACGAGATGATTAGAAACGTCAATGTGTATAGAAATGATGATGAGATTAAAGAAGCTGGGATTCAAATTCCTAAGAAGAGGAAAGGGCCTATGGATGCTTTTGTAGCCCCTATTGATGTGAATTTCCTCCCAAGAGCTCCTGCTTTAAACGAAAATAAAAAGGCTTTAGAGAACATCCATGGTTACATTGCTGACTTCTTTTATGAAAACAACATATCCTTTAACTGTGCAAGATCGGATAGTTATTCCAAGATGATGCAAGCAATTGTCCAATACAATGATCTATCGAGTAAGTCTTTTATCTTACGAATTATTTTTTACAGTACAAATCAAAGACAATTGTCAAATACATTCTTATTAGTTATAAATTTAATTTGTAACTTTCAAGCCACCCTCATATAATGACTTGAGAGTCAAGATCTTGAAGAAAAAGATGGAAGAGACCTCGAATTGGGTAGATAATTTTAAAGTTCATTGGGAAACTTATGGAGTAACCATCATGATTGATTAGTGGACCGATGGAAAGGGTAGAACACTTATTAACTTTCTTGTGAATTATCCGAAAGGAACAGTCTTCCTAAAGTCTATTGATGGATCCGCACATATTCATGATGCGGAACTCATTTATAAACTATTAAAAGAAGTAATTGAAGAAGTTGGAGAGAAGAATGTTATTCAAGTAAGTCTTGAGTTTTTGTGGTTTTTCCTATCTTTGTTCTTTTGCTTAGATTTTATACATATTTGAATTTTGTTTATGCTTTCACTAGATATGTACAGATAATGCAAGTAATTATGTACTAGCGGGTGATTGGATTATGGTGGAATCAAAGATTTATTGGATGTCATATGCAGCGCATTGTGTGAATTTGATGTTTAGAGATAAAAACAAGATATTTTTGGTTGAGGAAACGGCAAAAGAAGCGAAAAAGATTTCCCTTTTCATCTACAATCACAAACATGTACTCCATTTGATTGTACTCCATTTGATGAGAAAGCAAACAAAGGGGTAGAGAAATTGTAAGGCCGGCGGTGACTCGATTTGCTACCATTTTTCTATGTTTGCATAGTATGTACGAAAAGAGACAAGAACTAAGAGACATGTTACATAACATTGAGTGAAGAAATAGCAAGTGGCCGAAACACCCTATTGGGAAAGAAATTGTAAAGTTAAAAATAATACTTTTTAGAACAATATGCATACTTGCTTAAAAATTATGGCTTCTTTGGTGGATGTGATTTGAATGGTGGATACCAACGAAAAACCTTCTATGGCTTATATTTATTTGGTGATTGAGGATTATAAGCTTAAGGTAAAACTAATTTGGGAGACCAAAACGAGGATAACCGCGAGTTATGGAAAAAAATGGAAAAAATTCTTGATCGTAGGTGGTCTGGTATACTTAAAAAGCCTTTGCACGCAGCAGCTCACTATCTTAACCCTCAATATTATTATGCACCTCTTACAAGCTCAGATGAGATGGAATTAAATATTAAACTTAAAGAGGGCTTGTTAGATTGCATAGCAAAACTTGTTTTGGATGAGGAAGATGAAAGTTAAATCTTGCGAGATCTGATTGTATAATGTACCAAGGCCGAGAGATTGGGAAACATGAGTGCTCAAGCTTGTGTGAAAACAATTGCTCCAGGTTAGTAACTTAGTATTCCTTTAAGTTACTTATTTTTAGTTTTTAGTAATTTTAAGGTTTTTTTATTTTTATTCTTTAGTTTTTTATATTTTATGATTTTTAATGTAGTTGAGTGGTAGATCACTTTTAGAAGTGAAGTCCCCACCTTGCAAAGATTTGCTAAAAGAGTTTTTGGGCTTACTAGTGCGACTTCTCCTTGTGAAAGGATTTGGAGTACTAATACTAAAAAGAGGAATTGTTTGGAGCATGATCGGATGAGAGATCTTGCATATATCTAATACAATAAGAGGCTTTAAAAGCGTATTGAAGAACACATTTCTAGAAAGATGATAGACCTAATTGTGTTGAAGTCCCTCGATGAATGCGCGGAGTGGTTAGTTCTCGATGATACGAGAGACGACATTATGTTAGGGACGGATATCACTTATGGTATGCTTGAGGACGCCGAAGATGGACTTGATGACCCCATGTTGACTCGTACTTCTCGCACGAACACCGCTTCACAAGGAGAAGTATCAAGCTCACGGTCTACAACACTTCATCTTCAAGACTCTTTCGACGATGATGATTATGATGTTATTGCAAACTACGATGTGGGTGATGGAGATGATGATGGCATTAACTCGGGATCCGACGAGAACATTTGATTTCATTATTCTAGCTAGATGTTTTTATTTTAGATTTTTGGTTTTGATCATTTTGGATGAGGAGGTTGGATTTTATTTTGGATATGCTAAGATTTTATTTTTTGTTGAATTGATCTTCTTTTTTGATATTTGCTTCATTATTTGCAATTTGGGATTTATCTTATATGTTTTTGACATATTACATAACGAAAAAAATAATAATACATTGAGTCATTGCAATATATATATATAATATACATTACGGGGAAAATAATACATTGAGTCATGTTTGAAACTTTGAATTAAATAATTACGCAATTACACATACTATAAATTACACGTTGACATGTTACAAATTTACAAATTTACACATTACAAATTTATATTCTCCCGCCTAGCACTCCGCCCTACCTAGCGCCCCGCCCCGCCATTGACCATGCCCACTGCCTAGTACTTCGCACTGCCTCTAACAACATAGGACTCGGGTGCAACTGATAATATGATTGGTATGTCTTCTCTTTTCCGGTCTTATGTATCTAGTTCATGGCAACGGACTGTTTGTTATGCCAATGGAACTGAGATTCCCATTACAAGGAAGGGCTATATCCCAATTACATATTCCCTTTCTTTAACTGATGTCCTTCATGTCCCTTAGTTGGATACTAATCTTCTTTTTGTTAGTAAGATTACCAAAAATAAAAACTGCAGTATAACCTTCTTTCCTGATTATGCTATTTTTTAAGATCTGGTGTCACAGAAGGTGATTGGCAATGGACATTAAGAGGGTAGTCTTCATTTCTTGGATGGACCTGTCTCTTCTATTTCTCCTCAAGCTCTTCAATAAAAGTTTCCGTCCAGTAGTAAAAATGTAAAGCAGGTGCTATGTTGGCATCACCGCTTGGGTCATATTTCCTTTGAGTATTTACGTTATTTGTTTTTGTATTTCTTTTATAACATGTCTGACTTGTCTTGTGAGACATGTGAATTGGCTAAACATCGTTGTAGCACGTATCCGTTAAACATTAATAAAACTTCATCTTATTTTGATATTGTGCATCCAGATGTTTGGGGTCCTGCCTCTGTTACCTTTGGTTTAGGATTTTGTTGTTTTGTGTTGTTCATTGACGATTTTTTGAGGTGTACTTGGGTTTATTTGATGAAATCCAAAGATGAAGTCTCCTCTATTTTCTAGACATTCTCCTTAATGGTTAGTACTCAATTTAGGAAAAATATTAAAGTTTTTTGTTCCAATCAGGGTGGGAAATTTATGTCCCAAGGTCTTCGCAAATTTTGCAATATCAATGGTATTTAGCATCAAACCTCTAATATGAAAATTCTGCAGCAAAATGGCAAATCAGAAAGGAAAAATCGTCACATTCTTGATCTTACTCGTGTTATATCTATTAGTATGAATGTTCCCTCACATTTTTGGTCTGATGCTGTTCTAATGGCGGTGTTTCTTATCAACCAGTCTCCGTCTCGAGTTCTTGGTTTTCACACTCCGAATTTTATTTTTTATCCTGATCGTTTCGCTTTTTAGATTCTACCTCGTATTTTTGGGTGTCTGTTTTGTCTAAGTCACTGAGTCAAGCCTCTAAACTAGATCCACATACCTTAAAATATATGCCCATGGGTTACTCTCATGCTTAGAAGGGTTATATGTGTTTTAATCCCTCATCCCATCATCATTTCACCTCAATGGACGTTACTTTCTTTAAACATGTTCTGTTCTTTACAGGCAGTATTCCCTCTCGGGGCAGTATTTTCCAATTCGTCCTCTTCCTTCAGACAATTTATCTACTCCTCTTTTAGATCCACTTTCATTGATTGTTCCATATGAGTCTGCAATTCCACCTTTAATTTTACCTTCAGTTTCACGTCCTTTATAGATTTATACTCGGCGAGATCCAGGATGCCAGCCTCCTACACCAGACTGCCAAGCATCCTCGGTACCTCTAAGTCTACTACCTGCCACCAATTTACCTTTATCAGGTATTAAGCCTTCTCCTACCTCTTCTATACCAATTACTATTAATGATGATTCACATATTTCTCATAATGATTATTATAAACCTATTGTCATTTGAAAAGAGAAGCGTAATGTAAGGAAACCTGATAGATATTCAAATACATCTGTTTATTCTATCGCTGATTATACTTTAGATCATCGTTTATCTTCAACTTACAAAACTTTTTTGGCTTCTCTCTTTTTAGCTGATATACCACACACAGTGGCTAATGCGTTAGCCAAACCTCGTTAGAAGGCTACGATGTTAGAATAATTAAATGCATTGGAGATCAATAATACCTGGTCATTGCTTTCTCTTCTGCTTGAATGTACAACAGTTGAATGCAAATAGGTGTTTATAGTTAAAGAAAATCCAAATGGAACAGTAAGTATCTATAATACCCAGTTAGTGGCCAAGGGGTATGCATAGATATATGGTATTTATTATCAGGAGACATTTACTCTTGTGGCCAAGATGAATACTATTCAAGTCATCTTCTATATTGTTGCATCGAAATCGTGACCCCTTTTCTAGATGGATATGAAGAATGCCTTTCTGAATGGAACATTGCATGAAGAGGTATATGTCTCCACCTCCAGGTTTTTGTCCCGCTTATACTTCAGGCTTGGTATGTAAGTTAAGAAAGTCTATCTATGGGCTTAGGTAGTTTCCTCGTACTTGGGTTGATACATTTGGTACCGTTATAATTGACTTTGGTTATGTTCTGAGTAGTGCTGACCATATCTTGTTTCTTCAACATTCTGGTGGGAAGACTATTGCATTGCTTGTCTATGTTGACTATATTGTTTTTACAGGAGATGATGTTCAGGGTATTTGTAACCTAAAATCTTATCTATGTACCCGCTTTCAGGTGAAGGATTCGGTCCCTTGCATTATTTCCTTGGGATTGAAGTTGCTCGTTCTAGTTCTGGTATTTTTATCTCTAAGAGAAAGTACATTTTTGATCTTCTCTCTGCTTCAGGACAGCTTGCGTGTCCTCCTGCTGATACACCTCTAGAGCATAATCATCGCCTAACCAACTTTGAAGGGGAGTTATTAAAGGACATTGGTCAGTACCAACGGCTTCTTGGAAGACTCGTCTATCTTTCTCTTACCCGTCCTGATATTGCATATACGGCTAGAATTTTTAGTTAGTTTATGCATAAGCAACATCTTCCCCATCTTTAGGCAGTTATTTATTTTCATTGGACGTATCTCAAGGGTTGTCCTGGTAGTGGCATTTTATTTCGAGATCATGGTCATTCTCAAATCGAGGCTTGGACTGATGATGACTATGCAAGTTCATTATTCGATCGTCGCTCCACTTCTGGGTATTCTACCACTATTGGTGGCAATTTGGTTACATGATGGAGTAAGAAACAAGATGTTTTCAGGTCCAGTGCAGAAGCCGAATACAGGGCCATGGCTCAAGGTGTTTATTAGTTGATATGGTTTAAGCATTTTCTACAAGAGCTTCGGATACCAGTATCTATTCCTTTGATGCTACATTGTGACAGCAAATCTGATATTAACATTTTGACTAATCCAGTGCAGCATGATCGTACCAGGTACATTAAGGTTGATCGTTACTTCCTTCATGAAAAGTTTAAATCTAGACAAAATCAGACTCTCTATGTTTCTACTTTGCAGTAGCTCACAGATTTTCTCATAAAGGTCGTTGGTAGTAGATTATTTTTAGATACTTTGTCCAAGCTGGGCATGTGCGATATTCATGCTCTAGTTTGAGGGGAAGTGTTAGTGCTTAGCAGGGTTATATTATGTTTTTTAAGTCTTTCATTGGTTATTCATAGAAGTAGTTTAATATCTTTCTCCTCTATATAGAGAATATTAACATAAATAATCAATTCAATAATAATATTTTTCTCCCTCTAATCTATTTTTACGAGACTTTGGGCGAGGTCATGCTCAATTTTCTTCCTACATATAAACCTACAACAAGTGAATATTAGCAACCCATATCTGTTGAGTTTGTTTCATAAGACAAAAATATTTAGAATATACGACTTATATGGTAACGTATGAATTATATGGTAACTAATACGGTAATGTATGATTCATATGGCAATGTATGACTTACACTTCGCAAAGATTGTGACTCCAAAGGAGTTGGAGTCGTTAGAGTATCCGAAAATTGTTTGCGCTTTCAAGCGCTTGGCGACTCTGATTGCTTTCTTTTGTGCCTTTTTGGTACTGTAATCTGCGATATCTTGTTCAGAAAATCTCCTCGACTTCGCTCGACTAGAAAAGAGTGGATTGTAAGTCATCTTAACCTAAAATAGATGAAAATCAGACTCCAAGCCAAACTTAAAGACTGAAAAACATAAACCAAATTCACAAGTGACCGCTTCACCTCAAACAACAGCTACAAGCATAAAAACCTTAATTCGCCTAAAATAATAACTACAACAAGTATGGAAACCCTAGCTTCGCCTAAAACAGCAAAGACTAATAGTTAGAAGTAAAACCTCAGATTGACCTAAAACAACGATGATTAATTGATTGAGAATATGAGAAACATATGATATTTAAATGTATATTATAGTGTGAAGACAGAAAGAGGTGTTTCAAATTAGTACCTTAGGCTCCGCAAGATATCCCGGGAATCTCTTCACAAATAAGGGATATCAGGTATTTTCATTAATCTAACGGTTAGCAACGGCTACATTCAAATTAAATAACTGAAAATCTTTGATTTGCCGACAGATTCCTGGGATACCAAGTAGAGCCTTAGAGCATCCACAGCAGCCTCCCTATCCCTAAATTTCACTTTCTCTCTCCTCAACAATAGGGAGTGGGGGAAAAGATTTGGTCAGCCACATTGCAACTTTAATCTTGCGTAGAAACTAAATTTGTTACGTGAAAATATTAGGAAAGAGAGATGGAAATCTGTTTTAACAGGTTTTTCTAACTTTTGACGTGGCTAATATAAACTTTTGAGGTGGCTCTTTTTATTTAGGGAGACTGTTTTGTGCACAACTCTAAATTTGATTTAAAACTCCTCAAATCACTCCCTATAAAAAGGAGTCTATTGTGGATGCTCTTAGTCTCTTAAAGGTTGTATGAAAAATAAAGTAATGTCACTTTCTTTGTAGAAGCTTGACCAAAACTTGGTTAAATTATGCCGCAATAAAAATAAGTAAATGTTGTGGGATTCATGGACAGCTTAAGGAAGGCATTTCTAGCAGTTAGACAAAATGTTTTGCTGAACTGCTTGGCTAAAACGTGATAGTGTTGCTAATATTTTGCATAAGATTAATAAGCTTTCATTGTAGAGGAGGCTTTGTGTGGGATCCTTCTTACATACATTTCCCCAAGCTGTTATAGGCCAAATATCATTATCAAACATTGGATAAGTTGAATTTATGATTGTACTCACTATAAATACCATGTTGATAGAGGAATTACACATGGAGAGGGGAGTTGCACGCTTACACTAGTAGTTCAATAATTTCAACTCGAGTCTCAGTTTCTTACAAGTCTAAAATTTGCCTCTCTCTCTAACACACATTGTTTCAAAGCATTGAAAGAGATAAACTATTCTGGTTTAACTACATAGGTTTTATGTTCTGCTTCTCTCAATCAATTGTTGTTGTTTTAGGTCAATCTAGGGTTGTTACTTCTAACTATTAATCTTTGTTGTTTTAGGTGAAGCTAAGGTTTCTATGCTTGTTGTAGTTGTTTTAGGTGAAGTTAGGGGTTTATGCTTTTTTCTGACATAGTTTCTAGCTTCACCGTCATACGAGTTAAAAGGTATTTCTCGACTAACTTCCAAATTAAAAATGACACAACTTTCTTATACGAATACTCGCCCACATCATTGAACTTGAAGATGATAATCTTTTTAATTGATTTGTTCTCATGTGTGGAAATTTCATCAAGAGAAGTGAACTGAAGGTTTTCTGAAGTCTTAACAATTGAAAACCTAGAAAATGTGAACTAAAGGTGATTTTGGGGACTCTTAAAAACCAACATTCGAGTTGATATTGGTAAGAACTTAGAGCATCCACATCAACCTCTTTTTAATAGAAAGTGTTTTTGAGGAGTTTTACATCAAACCAAACACTAGGGATAAAACCGACTCCCCATTTAAAGGAACCACATCACAAAATTAACTGTCTAAACCACTCTATATTAGCCATGTTTAAAAGGAAAAGGTAAAAGTTAAATCTTTGAACCTCTTTTATTTACTTTCCACATCAAACGTAACTTTCCACGTAATACAATAGTCCTACGTGGCTAACTAAATTATTCTCTAGACTCCCCATCCTTGAGGAGAAAGAAATAAAAATATAGGGATAGAGAGTCTCATAGAAAGCCTATAAATGTCATTTTATTACTTTTTGCCTCCCTAAAATAAGTTTAGGGAGGCTGTTGTGGATGCTCTTAGGAATCAAATACTTCCTGCCGCCCAAATTGTGGGCAACAAAATTATTTAAGTAACATCATAACTAAAATGTAAAATCGAAGGAGGAACTATTATTGGTGAAATTGAAATTGAAATTGTGAATGAAAAATTCTATTCACAATTTCAATTTTAGCTTTGTTTAGTAATAATTTTCTCAATGTCAATTTCACTAATAATAACCACTCCGATTTTAGGTTTTCAGTTAATAAATGTCTGCTTAAAGAATGTTGTTGCCCCCAATTAGAGCGAAAATGAGGTATTTGATTCCTAAGCTCTTACCAATGGCAACTTGAATGTCGATTTTTAAAAGTCCCCAAAATCACACTCAGTTCAAACTTTCTGGGTTTTCCATTATTAGGAATTCAGAAAACCCTTTGTTCACTTCTCTTAGGAAATTTTCAGACATGAGAACAAATCAATTAAGAATATTCTCATATCCAAGTTCAATTATGTGAGCGAGTACTCATATAAGAAAGTTGTGTCGTTTTTAATTTGGAAATTAGTCGATAAATGCCTTTTAGCTATTGTCATGGTGAGGCTAGGTTTTCGAAAATATGTTGGAAAAAAAGAATAAACCCCTAACTTCACCTAAAACAACTACAACAAGCATAGAAACCCTAGCTTCACCTAAAACAACAAAGACTGATAGTTAAAAGTAAAACCCTAGATTGACCTAAAACAACAATGATTGATTGAGAGAAGCAAAACAAAAAAACCTGTGTGGTTAAATCAAAATAGGTACATGTGTGGTTAAATCAAAATAGTTTCCCCAACACATGCATCCTCGCACTTGACAACAGGGATTAGCAATGCTATATTAAACCTTTCCTCCTGAACCCATTAACCAATTCTAGGATAATATTTTCCAAACTCATATGTACTATTATTTCTTTGAATGCAATTACGATAGATTATGAATCTTGTTAATCTGGTTTTAGTTGTGGAGTGCGCGCGTGACTCATAGAACCTAAATACTAGTATTTTCCAAAACCTATAGAGTGCTAATGGCAACCCATGACATATGTATTCATCTATCTATACTATTATTCACTTGAACACAATTACAATAGATTATATGAATGTTTTTAAAGCGTTTTAAGTTGTGGAGTAGGGCTGTACAAAAAACCGGTGAACCCGAGAACCCGATCCGATTGGTTCGGTCCGGTTCTGAGAACAGCCGGTTCGGTTTTAGTTATTATTTCACTAACCCGGATCTCATCGGTTTGGGTTTGGTTTAGACCTTAAAAGACCCGACCAAACCCGAACCGGATTAGACTTTAGGGTTGAGGTATTTAAGCAGCCTCCACAGTCCACATCTCCTCTCTCACTCTCGAGTCTCGCCTGAGTCGCCTCCATCTATGACTCCTCTCTCTCAGAGTATCTCTCCAGCATCAAGTATCCATCTGTGACTCCTCTCTCCCTCCAGCTTCCACATCTCCTCTCTCACTCTTTGTAATTTTTACCTCATTTGAATGTGATTTTGTCCTAAAACAGAGTGTTTGCTATGTTTTATCAAGTTAAGTGTATCAGCATTGTGTATGAAGATGGTTTGATGATACCCCATCTGATCATTTGTTTTAAAAATGAGATTTTGATGCGAAAACTCAAAACTTTTGAGAGAATCTCAAATGGGGTTTCAATTTTGAGGTCTGGGGGTCACAATTTGCCTTTGTTTTCTGATTTAGACTTAGTTTTGTCTCTTGAGGTTATCCTACTTTGCCTTTTGTTTCTGTTCCTCTGTTTTATTTTAGTCCCTCCCCTGTTTTTGCTTTTGCTTTTTCTCTCTCTCTCTGTAAAGGAGTTTTATATTTCTTCTTTCTTCATTTTTAAGAGTTGTCTCTGATTCTTCTTCTTTGGTTGTTAGACACAAAAACTTAGTGTGTTAATTATAAAGCAACATTATGTTGTTTTCAGGTGATTGTTGATCTGATTCTGAAGCCGAAACGATGAGAAAAGAGCGCGGAATGAACTACAAGGTCCGTTGTTAGATTTAGTGCGCTTGTACTTGTATGTTTGTTTGATTTTATGGATGTGTAAATTGTTATTTGTTTTGTAGGATTCATGGCCTAAAATAGTTGTGAGAAAATGGTTGAATTTAAAGAGTAGAACAGATGAGCTTCATTTCGATTATACGATAAGGAGAGGAAGTGAGTATCGTAATCGTAATCTCATTGTTTCAATCGGGATATGTTTTGTGTATCTGACTTTGTAATTGTGAATTTTATTTAGCATTTGATGGAGTGAGTGAGAGGCGTAAGAATTGCTCCGACCAAGGGCGATATGTTTTTGTACAAAACGATCTATCAGAAGAGTGGCTAGGCTCCCGATTGTCTGAAATGTCCACCATGTGATCCCGGTACCGGCGATATTCTAAATCAGAGGTACTCACTCAATTTTTTTTACCTCGTATTAGCTATTTAGTAAAACCCCATCCAATTTAATTACCAAGTCTCCGCTTAGTGCACTAGGAATGTTTGTGATTGGAAAGATTTTCAGTGATACCGTTGAATTCATGCATGCGAGGAAACTTTGGTAATCGAATGGTTAACTATTGTCTAAATCATCAGAAATTTTTTCACAAATTTGACTTGTATATTTAACTTCTTTTGCAGATGATTAGAAGATGTCAACTCCCAGATTTTGGTTACTTTTCATCCTCAACTTTTGTTTTGAACGGTTCATCCTCAACTTAAATTTGTGCTTGCGGAGTGGATGTTAACAACTGTCTGTATGAACTGTGAACTATGTAATTATGTAAGTTATGTTTTGTGTGTTGCCCTTCATGTATGACTGAATTATGTTTTGTGCTTGAAGTATTTATATTATGGTAGAGTATATCATTATGAAGTATTTATATCATAGTTGACAAGTTGAGTATCATTTTGAACAGGGTTATGTTTTGATGTTACATTCTTGTATCACTGAGTTATGTGGTATTGTTGTATTGTGTGCTTGAAGAGTTGAAAATATCTATATCATATTGCTTAGGTATTATTCTGAACATGGTATATTTACATTTTTCATATGTGAGGGTAGTATATGATGATGGTTTGCATCTCGGCTATTTGGTAATTGTCTTTTTGGTGATAATGGTTTGCAGATGATGGCTTGCATTTGGGCTATTTGGTAATTGTCTTTTTGGTGATAATGGTTTGCATTTGGGCTTTTTGATCATATTGGGCTATTTGGTTCAGTGTGGGTTTGCACCTGGGCTTAATTGGTTCAATCTGGGTTTGTATCTAAAAAAATTAACAAACCGAACTCTGGACCCGACCCGACCAACCCAGTTCCGGTCCAGTTCGGGTTATGCACCTGTTCGGTTCGAGTTCAGGTTCATATTTGGTAACCCGATGAGTTCGGCTCGGATCAGGCCTATGCCTGGACCCGGCCGATCCGACCCAAGTAGAATGTGGAGTGCGCGATTTCGTGAACCGAAATACTATAATAATAATAAAAATCAAACTTGCAACCTATAAAACTCTAAAGGATGAGGAAAGGAAGATGCGTAAAGTAAATATGGAAATCATTTGATTGAATTTACCTCTGAATCTTGAATTCTCTCCCAACAATCTTCTCCCTTGAACGTAACGAAAACTAACTTGGAGAGAGAGGGGTTTTTCTTTTGATGGAGGGTACTTTCGCCATTTACAAGGGGGACCTTTACACCACAAAAACCTCGAGATAAAAAGGGCGGCAAACAACAACAAACAAACAAATCAGCAATGAAATGTTTTCTCTCGTTCACATCAATAAAGTTAACCTCTCTAGGGTTTCAAATAATCACAAAACAACCATTTCTTCTAAATTACTCTTGGATTCACGAGGTTCATGGTTGGTTTCTAGAACCTCTTTATGAATTTTAGACCTTTTTAGCGTTGCAGATCACTAAAAAAATCAACTTGGGAAATCGTGGCGATGTTTGAGACTGTGCCATGAATTTCATGTTTAAGCCAAAACATTAGGCTCATGTATCAAAATGAATTCTTTCCAAATATTTTAGGACAAATGTAACACCATAATACTTAGTACCTACCTTAATAGTTAGTTTAATAATAAGTTTTTACTCAGGATTCTTATGAAGAAACCTTTTGTGTTTTAGTGGAGTTTAGACTTACGTCATGAAATGATTCATCATAATAACCAAATAAAAAACTTTTTGCTTCATCAATTATTGAAGCCGTTAAATAGGCATTAAGTCGACATGGGTCCGAACCTGTGTGACTCTTCGTTGTTGTCGTAAGCTTGAAGCCATTAAATATTAAGGGTGTGAGATGTGATATATGTGTATCTAGAACCTCGTTGTAAATTTTTGGACTTTGTAAGTCTCGCGGATCAAGGTAGATGCATGTCTGAAAGAAAAAAAGATTCCACGAAAATGTTGAAATCATACTTTAGGACTATGCTTTAAAGGAATTAGTCTTAGAGTCAGTATTACCTGTGTGTATTGCGCCCTATTTGGGAGAGAAACTTATTGCAGCATGAAGTTATAATGAGGCCTCTTGCGGATCAAGGTAGATGCATGTCTGAAAGAAAGAAAAAAAAATCCAAGAAAATGTTGAAATCATATTTTAGGACTGTGCTTTAAAGGAATTAGTCTCAGTCAGAATTATCTGTGTGGATTGCGCCCTATTCGTGAAAGAAACTTACTGCAGCATGAAGTTATAACAACGGCTCAATACGAACTTCAAAAGGCCATATATCTTGACTTGGGCTCTTATGAAATCCAATTCTTTATCGATTATTCCTTAGTACCTCTATAATCGTAATTCACACACTCCTCTTCGGCTAAGGCCAATTTCATCTTCATCTTCTTATTTTGGTTTCCTTTTTATGGTCGAACCATTTCTCCTTTAATCTTCGTTTTACGGTAGCTTGCTACTTTCTTTACTACTTGGCAGTCATACCTTGCTACACGCTTGTTTACATTAGTATTAATTCGTTGTTAGTTGGCTTAATTTAATAGCCATGGTGATTTAGTCATTTAGTCTATGCTTGTGTATATGTGAAACAGGTCGGTGATGTATTCACATCAAGTTCTTGGGCTATGACCTCAATAATGTCGTCCAATGAAGTAAATGTTATTTCCTTTTAACTACTTCTATTTTAATTTTATTATGTTTATTTAATATTTCTAGTACTTAGATTAATATATACATTAAGAAAACTTCATTAAATTGCCTGAACATTCTCAAACCTTGGGTAGAAGAGGCGATAGCTGGTTAGTGTAACTTGGACAAAGTCCGTTCCGATATTCATGATATAAATTCCATCCACCCATGACATTACAAGATAAAGAAAACATCAATGGAACCTCGACCACAAGCTATTTTGATATTTGGTGCCCTCTTCTTCCTCTACCCTGTAATAAGCCAATCACAAACTTTCCGAAAACTCGACAACACCACTGATCAACAAGCACTTCTTATCTTCAAGTCCAAAATAACAGACGACCCTTATGGAGTTCGTAAGACTTGGAATACTAATACTTCCCTTTGCAATTGGAGAGGAGTCACCTGCAATATCACCAAGCTAAGAGTTACAAGTCTTAGTCTCGATAATCTTGGCCTATCAGGTCCCATCACCCCATACATTGCAAATCTCTCCTTTCTTAGTGTCTTCAACTTCACAAACAATAGCTTTCATGGATCTATACCAAATGATTTTGGTCGTTTATTTCGATTGCAGTTTCTTTTATTAGACTCCAATCTCATCCAAGATTCAATACCTCCATCTTTAAGTCTTTGTTGTAAACTCTTACTTCTGGACTTGTCCATGAACAAACTTGAAGGTACCATCCCTTATGAACTGGATGCACTAACTGAGCTTCAAGTTTTACAATTATCTGAGAATTTCTTCACCGGTTCTTTGCCGCTTTCACTAGGAAAATTTTCATCTCTTACAAATTTGTTGTTAATCAAAAACAGTCTTCAAGGATCGATACCTGAGGAAGTGGGCCGCCTTCCTTTTCTAATCAATCTACAGTTTGACCTGAATAATATTACAAGCGAACTTCCGTTTTCACTGCTAAATAGTTCTTCTTTGCTTATCCTTTCCATGGCATTAAACAAGATCTCTGGCAGTCTTCCTTCAGATATGTTCTCTAAACTGACTAGCTTAACCACTTTATACGTTGGTGGGAACAATCTGGCCGGATCTATTCCTCCATCTCTAGTAAATGCGTCAAGGCTTGAACAGATTGATCTTTCTGTTAACAATTTCGATATTGAACAATTTGCCAAGTCTACAAGTTATAAGCCTGGGGAGTAATCTGCTGCATAGCAACAGTGAGGTTGGCATGGATTTTCTTACCTCTGCGGCAAATTCTACTAACCTTGAACTGTTTACTTTTGCAACAAATAAGCTACTAGTGAGCTTCCTTCTTCTATTGGGAACCTATCGTGTCAGCTTCAGATATTAGAGATGGGAGATAATCAGTTCGGAGGAAGAGTACCTGCAGAAATCCGTAACTTGGTAGGCCTAGCCAAGTTGTCTTTGGAAAACAATTTCTTTACTGGAGGTATTCCCTATTCAACTGGAGAGCTGCCCAACTTGCAGATCCTCTACATCCACGAAAACAAATTCTCAGGAAAGATACCAGAGTCGCTCGGGAATCTAACTAACTTATATGAAATGAGATTGAATGGTAACAACTTAACGGAAACTATACCTTCAAGCCTTAGACCTTTCCGTCAACAGACTTAATGGGAAAATACCAAGAGAGATTTTCAACTTACCCAGCCTTAGTAAGGTCTTGAACCTATCTCGAAACTCTTTAACTAACTCAGTCCCTATAGAAATCGGGTTATTGAAAATGGTTTAAGGAATAGATTTTTCAGATAATCATTTATCTGGAGAAAAACCAGTTTCAATTGGTGATTGTTCCATTCTTTTGGTTCTTGCCCTCCCTGGAAATTCCTTCTATGGTCCCATTCCAAACACGCTAGCAAACTTGAAAGACATGGAGTTCATTGATCTTTCATCTAATAATCTCTCTGGTCAGATTCCATCTTCTCTCGAGTCCCTAAAATTTGTACTACTGTTGAATTTATCCATGAGCGTGCTTGAAGGATCTGTATCGAAGGGATATTTAGGAACTCAACAGCTGTTTCTCTGTTTGGAAATCCAAATCTCTGTGGTGGAGTTCCAGGATTAGAGCTACCCATTTGCACTGCTGTCCCACAAAAGCACTCTGGAAAATCAAGAGTGAAGCTGATCATTGAACTTGTAGCGAGGTTCACTGCATTTGGACTTCTCTCAGGATTGTTCTTGTTTTTGTTAAGGAAGACAAAATCGGGGAATCGTAAGTCAATTGATGTTGCAGTTTCGTTCGAAGGTCCACATATATTATATACTAGTCATGATCTCAGGATTGCCACAAATAATTTCAGCTCGGAGAACTTGATTGGAGAAGGTAATTTCGGACTCGTTTACAAGGGAATCGTAAGTGATGGAACACCTGCAGCTGTAAAGGTCTTTAATATGGAGCAGCACGGAGCTATAAAGAATTTTCTTGCCGTTACGAAACATCAGGCACAGAAACCTTGTCAGAATAATGAGTGCATGTTCAAATAGTGAGTTCAAAGCATTGGTGCTTCAATTCATGTCAAATGGGAGTTTAGACGACTGGCTTCACCGAACTAACGATATGCGGTTTGGGGAAAGAATGTGTTTGGATGCAGGACAGAGACTTGAGATAGTCATAGACGTAGCATCTGCATTGGAATATTTGCATCATGACGGCGAAATTCCTGTGGTGCATTGTGATCTCAAACATAGTAATGTTCTACTTGATGAAAATAAAGTCGCACATGTTGGGGACTTTGAACTTGCAAGGATGCTTCTTAAGAATCCTGATAAACGTCTTCCAACCAGCACCATTGGACTCAAAGGCTCTATAGGCTACATCGCTCCAGGTATTTTGTTTACGTATTTTTATTTTGCATGAAATGCTTCATATACTTTTTTCAGAAAATTACCCTTCTGGAACATGGGAGAAAACCACCTCTGTAATAGAAGATGAATAACTCAAACAACGACAATGACTAAAAACATGAAACTTATGTAACGCATTCTGACATTTTACGTTTTTATTGATGCAGAATATGGATTAGTTAGGAGTGTCGACAAAAGGGGACTTTTACAGTTTCGGGATACTTGTGCTTGAGGTCTTTACCAGGAAAAAGCCTACGGATGAGATGTTCACATGGGACTTTAATGTGCAAAAGTGGGTTTCCATGGCACTTCCTAACCGAATTATGGACGTCGTGGATCCTGAATTAATTGGGATAAATGGGGACTCAATTGCTAAGTGTTTGGTTTCAGCAATAAACATTGGTTTGATGTGTGCCAAAGAATTACTAGAAGACCGTCCCACCATGAGAGATGTATCTGTTATGCTCAGAAGTGTGGTCAATAAGCGCTTGAGTTAGTTAGTTGTGGATGTTGAAAATCCGTAAGGGATTTCTGGTGTCAATATAGATTAATAATCAACTGTAACATTCTAAGGATTTGATGCATATATGGTTGTATGTTTTGTCTTCACCAGGGGGTACCGCAACATAAGAAGTTAACTTATTAGATGCTGGAATGTGAAAGACATAATCTAACATAGACACTTAAAGAAATTTGAAGTCTGTCATCTTTACAAGCATTAGGTGTTGGTGTGTTACTGGCTCTTTTTTATGAGTTTGCGAACCTTGGTATGACGTGAGTAGAAAAACTGCCCGAGGTTGAAAAATCGTTGGATTATAGAATAAGTAATACCTTCCAGTTAAGGGGATTCCCTGGGTAGACTGATCTAATATACTACCATTGTAGTTTTTATAAGACGGAAATTTGTAATAACCAAAGAAGCAAACTGGAGATGGTCTAAATTGTTATTAAATCATCCTTGCTGAGGCCCATCACCATCATCCATATAAATACTACACAAGGAGGCCATGAAAGCTTCACTGTCATTCAAGCATAAGGTATAAGCGAGAATTCGAAAGGCTATACATGCACTAGTTTAGGTACGGCAGGAAAATATAAGTTGGAGTTGAGATATGCAAGTTTAATCACTTGCAAAAACTTACTCTTTAGGGCATCCCTTAATTCCTTCACATCTTAGCTCTCTGGGTAATCTACAGTGCATAGGAAAATTTAGAGTTGAGGAACTTCATTACAGATAGTATACTTAAGCTTATCTCCTGTACCTATACAAACCTGATTCATGTCAAATCCAATAGCTGGTGGGGTTCTGCCTAACGGCTTAACCCCAGCTTGAGTAACAAAAACAAAAATTAAAAATAAATTCTGCAAAGCCTTGATCCAGTCTTGTTTATGGTCTAGAGTAGACGTAGTATGTTTACCTTCTAGTTAAGAGAGTAGAGCTTCAAGTGAGTACTTCAGCCAGCCAGAAAACCTTCCTACTTCAGTTGAGGTCGAGGATACTTAAGCTTAGGTTCGAGTAGGAAGAATCTGGCGAGTTTGTATTGCATAGGCCAATGCAGTTTGCATAACTCCATATATATAAACAAAAGTTACGAGCTACTACAGGTAGATTTGCATAAAAAGTGACCTAGTAAAAAGGAACACCAATGTGGATAAGTTTTGACATTTTGATAGCCTGGAATTAGTAACTCAAGAACACCAAGTACCCAAACCTGAAATATCAAGCTCAAAGAAGATCACAAACAGCTTGACTAGAACATCAATCCAAACAAATGATACAATAGGGTTGCCCAAAGAAAAAAAAAATCAGATGAAACAAGGGAAACGTAAGAGTACTATAAATTAATTATCTAAAACTATTCAAGATTGAGTAATTCCATGTATCCACAGGCAAACACATGATTTGTAATAGCCTATTTTCGTATTGCACGAAGATAGCGATTTACACCTTCGAAATCTAGTATGTTTAGTTATGAACGGGAAACAAACAACACTAGATTTAGCGTGGAAAACCCTTGAATGGGTTAAAAACCCCGACCTCTCCTGAGAATTTTAGAAATAGAGAGGTATATTTAGATTGCTAACTATTACAAAGAAAGAAAGAGAGATGTAGAAAAGATCTCCTAGAGGTTCTCAGAGCAGCCTCCCCTAATTCGCAGCTATCTAGTCTTATTTATAGGTCTTATAATATGACTGTTGGTTACATTGATGAGGAACGTTACAATATCGGGTTTTGATAAGTCTTCATGGTGGTCTTTTGTAACGTCTTGATACTTGTTGATCTGTAACGGATTCATTAACATTCTTTAGTTGTAGCTTCAGACCGTTGGGAAGATACGATCTCTTGTGATGCTCGTGTGCATACAACCTGTTGATAAGTGGATGAGTATCTTCTGTAGCGCGAAGTCACAGGATGCTTTGATATCTCTGAACTGTTGATGAAGATATGATCTCTAATAGTGTTCGCGTATATTCGAACTGTTGATAGATATCTGAGTATTTTCTGCAGTGCGATGTTATTGGATGTTTTGTCATCCCCGAGCTATAGATGAGGAAGTTTGTATTACGATCTCCTTACTTTTAGTCCTTGATTGGTTATAAGTATGTTTACTCGAGCTATGTGAGTTCGAATATCGGACTCAGTACGGGGATTATAAATAAGCCCTCACAACTGCCCCCTCTCAGCCAATAGCAAGAGAAACGTGTGTTGCGAGTGGTATTGGTTGAGAAGTCCAGTCGTCTGAATTGAATGTTGTATTGATGGCTTCCATTTTATCTTGGAAGAATAGTAGTTTTGACTTTTGGGTATCCCAAAAATTCTTCTTGAGACGTGCACTTGTGATGAATACCTTATTGGAAGTTGTGGAATGCATTAAATGTTGCTAGTATAAAACATAGTGAATAGTTGCTATCACTGTTCACCCTGGTTAACGTTGTCAGTCATTTAGATTAGGTTGAGTAGTAGTGATGGTGACAACTCGACGCCAAGCATATGAAGCTAGAGTTCAGACAAAAATGGCAAGTCTGCAAACTCGCTATTTTGGCACCCAAAGTCTTTCTCTGCCGACTCCAATACCTATTCCTCCAACTTTCCATGGGATGTCGCGGGAAGAAGTAGAGGAGGCAGAGGATGATTATCATCAAATGTGGCAATTTTATTATGCGGTTTTGTTTGCTGCTCACCGTCGGTCCTGTCTGTGGATGCTTGCAGAGGATGCAGTGGCGGCGGAAGACGAGAAGGCGGGGAAGTCGTCTGAGAAGTATTGTCGATACCCTGCGAAGGATTAGGTATTGTAATGGTGGAGGAGGTCCTTCGTTGGCAGCGGAGGTGGGGGTTATGGAGGAGTGGTGGGATTAATTATGTCATCTACTTCACTCCAATTCCCCTCTTTGGGCTTTGAGTTTTTCTGCTGGGCCCTCCATTGTTTCTTCTTAAGTGTTGCGCTGTCATCTGCAACGTAGGCTATTCTTTGTAAAAAGACAAAATTGTCTGTAGAACTTGTAATCTTTATTTTCGAACTGGTTGAAGTGTTTGTTCTTGTAACTTGTTTTTCTTGAATAACAAATTTAAACTTTATTATCTTGTCTTGTAAGTGCTTGAAGCTGCTTGAAGAACTGTTGTAAGATACCATAGAACAATTATCGAACTAGTCACTGATGACATAGGTCAAAAATATGTAGATCGTATTGTTGATAAGTTTAATGAAGTATATCCGAACTGTGTAGGTCGTTCTTATATATTTGTGGCCTTGTTGAGATATAGTATTGTTATGTCTGCGGAGATGACGAGGTCATAATTTCTTTCGTGCCATAATTTCTTGGTGTTAGAGCCTTGTCGTTGTCAACTTGAATACTTGTTATCATCGATGGAACTTGGTCGGAGCCTTTGAAAATTGTGTTGGATAAACTTCTTAAAGAGGATGTGAGAGCTGCTGATATTGAAATCATTCCGCGTGGTAAAGAGAATTATCCGTTCTGTCATTATATGTAAGGTCGGATGATTGATCATAATAAATTGATTTACTTGTGTTGAGGTCGTCTCGTCATTGTTTTCTGTATCAATAATAATTTTTGACTGAAATATAACTGAAGCAGGATTTGTTGCTAATTTTTTGCTTTTGTCAGACCAAAATTGAGGTAAGTGACAACTGTAATAGTTGTACTTAGGTTTTTGAACTGGAACCATGCTATAAAAAAGCGTAACAGGATCGTGCAGCCGTAGAAAGTTGTTGCTGTAAGTAATCGTGTTGTAAGATCTGCATAAATTTTCTTGGGCAGTGAGTCCTTAATAATGGCAGAGGTGAAAGACAGACGTGATAGCATAACACGTTATGCCAAAAATTATTATGAGGGCAAACGAAAAGACGTGCCTGTTAGGGGAGATGATGTAGACACGTGTCCCGAAGAGCCATCATTTCATAAACCAAGGGATAATAATATAAAAGCTTTTCTTCCCTCTTCTCTTAAACCACAATCAGTTACAGACAGAGGCAGAAACATTTCTAGAGAGAGAAAATCTTCAAATTTTGAACGCAGTCCTCCAGTGTTGTGTGATATTGCTAATAAGGATAAAGTTTTGTCGTCTGAGGTGCGAGCGGTGGCCGGAGTCGACGACTGTTGCTCTTCTAGTACATGTTAGTATATCTGCTTCCATCTTTTCTGCTGTTGTATTAATTTCTTGGAAATAGGTAGGTTGCATGTTTGAACTTTTTGGGTAGGTTAATAACGTGTTCGGTACGGCTGAGGGAGGAAGCCTGTTTGATTAAAAAAACTCTGAATAGATTTTTCTTGTATGTGTGGTAGATGCGCTAAAAAAACCCAAAACCCAGTAGTAAATTTGTTGTATCTACTAGTAGTGAGGAATCGTCATCGTCTGATAGGACTATGGATGATTATGTGGTAATTGGTACTGTAACTGCTGATAATCCGACTGTTTCTTCTGGGTGGGATGTGGGATTGCATGCGGAGAATGAAACTGAGCAATTTTTTAAGTATCCCGAGAATGTAGACGTAGCGAAGAAATTTTTACAGTATAAAAAGAGTTTAGACGGAGAATGGGAGAATTATGTGATTAATGTAGGGTTGTGGTTTAGAACTCTAGTGAGACCGAGTGGTAATGTAGAGCATTATCAGGTGCCTTCTCTGGATCGATAGAAAAGAAGTATGGATATAGGAAATGATATAGATATTGCTTATTATAATGGAACTGACGCAAAGGTCGTAGAGGAAGGATTCCTCTGTTATTTGAACCAGGTCGCATATGGTTTTAGTATTCCCCTAACCTTTTTCCAAAAGGGGGTAATGAATGCACTAAAGAGTTGTCCTGCTCAATTAAATGGTAACATCTTTGAGTGAAGCTATGTTATTAACTGCAGATGATGCTACATTGCGCACCATGGCTATGTTGCATGGTGATGTAGAAAAATTTCGGACAAAACATGATTCGATCTTGGCTGCTTCAACTGAATATGGCATGGAGTATGATTTGCAGCTAGCGCAGCTATCTTATATAGATAATCTGATGCCAAAAATTACGGAGTTGTTGAATGCGTCTTCTATTAAAGTTGATACTACTATACCTTTCTCTGCCTTACTTTCATCTGGGCCAGGGGAAAGTTCGAATGTTGTACGTCCAAAGCTTAAAAAGTAGTTTTATTGTTTATATTGTAATAAGACAGAGTGTAAATATATCTTTCCTGTAGAAAAAATATCAAATGTTGAGTAGATAAAAAAGTTTGTTGTTATCTCTATGTATAGTCGAATTGGGTGATCCAACGAACGACCATATAGAGATGTAGTGATGTTGTATTTTAACATGTATAGGTCAATTTGAACAAATCAATAAAGACCGCAACGAGATATTTGAAGGGCGCGTCACTGCCAGGTCGAATTGATTGTCTCAATAAGCGACCCTCGGGGCAGTGTGTATGTAGATCCCAGTTATAGGTCAAGCTGAGCGACCGTGAGGGGACATGTATTGAATATTGCATAACTGAATGGTGTCTTTGCCAGATTGAATTGATTGACTCAATAAGCGACCCTCGGAGAGCGTGTATATTTAAAGAACTATGAAGTAGATCCCGGTTATAGGTTGAGTTGAGCGACTGTGATAGGACATGTATTGAATATTGCATAGCTGAATGGCGTCTTTGTCAGATCGAATTAATTAACTCAATAAGCGACCCTCAGAGAGCATGTATATTTGAAGAGCTATGAAGTAGATCCCAGTTATAGGTCGAGCTGAGCGACCGTGATGGGACATGTATTGAATATTGTATAGCTGAATGGCGTCTCTGCCAGATCGAATTGATTGACTCAATAAGTGGCCCTCGGAGAGCGTGTATATTTGAAGAGCTATGAAGTAGATCCCGGTTATAGGTCGAGCTGAGCGACCGTGATGGGACATGTATTAAATATTGCATAGCTGAATGGCATCTCTGCCAGATCGAATTGATTGACTCAATAAGCGATCCTCGGAGAGCGTGTATATTTGAAGAGCTATGAAGTAGATATTGTTGTAGTAATTCTCCGTAGTAGGTCGATTTGAGCAAACCAAATGAAGATAGGTAGAATGCTTGAATAGATTTGCAGCATGATGACGAAAATTTACTTTATTTAATGAAATCTGAAGTTACAACATATTTAATTTCAATACAGCTTTAGTCGGCAGGTATTCCATGGATTAGGTATAGGTACTCCATCATGTGTACTGAGATCGTAGGACCCCAAACTGCTCGTGCCAGTTATGATGAAGGGACCTTCCCAATTGTCTACTAACTTTCCCGCATTAGGTGTTTTGCGATGTTGGGGGATTTCCCTGAGAACGTGTTCCTTGACTTTGAATTCTCGATGTCGAACGCGTTTGTTATAAGATCGTGATAAAGCAAGCTGATATCTTCCCAGATTGACAATGGCTCTGTCGCGTGTTTCTTCGATCATATTCAGGTTGCATGCGATCTGAAATTTGTTTTCTTCATCTGTCATCTCGTGATCGTGTATTGGGTGATGATACTGAGTAGGTATTATGGCTTATGTCCCGTAAGCCAGTAAGAATGGAGTACAACCTATTGATGTTCTTGGAGTTGTTCGATATGCCCAAAGTACGTGTGGTAACTCGTTGATCCAATTCCCCTTTTTGTCATCTAAACGTTTCTTGAGTCCGTCCACAATCGTTCGATTAGTAATTTCAGCTTGTCCATTTCCTTGGGGATAGTAAGGGTTGGATGGGGAATGAATGATATTGTGCTCATTGAGGAATGCGATGACTTTGGAGCCAACGAACTATGGTCCATTATCGATTCTGATAAGATGTGGTCTGCCGAACCGAATGATAATGTGTTCCCAAATGAATTTGATGACCTTTTCTTCTCGTGTTCGGCACAATGAGACTGCCTCTACCCATTTAGTGAAGTAGTCCGTAGCGACCAACAAATGCTTTTGTTTTCCTGGTGCTGTAGGAAATTCTCCTACGAGATCGAGAGCCCATCGTCTGAATGGCCAGGTGACTTGACTTAAGTGTAGTTCAAGGGTTGGGGCTCGTATCTTCGGACCGTGACGCTGACAAGCGTCACATTTACGAGCATACTTGATTGCTTGTGCTTTCATCTTAGGCTAGAACATTCCTTGCGTTAAGGCTCTATTTGCAAAAGATCGTCTTGCAGCATGGGACCCGCATGTACCTTCGTGTAGATCGTGCAAGAATTGTTGTGCCTCTTTTTCGGGTAGACAGATGAGGTATGTACCAGTGACTAATATTTTGTAAAGGAGGTTGTCCCGGATAATGTATCTACGGGCATTGCCAATTAATCTACGTCATTCTATAGGATCCTCTGGAAGTGGGCCATTGAATTTATTGTGAGGTCCAATGTATCAGATGAAAGGCTGTCTCCAATCATTCTCGATCTCCTTGTTGCCCCCAATATTAATGGTGTTGGACACGATGGCATTAATCCTGGGGTTAGAAATGACGACGATTTTTAAATAACGAGCTTCTGATCCAAGGACCCCAGCAAGGTAAGCGAGTGCATCTAAATGTCTATTTCTCCCCTTGGCAAATGTTCCATAGAAATTATCTAAAATTTGTTCATTCGTTTGACCACTGCAGCAGCATAGTCAATCATTTTTCCATTGGCTTGATATATACCCGCGTGATGATTGACGATCAGTAATGAATCTGTGTAGATAGAGAGCTCTGCTACACCCAGTGTGAGTGTCATGCCCAAGCCATGAATTAGTACCTCATATTCTGCTACATTTTTGGTTACTTCAAAATTGAGATGAATGGATTTTTTGAGCCGATCATTGGAAGGAGTAATAAGAACAATCCTTACTTCTGATCCGGCTGGTCCGACGAAGCCGTCCGTCAAAAGTCGTCAATCTTTCTTTGTTGCCCAATCGAACTTATCTTCAGACTGTACTGTGGGTGGTTCATCTCTTTTATCATCAACGTCTTCTTCCCAATCAGGATCGTCTGCTGGAAAGTCAGCTAGAAAATCTGCTATAGCCTGACCTTTCCCAGAGTGGCATGGCTCAAAATGTATGTCGTGTTCTCCGAGTGTTACTGACCATTGTTGAATACGCCGAGATTTTTCGCGTTTAGATAAGATTTCGCGGAGTGGATAGTTCGTCAAGGCACGAATAGCATGGGCTTGGAAATACTGTTTCAATTTTTACGATGTATAGACGAAAGCTAAAAGAAGCTTATCTATCTTGGTGTATCTTGTTTCAGCGGGGGTCAGAGACTTGCTGATAAAATAGACTGGTTTCTCGGTCTTTTCGTCGAGTCGGAGGAGAACGAAGCTGAGAGAAGTATTTGTGACGGCTAGGTATACTGTTAGTTCTTCTCCATCTGCTGGTGTGCTCATAACTGGTGGTTTACCCAAATATTGTTTGAGTTCAAGGAAAGCGGCTTCGCATTTATCTGTCCACTCGATCTCGGGATCCTTCTTTGATTTTCCCCGTGATGTACCTTGTTTTAGCAGATCGAATAGAGGTCGGCATCTGTCTGATGATTTGGACACAAATCTGTTAAGTGCTGCGATCTTCCCAACTAGTTTCTGAACATCCTTTTTGTCTTTAGTAAAGGCATAGCCAAGAGAGCTCGTATGCGTGATGGATCAGCTTTAATTTCTCGTTTGTTGATTAGGTGTCCCAAGAATTTTCCGGATTGTACTCCGAGATGGCATTTGTCATGATTCAAGCACATTTTGTAAGCTCGCAAAATCTCAAAAGTTATTCGTAAATCTGCCAGATGGTCTTCTTTCTTGAGACTCTTGCAAAGCATATCGTCGATGTAAACCTCCATTGTTTTACCGAGTTGATCTTTGAACATTTACGTCATCAATCTCTGATATATAGCGCCATCATTTTTTAGGCTGAAAGGCATGACCTTATAGCAATACAGGCCTTGTTTGGTGATGAACGCAGTCTTGTCTTGATCTTCAGGGAAAAGTGGCATCTGATTGTATCCTGATACAGCATCCATCATAGAGAGGAGTTCGTGCCCTGCTGTTGAATCGAGCAGATGGTTGATGATTGGAAGTGGAAAGCTATCTTTTGGAGTGTGTCGATTGAGATCTGTGAAATCGACGCAAATTCTGATCCAGTCTGGGTAAATAGCTTTACGGATAAAACCGACCTCAATCAATTTGTCGATCTCTTTGCTTACTTCAACTTGTATTTTTGGTGCTAGAGTTCGTTGCTTTTGTTTAACCGATTATGTCTTCTCTTTCAACTCTAGCTTGTGGCACGCCATGGCTGGATCGATCCCTGGTATTTCGTGGAACGTCCATGCAAAAACATCATGGTTATCCGAAAGGAATTGTTTGAGACTTGAGCGTTCCTCCATGCTCAAGAGGGTCCCGATGTGAGTTCCTCTTTGTGCGCCGTTGATCTCGATATATTATGTTGGTTCGGTGCTTGGCAGCTGATGTTTTGCTGGTACAGAATGTTGTAATTGCTATGCTAGAGCTGTTGTAGCTGGCTCAGCTTTAATAGTATTATCCCAAGCTCGAGCTAATTTTTAGCTGCCTTTGATTTCGTAGATCCCTCTTTTCCAGTCAAACCGTAATGTTTGATGATATGTGGAGGGAATAGCTTTTATGTTATGAAACCATGGTCGTCCCAGGATGCCCAGGTAACAGGATTTTGTATTGATGACGTAAAAAACTACGCCAAGTGTAACTGGTCCGGCCGTGATGGGAAGTGTAATTTTCCCCACGCGTTCTTCCTTAGAACCGTTAAATCCAGAGACGTTGATGTCACTTGGTTCAACCTTGTCCGCTAAACCCATTTGGTCGATCGTGCTCTGGAATAGTAGTTCGATGCTGCTGCCGGTGTCTACCATTATTGTATGTAGAACTATGTTCTTCATTTTTAACATGATGACGAGAGCATCGTGATGCGGGAAGTTGACGTGACGTATGTCACAGTCTTCGAAAGAAATCCTAGATCGTCGGTTACTGGATTTTGGCAACAAACGAGCTTCTTTATCTACCATTGTCAGATCATTGCATTGTCCAACGCGCATGCGCTTGGATCTGTTGGAGTGGCTGACTGTCTGAGTCTCGATGAAGTACAAGTGTTTTTCCTCTTTCGTTTCGCCAGTCTAGACGACCGTAATTTCAGCTTTGTAACTGCCATCTTTATAACTTTTTACGTCCACAATATATTCAAGCATCCGACCATGCAAAAATATACTCAAGAGGGGAAATTTTAACACGAAACACTGCTCCGTGTCATGATGGTGGATCTTGTGGTGAATGCAGTACGAATTTCCTAGTATGGGTTGAAGAGTATTGGCATTTCTGAAGAGTTCATCCTTTTGCAGTAGCGGATATATGTTTGCAATAGTAGTTGTCAACTGTGGTAAGAGCGGAACTGGTCTCTTTTGTCCTTGGCGTGTTCGATCATCATAGGACTTGAAATGTTTCTTATCACCTCTGTAGTCTTTACTGTTGTTGCGAGTACGTTCTCCGGTATGATCGTTGGTGGATAGAGCGATGCGCTGAGGTTTTTGTTTTTCATTCGTCAGTCTTTCGAGGTCGATGAAATTGTTGACCTTTTCCATCATATCCTCTAATGTCAGCAGCTTGTTGAGGATCAGATGTTCCTTGACTCGTCCATCTATGAGTAACGCATTGGTGAAAATGGAGATCGTGATCTTTTTGTCGAGGTTATCGAATTTTCGAGCTAGCCCAAAAAAAATTATGATGAATGTCTCCAATCTTTCTCATGGCGTCTGCTTGAGACTAAATAAAGAGTAAAGACTTTCCCCCTTGTCTTTATTATGTGAATAGTTCTTGATGAACAGTTCGCGAAGTTGCTCGAAGGTGAGGATAAATCCTTCATAGAATGTGTGAAACCATCGTAGAGGCTCGCCTTTAAAGCTGGTTGGGAATTGACGGCAGGGGATGCAGTTAGAGGAGGAATACAACCCCAAGGAATCTTGAAATTCTTGGACGTGTTCCACAGGATCACCCCCCCCCCTTCGTATTTCTGAATCGTTGAAGTGTAAAAACTGGTTGGTACTTCTTCGTCTAGCAACTCCTGTGCGAGTGAACTCTTTTGTAATCTTGCATAGTTGCTTCTTTCAGTGAATATTTGAGCATCTAACAGCTCTTTGATGCATTTGTCCACCTGCTCTGGAGTGAGATGTTGTCAAGACGTGACAGCTCGTCTTGTTGTTGGTCCTCTCACAGGATTATGATCTCCTGTTGCTTCTCCCATACGGTCATAGACTAAAACTTAAGGTTTCTCTCTGTTTTGCTCCACTTGTGGCTGTAGATCTATTACCGCTTTAGCGGGTAATGGTGGATTGATGTGACTCCGAGGTAGGACTGGCTCTTAATGAATTTGAGGAAGTGCGGTATTTCTGCCTCGATGTCCCAAACGATCATGAACTGATATCCTCGAGGATGCGCCAGAGCGTTCTGCAGTCTCAAATTTGCCGTTATTTGAGCTTGGAGTGCTCTGATTGTGTCCTGCATGTTGGCGAGCTATTTTTCCAGCTCTATTGGTCGTTCGGTTTTTGCTTGCACAGTTGTTTAGAGATCTATCACTACTTCAGCAACGTGGTGTGATTTGTCTTGATTTGCCATCTTTCAAAGATGAATGCGGTGAAAACTGGATTGGAGAACGCTGAGTGTAATTTTCGTTCTCACAGACGGCGCCAAATATAATAGCCTACTTTCGTATTGCACGAAGAAAACGCTTTACACCTTCGAAATCTAGCATGTTTAGTTATGAACGGGAAACAAACAACACTAGATTTAACATGGAAAACCCTTGAATGGGTTAAAAACTATGGCCTCTCCTGAGGATTTTAGAAAGAGAGAGAAGTATATTTAGACTACTAGCTATTACAAAGAAAGAGAGAGAGATGTAGAAAAGATCTCTTAGAGGTTCTCAGAGCAGCCTCCCCTAATTCGAAGCTATCTAGTCTTATTTATATGTCTTATAATATGACCGTTGGTTACATTGATGAGGAACGTTACAATATCGGGCTTTGATGAGTCTTTATGGTGGTCTTTTGTAACGTCTTGATACTTGTTGATTTGTAACGGATCCATTAACATTCATTAGCTGTAGTTTTAGACCGTTGGGAAGATACGATCTCTTGTGATGCTCGGGTGCATACAACCTGTTGATAAGTAGAGGTGTATCTTTTGTAGCGCCAAGTCACAGGATGCTTTGATATCTTCGAACTCTTGATGAATATATGATCTCTAATAGTATTTGCGTGTATTCGAACTGTTGATAGATATCTGAGTATTTTCTGCAGTGTGATGTTATTGGATGTTTTATCATCCCCGAGCTGTAGATGAGGAAGTCTGTATTATGATCTCCTTGCTTTTAGTCCTTGATTGGTTATTAGTATATTTACTCGAGCTATGTGAGTTCGAATATCGGACTCAGTACGAGGATTAGAAATAAGCCCTCACATGATTGATAATTGAAGGAGAAGAACACTCTCTAATAATTAGAATATGTGTAGAAAGTTAAGGTTAAGGCAATAGCTTTTGCAAAAGAGAAAAGAGCAAAAACAGGTAAAAAGACATAAAACACCTTGGGCTATACAAACTAACTCTAACACCCCCGTCAAACGCCTGATGGTATAGCAAGTAACATCGCGAGTTTGCTAAGGAAAAAATGGAAGCGCTGGATAGTCTGAGACTTCATGAAGAAATCAGCCAGGTTCAATTGAGACTGAATGTAAGGCAAAGATAAGGTCCCCCTCTTCAAATGATGGTGAGTAAAGTGATAATTAATTTCAATGTGTTTTGCTCGCTCATGAAATACTGAATTGTGAGCAATCTGGATGGCACTTTTGTTGTCACAATACATAGGGGTAGGAGAAGAGAGAGAAACTTCTAAGTCAACCAAAAGCCAGTTGAGCCAAACTATTTCAGCTACAGTCACAACCATAGCACGGTACTCAGCCTTTAGAAGATCAAGAATGACATCCTGCTTCTTACTCCACCAAGATATACAGGGGCGAAGCTAGGATTTCATGTTTAGGGGGGTGAATTATATTAGGGTATCGGGAGGCTTGGGGGTGGAGCCCCCCCAAAAAAATTTGGCCATTTAACGGTATTTTAAGCTTAACATCAATCAAATATAATATTATATTTGACTAGCAAATTATTCGGATTCACTTCTCCTCTCATAAAAAAAAATTAAGCTTTTTACGAAAAATGACATGATCAACTTAAGGTGAAAAACAATATCAAAATAAGGTTCTTATTTGATGACATCAAGAATTGAACCTTAGACTCTTAGATTAGGAGCTCTACCCTTTACCAATTAAGCTAACTTTACTTGGTATCATTAGGACAAACAAAAATGTATATATTGTTTTTTAATGTTTTTTATATAAGAGAACCACAAAAAAATACACAAAGGTTGGTGGTCGATCGACGGTCAGTGGGATCCCCTGCCCAATCAACATTAGAATAAGCTTGAAGAACTAATGATGAGGATGACAGAATCAATAAGGTCTGAAATAAAGTACCACGAATGTACCTTAGAATCTAAATGACAGTAGCCCAATGTACAGTTCTAAGAGCCGACACAAACTGACTGACAATATGAACAACATATGTAATATCAGATCGAGTGATAGTCAAATATACAAGGCTACCAGTTATGACTCAGTACAAAATAGGATCTCCCAAAGGTACACCGTCAGAGGAGTAAGATGCAAATGAAGCTCAAGAGGAGTGTCACTAGTCCGAGTATCAGTAAGTCGTGCTCTCTTAATAACATCTACAACATATTTAGATTGAGACAAGTAGCCTTTAGGAGACGAGGCTACCTCAATGCCCAAAAAATAACGAAGAGAACCTAGATCCTTCATCTCAAACTCACGATGTAGCTGATGTTTCAAAGTGGAGATGCCAATACTATCATCACCAGTCAAAATCATATCATCAACATATAACAACAAAAAAACACTACCCGCTACTGTTGTACGCACAAACAAAGTGGAATCATGGTCACTACTCCAAAAACCGTACTGACGAATAACTGATGAAAACTTTTCAAACCAAGCACGAGGTGCTTGTTTGAGACCATACAGAGCCTTACGAAGTTTGCAAACTTCACCAGGCGAATGAGAAACTCTTGGAGGAGGAGTCATATACACTTCCTTAGTTAAATCACCATGCAAAAATGCATTCTTTACATCTATCTGATATAACTCCTAATGTAGAGCAGACATAATAGCAATCAAGAGACAAACGGTGGTCATCTTTGGAGCAAGAGAAAAAGTCTCATCATAATCAATCCCATATTCTTGCATGAAACCACGAGCAACAAGGTGGGCCTTGTATTGCTCAACTGATCCATCAAATTTTGTCTTTATTTTGTAAATCTAACGACTACTAACAACATGCTTCTCTAAAGGTAACAACATCAAATTACATGTCCCTGTTTGGTGTAAAGCAGATAGTTCCTCATTCATGGCCTGACGCCAAAGAGGATCAACACATGCCTCTTTGTAAGAAGATGGCTCAGAATGACCATGAATAGTTCCTAAGAAAGAAGCAAACTCAGTGTAGCTAGCGCATTAGATGTATTAGAACTAGCATCATTAACAGGGAAATGATCAACATAGAGCAACTCTAATTCGTAAATCTCTCGTGATCGGTCAGGAATCAAATACAGAGGGATACGCTCCAAAAAGACTACGTGGCGGGAGACATATAACTTTTGACCAATGGAATCATAACATCTATAACCTTTCTGAGTATCACTGTAGCCAAGAAAAACACACATAATAGATCGACGAGAAAGCTTGCTACGATCGACATTGTGGCATATAACAAAACATATGCAGCCAAAAACCCTCAAGGATGAATAATCTGGAGGTTTGCCAAACAAACGCTCATAAGGAGTAATGCCAAAAGTCCAAATTGTTGGAATCTTATTGATTAGATGAACAGCTATAAAGACTACCTTGCCCCAAAAGAAACTATGAACAAATGCAGAAAGAAGCATAGATCTTGCAGTCTCCATATATGACGATGTTTTTTTCTTTCAACAATACCATTTTGTTAAAGAGTTTCAGTACAAGAAGAGTGGTGGATAGTCCCATCTGAGGCAAGTAAATCTGTAAAATCTCCAGAGGTATACTCTCCTCCCAAGTCACCTCGAAAGCATTTGATAACAACAGAAAATTGTGTGTTGAAAACTTTAAATGCTTTGAAAATTAAAAGAAACTCAAATCGTCGTTTCATCAAAAATACCCAACATTAGCAAGAATAATCATCAACAAATAAAGCATAATAATAAGACCCCCCCCCCCTCCTTAGTGTGGGATGGGGAGCAGAGCCCCATACATCAGAGTGAACTATATCAAAAGGTGCTGAAGTGACAGACGTACTAATAGAAAAGGGTAAAGCATAAAATTTTCCGAGTTTACAACTAGAACACTCTAAAATATCATTACAATAAACATTTCCTAAAATACCAATCAAAACTAAATACTTTAACCAAGATCTTGACACATGACCTAATCTAGCATACCATAAATAAAATATGCTAAACTTAGATCTTAAACGAAAAGAAGATAAATCAACAAAAGAACTAACTGAAACTGTTCTAGCAAATGGCTGAAAATTTTCTTAAACGTACAGGCCGCCATCTCTACGATTGGTCCCAATCAGGCTCTGAGTATAACGGTCCTGTACAAAACAATGAGAATCAGAAAAGTAAACAAAATATTCAGAAAGACACAACTGAGTAACAAAAATCAAACTCAAAGTGAGATGGAGAACTCCAACTAAAGGCATAGATGATCCATTAGCTGCAATAACACCAATGATGGACGAAGGACATGTAGGACTCGAAAGATAGACCGATCGTGGGTCATATGATGTGTGGCACCAGAATTAAAAATCCAAGTTGTATGACAACTACTTGAAGTTACACCATATGAGGTAGAACCAGCATGTGAAATAATATCAGGATGCTGAAGCAAAAAATGTTCTATCTGAGCTACAACATCATAAAAAGATGCATCACTATATGGTAATGCTACATACTGAATTGGATGAGTGTGATGAGGTAGAGGCGTAGGTGGGCGCTGTGGATTGTGTGATGGGGGTCTAAAGTACTGTTGTGGAGGTGTTCTTCCATAGGACTGAGACTGGGAAGGACCTCTGTACTATTATAAGGGTTGTAACGGTGATGACCCCTGGTATTGATGTAATGACCTCTTTGGGCACTGATTCTTCAAATGACTTTTTTGATGACAAAATGCACATTCATCATGAGGTCGTGGATAAGAAACCGGAGACTGATGCATTGGCCGAACCGCTAAAACTGACTGAGTAGGTATAATAAGGGCCCCATTACCTATCTGCGTCTTCAAACAATCCTCCTCTACAATAAGCTCACTAACTACATAGTCAACACTATGAAGATCTCTATGACCCCCCCCCCCCCCCCCGAAGAGACTCAAAATCACCACGTAATGCAACTAGAAACTGTACTAATCGTTATTGTTCTCTATATTTGATCTAATCAGCGCAAGCAGTAAATCCAGATGGCTAAGTCAAGGCTAGTTGATCCCACAAGCCAGTCATCCCATTATAAAACTCTTGAACACTACGATCATTTTGTCGAACCCCTCTAACATCAACTTCCAACTGATATTGCCGAGCAAAATTTAATTTAGTAAATAACCTCTTCAAGTGATTCCACCTCTCCTTCGCTGTTTGGAATTTGGCTAACTGAATACCAATTGAGATTTCAACTGAATTGCCGATCCACGTAATGATCTTTGAGTTTTCATTTGCCATTTTTTTAAATCAGCTGCATATGTCAATTTTTTAGGATCCGACGGCTTTGTAGTTGTTCCATCAACATAATCTCATTACCCTCGATCTATCATGAAGTAGGTCATTGTATCAGCCTAATACCCATAATTAGGTCCCGTCAATTTCAAGCCAATCCCTTAGAAATTTGATTTTTTATCAGTCATCATTAATACAAAATACAAATTCAACTACAAGAATTCAATCCCACAAAGCTATATAAACAAATTATACCAACTCAAACCAAAAAAACCAAAAAATAATTCAATTACTACCTGCAACCCCATCAAACAATCACAATCACAAACCCAGCAAACACAACTTGGAATCCCACTTCCAAAAACCCAATACCAACAACACAAACCAACGCCACAATCCGCAATCACCAAGCTTCAACAAACCTGCAGTAAATTGGGCAACAAAATTGCATACACACAAAACAACTTTTGAACCCAATGCAATCATAACACAATCCCAATTACAAACCCCAGTAATGCAATTAACAGTGATCACCAAAATAAGCACAAACACTAACACCGAGTATAAACCCAAGCACCACATGCAGAAACTCCAAGTTCATCAACTCAACCCATAATATCAAACACAAATCAACAATCCAATTACCATCTGCAAACCCCCAACAAACACCAACACCCAACAAGCACAATCTACCAAGTAAGAATTCAACAACACCCACGAGCATTCGCAAACAACACCAAAACCAAAAACCCAAAGTTGCAATTTTCGTGATTTAGCGAGGCAATGATATCAAACCCTAGAATTTGATAATGAAACAAGGCAAAGATATCAATAAGAAGTTTACCGTGATCAGAATTGGAGAAAACGAGAGTGATTGATGAAATTTACATACCCTAGAGCAAACCCTCATCGAGATAATCCACAAAATTGGAGTACCAAACTCTGAAAATAGAAATCCAAACGCAACGGAAAGAAGAACCAAGCACAAACCCTCTCTCAATCGATCAATAAGGATCGAGAAAAAAATTTGCTCTTGATACCATTATAATAGAAGGAGAATAACACTCTAATAATTAGAATGTGTAGAAAGTTAGGGTTAAGGCAAAAAGGAAAAAGAGTAAAGATAGATAAAAAAAACATAAAAGCCCTTGGGCTATACAAACTAACTCTAACAATGATGTGGTAAGTTGATCAACAAAGACAATCTGCTCTAAGAAATAATCCCATTTTCAAGTCGGTATTATTAGGAGAAACGTTTCTATAACAGCTTCTAATTGCCAGATATGTAAAGCAAAACTAAGTAGCAACACTCCATGTAAAATCAATTCAAATTAGGATATATGAGCATAGGGGACTTTCCATCATACAAGATCCCTGGAAAATGTTTTTTTTTTTTTTTTTTTTCTTTACACAAATCTTACACTGTAAAAGTTATTGTAACATATCTATGATCTGCCACTGTTTTAAACCATATCATAAAATCAAATTTAAAAAAACTCTTTCGTACCCGGAGTAGTCATGGACGGCTGTGGCCCGAGTCTAAGTTCAAGATCCAACTCCACCGGAGGAACTCCACTGCTTAATTGCATCCTCTCATCCTCTTTATCTTTGTCATTTGGTATTGAAGTCTCACCAAACAAAGGAAGCTCCTGAATCTTTTCTACTCCGACAGCATCATGACTACCAACCTTGAGATCTTCTTTACAAGGAATTGGGAATGTTTCTTTAGAAGGTACCGTCAAATCTAGTTTCTTGTGTTCGAGCTGTACTGAGACTGAGGAACGCGATCGTGTGTTCTTCGTGATCTCGATCTCTGTTGAAGGTTGGACGTTCTCTTGTCTGGGCTGTTTAAGTTTAGCCCTATCTTTCCTGTGCATATTCATGTGACCCCCTAGCGCTTGTGCGTTGGAGAACCCCTTCTTACAGAACTCACACTCATATGACCTAACACGGGTTACAGTTGAAGCCACCACGTCTGGAACTTCGACACTGGAAGACTCAACATCCATTCCCAAGGGAGAAAGAGAGAAGAAAAATTGGGGGAATCTAGCTAGGGTTTGGTCAACTGGTCATTGCTAAGGTTGCTATCAACATCTTATTTATTGAAGAAAACTATACAGTAAGATGGCCTGCTTGTATCTAGTCTAATGACGATGTTACCCTACCCTAATATAGATTTGATATTAGTATCAACATACCACATTTAAAAAAAAAACTCATAATGTATAAGCTAGATTTCCGGGGCTGACGAAAACCGGAAACCTCATACATCATTTCTACCTTATGCATGTATCAATTCAACATACACAACATGATAGACACTTCTTGAATTGTTAGCAAATCTTGAGCTCTGTAATTGCAAGTATAAGAAACATAACTCTGGTAAAACCTTATAAAAAAAATAAAAAATCAACTGATATTTATGTGGATCATAGGGTGGCATACATAACTAAGGGTTCACTTAGTAGGATTATAAATTTAGATTTCTTATGGTTTAGAAGAGTTAGCTAAGGGTTGTTTAGGAAATGTCAAGATGTTGGAACAAGGCAAAAGCAAGACGGTTAAACTGAAGCTGGCAAAGATGTTGAATGCCAGAAGGGCAAAACATCTTATAGCTCCATATGCCGATTACTTGTAACCTTTGGACTTGGTCCTCCTCATTCATTCATGGGTCCTCTTTTCGGTGGCCGAACCCATACCCATTTTACATGGGCTCGGTCCAAAATTCTTTTAGACCTGAACTTCCTTCACAAAACTTGCTTATAGTTTTTCTAACTTACAAGATAGTACCCACCATACTAACTTACATGTTTTTCCAAAAATAGTTCAATGTAGTTACGTTTTAAGTTGACAGTAGTCACTTGTATGTTGTATCCAAACAAGCCCAAAGGCCGAAGGCTCTAGTTATTCCATTTCCACATTACACCGGAACCTGGAGTGCAAATAGCAGTAATTAGAAATTGGCTTCCTTTCGACTACCTCGTTTTCTCATTTCCAGCTTCCCTTAAACTTCTGCGGAAAACCAAACCCTTTTTTCTTTTTTGCCCACCTCAAAATATTTTCTCGGCAACCTGTGAGCCGGCCAGATTTTTGCTCGCCCAGACTAGTCCAACTTAAATTGATGGACCTATCCAATTATACTTAAAACTGTTGGACCAACATATTGGGCTTATTTTTTCCCAATTATCAAATACGGCCCCGAAAAATACTTTCTAAGAACATCTCCAACAGCATGGTATGTTGTTAAGATTTTCCCATATTTTTGCAAAAACCCCTACCAAGCGTATGGAGTTTAGCATACTCACCCCGGTACCCCTCTAAAGTATACGAAACCTCAACTTGAGGAGTATGTGCATAATGTCTGGGCGCTGAACTGTTGAGTGTCCATCACTTTTTTCATACAGCTGATATATCTCTCTCTCCTACTAGAACTTCTCTCTGCTGCCTAGGCGCTTAACAGTTGAGGGCGTCGATTTTTTTTGTAATACACGTGGCATCTCTCAATCCCATCAAAGGTTCTCTCTTAAAACTGTAATTCTCAGTTAGAAGAAAACAGTATGCAATTCTAGAATCTGTTGGAGATGCTCTAACTAAGTTGCCTTCGATCAAATTGAGCGATGAAACACAACTTGTGCAATTAGGGTTTGATCTGTTTGAAATTCTAGGGTTTTAGTGTTATTTGGGGTTGAAACAACAATGAGTTCTCTGTATCATCCACAAGAAATCACCAGGAACATCCTCTCACGCCTTCCAATGAAGTCTGTGCTTCGATTCAGGTGCGGATGTAAGCTATGGTGTACTATTATTGATGATTCTCAATTTGCTAAATTGCATCATAATCTTAGTGTTACGAAACAAACCAAACCCCCCTTGTTATCCATCAAGGTGATGACTTGTTTTTTGTTGAAGATACTGATGAGGGTCTTGTTGTTAATAGAAGATTAGAATTTAATTGTCATGGGTCAAGTATGTGTGGATCAAATAATGGTTTGGTTTGGTTTGGTTTTGGTTTGTTTGCGACGCGACGCTATGTGACATTCCAAGGTTCATATTGAATCCTGCCACGGGTAAAAATGTGGAACTACTGAATGTTCATTTTCGTCCGGGTCACTCTTATATTTTTCTAAATACGAGTTTTGGGATTGGTATTTGCGGGTCTAGCCAGGAAATGAAAATAGTTCATATATTAAATTACAGACCGATGTTGTCGGAATCTTATGAGTCAAAGATTGAAGTGATAATGGTAGCTCCTGTTAGAAAGAGGGTTGTAGGGATTTTCCCTTATTGGATTGGTGAGGTATCTGTTCTCGTTAATGGAGCACTCCATTGGGTTGCAATCGGCGATCAAAATGGTAGCAGTGGAAAGATGTTCATTTTGTCTTTCAACCTAGATACTGAAGAAATTACTGAAGTACCAACTCCTTGAAGATATGTGCAATCTTATGAGCAATTTCATGAATTTCAATTGGGATTGTTGGAAGGATGTCTTTCACTAGCAAATTGTAGAGAGTTTGACCAGTTTGACTTTGACCTATGGATTATGTAGGATTACAATGTGAAAGACTCTTGGACGAAAATATGCTCTAGATTATGTGTACCTGAGAATGGGGGTCGGTTCTTAAAGGAGAGTGTTAAACCTTTATGTTATCAAAAGAATGGTGAAATTTTGCTTCAACGTGGACAGGGTTATGGATTTTGTTTAGTTTCCTTTAACCCTGAAAGTGGAGAGTTCAGGGAAGTTGAAATCGCTGGAGGGGTTAGAAAAAAAGAAGGGTTCAAAGCATTTCCTTTCATTGAGACTCTTTTTTCACCCACAAGAGTTTGAAGCTTCAATAGTCAGTCATGGACCGGAAAGGAAGAAAAAGCGAGGATAATTTGGAAAGGATGGAGCTAAATGGAGAAGAAAGAGGTACAGACTGTATTTCTTGTATTTGTCTTAAATTTTGTTGACATCTTTTGTCCTTAATGTACCTCATGTTTTTGGCAATATAATGAGAAGGAATTTTCGAAAATTGTAGCTATAGTCTCTTTATCAGTTTCTGTTTTTGTGGTGCCAGTGTTCAATGACCAACTCCATCCGCTTTCATTAGACTTGTTGTGAGCCATTTACAACTTAATGTGATATGACTAAGTATGAGATGATGCAATATTTCTTCTCATAGCCTGTCCATTATTGAAAAAACTTATACTCATACTGTTAAATATAGAGATGTTGTTGCAAGCTACTTCTGCGCTCTGACATATTTGCCATCAATACGGAGATGCAAGTTAGCGCAATACATATGAATCTTAGAATCCTGAGAGCTGAAAGGATTATATCTCTGCTTAGTTTAGTCAAAAGATCCATTAAAATCCTTTCCGTAGATCCGTCTCCATGTGCTTTTATTTTAAGTTGAACGCCACAATGAAATAGAACTAAATGATAGAAGTTCAATTTTTCTGTGTAGTTCGAATTTCCTTGCTATTGGTTTCATGGATTGGGAAAGGGTGCTTACAGAGTCATATTCTTCTCACTCAACCTTGCCAGCTAGTAATGGGGAGCAGGATAAAGATATTTATGATATCTTCATTAGATTATATAGGAGTTAACTGAAGGTATCTGGAAAATTTCTAGATTGTCAATTTCATCGGCCTGCAATATCCAAATATGCAAGGAGAGAGAATTTACACACTTGATCGACTTAGCTTACAATCTAATTCATCCAGGAAATTGCAAAATGTATGAACGTTGCACAGACCTGTAATAATCTAATTCATCCAGGGAATTGCAAAATGCATGACCATTGCATAGACCAGGAAATTGCAAAATGTGTGGGTTGCACAGACCTGTATTATGAGAGTAGTGGTACTTTCTTCGGAGCCAAAGTAGTGGTTGCTATTGAACATTTTTGACTATATGGAGTAGGAGATATTTGATTATGGAATGAAGAAAACAGCAACACAACAGTAGTTTTTTGTCGTTATGAAGCAACACCCAGAAGCAATAGCTTGCTCAAATCCTTATTCATTACCACAATCTATCAAATAGGTTGTTTAAACGATGCTGAACAAAAGCAAATATTACATGCGTTCACGAAAGCAGGAGCCAAAGAGAAGAACATCGGAACATTTTGTTGGCCCCTTAACTGCTCTCATCAATTATGCAAGACTTCCTTATCTTCCTCATCAATGTCGTATTCCTCCTTCACCATCTGATCAGTCAAGTCCTGTATAGAGAAAGAAGAGGTATAAACTGTTCTTGTATTTGCTTTAGATTTTGTTCTCTATGTACCTCATATTTCTCATGATATAAGAACTCATATTTATAATTGCAGTAAGTTTTGCTCTTTGGAAGTTTCATTATAACTTATTCTGAACTATTCTGAACTTAATCTAGTATCAAAGTAATGTTTTACTGTAAACCTTCGTTGCCGTCCCAATCATGTTAATTGAGGAAGTATATCCAGAGAATTTAAGCTCTTATGTTCTACATCAATGTATGTAAGAAAGTTCTGATTAAGGTCTGGCTATTTAAATTTTTCTCATGTAATTATGATTGTAACTGTAAGAGTGAATCTGATGTAAATTGATTATGCGGAAGCCAATAATCAATAAAACACACCAGTTTAACAAAATGAATTAGGTTCTTGAGGAACCCTAATTTTATTAACTAGAACTCTTGTTCTGAATAACTGAATTAACTAACTAATAAACAAATAACCTAGACCTCCCATTTTATAGAACACAAGGGGGGTTAGAATTAGGAACCCTAATTCTAATTAAAATAGACTTTTACTTAAATTGGGAAACTGCTAATAACCCATATTGGACCTCCAACAGAGCTTAAGCTAAAGCATAAAATATAATATTAAATAAACGTAGGTCATATGGTGGGTAGACGATCCTATGAGGGATGTGCTACATCAAACCCTCCCTCTATGGAAGAATTCGACCACGAATTCAACCGGTCGGTGTAATCGGAAAATAGGATAGGGTCCCTTTGTCGAAAATATGCGTCTGAAATCCATGAGTCCTTTGAATCGGGCTTGCCCACCCAATGTACCTTGTACATATGATAGGCACCCCTCTTTGGCGTCTCATTTGTACTCCGCTCTAGGACGGTGTTAATACGGTCATACTCATGTTGTTGCGGAAGAGGAACCGGTAACGTAATGGGTGGCACATAATTACCAACAAGGAGAAAGGAGACTCACATTAACAATGTGAGAACGTCGCATATGTCGTGGGAGGTCAAGCTCGTAACCATTCTCCCCAATACGTTGAACAATATGGAAAGGAACCATCGTCGAAGGGCTAATTTGGAACCCACCCCGGAACGACATTCCTTCTCGATATACAGCATAACCAAATCACCGGGTTGAAAACTGATCTGCCGACGACGTGTATCGGCCTGTGCCTTGTATGAGGCATATGTCTCTGTTAAACGTGTGCGTACACTCTCATGGATTTGTTGTATCGAACTAGCAAACTCTACAGCAGAGGAAGAAACTGGAATTGTCGGGGGTATAGGTGCCAAATCTTGAACTGTATCCGACGAACGCCCCTGGACAATCATGAAAGGAGACAATCCCGTAGACCTGTTAACAGAGTTGTTGAAAGCAAATTCTGCCTGAGTGAGGGCAAACACCCAATCCTCTGGACTATCCCCAATCGTTGCTCGTAATAGGCTACCTAAACTTATGTTAACAACCTTTGTCTGCCCATCTGTCTGAGGATGAAATACTCTGGAGAACTGTAATTTGCAACGTAAATAGCCCCATAGTGACCGCCAGAAATGCCCCGTGAACCTAACGTCGCTGTCTGATGTGATGGATCGTAGGATACCATGTAGACAAAAAATCTCTCGAAAATACAAGGAAGCAATATGAGAAGCATCGTTTGTTCGAGAACATGGAATGAAATGTGCCATCTTGGAGAACCTGTCAACGACAACAAAAACTGAGTCAAGACCCTCTGCTGTCACTGGTAACTTTGTCACAAAGTCCATAGAGATGTCTTGCCATGGTGCCTCAGGAATGGGTAAGGGTGTGTAGAGGCCAGTGTTTTGCTGAGTCCCCTTAGCTGTCTGACAAGTATAACACCACTGAATGAACTGGTGGACATCACGCCGCATGCTAGGCCAAAAATACCTTTCTCTTAAAGACGACATCGTCTTGGCCATCCCAAAATGACCACCAAGTCCCACACTATGTGTCTCAGCTATGACACTATCACGAACGAACGACGTAGGGATGCATAATGTAGTCTCACAGAATAAATAACCATCCTGTTTAGAGTACTCACCACTCCTCACACCTTCCTATGCAAGACAATCTTTAAAAATAGGGCTAAAGAATTCATTTGTAGCATAGAGATCACGTAGTGTCTCAAACCCAAATACTGATTTGCAGAGAGTAACAAGAACCTCTTTACGTCTACTCAGACCATCTGCGACCGTATTCTCCTTTCCCTTGACATGTTGAGTGTTGAACGTATAATCTTGGAGAAAGTTAAACCACTTCGCCTATCTATCTGAAGTAACCCGCTGCTGACTGTGCATATGTCATAAAGCATCATGATCAGTGTGGAGAATAAACTCTCTATGTACCAAATAGTATCTCAAATATGTTAGTGAGCAGACTACTGCTAGTAACTCAATATCATAAGTAGAATACCGTAACTATGGACCCGAAAGCTTCTGAGCAAAATATGCAACTGGCTTCCCCCCTTGAGAAAGAACTGCTCCAATACCGGTTTTGCACGCATCTGTATGTACATGGAACAACTGTGTAAAGTCAGGTAGCGCTAGAACAGGAGCTGACGTCAACCTATCATTAATTGTTGCTAAAGTCGCCGCTGCATCTGGCCCCCAGACAAATGGAACGTTACACATCATGTCGGTCAGTGGTGCCATGATCGTGCTGAAACCCTGAATGAACCTCCTATAAAATGTGGCCGACCCATGAAAACTTTGAACTTGTGAAGTCGAAGTAGGAATTGGCCAACCCCTGATAGCCTGAACCTTATCGTCGTTAAATCGTATGCCGTCAGCTGACACCAGAAATCCCAAAAACTGTACAGAATCAACCATAAAAGAACACTTCTTCAACTGAAGAAATAGTTTGTTATCCCGGAGGACTCCAAGAATAGTGGTGATATGCTCTAAGTGTTTCTTCCTCAGTCTTACTGTAGATTAGAATATCATCGAAGTATACTACAACAAACTTGTTGATGTACTTGCGTAATGCCTCCGCCATCAACCTCAAAAATGTTGACGGTGCATTAGAAAGGCCGAAAGGCGTGACCATCCACTCGAATAGTCCATCTTTTGTCTTGAACGCCATTTTCCATTCATCACCTGGTCGCATAGGAATCTGGTGGTACCCACTGTGAAGATCAAGTTTGGAAAATACCTTGACACCGTGCAAGCTGTCAATCATATCCTCTAACCGCGGGACTGGGAAACGATACTTAACCGTAATTTTGTTGATAACTCTACTATTAACAGACATCCGCCAACTACCATCTTTCTTAGGAGTCAGAAGAGCGAGTACGGCACATGGCGACATGCTCTTTCTTACCAGGCCCTTGGTACATAACTTAGAGACCTGTTTCTGTAACTCCGCGTACTCTTTAGGCGCCATTCGGTAATAAGGTAAATTTGGGAGTAGGGATCCCGGAACAAAATCAATAGCATGTTAGATATCACGTAATGGAGGTAAAACATTATCGGTGTTTTCTTCACAAACATCACTGAACTCTGCAATAATGGACTGTAAACAAGAAGGGACAGGTGTAGGAGGTGAGGAATACGTACTGAAAAGGGCGTATTCCCTACCGTGAGATCGAGCATCTGTAATGAAGCTGACACGTTCCCGTCGGATGGCTGCGATAAGGGTCGGCGGAGGCATCGGTTCTAGGACGACTTTCTCATTCCCCCATAGGAAGCTAAACGTATTTGCCTCCCCATCATAATGGACCTTCCTGTCAAACATCCAAGGTCTTCCAAGTAGGATATGGTAAATATCCATATCGACTACAGAGGTGTGGATAGTATCCTCATAAGCATCGTCTATCGTGAATGTTAACACGCACTCGTCTTCTGAACGTTTACCTTGTCCTGGAGAGAGCCACGTAAGATCAAAAGGTTCGGTACTTGGGGACGTTTCCAACTTGAGTCTCTCCACTAGCTCTTTAGCCACTAGATTCTCTGTAGACCCACAATCAAGAATTACTTCACAGAGCCTCCCATTGGTAATGCACCGTGTACAGAAAATATTGTTACGGAGCCAAGAATTTGGGTTGCTCAGGTCGAACTTCAATGCCTTATTTACGGAAGCACATAAAGGTAGGGTGCGAATCGTGTTACGAGAATTGGTGCTTCTCTTTATAGTGTCACCAAGCTCGTCTTGCTACGGTACCGTTGGTATGGACGGTTATGTTAGTGGGGCTATTTTTTGAAGTCTCATAATCTGTGTCTCGGCGAGAGGTTGGCTCGGTGGAGGCTCTCTTTTTGCGTTAGGAACTTGGGAACTCGATGTTTCCCTTTTTTTTGTTGGTGGGTTTAGTTTTGGTGGGTTTAATTTTATAAGACGTGGGCCTACAGCTTTGATAACAGTTGGATTGCTTTATTGCACACAACTATTTATGACGTGGGCTTGTTGCTGAGTTGGGCCTGACTTGGGACCAGCAGCCATAGTTTGGGACTTCTTGTCCTCAGTAGCTTGGATCTGTTGTGACCGAGTTAGGCCTCGGGCCAACTCATGTGGGTTAAAAGGGATCCACGAACAACCTTTTTTTTTTTCGAACAGACCTACGACAGAGGCAGTTTCTGTTGTACTTTCGGTTTCTTCTTCCTTACCCGCGATCGTACCTTTCTCAATAGTCGACTAAGACCTTGTATGGGCATCAACTAGACCGTATAACGCCGATAATCTTCTTGGATTTCGAATCATCGTGGTAGTAACGTGCTCACGTGGTTCGCGTCGATCTGTAACGCTAGGGACGCCGGAGAACTTCTCGACGGTGTGGGGTGAATTGGTTTGAACGTACGTATCTCCATCTTCGTAAACTCGTATGATTGATTGAAACAACTCTGATTGGGCGCTCACAAGTTCTAAAAGAAACTCATGTGTTGCATTCATCAAATCGAATCGAAGGATTGTAACCTTACTCTGATACCATTTTGATGTAAATTGATTACGCGGAAGCCAATAATCAAGAAAAACACCAGTTTAACAAAAGGAATTAGGTTCTTGAGGAACCCTAATTTTATTAACTAGAACTCTTGTTCTGAATAACTGAATTAACTAACTAAGAACCAAATAACTTAGACCTCTCCTTTTATAGAAAACAAGGGGGGTAAGAATTAGGAACCCTAATTCTAATTAAAATAGACTTTTACTTAAATTGGAAAACTGCTAATAGCCCATATTGGATCTCTCCAACAGAGCTTAAGCTAAAACATAAAATATAACATTAAATAAGCATAGGTCATATGGTGGGTAGACGATCCTATGAGGGATGTGCTACATCAGAATCAGCCTAAATGGTAGAAAGTGGACAGAAGAAACATGGAATGATGATTATAATTATATATGATCTATTTATATCTGCAGAAGCGAAGGCCGAAATAAATCTTTATTTCCCTTGGAAGGCTCTGTCTGTGACACTGTAAAAGGGAATATTTCCGATCAGAAATTTGTCCAGTGAATTTAGAAATTGCGGACCACTGGGTTAGTTAAGCATCACGTCAAGCATAGCCTAAATAAATGCTAAGCTTCATGTTTCATGCATAGCCACTGAAAGTAATCTCGAGACGAAAATCTCACATTATCACTCTGAAATAACAATGATGTATGAGTTAAGTAGTATCATTTCTCGGAGAAAATATTTTCTGTACATGGCAGATACTTGATTTTTTACGAATGTCACAAAAAAAACTCTTTCATCAGTGACACTAGAAGAAAAAATAGAAGAACAAGTAACTAATCTTCTGTCCTTAATTTGTATACCTTCACCTCCAGCATTTCCAGTCATTTATCCACAGTTTTACACATCTGAGTCAAATAATTGAGTAAGTTTTAAGCACCCTACTATTAAGGTTCAAAATTTTGCTTAAATCAGAATGACAAAAATTCATATTTCACCGCTTAAAGGAGATTAGGATTTTTATGAAATCCCCACCCATACTATAAAGGCATATCCACCCGTGCTATTGATGTTGGGGATTGAGTTTCAAGCACCAGCTCAAATGCTCTCGTAGTAACTAACACTAAAAAAAGAGAGGTGAGAATGCAAAACCGTACTACTCTTGTAATTATTGTAAGACTTATTATGGCCCACATGAGTAGGGTCCTTTAGCAATAATGGGTTTCTAATCATGATGATCCAAGTCCTAATAAGAAACTAATCCTATTGGTTAATGAGGTCAGGGTTTCCTATAACTCTTTACTTTGATGGAAAGTAATCCTGATTGAAATAGGAGACTAGGTCCTCTCTCTACCTATATAAGTGTGCATAGCCCATCAACTAAAGCACAATCTTAAAGATAAGGTTATAAGGGAGAGAAAACCTAGTTGTCACCGCTCGCCGCCGGTGACGAACACAAAAGACATACCTCAATCAAACAAGCTATGGATCAAGGTATGTGATTATGTTTCCGCATAATTGTTAATCGTGATTATCGTATTAAGTCCTAGGTCCTTCTAGATCTAATTATTTATAGATCTTGTCATGTTTTACATGTGGTAACAGAGCTATGATTGGACTTTTACGATTTTCCGATTTGTGTTATGTGATCTCGATCAAGATAAATTTTGGCAAAAAAAAATTTTTTGCTATTGATCGCCGTATCAAGATTAAGGTTTCTTCACCAGACATAACCGTGGAGTCATCAAGTATAAATTGTTTTTAATGGAAAACTTAAATATATATTTTTTTTTAATGTTTTATTTTATTGTAAAGGCCTACATATACGTAACCGTTTACTCATTTTCATGTTATCTCATTAATATAGATCATGCTTAGAGAATAATCATATTAATGTATTTATTTTTTTAGTGTTATGAGATATGCACTATTGTGTACTTCGCATTTTTTAATATATACTAGTTTATTACACTGCTTAGTTTTCTATAAAGTTGTGTTTGTGATTAATGTAATTTTAGATCGAGAAAGTAATACTTTGTATTATTATCGTATTAACATGCTAGTACATATCGCTTTAATTTCCCCAGCTTATTAATACGACCATATGCTTTCATAATACGTTTTGACTATATGTATATCGATTTGAGATCTGTGATTTTGGCCGGTTGGAAGTCACCAAAGTGACCCAACTATTATGATGCATGGATATCAAACCGAGTATATAATACGATTTATTTATCTCAAAATATTATGAATTCGCCCAAAGGTGAATTGACTTTTGCAAGACTAATAAATTAAAATAGGGTAATTGATATGTATTCTAGTTTGCGTTTGGAACTAATAACCCAAAGGTGAAGGATCTTACATATTTTGGTCTACACTTTTAATTAGCCCTATTATATTATTGTTATAACTATTTGAGTGAACATTTTATATATTGTAATTTAGACCCAATGGTTAATTTGTGATGATATTATTAGTTCATCATCGGAATATAATTTGGTTTTAATTTCTTATATTATGACTTTATTTATTTATCTATAATTCATAGTATTAATATTTTGTGAGTTTTTAATTATTTTGCAGTACCGAACCCTATTTCACTACATTCGCATGCTTCATCTGTTTCAATTCTCAATAGAACTAATATTTCAGACTGGGGTGAACAAATTCAGTTTCACTTAGGTGTTCTAGATCTTGATTTAGCACTCTTGGCTGAAAAACCCGCTGATCTTTCTATTGAGAGCACTGTGGATGAGAAAACTTTCTATAAAGCTTGGGAAAGGTCGAACAGGTTAAGCCATATGTTTATGCGGATGATCATAGCGACTAATATCAAGTTTTCACTTCCTAAGTCTGAAAAAGCGAACGAATTTTTAACATCTGTGAAAGAACGTTTCAAAACTGCTGATAAGTCTTTAGCTGGGACATTTAAGGAACTTTTACCACTCCTTGTTTTATGGGAGAAAAGTATTTTATCACCTTTATTGACGACTTTTCACGTTATGGTTATGTCTATTTATTAAGTGAAAAATCTCAAATAGTGAATGTCGTTAAGGTATACATTACTGAGGTTGAAAGACAATTAGGCAAAAAGGTGAAAGTCATTAGGTCAGATAGAGGTAGTGAATACTATGGTGCATATGACAAATCGGGTCAGTGTTCTGGCCCATTCGCCAAACTCCTAGAGAAGCTTGGTATTCGTGCTCAATACACAATGCCAGGAACGCCACAGCGGAATGGTGTAGCTGAAAGGCGTAATCGTACTTTAATGGAAATGGTTAGGAGTATGATAAGTAATTCAACTTTACCCATATATTTGTGGATTGGAGCTCTAAAGACCGTTGCATATTTATTAAATAGGGTTCCTAGTAAGGCAGTTCTGAAAACTCCATTTGAGCTTTGGACTGGAAGGAAACCTAGTTTAAGACATCTTCATGTTTGGGGATGTGCAGCGGAGGCTAGAATTTACAATCCACATGAAAAGAAATTGGACCTTAAAACTATCAGTAGATACTTTATTGGTTATCTTGATAAGTCCAAAGGATATAGGTTTTACTGTCATACCCATAATACGAGAATTGTTTAAACCGGTAATGCAAGATTCTTTGAAAATGGTGAAATTAGTGGGAGTAGTGAATCACGAAATGTGGTTATTGAGGAAGTTTGGGTGAAAGTCTCATTGCCCATAACTTCTAATCCTGTTGTTGTTCCTATGGTTGTTGATCAAATCGATAATACCAAGCAATAACTGGGCAATCAACCACTCCATAATGAGATTGTCACCAATGAACTGATAATAGAGGCACCACAAGAAATAACACCACGCCGATCCCAGCTGGAAAGGAGATCTGCTATTTCAGATGACTATGTGGTGTACTTACAGGAATCTGAATTTGACATATGGACTATTAAGGATCCGGTTTCATTTTCACAAGCCATGGATAGTAATAATTCTACTAAATGGATTGATGCTATGAAAGAAGAGTTAAAATTAATAGAACAAAATGAAGTTTGGGATCTCGTTGAATTGCCAAAAGGATACAAGAAAGTTGGTTGCAAATGGGTCTTTAAGACCAAGCCCGACAGTAATGGCAATATCGAACGATATAAATCCCAACTTGTGGCCAAAAGTTTCACTCAAAAAGAAGGTATTGATTACAAGGAGACCTTCTCACCTGTATCAAAGAAGGACTCACTTAGAATTATTATGGCATTGGTGGCTTATTATGATTTAGAGTTACACCAAATAGATGTGAAAACTGCTTTTCTAAATAGGAGTTTAGATGAAGAAGTCTATATGAATCAACCTGAAGGTTTCTCCAAAAATGGGAAAGAAAATATGGTTTGTAAGCTTAAGAAATCAATATACAGTCTTAAACAAGCTTCCCGTCAATGGTACATTAAGTTTCACGATACCATTATTCATTTTGGTTTTAAGGAAAATAATGTTGATCGATATATATACCTCAAGGTCAGTGGGAGTAAGTTTATATTTTTGGTTTTGTATGTTGATGATATCTTACTTGCTAGTAATGATATTGGTCGGCTTCACCAGACTAAGAAGTTTCTCTCTAAGAACTTTAAAATGAAAGATTTAGGTGAGGCATCTTACGTGATTGGAATCGAAATCTATCGAGACCAAGCACGAGGTTTGTTAGGGCTGTCTCAGAAAGCCTATATTAATAAAGTTTTAGAAAGATTCGGTATGGAGAATTGTTAAGCTAGTGATGCACCAATTCAGAAAGGTGATAAATTTAGTCTATGCAATGCCCAAAGACTGAATGGGAACGTAAACAGATGGAAAATATTCCGTACGCGTCTACCGTGGGGAGTCTAATGTATGTTCAGACTTGTACTAGACCAGACATAAGCTTTGCCGTTGGTATGCTGGGTAGATATCAAATCAATCCAGGGATGGACCATTGGAAAGCTGTAAAGAAAGTTATGAGGTACTTGCAAGGAACGAAAGATTGCATGCTCACATTTATGAGGTCTGATCATTTAGAAGTGATCGTTTATTCAGACTCAGATTTTGCTAGATGCCATAATAGTAGGAAGTCTACTTTTGGTTATGTCTTCCTACTAGCTGGAGGGGCAATTTCATGGAAAAGTGCAAAACAAGATAGTATTTCATCATCTACTATGGAGGTTGAGTTTGTGGCATGCTATGAGGCCACAAATCATGGTTTATGGTTGCGGAATTTTATCTCAGGACTTGGAGTTGTCGACTCTATTTCCAAGCCGTTAAGAATTTATTGTGATAATACCACAGCAGTCTTTTTCTCCAAGAATGATAAATATTCTAATGGTGCTAAGCACATGGAGATAAAATATTTATCAGTCAAGGAGTTTGTTCAGAAACAACGAGTGTTTATAGAACACATAAACACAATGCTTATGGTTGCAGATCCATTGACTGAGGGATTACCGCCAAAAATATTTAAAGAACATGTTCAGAGTATGGGTCTTGGGCGGATTCCATGATATTTTTCTTTATAGTTATGGATTTTTTAGTTTGATTGTTTTCTCTAGACATCTTATTGAGATCTTATTATAGTATGTTTCTGATATTTTCCTGTTTACCATTATGTGTACACATGTATGTGATTGGATGAATGATAACAGGAAAGTCTTTTGGCAAGACATTATTGATGGACATTTTATAGGTTTATTTGTTAACGCCTATAAACCTCACTTATGAACCAAGTTAAATAGTTCATTATTGTTGTAGTACATGGAAGGAAATGTGTCGCAAAATTGCATAAGACCGCCATGACTCGCTTTAGTAAATTGTTTGATTTTGGTATTATGATGACCAATACAGATAGTATGACTTTGATATATAAATCGCGCGCGTGTCAGTTATTTAATCGTTGAGCCCATTTTGAGTAAAAAAATAAAATAATAATAATAATAATTTTTTTTTTTTGCAAACTAAAATTTTATCGAGTATGATTTTCAAAACTACTTCATATGGGCCAAGTAGGAGAATGTAAGACTTATTATGGCCCATATGAGTAGGGTCTTTTAGTAATTATGGGTTTCTAATCATGATGATCCAAGTCCTAATCTATACTACTAAAGGAATAGCTATGCCATGAGAATAAATCTCGGCCGTTAATCCTCCTACCCTCTACATGTTGAGGAAAATTGAGGGTTTAGGTTAAAAATATAAATACACAAAATTGTAACAGCCGTTCGATCATGGGGGTTATTTCGTCTATTCTCCCATGTTTTTTAATACTAAAATACCCTCATATATACTAAATCCCATAGAAAATAAGCATCTTACTCGTAATTACATGTTGAAATAATGGGTATTTTTGGAAGTTCAGTCACAACTTTTCGTTTTCGTCTTCGTATATACGAAAAGGGTATTTTAGGAAGCCTAAATATAAATCTAAAATGTCAAATCGTAAGGCAAACCTCTCATTTAGGTCTTCAATCACCAAAACTCTCTCCCATTCTCCCGTCTCCTTCCCGAGCGAGAGATCACAGTTTCACCTTTTAACATCTCTACAATTCTCTCTTTCAATCACACCCACACGATTCCAAGATGAACGACGCAGATGTCTCGAAACAGATCCAGCAGATGGTGAGATTCATCCGCCAAGAAGCGGAGGAGAAGGCCAACGAGATCTCTGTTTCTGCTGAAGAGGTAATCCCAATCTATGTGTGTATTTGTATGTAATCTTCATAGATCTAAACCCTAATTAGTGTGTTGATTTGATATAGGAATTCAACATTGAGAAGTTGCAATTGGTTGAAGCTGAGAAGAAGAAGATCAGGCAAGAGTATGAGAGGGAAGAGAAGCATAACTGTAGGTCAAATTTGAATGTTTTTACTTAAACTTTGATCCAGGAGAAGTTGCAATTGTAGATACTTATGATCTACTAGAACAATACTAAGAAACGAAGTTGAGAGTTTATTTAAATTACTTTTGATGCGGCGAGTACTCTATGCAACTCAATGCTTCTCATATCAAGGTTCTTCAAACTCAGGATAACTTAGTTAGCTCTACGAAGGATACAGCGGCAAAGGATCTCCTCCGTGTGAGCCATGAGCACCATTCGTACAAAAAACTTTTGAATGATTTGATTGTTCAGGTTAGTGTCAACTGTCAATGAATCATGTGTCTATCGATATTTACTTTGCTATTTTAGTATTAAGTATCAGCACTGTCTAGAATAGGATTTCGCATTAGCAATTTATAATTGATTATTCACATTAGCAAGTATCTCCAAATAATGGTTCGAGAGAGCCACATTATAAGGTTGAGATTTATTGAAACTCACAAACAATTATGTTTCGGTGTCATTGTGGCAAAGTACCTTGGCAATTGGCAATGACAAAGCAGCCAATCTTCTGGCAACAGCAGAAACCCCTACTGGTACTAAGCTTTTTTTAAGTAAAAAATCATTAGGTATGGTTTGAAGATGCTAGATATATGTAAGCAATAAGATAGCGGCGGTGCTTCTTCGACACATTGTATTTTGGCAACCACAGAGAGGAAAGATTGAGCGACCAGGGAGGAGATCTAAAGTCTGAATATCCAGCTGACCTACCTTGAGAGGTATCACATGTTTCGTAGTTTGACTGATAGGTTCAGATGTATATATTCTACAACTTCTACCTCTACATCTGGATAAGGCTACAAGTTATAACCTTAGACAATGGATCTAAGGTGACCCTATTGTTGTACCTACTCGCTTAGAAGTTGCAACCCCCAACCCTGTACTTTGTGGACCAACACATGTACCAAACGGCCAAGTCGCGACCGGCAGATTCCACTACCCAGTGCACTTGCACTGACGTATCATGTATGTGTTGTTGACGTGTTATACACTTATTGTGAAGACCCTTTTTGCATCACATGCGAAACCGCATGCAGTTTTTCAGTCTTAGAATTGTTACCCCATTTATGTAGGTTCCAATAGTACTTTTTTTCTTGACTCAAGATCACAACTTCAGATATTAGGTTGTTACTATACGGAAAGAATGACTTTAATTATTTTCAGGATTTTATCTCATTTAGATATAATGATCATGCATCCATAATGTTGAACCGTGGGCTCTATCCGATGCTCGAGTCTCATCATATCAAAATATTGGTGACCCTTGTTCACGAGTCCTGCGTAACTGCATGCTCTTAGAACACCCACATAAGTTATATCATCGGGTTCAAATCCTTCTTCAAGCATATCCGAAAATACTGTTATAGCTTCCTCTGCGCGCCCATGATTGGCTAACCCTGATACCATGACAGAGTAAGTTAGCTTGTTCTTCACTGCCATTTCTTCAAATAGAGATTTTCCTTTGTTTAAAGAACCACATTTGACATACATGTCTATCAAGGAGGTCTCTACTACTATATTGAGTCCATTGAATGTCCTTAACAAGGACTCATGGGTGTACCTCCCTAGATTAAGGTCACCTTTATTGGCACATGAAGAGAGGACACCAACTACAATGCTCTCATCTGCCCTAAACTTCCCATCCCTACACATATCTCTAAATATTTCAAGGCAGTCACTCCACAAACCTACCTTAGCATGAGAAGAAATAAGTGCACTCCAAGAGGCAACACTTTTTGATCCATCAACTCGAAAACCTTATAACAAAGCTTTGTTTCTTCACATTTCCCATAGAAACTAATCAAACTATTTTGCACAAAGATGTTAGTATCAAACCCAAACTTCGCAACATTCCCATGGATTTGCATTCCTTCTTTGAGTGATGATAGATGAGAACATGCCTTGAGAAGTAATGGATATGTGAAGTTATTTGGTTCAACTTCTCTTTCTTGCATCTCCACATACATGAGAATTGATGCATTTGGATCACAATTCTTGGCATACCCTCTAATCATAGTATTGAACTGGAATAACCATGTAGTCTCGGCCGTTAATCCCCCTACCCTCTGCATGTTGAGGAAAATTGAGGGTTTAGGTTAAAAAATTAAATACACAAAATCGTAACAGCCGTTAGATCGTGAGGGTTATTTCGTCTATTCTCCCAAAAAAATTTAATCCTAAAATACCCCCATTTTGTATATACCAAATCCATGAAAAATAAGCATCTCAATCGTAATTACGTGATGAAATAATGGGTATTTTTGGAAGTTCAACCCACAACTTTTCGTATAGTATTTATGTCTTCGATCACCAAAATAAGATCTCGATTTAGGTCTTCGATCACCAAAATTTCAATCTTCATCTTCGATTTCTCAACGATTCGGCTGCGATTCTCAATTTTTCGAAGAATTACTCATATTTCTCTTCGGGTCTCTCACTCCAACGAAACCTCCCTCTAAACCTACCATCTCCCTCATTCCCTCATCAATGGTGTTAAGTTGGAGTTTGAATCAACCATCCATGGCTGAAGTGGTTTTCATGCCCAAAATATCGCTTTACAACACTTACAGAAAAAACCAATTGTTAAAGTAGCAAATTCCTAACCTTTGTCTTTGCAGGTATGTTGGATTCACTATTCAAGATTAGAATTAGAAGTCTAAATATGGGTTTATCTTTAATTCACTCGTATAATTTATGTTTTTTTTTTTTTTTTTTTCTAACTCTCATTTGTTGTTGTTGTTTCAGATCATCTCCGAGATGAACTGCCTCGCAATTCCCACTTACATCTTTCAAGGTCAGATACTTCCTCTCTCTCTATCTCTGTGTATTTGATTGTGATTTATTTGTGATTGTATTTGATTGTGTGATTTATATGTGATTGCATTAGGTACATTTTGATGGGGTTCTTTGGATTGTCATATAGGTTGTATTAATTTCTTATCTTGCTGAAATAGAGCTTGATTGTGGGTATATTATGATGGGTTAATCATGAATTTAGTTTATCAGCCTTGAGTTTTTTTTGGAGGTTGTCATGTCATCTAGATTATCTTAGTTCCCTTCTGTAGCTGAACATGAAGCTTGATTGTGGGTATATTTTGATGGGTTGCACATGAATTTAGGGTTCATTTTGGGGGAAATATTATGTTTCGTATCCAGGTATAAGTTTTTCTTTGGCATTGTTGTCTGGGACCTTTGGGCTTATCGGTGAGCAGATTGTATTCGAATTGTTGCTACTTTTTGTAACAGCCACTACTCCTATGAACTATCCCGTTGAAGCACAAACTATTTCGAAAGACCCATTCTACAAGATATTAGCTCTTGCACAACACTGAACCAATTGTATGATTTCCTACTTCTTCATTAGCATTGTTGTGATATTTTCGTTAGTTGTTAATTTGATGAAGTTATTTTTTGCTTAAGAATGTGTTTGGTAATCAATTAAATGGTTCGATCCCTTCTACCTTCCAAAGTTTGGGGAGTCTGACATATCTGTGAGTTTATGTCAATCTGTACTTCTTTCTTTTTTGTCGAAAATTACCATAATGCCATCTATAATATGTCTCATTTTCTAATTAAGTGCCAACGGCTTCTCTTAATTTCCAGGAACTTATCGTCAAACTATTTTAAGGGCAGGATCCCAGTTAAATTGGGCCGAATTATCAATCTCGACACGCTGTAATTTCGCAACTCAACAATTTCCTTTCCTGTTTTTTCATTGACAAAAACTTATCTTAGTTTATCTGAAATCTGTAAGGGATCTTTCTAGCAATGAATTTTCTTGAACAATTACAGCTTCTATGGGTGATCTGGAGCACCTTCTGATATTGTACGTGTGACATTCTTTATTATTTAATTTCTTACTTTGTCTACTGAGCATCAATGTTTAGTATCTCATTTTTATATTCATTGTAGGAACTTGACCAGGAATCAGCTTAATGGACCTCTGTCAGCAGAGTTTGGCAATCTCAGAAGTATTCAGATTATGTGAGTTGATTAAGGAAATCTACAATATTTCCGATCACATCTGCTAATAAAAAGCTTAACTGCTAACAGTAGTTCAATTTTTTTTTGCTTTCGTAGTGACTTATCCTTCAACGAACTCTTTGGCAAGATCCCTGAAGAACTAGGGCATTTGCAAAATATAAACTCTTTGCAAGTCAACATCCCTTTTACCCAGATTTTCATATTTACCTGGATTTTCTCACTAAATGTCCTTGATAACGTTTTTCTTGTTGTTGAAGGATTCTAAAAAACAACAATATTCATGGACCAATTCCGGTTGAATTAAGCGATTGTTTTAGTCTTATCACCTTGTGAGTTTCTCTTGCAATTTTAGAAGTTGTATATATATTTATTCCCATTAAAATAATTTGTTTTAGCTCTTTTCCTTGTTTGCATTCAGGGACCTCTCCTTCAACAATCTTTCTGGAGTCGTTCCTCCTACAAGATCTTTTCAAGGTTTTCACCAGAAAGGTAATGCTGTATGAATTTGTTTTTTATTCTTTCAAATAGATAGTTAATTGATGTTGTAATGTTCGTAATTCCATACTTTGTCTTCCAATTTTGTGGGAAATCTTTTATTATGTGGGGACTAGTTGGGCTCACTATGTAGAACGTATGCCACAGAACCAAAAGGTATCCAATCTAATACTTAGCACAGTTCCCGACATCCATGTACCTTTACTAATATTGTCAATTTATGACTTATTCTATTCGTAAGCAGCAATAATCTCAAGGACTGCAGTTGTCTGTATAACATTGGGATGTATCACACTCCTATCAATGGCCATAGTTGCTATTTACAGATCAAACACACCAAAGAATTATACGAAGGGTTTGAACAAAACTCAAGGCAAGTATAGTTCTATTTAACTCTATGCGTGTTAACTTTATGGATTTATTACTTGTATAGATAAGCTATCTTCATCTCTACAGGTCCTCCCAAACTAGCAGTTCTCCAAATGGACTTGAAGGGTTACACTTGCGAAGATATTATGAGAATTAGTGTGAATTTGAGCGAGAAATATATAGTTGGTTACGGTGCTTCAAGCACTGTGTACAAGTGTGTACTTAAGAACTCAAAAGCTATCGCAATTAAGCGTTTATACACTCAGTATCCACACAATCTGCGAGAGTTTCAGAGTTAATATGATACTGTCGGGAGCATTCGGCATAGAAATCTTGTTAGCCTGCTTGGTTTTTCTCTTTCACCCAATGGAAACCTTCTTTTCTACGACTACATGCCAAATGGCTTATTGTGGGATCTTCTCCATGGTTAGTAACTTGGTTCAGATCTCTCATTCTTCTCTCCCTTCCTCCCTCTTCTTCTGATCAAGTTCATGATATCTTGTTTCATAACAGGGCCAGCGAAGAAAGTATAACTTGATTGGAATACACAATTAAGGATAACAGTTGGCGCTGCCCAAGGTCTGGCTTACCTTCACCATGACTGCAATCCTCGCATTATTCACAGAGATGTTAAAACATCGAACATACTCGTGGATGACAACTTTGAATCACGTCTCTCTGATTTTGGGATTGCCAAGTGTATTTCGCCTTCGAAAACTCATGTCAACACAAGTGTCTTGGGGACAATTGGCTATATTGATCCAGAATATTCCCGTACTTCCCGCCTCACCGAGAAATCTGATGTTTATAGCTTTGGTATAGTTCTTCTCGAGCTGCTCACTGGAAAGGAAGCTGTTGACAATGAGTCCAACTTGCTCCAAATGGTTTGCCACCGAACCTCTTAAAAGTTGAATATTACAAGTTCAAAAACACTAATGCGTTTGATATTGTGCCCCATTACATGATTGAATTTAGACTTCAACCCCATGTTTAGATCTTCAGGGCTAGGTCTAATTTCGAATAATGGTGGCGATCAAAGTCAAAGATATCCATATGATGTTTAAAAATCTTACTTTTTTTTTAAGCTTAAAAATCTTACTTTATCTACTTGTTATTGTTATTTCAGGTATTGTCTAAGGCAGATGATAACACAGTCATGGAGGCAGTTGATCCAGAAGTATCTGTTACTTGCATGGATCTCAGTCTCATTAAAAAGACTTTTCAACTGGCCCAACTTTGCACCAAGAGGCATCCTTCAGAGAGACCCAACATGCAAGAGGTTGGTATCCTTAGTGCCTGCTGCTCCTAAAAAGCTTGGCACAGTTCCATTGCCAGTTAACTACACTCAGTTTGTCACAAAGAAAGAAGAAAGGCAGCTACAACAAAGCCAGAATGACAACAGTTCGAATGATGCACAATGGTTTGTGAAATTTGGTGAAGTCATTTCGAAAAACTCGCTTTAAGTTGGAAAATCTTAGGCCTCAAATTTTTGTTCAATTGGGTTGCCTTCTATTAAAAAAATGCATATATATGGGACAAAGTTTTGAAAGATCCTTGGTTGATGATCTTTATGTGTTAGGAGACAAAGAAAACAGAGAATTTAGAATACAAGTGGTGGTTCTCAATTATCAGCAACTTTTTGTACAAACTTTTAAGCTATTATAATACATGAAGAACATCTCCAACAGAGTGGTATGGTGTTATGTTTTTAGCATACTCTTGCAAAAACCCTTTCCAACAGGAGTATGGGGTTCAACATACTCACCCCCATACCCCTCTATAGTATGCGAATCCTGAACATGGCGAGGAGTATCTGCATATCGCCTAGGCGCTGAACCGTTCAGTGCCCAACAATTTTTAATTACAACTGTTTAAGCGCTGAACTGTTCAGCGCCCAACAACTTTTAATTACTTCTGTTTTGGGGAATGATTACCAGACTCTAGGCGCTGAACCGTTAAGCGCCCAACTAAAAATACAAATCATTTGACTTTTTTTTGTGTTAGGCGCTGAACCGTTAAGCTCCCAAGAAAAAAAATATAATTTGTTGTTGGACCAAAACAGTATGCGATTCTGGAATACCGGTATGGTAAACCGGAACTGCATACTGTTCTGTTGAAGATGCTCTAAAAGAATCCAGTTGGAATGTTAATATTATGCATTTATTATGTTTTGGGTATTATATATATGCAGAGTTTACTTGATGGGTGTTGAAGATGTCTTAATTGCGCCAATGAATATTTTGAAAATATTCACAAGCTGTCAACTTCGCAAGTTTTGGAGACCCACAAGGAACCGGGGGCTCTTTTAAGAAGGGAAACTACGAATTTGATAGTGCATTATCATTCATTGAGCAAGTATTTCTTGGTTTCTTTGTGCTCTCTCCATACTCCGTTATCAGTAAAATAATATAGTTAATTAATTTTCTATTCAAGTCACTCAGTATTTTGCAGGGAGTCATTTGAATGAAGATAATGACCTTTGTTCAGTATTTTGCATGGTTGTCATTCTCCAAAAGCTTTGCAATGCAGGAGGACAATATTTGGACTGGACCAACTTCCATAGGCCCTAATCGTTGTCAAGAAATCACAACAAGGCCATGGGGTGCCAACAATATCAACACCCCAAAAATAAAAAATAAAAAATGAACAACCATTCGGTCTGGCCCAACCTGAACTAGGTTTGGGTTATCCACCTAGAGAGTTGAATGCTTCTATTTATAACCCTATAATGACTCTGTATTTTGTAACCTTAGTTAACTAAATGAAAGCCTACATTTTCTTTCTCTATCTGTGATTGTGTGATTAGATAGTTATGATAGTTTTTGTTCATAACACGTTATCAGCATCGACTCTATAATGAGCTTATTGGATTAATCTTAAAATTGTCAACATATATAATAATTTTTCAAATTATCGCGTGTGCCCGACTGCTAGTAGGAAACTAATCATATTGGTTAATGAGGTCAGAGTTTCCTATAACTCTCTACTTTGATGAAAAGTAATATTGATTAAAATAGGAGAGTAGGTCCTCTCTCTACCTATATAAGTGTGCATAGCCCATCAACTAAAACACAATCTCTAAGATAAGGTTAAGGGAGAGAAAACCTAGTTGTCACCGCTCGCCGCTGCTGACGAACACAAAAGACAATCAAGCTATGGATCAAGGTATGTGATTATGTTTCTGCATTATTGTTAATCGTGATTATCGTATTAAGTCATAGGTCCTTCTAGATCTAATTATTTATAGATCTTGCCATGTTTTACAATTATATGAGACACGTGAAGATGAGCTACTCATACATGGAAACCTTAAACTCCAAGCAAGGCATGGCACTGTTTTCACTAACATAGACCTCCCCAGGACAATCTCTACTCATAGTCTAAGACTTCATCCCAATTATTGGAGTTTCTCTTGTCATTCCAAGAGAGTAAAAAATAAACTTGCCACTCAAATTCAATTAAAAGTGAAGTCATGATTCTGTCCAGTCTACAATGCATTACCTCGTCTCCTCTGCCCATATCCTCACATTCTTCTGTAAGCAACTATTTTTCACTGTATCTGAGTATCTATAAGTTTCGGATTAACGCTAATCCAAATCTCTCCTTTCGCAGAGGATTGGAAGTTCATGTTGTTTGAGCCTATCTGTTAGTGCAAAAGTAGGTGTTTCGAATGTGAGCTCGGTATATTAGAATGTTATTTGATGTATTGTGTCTTCATATTTGGTTAATTAATGGTAGGAGCTGTCGCAGGATAATGCTAATGGGAGACGAGTTTGGCGTCGTAGAAAACTGGTACAACTAAGACACTCCTTGCCTGATTTATTTTTATAGGTACTTTCCGGCAAAAAATTATAGACATACTTAAAGATTTATATTTGAGATTATACCCATGCTAATTGCTAAATGCGTCCATGTTCTCGGTTGTCTGTTGCCGATAGTATTTCAAGCATAGGGATGAGACTTATATAAAACAACTTCTGAAATCAGAACTTTAACGGGAGTAAACGGGGTGATTGCACGTAGAAATATTGGTATTATGATAGTTAGTATTTAGTAACATATGATGTCATCGAAGAAGGATAGAGGGACTGTGTACTTTAGTAGCTTGATGATGAATGTTCTCTGATAGGATAGAGATGCATATTTTTGGTTATTTTTCAGTGGCAGTGCTTAAAGTCTGATGTATTGATCAGCTGATTTTTTTCTTCTCTTAAAATTTTTTTATGGGAGAAATTGACCAAGTACAGGATGTCCTACGTAGCAAAGAGCCCGTAGGAACTCTCATTTTGCTATAGACATTAGAAGGTAGAATAGTAAGGCATTCTTTCTTCTCATTTTCTTATGAGGAAACGGGCGAAGGTTCTAATGGTATCATATTCATTGAAGAAGTTTTAAATTGGCATTGATTAGCTAGTTATTATTGTGAGACTAAATGTTTATCAGTGCCTCACTATTTCTCCTATCTTCGAAAGTTATTTAGTTAATCCTAATATTGCAAAAGCTAAATACTTACTTTACATATGTATACTTAGTAATATTCACCACTTGTTGGACTTGCAAGTATGGGGGAAATATCTTTCATCAATTGTAATCCACAATACGATGAAGAAGCTCTAGTTAGCTGAAAGATACGAAGAACACCAAAATTAGAAAAAATAAAGCTTCAATTGCTTAAAAAAATGAAGTAGATTACAATGAATCACTCCAAAACTATAGGCTTCTCTCAGAACTCTTTTCAGATCTAACATAACAAAAGAAATAACCTAAGTCCCTTTTATATAGAGGGAACTCGAAATTGCAAAATAGAACGCATCTCGAGGTAAAAGCAATGTCTGAGAATCAAAACACCGCCAAATTCGTTTGAACGAACTAGGGAGTCGTTCGAGTGACCTTACGACTAATTGGTCTAAAACCCTAAAAACTTGTCTGGTCGTTCTAACGAAATCCCAACTCGTTCGAACGAAAAATGGCTCTGGGTCAAAATTTCAGTGGGATGGAATTTGGTCGTTCGAACGACTCTCAACCTCGTTTGAACGACTTTGACAAAATTTCAAATTAACCTAGATCCTCCCTGGATCATGGCTCTCCTCTTAAGGAGCCTTGAGCTCCTGTTCAAGCTGGAACTGGAGAGGTGGGAATGCGGCGCTGCCCATGTCCCTGTTGTACCACTTCGACGTACTAGGTAGCTGACCCTTCTTCCCAACTCGAAACGACTCAATACCATCACATGTCTTGCCTGACAGCAACTTTTGGCAAAACACACTAAGCCCCTTAGGATTATCATATCCTGCAACACATCCTGACGTAACAAAAGGCTGTATCTTCATAGAAACCAACATAGCGGAAGTAGTTGGTAATGGGGATCGAGATAACCTATCAGCCAATTTGTTGTACACTCCCTTCTAATACTGTATAATCAAGGGAAATTATTGGAGATACGACAGCCCCTTCATTTGGCGAGCTTGTTGTAGCTTGGACTGTGTAGCTAAAAACTGGAACGGTTTGTGATCAGTATGTACCACAACCTCCTCTTGCAACTTCCCCAAGTCGGTTTGTTGCTTAAAAAATGTTGTCATTGGAGACAACACTCTAGCCGACGTACCCTCCTAATCCAGTCGCACCAATAACACAAACTTGCCGCTCGCATTAACCAACCGTTTCACCTGAGTCGCCGTTACCAAATTTGACGTAGTGACATGCTCCTTACAAGCATTGATATAGAACTCATTTCCCTCCTTCACAAGACGATACTTGCGAGCTCTACGGTAATGAATCGTATCTCGGTCCCAAAGATAAGGGCTACCCAAGATGACCTGACACACATCCAAAGGAACCACCTCACACGTCACCTCGTCAATAAACTTCTCAGAAATCACAAACTTGAATGTACACTACTTCGTGATCATCACATCCGCATCTTTCTGAATCCACCTCAAACCATACAGCTTAAGATGAGCTGTCGTCAAACCCATCTTCTTCACCAACGTCTTAGAAATTAAAATTTTATGACTACCCGGATCCATAATGGCCTTGACTAACTTCTGCTTTACCTGAATACTGACATGAAAAAGTTCTTCCCGACTCTCTTCCTCGGCAGCCAAAGTCCGCTGAAACATAAGTGTAAGCTTAGGATTCGGTCTATCTACATCCGGAAGGTCAACAACCTCTGTGGCTAGTACATATCTCTCTTTCTTGCTCTTCTCCCCCTTCGGCCTAAGCTCCGGGTAAAGTTTCCAACAATAATCGGAAATATGCCTACTCGCCTTACAATGATTGCAATGAAACTCCTTGGACGAAGACCCATCTCCTTTGGCCTCTCTCTTCTGTCCATTTTTCCAACTAGACTTGTACTCCGACTTGATCTTATCGTCTTCTTTGTCACTCTTCAAGTATTTGCCTTCAATGGCAATTGCCTTCACGGTAGCGTCTTCGATATTGGCCACAGTAAAGAACTTCAACTCTTTTCTAATAGACTCTGACAAACCCCTCGTGTACTTCATGAACACCTCATACTCGTCCACCTCAATGTCCAAAACCAAAGCTTGGTTATGAAACGCCGTAGTGTACTCCTGTACGGATTGTTCAAACTATTGGTGCAAAATGTTCCATAAAAACTATCTCTCTTGCTCATACCTAATCAAATAAAACTACTTACGCACTAATACCTTGAATTCTTTCCAACCCAAATCTCCTACCTCGTGGCGTTTCCGATAAGATTTTTACCACGTGAGTGCATGACTTGCAAATTTCAACATAGCAAAGCATATTTGCTGAGCATTGGAGTATTCATAAACGGAAAAATAAGTTTCTAACCTATCTAACCAATTATCCAACTTCTTGGTATCGATCGAACCGACGAATACCAGAATTTCAATCTTAAAACCAATACGAAGATTGCTCATATGATTCATTGACTTACCAAAACCTGGGCGCTCCTTAACGAAATCGACATCACTAGAATCATTGGATATCCCCGCATTATCGATGTCTCCATCCCCCTCCAAAACCCCTTTTCTCCTCAAGTGGTCTCACCGATGAGAACGGCCTCGTCGTGTCGCCGAAGTGGGAGCCTTTGCGAGGTTTGTAAGACGCAATTGTTCAACTAACTCCCCTACCGTAGAAGTTAGGTCGGAAACTGTCGTTTCCAAAAGCATGAGTCGATCATTGGTCTCGTCCATCTCCATATCGTCCTTCGAATTATGTTTGCGATGGATTGTCAACGGACTCACTAGCTTCTCCTTCGTTTGCTTGAGACAGTCACGTGTAGAGACCATAAATCACAATCAACCCCTGAAGATCGTAACGGGAAAACTGATACCACTTAATCCACAATACGATGAAGAAGCTCTAGTCAGCTGAAAGATACGAAGAACACCAAAATTGGGAAAAATAAAACTTCAATTGCTTAAAAAAATGAAGTAGATTTCAATGAATCACTCCAAAACCCTAGGCTTCTCTCAGAACTCTTTTCAGATCTAACATAACAAAAGAAATAACCTTAGTCCCCTTTATATAGATGAAACTCGAAATTATAAAATAGAACGCATCTCGAGCAAAAGCAATGCCTGAGAATCAAAACACCGCCAAAGTCGTTCAAACAAACTAGGGAGTCGTTCGAACGACCTTACGACTAATTGGTCTAAAACCCTAGAAACTTGCCTGGTTGTTCGAACGAAATCCCAACTCGTTCGAACGAAATATGGCTCTGGGCCAAAATTTCAGTGGCATGAAAATAACTCGTTCGAACGAAAATACAAGTCGTTCGAACAAAAAATGGCTCTGGGCCAAAATTCCAGTGGGATGGAATTTGGTCGTTCGAACGACTCTCAACCTCGTTCGAACAACTTTGACAAAATATTAAATTAACCTAGATCCTCCTGGATCAAATTGTCACGCTACCCTTTTTTCCTTGCACATGTATTATATTTGAACCTCAAGATGGATCAGTAAGTACATTATCCTTATATCTAGCATCATTGATGACCATTGAACACAAAAGGAGTAGGGTAAGGGAACTAGTTGTGTTATACATTGAGGAGGTTCCCTGGTGACGTGCAGGATGTTGAGGTGGGGTCACTTTAAAAATATCGCCGTTAAGTGGCTTAGGATCCACTAAAAGATGATGTTAGGAGCTGAAAATGGAAGAATAAAAAGGAGGGTTGCAAAATTAATATGGTTCTCCCTATTCTGCTGTACGAGTCCATTCTTCTATTAACAACTTGTGTGGATACCGTAAACAGTATACGTAATACATGTCATCTATAACGAGTATCTTTTTACATCTAAATTACCAATTCAAGAATAAAAAGTTGCCGAATCCTTTTCCCATTTGATAACTTGGACCCTTTCTTCTTCCAGCTGCAACTTTTTCCTTAAGAATATGTCAGTCTGCCTGCATGAGTCCTGCCCTCTTAGAGTCTCTATGAGCCCCCATCCAATGTGTGCAAGATAAGAGACTACAGCTGTAGATGATCTCTTTTCCAAATTTGTATTTACTCAAGTATAGAATCAGACTTGATTGAACTGGTCTCTTAAAGAAATGTCAGTTCCGGACTCGGGTATACTAGTTATGGGATGAAGTTTTTGATTTTTGAGAAGAAAACTGGGGTTATTGGATGAAGTTACTGAATCAGATTTCTTGATGGGGAACTTTTCCGTTGTTTTTGCTATTATGAGACTGAGAGATCAGGTACATGATTATTTCATGGATTAATTGGCTACGTGGTTAGTTGCAAATACAATCTTATATTCGTATTCTCTTGTTTGGAAGAGGAAGCTATTGCTTACTGGGGACCACAATACTTCTTTTTATGGTTTGGGCTTGCGTGGATGACTAGAGAAGAGCACCACACTTCTTCTCTAGTTTCGCTTGGTCTCTCCGACGGCTAGGGATCTAGGGAGATGAAGAAGCAAGAGAATTGGAAAAAAAAAATCTCTCTAAGATTACCCTTTATCCATATCTATAAACTTTATGGTGGGAACCTTAGGACCTTGGCTACGTGACCACGTTACAACTGTTTAGTTTTCTAGAGCATTCCGGAGGCATATTGTCAAAGCTGTCAGAGAGGGGTCGTGCATCAACGCACGTCGGTCAAAAGCTTTCCTTTATGCCCGAGCCTACGTATTCTGCCTTGCATGGTTATTGCTTCTATTTTTACTAATTCATTAGTTGGGGCGAGCTTATGGACGAACTGTCCCTTCATCCGTTCTTAATTGCTCTGTGGCTGGGACAGGCTCTATATCAATAGGACGAATATCACTGTATTTGATGTGGCGCATCCCTCATAGGATCGTTTACCCACCGTACCATCTATGTTTATTTAATGCTTTGTATTTTAGTCTTTAGCTTAAGCCTTGTTGGAGAGACCCAGCCTAGGTTATTAACAGTTTCTCAATTTAAGTATAATTCTATTTTCAATTAGAATTAGGGTTTCTAATTCTAACCCCCCTTGTGTTCTATAAAAGGGGTGGTCTAGGTTATTAGTTTCTTAGTTAATACAGTTAATTCAGTTAAAGTAGTCTTGTTCAGAACAATGTTCTTGTTTAATAAAATTAGGGTTCCTCATGAACCTAATTCCGTTTATTAAAACTGGTGTTATTCTTGATTATTGGCTTCCGCGTAATCAGTTTACATCAGTATTACTTAGTTGAGTTCCTGGGGATGAGAGCTTATGCTCCTACAGGGTTTAGTTTTTGTAGACTAGGGAACGCCTTTTATCAAAACAGTTTGTGGTAGTCACAGAAATCCTTAAAGGGTAGACAAAAGGACGTAGACATCTCTAACTGGGATTATCGGTTAACTTTCATTACATGTGTGAGGCGAGGGAGGAATTTGTGCCTAATCTTGTTTTGTAGAGTAACGACCTTATCGAAGTTGGGCATTATCCTTATATTCTGCTCAGGGGTTCGTTAAATTGGCATTAACCTTATCTCTTTTCACAATTATTTGGGACATAAAGTTTGGGAGTAACAACATATATAGCCATATGTCAATATCGAGCTATTGCACTTATGCCTCTATAATGGAAACAAGATCAAAGAGCCATCTTTTGTCATCGTGATTTTCTTATTCTGGTGGAAGTGAGCAACTTATTAAGAAGTAATCTTTTCGTCGGGAACTTCCATTGGCCATGGTTTATGCAATTTGGATGAATGTAAAACCATTCCTACTCTACGCTTATTGATAGTAGTGACAAATGTTAAAGCTATTGCCCCTTTTTATTTGCATTGCAGACAATGAAAGATGAAAAGCTGCAATACAAAATGGAGCGAATCCCATTTCTTGAAGAGCAGGTGAGAAAGATGAAGGAAGCGGGAAAGGACTTATCAATGGATATTGAAAGACTCTTGTTATCAGAAGAGAATCGATTTGATTTCGTAAATGATGTGGCAGCTGAGGCCAAAGAATATGTCGAGAACAACTGCGATGAATATTGTTTTAAGAAACCAATCCTGCACGTTCTTAGTAACCGTATGAATGATGCTGGCTTCTACCGCCCAGATGGCTACATCGAACCTGACCCTTTCAAGCCTGGCCCTACTTATCTAAGAGAAGAGAAAATATAAAGCAAGGGGGATCAAAATCGCTCACCGTCAATGCTTTCTGTTGTTAAGTTTATGATTTGTAATGTACAATTGTAGACTTAGTTATTTTTGTATCAAAGTGGGCACCTTGTGTCACAGACATCCTTTGTTCATCGATTCTTCGTATTGCAGTTTTCTGGTAGATTCTCTGCTCATAGTTACTTGCGGATTTGTAATCCTGTAAAGATATAGTTGATGTTGTTTTTCATGGACAATAGGTGCACAAGGGTAACAAGTTGTAAAGCATTTCCGGTGATTATGAGCATACCAGTAACAGTGCAAAATTATCTCTATAAAATATAAATAATGTAGAACCATTGCAGTCCGATAGTTCTATAATAACTCAGGAAAATTACAATGTTATGTTTCCACCACCTCCACGTATCCGATAATTTATTCACTGCATCGCGAAATCCCATTCTAGAGCTAGGATGCTAAAGCTAAACACATTTTACATCATTTTCTGGGGGTCCATCGTGATTCTTAACTTGCAATTCATAATCTATTGCCTTCCACTCTCCTGGAGATGCTCTAAGACATCCCAAAACCCAAATCCCCATGACCCATCCCACCTATTGGAGGATCTCTTACCATTCAAGAGGGCAACGAAAGAGGCACACCTTCTCCGATCGATCTCCAATTCAATCATGGTAACATCTCTCTCCGAACCTTAAAATTATTTGCCACTTCTTTGGGATTAATTCAGTTATTTTTCTCACTGTGTTCAGTAGGTTTATTCTATGAATTTGTGTTGAATTCAGGTCCCTCTATCGATAGTAGTTGTATTATGGGGTTTTTTTTTTGTATGTTTTGGTGTTTACAGTTTCCGATTGTATCAAAAGATTATCATCTATTTTTCACTTAGTTTAGGGTGTGTGTGTGTTAATTTGTGTTTATAGTTATTGGTATTATTTATTGTGAAAGGGAATGCCAGCAAGAAACCAAATGCCCTTGATTTCGCGCTAGAAGCTATGTTGCTTAATTCGCGCTAGGAGCTAGGATGCCATTGTGATCTTGTGTTATATATGTTTTGCAGTTTTTTTAAATGTCGAATGTCTAGGGGAAACTCTACTAATATTTTTGGTATTCACTTAGCCTTTTTTTTTCTCGCTCTTGGTAAACTGAGATTAAGGTCGTCCCGGGATCAGATTTGATTGATTAACAAAATAGAAAGAATTACATTCTCACATAGTACAGTATTTTTTACCCCTAGCATCATCCTTTATCAAGACACACGATCATAGGGAAAACACTCCAGGATCTAAGTTATGCAAATGGTTGTATGAAAAGAAACTAGAAAGTTAAAGCTTTTGTTGGCTTCTCTAAAAACATGAAAAATAAAGTATTTTTTAAATTGCTCCTTTGAGTCTTGTTGTGTCTTCGTAAATCAGTTCCAGGGAGGCTTCACCTTACCCCTTAGATAGTATACCATCAACATAGAATTAGTACCTACCCATACTTTTTTGATACCCTTCTCAAGGCATAGTTTGAGACCTTGGTTGATGGCCTGCATTTCATGAAAAGGCACCGAAATAGGCCCCACACTCACTGTACACCAGTTAACAGTCACCATTAGTTTCTCTAATCAATCTCCCAATGCCCTCACGAGAACTTATTAAGGAACCATCTGTATTGAACATGTAGGTATCCAATGGAGGAGGTGTCCAGGACAACAAAAACTGAGGTTTAATAGAGAATGTAGGGTGTAGACCCCCAAAAATTGTAAATGGCTATATTCCAAGCATTATCTTCCACCTTCTCAATAAGCATGGACACCCTAGTAGCAATCTCATTGTTTATATTGTTTTTAATCTGTGAAACTGAACTTCTTTCTGCTCTGAAGATAATGACATTCCTTGCTTTGTAAATGTGGTACACAAAGGTGTTGAAGGCAATATACATAATAGTTTACAAATTATCTTTGTACAAGCTAGTAAGCCACTGAATCTCACTATCAAGATCACCACATTGCCTAGAAATCAAGCATCCCTGACGAATCTTGGTCCAAGTCCCATTAAAGAGAACACAACCCGTGAACAAGTGAGAGTCACTCTCATTGTTAGCCTTACAGAAGATACATAAGGACTTTATAGGCATACCTCTTTAAATTAGCTTATCCTAAGCCTTTCCTTGATAACTAATTGTGTATGCATGCTGTTTGATGTTTTTTAAGTTTCTTTAATGTATAATTTATATAAAAGGATTGTGCTTGTCTTGCCATCTATCTTCTTCATGTTGATGTTAATGTGACTAAGATTTTTATTATTTTGCAGTGTTGATGATTTTATGCTCATTCTATATTTACACTGTTGAAAATTATGATTTATACTAATTGTGATGTCCGGATACGCCGTAGTAGTGTGTGGTGTGATATACCGCGTCATATGTTAAGATTAGTATTAGGAGATTTGTTTCTATCTTTAGTTGTTATCAATATTTAGTAGTTACTTACCACGAGTTAGTTTACTACTAGGATTGTAGTGATTTCTCTATTTAAATCCCTCTTTAGGGTGATTGTAACTATCTCTCCAATAATCAATAAAACTTTTCTTTTTCTTCTCCTAATTTAACTTACACCAATTATTACTCGTGGTTCATCGTCGAAGTACACTAAAACCTGTCTTATTGCACTCTATATAAATGCACAACCTGTCTTATTGCACCCTATTTAATTTACACCAAATCTTTTCTAATTGTCACCTATATAATTACACAACCTTTATATTTACACATTTTTTGCGGTCCCAAGGGTGTGCTATCTAGGTTTCGCCGTTCAAGGTAGGAGCGTGCCAATTATTTAGTAATAGTGTGATTTTCATTATGGATGTGTTAAATATGTTTTGCAGGTTTTCGAAATGTCAAATTTTTGGTCAGATTTTACACGAACTCCATTCATTACTCAGGATTCTTTATAGTTACAAATCTCACAACATATCTTTAATCCGTGTCAGTCCCAGCAGATATTCTGCTCTCTGTTTGAAGCTTCTTCCGAGTAAGTTATGGCAACTGTACGGATGATAGACATTGCTGTGAATTTCACTGATAGCATGTTTAAGGGGATGTACCACGGGAAACAATGCCATGTAGGAGATGTGGCTGCGGTTCTTAGTAGAGCATGGAGTGCTGGAGTAGATCGAATTATTGTCACTGGTGGGTCTCTAGCGGAATCAAAGGAAGCTCTTGCCATTGCCGAAACTGATGGGCGTCTTTTCTGTACGGTTGGTGTGCATCCGACCAGATGCAAGGAATTTGAGGATAGTGGTAACCCAGAAAAACATTTCCAAGATCTTATGTCATTGGCCAAGGAGGGAATTGAGAAGGGAAAGGTAGTTGCAATTGGCGAATGTGGCCTGGACTATGACAGACTTCACTTTTGCCCAGCTGAGCTTCAGAAGAAGTATTTTGAGAAGCAGTTTGACTTGGCACATGCTGTAAAATTACCTATGTTTCTACACATGCGCGCAGCTGCTGAAGATTTTTGCGCTATTCTAACACGTCAGAAGGATAGATTCAGTAATGGTGTTGTCCATTCATTCACTGGTAGTGTAGAAGATTGTCGAAGGCTCTTATCCTACAATAATCTGTTTATAGGTGTAAATGGCTGCTCTTTGAAGACCGCTGAGAATCTCGATGTTGTAAGAGAAATTCCTGTTCAAAGAATGATGATAGAAACAGATGCACCATATTGTGAGATCAAGAATACACACACTGGAATGAGTTTTGTAAAATCAGTGTGGCCTTCTAAGAAAAAGGAGAAGTACGATGAAAAGTGTATTGTCAAAGGTCGCAATGAGCCTTGCCTAGTTAGGCAAGTGCTTGAAGTGGTAGCTGGTTGTAAAGCTATTGATGACATAGATCATCTGAGTAAGATCTTATACAGCAATACTTGCAAGGTGTTCTTTCCTCACGACTTGGACTCAGTGGCAGACGGTATTCTTGCTGGTGGTTAGGATATTCAGTAAAGAACAGTATCATGCATTTGCAAAGTACAATCAAATGGAAACACCAGGGAAGCTGAAAAAAATTGCAGGGATTTGTAGAAATCCTTGACATTTAAGGAATTCTCATTCACTACGACTATTTTGTTACTCATAAGAATTTGAAGCCGGAGTAGCAAGTGATGGGCCAAAAACAGAAAGAAACTAGGTGATTTCGATTGGAGCTAAAGGGAGAATAAAGAGGTACAAACTGTTATTTGATTTAAAAAAAAATTGACATCTTTTATCCTAAATGTAGCTCATGATTTTGGTAATATGAGAAGGATATTTACAAAATTGGAGTTATGTTTTCTCTTTACTGCCATAGTTAAACCTATCTATGCATGCTTTGGACAAAGATGAAGAGCAAAGCTTACGTGTCTTCAGAATCAGGTTACCTTGAACCAAGCTTTATACCTTGACGGCCATTTTGGTATACTTTTGATGATAAGAATCTGTGTTGTTCTCCTGCTTCTCTAAATGTTTAGAATTCTAAAAATATAACGAACAATAATAGTAGTAATTCGAGAGACTTTAAGCTCTTATGTTATGATCAACATCAATATGTATGAGAAGTATAGTTGAAAACTAAGACTGTTCAAACCTTACATTATGTGTTATGACTAGTGAATTCTCTCATATTAGTGTGATTGTTGGATTACAATAGCTATGAGTACATTACGATGAAAAGCATACCTAATTACCTATATGGTTTTAGAGATACTTACACAGTAACACGGTTGTCTTTCGGAATAGTGAAATGTGTTGAGGAATAATAGAATCTAGCTAATAGTTCTATATAAAGAGCAATTGAGAGAGAAGAGGACATCTTTATTGATTATAAACGGTTTCTCTGTACGTATTACAAAGAAGATAACCCTATAACATAGGTTACCTATGCTACTTGAACTCTCCTCATAAACCCTAAAAGCCTATGGGATTATTAGGGGCCCAGTAGGATACCCCAACCCAGTTCGGCTCTCACGTTAGGCTGGACCCAACTCTTAACGCTTCTCTTTGGGGTGTTCTATACCAGGACGAGTTACCTTATCAAAACCTCTGCCTATCAAAACCCCCTTGGGCAAAAAGCTGTGCAAGGAAAGTGTACAATCCTATGCTCTGTATAGGTTGTGGACGCGTATACATTCTCTCATTAAAATCTCTACTCAGTAAAACCTCTTAGAATAAAAATTGCACTATCAGGAAAAAGAATGCAACACGTATGTGTTCACGTCAGGCTGGGACTACTCTCCCTGACGTCGATCTCCCGGAGATATTGATAAATGAATCTTCTGCATGCCGATTCCGTGTACTAGCTGCTTGAACATAAGTGGTGCAAGAGTCTTCGTGCATGGATTTGCAAAGATGTCTTCTGAAATATCTTCAACCAAGCCAATCTCATTCGCCTTTTATAATTCATAAGGTTAGAATGGCTTATATGAAATGTGATTCGTTCTGTCGCTATTGACTTGAATGATGTAAGCTGAATTGTCTTCATACATAGTCCATGGTTTATATTGGATAGAACACACCACAACTTCGGTTGATGAGATGCATCTTGGAGCGCAACCATAATTCTCTGCCAGCTTCATGAAGTGCAAAAATCTTCGTAGTTCGAGGTGTAACTACCGCCGTCTGTTTCATTGATCGTCAAGAATATTTATGTATCTCCGTACATAAACACATAATCCATTTAACAATGGCCTTTATGTGGATTTGAGAAGTATTATGTATCGGTGTACTCTATACTTTTACGTTTACCATTTCGAGTAGAATAGACCCCAGTCTTTTATACCGGTCAGATACCTCAGAATGTGCCTGATCTCAATCTAGTGCCTTTGGGTAGGAATATAACTATGACAAGCCAAACAGTTCACTGCGAATGAGTCATTAGGTCTAGTATACCCAGTTAACTATATTAAAACACCTAGTTATGATGCCACGGCCTTGGGAGTTTCTCCCCCTATTTGGATGGTGAAAGATGTCGTTGTCCACACCTAAGTGATGGACACGCAATAAACGACTTAACACCGTGTGCGGGTATGCCACTACCAAGATGTTCGATCTGCAAATCGGGATACTACTTGATTTCCCAATGTCTTTTATTTCGAATTCCTTCCCAAGGTATTCGGCGGCTCTCGCGATCTCCCCCAGAGGTCTAATGATATCCAAATCTTTTAGTACACTGTTATGATGAGTGAATCTAATATCTGTGTTCTAAATAAGAACACATGGGGTAATGATATTTGCGAAGTCCCCGACCTTCAAAAACTCAGTCAACTTACTATTTCTCATGGGCCCAAATTGCTTCAAGTCAATAATAACTTTTCCAGTTTTATTACGTACACATTTCGTGTGTCGGGCTTAATTGTTTCAAGAAGCTTATACCTTCCCAAATAGCTTCATGTAAATATTTGTATCTAGTTTCCCATATAAATATGCGGTATTTACATCAGACGCATGTCTAGCTTGTCTTCGACAACTTGACAGACTGATCAGTACCGAAACGTTCTAGTGTCCATAACCGTGTAATAGGTCACACTACAATCAATGCCAGATTTCTTAAAGATTTCCTGGGCAACTAGTCTTGCCTTGACCAAATTATAACCGATAGGCTCAATGGTATCACTTTGCATTATGCTAACAAACTGAGCTCCACATGGATTCCAGATGCCCACTTTGGCCAATGTACAACAATACACAATTGTTTACAATAAGTGGTTTTGAATTCTCATCCTTGATGGCTAACACAGTAGCGAATATGAATACCTTGTCGAAAAATCTCTACTGAACGATCCTACGTTATACTTATTAAAGACTTTTAATAGATCGAGATCTCATTATTATCATACGTATGTGCCACCCTGGGCTAGTCTCGTAATGTATCAACTGGTCGCGTAGCTACTATTGAATCGTCGATGGGTGGTTCCATCATCGATGAACCTACTACACCATTAATCATATTTGTCTCATATTCTGCAACTCCCCGGCTCATAATACTTTCTTCCAACGGTGCTCTGCACTAAGCGCGAGCCTAAGATTTATTTATGGTACTAATTCCTCTGGAACGTTCTGCTGTGGTGTATTACTTGTAGGTACATACACTTACAGTACTTTAATAGTGTCTATGAATGTGTCTGACAATTCATTTACTCCTTATTGGAGGTTTGTAATCCGTTGAACCTTATTGTCACCTAACTTATGTATTGGGATCTAGATGAGACAACGATGGTGTTTTCCAAGACCTATTGGAAACATCCTCAACATTGATTGTCATATCTCCTTCCAATGCTGGGAATATCGTCTCATAAAAGTGACAATTATCTGCCCTGCAGTATATACGTCGCCAGTGGGTTTCAAATATCCAGTGATAAATACGAATCATAACCCACATAATACCAGGCCGACATTGAGGGTTCCATCTTCATACATTGTGGTACGATTGGCACCTATACAGAACATCCAAATGTTCGTCGATGGGTGACACCGGACTCCGACCCAATTACTTGGGAAAAAATAGTTTGATGATTTTCTATGGGACGAACCCTAATTAGTGTTGTAGGAGCAAGAATGCATATCCCGCACACTAGTCGGAAACTGTAATCGTAATAGCAGTGGCCTAACGATTATCCTAAATTGCTTGATTAGGTTATCTGCCAATCCCGAGTTGGGTATGGTATGGGGTACTCACGATGCTCAATCATCTATCATATTTAGTGGTAAAATAATCATCAAAAGCCTGTAAGTCACACTCTTATTCCCCTGTCAAGTCGTATCGATCGACTTTGATCAGTTAATCCAGGAACTGAGCCTGCGATCGAATGATCTAACTGAGAAGTTGTGCTAACGCTGCATTCATAGATTTTAATAATAGAAAAATGTAAGACTATCCCCTAGATGCGTCTATTATGACCATAAATATTTAAGTGGGCCACAATGTGGATGGATAGGTCTATATATGTCTCCATGGATGCGTTTGGAGCAAAGGCTAGAGATCCCACTCCACTTTGATCATACTAAGATGAAATAATAGACTTTACTTGAAAGCAATCGTTACAAGTACTCTTTGGATCTTCTCTTCTATTAAGGAAAGTTGAGATGTAATCCTGATAATCTTCCTCACTATCCGAGCCCTGAGGAGTGTATTGGAAACCGTTTCAATAACGTGTTCTCATATTTAGACATGGAGTAAATGCACATAACCTTGTCTGTTATTTTCTTTGATAATCAGTACGTGATAAACATTATCATGTATCTCCCTAAACTCAGGAAAATCCGGTTGGATTTACTAGTTTATAAGTGGACTAGATACCCTGTATCGTACAGGTAGAGAGTAATAGCTTGACATACTTAGTGCGTTCTATCATGTTGGTCGTGCCAATGATATTCGTGCCATCCCCGATGCACAAGGTTAGACAAGAAATATATTCATTTCTCAAAAGGATCGAGTGCATGGTACTAATGTCTCTTAGACATGTGTCGTCACTCATCCGATTATCGATCATGCTCAATGAGCAAATAGATCTATAGGTGGGTTGTATATAGTAGATCAACTATCATACATGGAATTTAACTACTTCCCAAGCAATAAATTCACAGACAAAATCAAAGAGAACAATCTCATAGATGGGATACCAAACCAGTGCATGTTACGAGTATTCTATTAAACTAAACACTAAAGAGTTCCCAACTCAGTCAATGATAGAACTAATGAAGTAAAATTACTACTATGCAGCGAGTAAAGTTAGTACTTGACAAAGCTCTCTAGGTGATATCATTCATCTACTGAGAATGTGTTACTATTCATTCTTAGAACTTGATCCAAAGTTACATTGGTATCATGGTAGAAATTTATGGCCATAGACTCTGCCGTAGGGAGGTTTGTACCAGCTGCGATCACGTGATAAGTCTGGGGCTGATCTCTTCTGATCATCTGGGGTGCCTTGCAATCGCGTGCCTGACTATCTCGTATATTAGATTCTTCCTATTCTATTTTGGTCAATTGGTGAACTTCTTGTTCACCTTGCCTTAATTTACTGATGGCTAGATTTTTAATCCTGCCATTGTTACCACCTCTCGGCAATCTACGGTTGCGACCCTGTCCGTAACTTCCCCAGTCACTAGACCCAACATTGTGCGACCCTATCACATGCTTACTCTTAGTAGACATAAACTTGAGGTTCTTAACCAGTAGTTCATTGTTTCGCTCAAAAATGAGGAAAACTAGAATTAGGTCTGCGTGCACAGTGATCTATCAAATGTTGCCTTGGAAGCGCAATATTTGAAGCGTAGAAAATGTAATAGAATATTTCCAATATCTCTATTTACCTAAACTATTTCTCCATGTGAGATTATAGTGGAGTTGTACTGCTAAATAAAAATTCTGCCGCAATCATATAATACTATATTAGTATAAGGTAGTTCATTATCAGGTCTTCTTAAATATGGAGGCGAGAGTGTAAACAAAGCTCTTACTTTGTTATTTAGAGACTCATTGTTCTCAACAATAGTCTTTTTCAGATTCTGCAATAACATATGGATTTCAGTATCCATACAGGTCAAATTTATTGGTACCTGAAATAGAAATTGCAGTATGGGAAGTACTCAATGTTATGAGTGTCACCAACATCTATTATGCATGTAGATCAATACCAGTAGTAGTACTTGATAAACATTCCTTGCATAAAGGTAATTCATAGTATTCAAGTCAGTGATTCCCAATTATTACTTGTAGGTGAACCTTATTCATATCCTATTACTTATGAAATATTATTTAAGTATATGATTTCTAATCATTACTTGCGGTTCATAGTATATAGTACAATAAAGTACATGATTCCCAATCATTACTTGCAAGTGAATTTTGTTCATAGCTCTGATACTCCCACTTACTATCTATTATTTGATTGACTACTCCTTTATATTGGGATGAGTGAAGAGTCAAGTGTTTTGGCAATTCCTCCTGGGGGGTTAAATCAAGATAATTTTGAATCAGAGTTCTGGATTTTTGTTCATCCCTTGTTGTAATAATATCCCGGGGTTTACAACGATAACTTGGTATATCCACTCTACGACCATTAACTAAAATATGTCTATGGTTAACTAATTGACGGGCTCCGGGAGATGTTGCGTTCTTTATTTTGAGAACTAGGGTGTTCTAAGCCCTCAAGTTCTATAAAGGTATGTATATTCTTGCCAAATGTCCATATTTACTACGAATATAAGGGGTATTAGATGTTTAGCTGACAAGTAGTCCCACCCCGAAGTCTGCTGGGTTTACAAGATAGGTTAATTATGCCTATCTTTAAACCAACATTCTTGGGTATTATAGGTTGCTATCAGTGCTTATATACCTCTAAATGTTATCATGTAACATCTAATTGTACCTAGATACAAAAAATTGGTTCCTCAGATACCAAGATTTCATAAATAAGACTAAGTCAATTCCCAATTAAGCTCTAATTATTTGTCCTTGACAATTAATTGCGATTTAGATATGACTCCTAGTCATATTCTAAATTAGTCTTGGTTTCGTATTATATGTGATCCCCTGATCATGATAATTAGTATTCTAGGGGCATACCATTAATATTCTATTAGCTATCGTAAGATACTTAAACAACTATTAATCCATTTACTTATATTCTATAAAAGTAAGTCAGTTTTTCTATACAAGGCACCCGTTCCCAAAATATTATAAAAAATATCTTTCATAATTTTTTTATAAAAATAGGCCCCCTATGGAGTAGGTCCAGTCAATATGAATTTTTCAAAAAAAATTGGGCTATTTATAGCCAATTTAGTGTCTGAATCGGTCCTGGACCGGTCTGACTCGGTCTGGGTCAAGGCCTGGACTGGGCTGACAGTCTAGACCAGTTTCACCCAATCAAACAGTCTGTGTACGTGCCACACGTGCTTGCCACCCGTGTCCCCATACATTCCCCGCACGTGCCTGATAACGTGTTGAGGTATAATAAGACAAAAATTATGAGAATAAATACTACTTTATGCCAACTTTATAAAATTAGACCTAAAGAACAATAAATTCTAAAATCGATACTGGCAAGAGGAAAAATCAATTTTTCCCCTACTAAAGTTGCAATATAACAGTAGACAACCACCTGTTTTTGAGCTCTACAAGTACGAATGTCATATTCGAAATAATAAAAAATTGTAAAACTCATTTAAAACTATTATAAAAAGCCACATGTTATTGCCAGTTATTCTTCAACATTTGTTAAGAAACACTTTGTCATTATATCACCAGCAATCAATTTTATTTGTTAATAAATATTTGTCATTTGTTTTCCTAGAACTTTCTCCTTTGCTCAGAAATCTGTCATTTATATTAAGAAAGTTTCACATTTGTTTAGAATTGGCTGTCATTTGTACCACCGTGACGTTGTTATTTGTTTAATAAAATGTTAACTGTTTCAAAATGTCACCTATTTTTTACAGGCGCATAGGCTCCACAAGTACGAATGTCACTTCCAAAATAATAATAAAAAAAGTTTGAATCATTTAAAAATATATTATCATGCCACGTGTTCAAATTTAATTCCTCGATGTACGTGTAAGGTAGACACTGTCACCATTTCATGCATTACTTGGCATTTGTTTCGAGACAGTTTGTCCCACCTTATACCTGATTTGTTATTTGTAAGAAGGCAGACTCTATCACCAATTTTGTTACTATTTCCCATCTTGTTTATGGTTAGGTATCATGTGTGGTTCACAGGAGTTCGTCTTGTTTTTGGCGCCAAAAGTGATCTTGATTCATCGAACAATTTCTTCTTCTTACTCGACCGCAAAAACTGTAAAAACCGTCCCAATTATTTGTCACAAACCGTCGGTGTGACTACTGCTTACCAAGTGTTTGATAAAAGACTGGTACTCTACTCCTTGGGCATAGAGGAAATGATGGTACTCTACTCCAATAAATTATACTCCACTCTGCTCTACTCATAGAACAAATGATGGCAAATCATCTGTGTGGCTGTTGCCAACCAACCTATGTCATTTGTTCAGTTAACCTATGACATTCTTTCAGACATCTATGTCATTTGGTAACAGATAGTTGCCATTATCAACACCGACCTCCCATTTGTTCAGTCTTTATTGTAATTTGTTTTAACACAACTTTGTCATTTGTTCAGAAAAATATTAACTGTTTGAATATAACAGTAGGTTTGTAGGTCGTGGGCTCCACAAGTAAGGTTGTGGACTCCACAAGTACGAATATCACTTCCGAAAAGAAAAGAAAAAGTTCGAATCATTTAAAAATATATTATCATGCCACGTGTCCAAATTCAATTCCTCGATTTACACATGTCATTACATTTCGAGACGTGTAAGACATACACTATCACCATTTCATGCATTTGTTATCATTTGTTGCAGCCCAATTTGTCACACTTTTAACCATTAGTTATATTATCTCATGCAGACTCTGTCACCAATTTATATTATTTGGTATTTGTTTACTGTTGTTTAGGGTTAGGTAACACGTGTAATTTACATGAGTTCATCTGGCTTTATGTGCCAAAAACCATCTCTATTCCTCATACACTTTCTTCTTACACAGCAATTGCAAAGATCGCAAAAGCCACAAAAATTCTACACATCGTGTGTGTGTTTGACAACTGCAAAAATCGTATTCGCACAAACTGTTTTCTCCCAAACTATTTTCTTACAATTGTGTGTGTGTGTGTGTGTGTGTGTGTGTGTGTGATTTCAGTCTTATTTCAGTGGCAAATCATCTGTGTGACTACTGCCTACCAAGTGTTTGATTAAAGTCTATTTTTGCTTTCACAATAAAGTATAATAAAAAAGTGAATGTGCAATTTGAGGAGGAGAACCAAGCGTAGGAGGATGGAGCCAAGAAAGGTACCTATAATGCTAAAAATTATACCTCTCGGTGTACAGGTGTAGGACTTCATAAAATGTTTGGAGCTCTACCTAAAGAGGAGAAGGCTGCTCTTCGTACCACTCGGTGGTACGAAGGAAGTGGTACGAAGGGGGATGGAGCCAAGAAAGGCACCTATAATGCTAAAAATTACACCTCTCGGTGTACAGGTGTAGGACTTCATAAAATGCTTGGAGTTCTACCTAAAGAGGAGAAGGGTGCTCTTCGTACCACTCGTTTTGCACCATTACTGTTGATTGATCCAATAACGACGATGTCGACGTTGGTTGTAAAAATATTTGATCGTCATCTCAGTGATATGAAGTTCTAATTTGGGGGGATGATAATTCAGATGAAACCTATTCATGCTTGCCTAATTTTGGGGATACATGTCTCTCCTGTTGCATATGAGTTCTTATTTGTTGATCCTGAGCATATAACTAATTACAGAATGAGGCGATTCCCCAAGAATCGAAATATATATGGGTTGAAGGAAACTGACAGGGCTCTAAAATAGGCGAAATTGGAAAGCCATCATGGTAAGATTATAATTTGGCCTTTGTTTGGTATGTTCTATCATCATTCTTCTTTGTATTTGTCACCCTAAAAATTTCTTTAATGTATTTTCCATTATTGGGTCCTTATTTTTTAAGGTTTTTATCATTACATTGTGTATTCTTTGACATTTTTTACCCATTATTATTATTTGCCGTGTGTGATTTTGTTTTGCAGACGATGTTCTTTGATTAAATTTGTTAAAAATTATACTTTACTTTTTCCTCCCGAACAAGGGGAGAAACGTTGAGGTGAAGTATGTTGATCTGGTAGATGATCTAGTAGAGTTCAACAAATTCCCCTGGGGTGAGCAAATCTATAATTTTTTGTGGAGTCAAATAGTAGAGTTTGCCGATTATCGATCGGCTGCTGATAAAAATTTGGATAAAGTTTTATCAAAGTACGGATGTACCTGGGTGTTGATGTTATGGACTTTCCTCTTTATTCCTGGCTTGAAGTTTTCAGGAATTCACGAATCCAAACATTTGTTCCCTAAGCTACAGGGATGGAGGATGACATCCTTTAAGCGTCACCAAATTGTGACGTTTAAAAAGTTTTTTGCTAACCCCAAATTGGTGGTAATAGCTATGAAGGCTTCTAAGACTGACATGCCGCAAGAACTTGTACAAGAGGCCATGGTAATCTTCCATTCTTTGTATGAATGATTATTTTTATTGTTTTCTTGTCATTTACTTTAGGTTTTTTATCACTTGGTTTGGTTAAGTTTGGTATTTGGTATATTTTTCTTATCATTTCTTTGATTTCTTTCTCTGTTATTTCCCCTGCCATTATTAAGTTCCTTTTTGTCATCTGTTTTATGCCTATTATAATTACTAACTATTTTTTTGTCATTTCTAAATCACTCTTTGTCATATGTTTTATGCCCATTGTCATTGTTAGCTATTTTTCTGTTATTTTTAAATCACTTTTTATCATTTGTTTGAATATTTCAGAGAAATCACATTGAAGCACCTGTAATCGGTGGTGCGCCTGCAATCAGTGGTGTGCATGCAATCAAACCACCTGCAGTCTGTACACCTATAATCGATAGCAGTTCTTTCGCCACTGAGATCGGAGTTGCAGTGGTTAAGGTATGCTCCCAATTGGAGGACCATGGTAAAATGTTATAGAACTATGGTAAAATATTGGAACAAATTTTGATGTCTACAGTTAGAGACATTACTCTACCACTGGGAGATGTTACTCTACTCCTTGGGTAGTACCAGTTCTCTACTCCTGAGAAAATCCCGAAACACAAGCGAGAAGAAGAAGGTAATGAGAAAGAAGATGGGTAAAGGAAGAAGGCGGAGCCGAGAACTTGGCAAAGAGAGTTCCAACAAAAAAATTAAAAGATTGAAGAGAAGAAAAAATGTAAGAAAGAAAGGGAGAAGGCAGAAAAACATAAAAAGAAATAGAAGACCAATGCCAACAAGAACAAGAAGGCAGAAGAAGTTGATGTGCCCCTGAAGGAAATAGTTGAAGGCACGAAGAAAAAAGCTCTCACTGATAAACAATTGGATGATGTCCCACTAATCTTTTTGAAATCCTAAATCCCCAAGAAGGCTAATAGAGCGCCAATGAAGAGACGAGAAGAATTCTCATAACTTAAGTGTGATGAAATTCAATCAAAAGTAAATGATTTGATTAAGCAAGTTGCCTCTGGAGAGGGACTAGAGGTGGTAAAAGATTTAAATGTAGATGATGAAGTTTAAGTTGAAAGGGAAGTAAATTTGAAAACGATACATCTGAATATGGCGGTGATCGTCTAGAGGAATCATCCGTTTGCAAATTCTTATCATTTATTTGTTTTTATTTGACATTTGTTTTTCGGAACATTAGCATTTACTTAATGAACTTTGTCATTTGTTCATAAGTCTGTCATTTGTTCAGAATTTTTTAGCATTTGTTCGGATGTCTTTGTATATTTTCCAGAACTTTCATTTGTTCTGAAGTCTTTGTTCATTTCATTTGTTGTATGTGAAGTGGAAGAAGGTGTAAGTGGAAGATAGAGAACCTAAAGCTAAATCTGTTCAAGAAAAACAATCTCAAGTTGCTGAAGAAGAAAAAGTTCAAGAGGTATTTATCTAATATTTGTTTTGAGTTATCTATTATATTTATTATGTGCTACCCTGTCGTTTGCTCATTTAATTTTGCCATTCGTAGTATGTATATCCTATTTTACAGATGGAGGATTCTGAAGAACAAACTGTAGTGATGTATTACGATGGGAAAAAAGATGTAATGGAAGAAGCCAATAAGGTATTTAACTAATATTTATTTGTTTTGAGCTATCTATAATATTAACGTCACCTATTCATAATATTTTTAATTTGTTTCTTCTTTACCATTTGTTGTACAGACTATGGAGGTTGCAGAGGTAGCAAAATCTGAAGCAGTATTCTTCAACCAGGATGAAGATGTTGATGAAGCTTATCAGGTAACTTATTATTTGTTTGCTAGTAACTTCTCATTTTCTTATATTTATTTTGCCATATCTTGTATCACTTTTATCATTTATAATCTATTTATTTACAGACTAGTACAGACCAAACAACTGGTGTATCTGTCTAGAAGCAGACTATGGAGGTTACAGACCAAGCAGACCAAGCCAAAACTGAAGTAGTATTCTCCCACCAGGAGGAAGATGTTGATGAAGCTAATCAAATAACTTATCATTTGTTTGCTGGAAACTTCTCATTTTCTTTAATTTATTTTCCTATATCTTGTATCATTCTTATTATTTGTAGTATGTTTATTTATAGACTAGTGTAGACCAAATAACTGGTTTATCTGTCGAGGAATAAAGTAAAGAGGAGGTGGTTGAAGTCAAGGATGACGATGATGGAACTTCACAGAAAAAACCAGACCCTGTGAAAATAATAAAATAAATGGTTGTTGACCAGACAACTGGTTTATTACTCATTCTCATGTAATATGCACATTTATATTTTATTTTCTTATTTCATGACATATCTGTTACAGCTTGTTTTAATGGAGTCTGAAGTGGATGTCACCATAAAGAAGGGACATAAACTAATTGACGAAGATATTAATGATAGAGCCGTGACATGAGCTTGTCAAATTAATCTATTGCATGATCACCTTGAAAAGCTTCTTCCTGGTGTATTATTCAAATCTTTTATTCAAAGACCCATCTCCCAGGATGAGAAAAACTAGGTAGGCCAAGTTTGGTCATTGAGGAAGGATAAATTATCCACTGAAGTTAAGGACTACAACACGAGTACCTATAGGATGATAGGTAAAGAAATTGTTTGCCTTAACGCTCTCTACACCTTACTTCCAAACTAATGGTTAGAGAATGAGGTATTTATATCATTTATATATTTTCCTCTGTCATTTATTGGGTTATCCTCTATTATTATGTCATTTGTAAAAAAAATGTCATTCGTTCAAGCGTCTCTACTATTTGTTTTCAAATTGTCTGTCATTCTTTCATTGCATTTTGGCATTTGCTTATATAAAAGTTGTTTTCCTTGAACTTTATCAGTTGTATGGAAGTACTTATCATTTGTATTTTGAACTTTATCATTTGTGGTTGATAATTTTTCATTGTCATTTTTTGTTCAAGTCATTAATGTTTACATTAAAGCACTGATTTAATATTTTGATTCACAACATCGTGCCCACCCAGCAAAGGAAAAGATTGTGTTGACGGATGCCTATTTTGGTCAAATTATAGGCAGGACTTTCCGTGTCTGGACTCGTATTATGTCCTCTCCAGAAGGTGTAGAATTGAAGAAGAAATCAATTTGGGAACAAATTACTTCTATGTGATAGGATTCTATAGTTTTGCGCTGCTTAGATCGAGGAAATTTGAAAGTGATGAATTTGAAATTAATACTCCTTCCCAGGAATCTCAATGACAAACATTGGGTCCTTTGTATTGTGTCCTTTGAGGAAATAAAAATATGTATCTACAATTTACGGGTGGATGTAAAAATTACAAATGCAAAGAAGAAGATGAAATTAACTCCTACACACCAGCGTATTCATGATCAACTATTAACGATCCTCCCAAAAATGTTGATATGGATAGATTTTGCTGATAGTAGGCCACCTACTGGTTCAGAGGTAAGGACTTATGGTATTAACTCCAGATTGACAACTCGTTTTGGGGAGTGTCCAATACAGTTAAATAGTAATGACTGCAGGATCTGTGTTTGTTTTTATGGACAATATCCTAAGGGGGATGAGATTTCCAGAACTAATAGACGGTGATGAATATCGTTACCCAATTGCTTATGACATATTGAGGCTGGGAATTGAGCCGGAGGAGATTTGTAAACTTTGACATCCATTTTGTTATAAAGTATAACTTATATAGATTTGCAAAGATATAGACAGTTATGAATATCATTCATTTATATGATCTTTATCATTTGTTATTTCTTCTTTGCAATTCATATATGACATATTTTGCATTGGTTATAATGGAGTCAGAATGTAGTCTATCTAGTTGAATGTATTTGTCATTTTATGAATTATATGTCATCCACTTATAACTGATTTATCATTTGTTAGCGATCTTTTGTCATCATTTTTTTAGAATGTCATCCAGTTCTAAAATATTTGTGCGAAACATGTATATGTATGAAAATGTTACGCATGGGGGAATAACACAATTAGAATGCAGGATGTATAGAATAAATTTGCAGGTTTTTTATTTCTTATTGTTTGACTATGGTTTATGAGAAACACAAGTGTGTTTAAGAGTATTAATTAGATTTTTTAAACTCAAAAACTCAAGCTAAGTCTATAAAAACCTATATTGTTACCCCCAAATATATCATAATGCAACCTCATTTTCATCATCTTCTTCAATAGATAATGACAGTCCAAGAGCAACAAAATATTATACAAGTACCTCTGAAGATGAAGAAGAAAGGGATTATGATTATCCCATAGATGATTCTATTGGTGATGATGACTCTGATGAAAGGAAGAGTGGGGATGATGAATCTGCTAAAACAGATGAAGATGAGGACGCTGACTCTGATGATGGTGGTCTCTGATAGTGATGGGGACTCTGATGAAATAAATAGAGATGGTGACTCTGATAATGATGATGACTCTAATAATGGTGGTGACTCTGATGGTGATAATGGTAATAGGAATGCTGGTGGTGATGGCAATCAAGGTGGTGTTGATGTTCCAAGAGCCAAGAAGGCAAAAACTTGTTGATTGTAGTGTTTGTGTAGCTAAATGTATTTGCCATTTTATTAAATATATGTCATCCAGTTATTAATCATCTCTCATTTGTTTTTTGTTTTCTTTTCTTCTCATTTGTCATTTTTTATATATAATTTGTCATTTCTCATTCATAATTTGTCATTATTTTTATTTCCTACTATCTTTTCAAAGAATTTACTCTTTTGTTCCTGTCTTATCAAGTCGTTCTGAGACGAAAAGATCATTTGCCATTTGTTATCTATGACTTGCCATTCGTTATTAATGATTTGTCATTCATTATATGTGATTTGTCATTCGTTATATATGATTTGTCATTCGTTATATATGATTTGCCATTTGTTATATATGATTTGTCATTTGTTAGAATGATTTGTCATTAGTTATCTATGATTTGCTATATATATATATATATATATATATATATATATATATATATATATATTAAGCATACCAAGTTTGAAAACTAACGTAATTCGAGCTACAACCTACACCTTCCACACAGGTCGACACACAATCAGAATGATGGATACAAAATTTATTCCGTACAAAAACTAATTTTATTTAGTTTATTAAAATAATTATAGTCATCACGGCGCGTCCTCCTCCCTCACCAATGCAATCGCACAGTTCCGCAGACCGCCAACACGCTCCAGACACTTTAGGATTACGGAATACAACTGACAATGGTACACATAATCCCTTTTCGCCGCCTTTGCCTCCACATTATTCATCTCTACATAATCTAACTTCACAGGTATAAACGGCCTACCTGACTAGCATAATTTGCTGAAATACTGTCTCATCAGCTCCCAATACTTGCTCTGAACACGGACACGTAACATCTCCTTAAGGAACTGAGCCCTCGTTTGCACCATCTTAACAAAGGGAGCCAATGACCTCCTTAAACACATACAAGAAGTATTTGAATCCAATGAATCACAACTCCCAAGAGTCAAAGACATCAATAACTCTCCTAACCAGCCTCCTAGGGAATCATTCCAGGGTCCTACACAGTTTACATATATTCATTCGTGAACCTATGATTTGTCATTTATAATTTATGATGTGTTATTTGTTATATATGATTTGTCATTTCACATTCATAATTTATAATTATTTTTCGTTTCCTACTATCTTTTCAAAGAATTTGCTCTTTTGATATGTAATGTGAAAAGATTATTTGTCATTTGTTATATAGGATTTATCATTTGTTATATCTTATTTGTCATTTGTTAGTTCAAAATTGCAATACTAAGATTATATATCATCATCAGCATGCTAAGATTATATTTTTAGTTCAAAATTACAATACTCATTTGGTACAAAAAAATAAAAATTATTAGATCGAATATTGTTACAAAACATAGTGTCAGGACTTTCCTACAGTTTATGCACTGAAACACTTCACAACCCCCACTACCCAAGGTGGTGGTGGTGGTCGGTCTCCCCCACCACTACCACCGTATCTTCCTCTGTAACCCCACCACCTCCAAGTAGCTGAGAAAGAAAAATGATTCTACTCAGGGTACCGGCAAGACTTCATTGGACGTACACCACCCGTTTTATCCACCACTGTAATAACATCCTCTGCCAGAAGACACAGACCATCCCTCCGCCCCTTTTCCGACGTCACCATATAGTAAAAACGGACCATTTGATAATAATCGTCATCCGCCTCCTCCACCTCTTCATACGTCATGTCATAGAAGGTAAGACACACTAGAATGGGAGTAGGAAAGTCAAGGGACTGGGTCCCAAAGTATCGAAGCCACAACTCTTGCACCTTGGCAAGAACCCTAGCCTCATATGTTTGGCGTCTGGTGGTCACCATCTTCTTCACAGAACAGTGACAAAGGGAATAGTTGCAGAAGATATGGAATAATGAAAGTACTTGACGAATAAACAACTGCCACTGCAAACCACTGCAACTTTTATACTATATTTCTATTAATGCTGAGTTCCAAATTCCCAATGCCAGAATAAATTCAAATACAAAAATCTTGACCAAAGCCATTGGTTCTAGGGAACCCCACAACCACAATAGATATTCATGAAGGAACATTTGAAATGATCCCAGGGTGCAGATATTCCAAGAGCCAAGAAGGCCAAAACTTGTTGATTGTAGTGTCTATGTAATTGAATGTATTTGTTATTTTATGAAATATATATCATCCATCCATTAGTCGTCTGTAATTATTTTTTGCGTTTTTATCATTTATCATCGAATGTCATGGTGTTACGAGAATGTTGTCATTTGTTATATATCTTTTATCATTTTTCATTCAACATTTATCATTATTATCGATTGCTACTATCTTTTCAAAGAATTTTCTCTTTTGTTATTGTCTTGTCAAGTCGTTCTGAGACGAAAAGATTGTTTAACACATCACGCTATTCTGTTTCTGCTTATATATAAAGTAGACTCCATATATGTGAAGTTCCACTCCAAAATTAATCATAATAGATCCAGGCCGACCACGCCATCTACACAACCACCAGCCTGCAATGGAGAAATGCCAAACTACGGAGCATGACTTTTCAGAGAGGTTTTTGATTTTTTACGAAGCTTCAATCAATTCTTGAAGACATTAACAATAGGATGGTTGCCAGCCTTACAACCATTGATTCAAATCTTGAGCGCATTGTTGACATAGTTGAATTGCTAGAGGAGAGGTTAAATCTAATTAAAGAGAGATTGTCCGGTCTTAAACCATAGATTTGCATATCTTTTGTAATATTGTTATTCAGTAGAATTTGTAGTTCAATTATTATTGTTTATCATTTGTATGTCAGTTTTAAACATTTGTTACTAAAGAGTTTAACATTCTAGAGCCAAAAATTAACGTCACTAGAGATAAGGAATATAACTCTTCACTCCTACATATTTGACTACTTGTTAAGATATAGATATTTTAACTTGGACAAAAAATCTTGCAGCATCTCCGTTCTAACCTCGAAGATCCTTAGTTGAGTGTAAATTTCATTTATAATAGTATCCAGGATCTGATTGCTCCATTGACCAGAAATTGTGATTTCTTCCGCCGTTGACGATTGTTGCATTTTAGAATTATCGGGCATAGAGGATTCTCGAAACCAAGTTTTGAACTGACAATGGTATTGTGAGTAATAGTAGAATCTCCTACTGGGTGGTTTAGAGACTCGGCAAATGAGACCACAATCGCACTTTTTTACCTCATCTACCCACGCCAAAAAGCCATACTCACCAAATTTACGAACGCATTGACAGAACCAGTGGTTAAGGTTGAGGCTTGTGCGTAAGAGACGAAGATCACAATTTTTACCGCACCAGTAAACAAGAGAATGCATTGTTGGTAGGGAAGTATATAATGCTTAAGAACTGGAAAAAACTGGAAGCAAGTGTGCAGGCTACGTAGTTAACACTCAATGGTGGTGATAATTTACAGCAGGAAAAAGACAAGCTATTTATAAAGAAATGAGAACAACTTATATGAGGATGATATTATCTTTATGGTGAAAATTAACTCTCTTTATGATGATATTGTTGGTCATAACAAATGCCAAATGCTCCATTTTAATTCTGACAACTTCTTTCCCTTATACTCGATGTGACAAGGTAATCCTTATTACATGAATTTGACAACTTAGCTTAAAGTCAACTTTGATTAGGTTTACAACATGCTATCTATCCAAAAGATCCACATTGTTAAGGAAGTATGTAATGCTTGATAATTCACAAGAGTAAAATGATAATGTATTTATAAAGAAATGAGAAATACTAATGGGAGAATGACATTGAATTTTTGGTGACATATAACTACACTAAAATGATACTCTTTGTAAGAACAAATGACAAATTAGCCATTTTAATTCCAAGAGATTCTTTCGTATACAGTCGATGTGACAAATCAATCTTTCCAATGGCACAAAAGTAGTTAAGTACAAGAAATGTAAGATATGTATTCTCAACAACAACCCCAATAATATTATCATCACCACAACTTACAGTTCTTTAATCTAAATTCTACACCAACGCCAGACCTTCTCAAGTTATTATACCTGCAATGATGTTCCGTTTCTTTCATTCTCCCCAATTTATCAATATCTTTTACCAATCCAGATAAGAAACCAGGGAAAATTTCCATACTTTGTTGGATATATTCGGTAAAATCCCGTATGTGATAACCGATTGTGCGTTGAGTATTTTGTATGATCCACCACCGCCGATATTTAGGAAGTTGCCTCATGGATATGGAATTTCTTATTTTGGGGGGTTAGATGAGAGGGAGGGGACTGGAGGAGTTTATCAAGATGGCGATAAAACTTGTTTGTGAACGTAGTATTAGATTTTAGGTGAGAGATGACTATCGCTGGTGCCGTAGTGGTAAGAGTGGCGAAGTGGAGGAGTGAAGGCTGAGGTGAGGACTGTGGACCTGACTAAGTAAGAAAGTGTGGAGGTATTGTTTAAACCTTAAAACTTGAAAGACTTGTTGTTACTTCTACCCTAAAGGTTAAAGACTTAAAAGGCAGCTTCAATATAGAAAATTATAATTAAACCAAATTACTTAAACAGGTCACGGTCGACTCGAACTACTTACACTAAACCCTAACCCAGTCTATTTATTAAATGGGTTAGGCGGGTTCGGGTCAAATGGCTAGCAACCCCTTAAGGCCAAACCCAAACCTGCCAGATACAGGGTTGGGTTAGGTCGGGTTGGTGGGTCACTTTGCCAGGGAAGTATGTAATACTTGATAAGTCGCACTAGTAAAATGGTAATGTATTTATAGAGAAATAACAAATACTAATGGGAGGATGACATTGAATTTACGGTGACAATTAACTGCATTAAAATAATACCCTTTGTAAAAACAAATGATAAATAAGTCATTTAAATTTTAAGAACTTATTTCCTATACAGTCGATATGACTAGTCAATCTTTATTACTTAATTAGAAAACTTATCTTAAAGTCAACTTTGATTACATTTTGAACAAGCTATCTATCCAAAACATTCACGTAGTTCCCGCCACTCTAAATCTTAATCCCTAAACCCTGTCACGCATGATTCAAAGTCCTAATGTAATTCTCCGAAGTATAAAAAAACCTTAACTCTTTTCTTTTTAGCTATATATTCTCAAGTCTCAACTATTCAAACCCACAACCCTGACATTTGTTTTTCAACTTCTCGGCTATTCAAACCCTTAACTCTTTTTAACTTCTCAAGAAATGTCGCACTTCCACTTCACTCGATTTAGTCGTGCATCTTCCAGCACCCCTCAACATTGGTTTGAGGCGGTAGGGATTGAGGAAGAACAAGATGATGAACCTCTTCAAGTTGAATAGAATTTGCCTAATAGAGAAGGATGTCTCTATTGAGAAGGTGCAACTGCTGAAATAGAATTACGCAGAGTTCAAGGAGAAATTAGGAGAGCTTGATGAAATGGGTGACAAACTGAATAAAATTATAAAAAGGAAAAGAGAGCGTTCTGAAGAGTTTAAGTTCCATATCCGCTTCTTGGAAGATCAACTCTGTGGTCTAAAGTTGGACAGAGATGAGCACAAGAAATTGTGGGAGGAGTCGGCCTATAAAATTAGTTGTCTCGAGTAGAAGATCAAGGCTATGGAACGTGATCAGAATTCCTCAAGTGTGGAGTTGTGAATATTTGTATTATTTTGTTTTAGGTTTTAGTTATTTTGTTGTTATTGTTTCCCTTGTATGAACATTTTCTTTGTTTTGTTTTGTTTTGTTCACTTTTTCGCTTTCAAATAGTGATTTCTGTTTGATATGAGGGAAACAAACTATTGAAAAGTTTCATAAAAAAAATGATATCAGGGAACCAAAAATATGATAAAGGCTCCATGAACCATGATAGATAAATGTTGAACTTAACAAAATTGATGATAACATTTCAACAGACAAATGATAAATTATCTGTAAAACAATGACAGTTCATGAAAGAAAAAAAATGATATATAGGATGCAAACAAATGCAAAATTCTCTTAAACATATGACAAATCGATGGGACAAGTAATGATACTTGATTAGACAACTTAGTTTAAATTCTCATTGATTATGACTTACATGTACAACAAGTAACGACAACGCCAAAGTAATTATACATTTTACCCTAAACATCGTAATCCCTGACATGCGTCCCTTCCCAATACATTTAATTCCCCATTATATAAACCCTAATCTCAAATCAACTATTTTCAACTCTTCAACTATTCAAACCCTAACCCTGAACACTTTTCAACTTCTCAAGAAAAATGTCTCACTCCACTCGATTTAGACATGTCTCTTCGAACACTCCATACGATTGGTTTGAGTCGGTAGGGATGCAGAAAGATCAGCGTAACCAACATCTCTACAAATTAAATAGATTATGCCTAATGGAGAATGATGTCCCCGGTGATAAGACACAAATACTGAAAGAGCATTACGAAGACTTTAGGGAGAAATTAGGAGAGTTTGATGAAATAAAGGATGAACTGCATCAAGTTATAGCAAATAGAGATCATCATTTTGAAGAGTTCAAGTTCCATATGAGCTTCTTAGAAGATTAGCTCTACGCTGTAAAGTTGGACCGGGATGAGCACAAGAAACTGTGGAAGGAGTCGACTTCTAAGATTAGTTGTCTCGAACAGAAGATCCAGGCTTTGGAATATGACCTGGAATGCTTGGAACGTGATCTGGAATCCTCAAGTGAGGAGTTGTGAACATTTGTTTTGGTTTTTCGGGTTTTTAGTTTGTTTTAAGTCTTTTATTTATTTTTTGTGGTACTGGCCTTGTATAAATATTTGTTTTGTTTGGTTCTATTTAGCTTACTTTTTGCTTTTAAATAGTGGTTTATGCCTGATATGAGGCAAATAAAGCAATAACAGTTCCGTAAGAAAATAATGACATAAAGGGGACAAGTTTAACGATGAACTTAACAAAACAGATGATAGTTTAGTAGTGAATAATGACATAATGGAAAAAAACAAATGAAAATTTTTATGTAAACAAATGCCAATTTAAAAGAAAACAATGATATAATGGAAACAAACAAATGAGAAATTATTTGTGCACAAATGACAGTTTAGAAGTAAATAATGATATAATGAAAACAAGCAAATGAGAAATTCTTTGTGAATAAATGACAGTTTAGAAGCAAACAATGATATAATGGAAACAAACAAATGAGAAATTCTTTGTGCACAAATGGCAGTTCGGAAGCAAACAATGATTTAGTGAAATTAACAATGAGAAATTCTTTGTGAACCAATGATAGTTCAGAAGAAAATAATAATATAATGAAAACAAACAAATGAGAATATTTTTTAAACAAATGATAGTTATAATTAGACAAATGATGATTTTAACAAAACTGATAACAAAGATAATACAAACAAATGATACATAGAGTACCTAAAATCATCAGTGTAAACTAATTGCAACATCTTCATCCGAGATGACAGGTGGCTCAGTGCTCATTCTAAAAGATGGTGCCATTGTCAAACGTGTATTGTCATCGGATAAGATTGGCAGAAGCTTACAAGAACAAAAATTGTGTCATTTTTTTTACACCTGCTACAAAATCTTAGTTTGGTGACCAGACCAGACATTTTTTCCCTTCTCTTCCTTTACGTGCGAGGACGACCGGCTCAAACTGTTGGTATAAGAGCACGAACACGTAAATCAGCTATTAAAATTATCCACTGCTCAATTCCTCTGATAGGAATCCATATCGGTTTAAAAATAACCTTGTATGTATCATTTGTGAAGTACTCAAAGACACGTGTAGTTGGATCGACATTAGCAAGACCGAGAATGCGTACTTCGTCTTCACAAGGTATCCCCATCATTTGCCACCAACGACAAGAACAAGTATCATCTTTAATATTTACTGAATCGGTTCTGCCATAACTAGTCATCTGAAAATGGTGACGTGATGTACGAACCCTGCAGGTTTGTGAATTTGCTACAAACTTTTTGCTCTCACAGTGATCTGTAGTCCAGGCGTTATATGAGCTTGACTTATCTCAGCTTTCTCCCTATACATGTAGGACATTTCTGAATTGATTCTACACAATTCCTTAATAAACACATGGATAATGAGATCTCTCACTTTCAAAATAATATTATTCCAACTCTCGACATGATTAGTGTAACCCACTCTATATCTGAACAAATTACAAACAATAGAAATCAAATGCCAAATTAGAATAAACTGATGACAAATGGAAACATAACAACTGCAAAAGAAATAATAATTGACTGAGGACAAATAATGGTAAAAAAAAAAAAAGTATGCAAATGGTGTAATGATGGCTATTCCTAAAATAACAAATGACAAGTTGATTAATAGAGAATGCCAACTTACCTACTCATCGGAATGTATAGATTATACCATGTTTCCTTAGGAATACCTAGTATGTATTGGTAAGCCACTGGATCCATATTTCAGATAACATTCATGTGCTTATCAAAATCAATGTTGGCGAGGGCCTCTGCTGCCATCCTAAATGCAATCCTCATACTTTCGAGGGTAGTTTTAATGTTGTTCAATATATGGAAGTCACAAAACGTATGGATTGCAAATGGAAACACCCTGGGTATAACAATAATAATTTCGTTGTTCCTGTCAGAGATGATGATGAATCGAGTGTCATAACCGTAGAAATTAGACCCAAACATCTCTAGGAACTATGTCTAACTTTCAATGGTCTCTGAGTCTGTTACTGAAAATGCAAGTAGAAAAGCATGATTGCTTGGGTCAATGGCGATGGCTGTTAGTACAGTCCCACAATATCTCCCTTTCAAAAAAGTTATGTCAATTACAACAACGGGTCTCAATAGTATATAAGTTTTTTTGGGAGGACCAAAACACCAAAAACACCTTGTAAATCTTTTATCCTTACAATTCGTAGTTTGTATGTCAAACACCAAATTCGGGTCAACCAACCTCACTTCCGCAAAGTAGTTTGTAAGTAGTTAGTATGCATATGTGTTCAAAGCTGCCTCACATCTGAAATAATTACGTAGATTAAATGCCAAACATCCAAGTACAAATGAGAAACATTAAAGTTCAAATGACACAGTGAGTCGACCAAATGATATGCGATAAAATGATAAACATTGTTGTTCGAATGATAGGTGATGGGGGAACAAATGACATATAAGATGATGATACCTCTGCGTGGGGTTTTTCTTTCGCATGCTAGGCAAGATTGTATGTTACATCAATATTGTGATTAATTTGCATATCATCAATAATTTTAGAAGGCTTACAGTTTGGGTCGTTTCTCAGTTTTTGCTTGATTATAGAAGTAACCCATATACTAGACGCTGCCTTATACGCATTCCCACCATCAGTTTTTACTCGAATGCATGCATGCACGGAGCAATAAGTACTTACTCTAAATAGGACATAACCGAGCAACCTTATCGCATAAATCTTCCAGGAGCAATTATGACCTTTGCAACATACCACGATTTTATATTCGTTGCCCAGGACGTGTACGAGATTGAATTTGTTTACAACTACATAAGCCCTTATGTGATTCTTGAGTACAATCCTATCTCGATATAGATCACCAATGTTAAACTCTTTACTGAAGTCATAGAGATCCTTCGTATATGCAGCAGATTTGAACTAAAAATCTACGAGATCTTTTACCTGTTTGGGTTGTGGCTCAAACCAAAATTTGGCTAAACAAATGAGAAATATGCTTCTTAGCATGATACAAATTTGATAAGAAATGTTAAAATACATCTCACAAATAAAAAATTCTGCGAGCTTACTTAAAGGTTTAGTTTGTCCAATGATAGGTTCGGGTTCAATTAAAAGAGGAACATTAGTTAACATAGGTTCATTAGAGAGACAAACATTTGATTGATGAATACTAGGTTCATTTGAGGGAGGAACATCAGTACAGAGAGTTTCAAAATGATTCATTTGATTGAGGAACATTGTCCACTAAAGGTCCAAACCTACGTGGATTAAGCCCTCTACCATTTGCTTTAGGGTAACACTTATATTCAGGTTTAACATCAGGAAATGAGTTATGACGAAAAGGTCCCCCCGCTTTGGTGGTGGACAACCCTTTACCTGAACCAATATCTTTGGTGGTGGACAACTTTTTACCTGAAGAACATAAATTATAAATAAAGTTCTAAGAGTTATGGGAAGGTACCCTAAGCTCATTAACAATCCATATGCGAAAGGGTGTACCGGGATTGCTTTTATGCATATTGATCATTACGATAAAGTTGTGGACTGATAAAATTATGCATGAACAGCCATGGACAAAGTTGTACAGCCTATAATCCTCACGATGGATTTCGCTTGTTTCTTCAAGGAGTGTAATAAAATCTTCATATGACGAGTACGCTCTTAGTGAGATAAGTTTCGTACTTCCTCCAACATAACCAACAATTGATCCGATCTTTGGACATAAGATATCCCCCCCAAAATGAACAATGGTATAAAGCTGAAGTTCGTCCATCCCTAAAATAAATGATATAAATAAACAATTTTGTCGATAAAGTAGCAAAAAGCAAATAAGTCAAATGATAATAAAATTGATAACGAAGCAGAAGACAAATGATATAAAACTCAACTCCAGCAATCCCTTAAACAAATGATAGGAATCCCAAAATAAATAATATCAATGAACAATTCTAGTGATATAATAACATATAATAAATGCTAAAAATGACACGAAAAATGGTAAATGATAAAGTAGCAAAAAACAAATGATAAAGTAGCAAAAAAAAATCATGTACAAAGTGTATAGTCTTGCATAACATTTTTCTTAAGAAAAAAGTCGTCAAATCATGATGCGGATACATAGTTAGGGGTGATGGATACAGAGTTAGAGATGATATTTACTGCAATGGTTACTTCAACGGTCGGAGAGAAGGATAACAATGATCTTTAGCAATGAGAATAACCTATGATAGCAACGATCTTTTTCTCCCCAATGACCTCTGTGTGATGACTTTGGCCAATGTACAACAATAGTTGGAAGACTTGGTACATGAAAGAGACAAATAGTACATCAAAGTGAATTTGTATTGATTTTTATAAAAGCTTGTTGTTGAAGAAGAAGAAGAAATTTTGATTTTTTTAAGGTTGGTAGTTTAGGGGGGAATCTTCCCTCTTATTACTGTTCTTATTACTGCAGCAGATTAGATTACCCAACAACTTCAGTAGGGATAGTTTCTCATTTTTTCTATATTATTTATTATTATTTTTTTGCGAGAACTTTGTCATTTGTTTGGAAATCTTTGTAATTGTTTTGTTATAGTTTTGCCATTTGTTCTGTAATTTTTGTGAGTTGGTAGATTTATTACTGTAGCAGATTAAACTACTCATCAACATTTAATATTAGAGAATAAGGGTGGCAGCTAGGGGGCCGATAGTAAGTGGGACCATTATCGATTTGTTAATATTAGTATCGATTTTGGAAGAGGCTTGCCAAAATATCAATTTTGTAAAGTTGGCATAAAGTAGTATTTATTTTTATAATTTTTGATAATAGAATCTAGCTAATAGTTCTGTATAGAGAACAATTGAGAGAGAAGATAATATCTTTATTGATTGTAAATTGTTTCACTGTACGTACTACAAAGAAGATAACCCTATAACATAGGTTACCTATCCTACTTAAACTTTCCCCATAAACCTTAAAGGCCTATGAGCTTGTTAGGAGTCCAGTAAGATACCCCAACCCAGTTCGGCTCTCACCTTGGGCTAGACCCAACTCCTAACAAAATGTTTATTATATTTCCACAAATCCAAAATCTTTCTTTTCTACTTCGGATGTGAGAGGACAGAAGCGTCTTTCTATTTACTAGCTGTTAATTTGTTCATAATAATCATATTTTTCTTCATCTTGCGGGAACGTCCTAGTAGGCCCTGATTCTTTCAAGAACTTTTGTATCGGGTAAATCTTTCCTGTTGTCTTGATCCAAGATTTCTTACATTTTAAACGTTACGTTACCACTACGAAAGAAAAGTGATTTCTTGGTATTAATTGTATTTTTTTATGGTTGCTTTTCATTCAAGATTAGATCTGCCCCTTGACATGTGGGCATGCCTGTACATGACTCCCATCTTTGTTGATCTTCTAGCCTTGAAAATAAAATTTAAGCTGCACATTGCATACGACTGATCCTGACTCAATAAGCTCTAGTCGTAGTAGGCACACAATGTTTATAGAGTTTTTACGCTACTACAACAATGGAACAACACCTACTATTTAACAAGCTTTGCTACCCATTTATAATCAGAAAGATTTCTGGCATAGAAGCAGAGCCAAATAAAGGTAAAGCAGCAGAACAAACACCAATGAATGACCAAGTAACCATACTGTGAGGCTATTCTAGATGGTCTTATTTGAATAGACTCACACAGACTTTGTTATGTTTGAATAGACCCAAAGTCTATTCAAACAAAAAATATAACAGCCTCATAATTCTCTACCTCGGTAAAGATTTTTCCAACCAAACGAGTCAAAATCTGAGCCGAACATAGCCATCAACCAAACGAACCCAAAACAATTCTCTCCACCACCAAATGTTACCAAGGACCCAAGCACACAAATGGCCCAAGGAAACCAAACAAACAAGCATCCCGAAGGACCAAATCAAATAAATCGAATCAAGCATCCCAAGCGTTCCAAAGGACCCGATTGAACCAAGTGTCCCAAAGGACCCAATTAAACCAAACATCCTAAAGGACCAAACCAACCTAATATCCTAAAGGACCAAAGAGACCTCTTCAAACCGTACAACGATCTCTTCCTCAATTGACACACATCTTCATTTTTAGCAACAGTAAACCCACTCAGCTGAGTCATATTGATGTCTTCTTTCAACTTCCCATGTAAAACACTGTCTTAACATCGAGATGTTATAATTTCAATTCAAATTCGTTACCAAAGCCAATAAGATACAACTGGAGAAGTGTTTTACCACTAGACTTGCCTTGAAGCGTAATATTATTTTGAGATCCTTGCTTTCTTTTGTAGACCCATTTACCACCAATTAAACTGCCATAGATTGAACTGCCGCACTTCTTGAAAAGATGAGCAAAGGCATAATAATAAAAGCTTTCTTGAAAACTCTCTCCTACATATCCAAAGTAAAATCCCCATTTAATCAATATACGAATACTTCAAGGATAATAATAAAAAGAGGAGCAAAGGCATTAGTTTGATTAAATAGTTCACCTTTTGTACATTTTTTATGAAGCAAGGTTCATACTTGTCAAGGTTAGTTTCCCTTGTTACAGATATTGACACCGCTGCAGCAACCTCAGAAGGTTTGAATTCCAAGTATTCAATCTCTATATTGATTTCCCACACATCATTGGTTAAGCTTTTGCTCCAATATACTTTGTTTCATATCAAAAGAGTGAAGATTTTGGAAGAAATAGAAGAGACCTAAAATACCTCTAGTTAGCCTTAAAATGAGCTCAAATGATTGAGATATCTGTGAGCTTGGTAAAGGTAGATCATCATTGTTCTTACAAAAGAAGTAGTCCATGAAAGTGAAAGGTGTCACAACACATTCTCCACTTCAGTGTGCTCAACACTAGAAGCTCCATTCTCGGTATAGTTTTAGCTTCGAAGATGAACTTACATTCCTCAACCTTCAAGTAAACACACAATAATTTAGGAATATACACATGACTAACAATATAAAAAACATCTAAAACAAGTCTATAGTTTTTGAACCTGCAAATCTACAGGTAGAGGCACTTCTATCTCCTCCATTTTGGCTGCTAAGGATAAACAAGCTACAGCTAACAACTGCATTATCCAAGCTTTCCCTCTCTACATAAACATACAAACAATGCACACAATCAAAATCTGAAACCAGTAAAATAAATTAGCTAATGAAGAATACACATTGCTTGTTGGATCTAATGTTTGTTCACTTACAGGAAGCTCATAAGTTGAGAGGAACATATCCAAGTAATTTACAGATAAATACGCACTTAAAGGTCCAAAATTGTAATAGACATGAACCTGTCAATGCCAGAATAGCATTGTTAATAATCACTTTAAGGGAAACACACCAAACACAATGCAGGATTCAACAATGTAGCATAAGTCACCAAACCAATTTTAGATCAACCAAAGATACATCTAAAATGAGAAAAGAAAAAACAACAACTGCATTTTACTAGATCATCAATCAGAATGCCATTTTTAATATAAAACAGCACCAAGAACTCCAAAAGCATTTTGATAAGCAAACCCCACATTACAAAACAACCAAAGATCCTATCTTTAATCCAATACTGGACTAAAACCTCACAAAATCACATCAGAAATAATATCCAATTTCAAAACCATCAAAAACACTATCTTTAATCCAAAATATGATTAAGAACTCAACTACCATTTTACAAAAAACATCATAGATCCTAGAAAATGACAGTAAACTTGTATTTAGTCAATAAAAAAACTTACTTTCCAAATCCAATGAACAGCCTCACTTCTACCATTGAAATCCAACTCCCCACTCTTCAATCTCTTATAATAATCATCTCTAGGCAAATGCTCAAACTCCCTTTTAATCATCAAACCAAAACACTCCTCACTTATCAATGGGAACCCAGATGAGAAATCTCCATGAGAGAATCTCTGGGTCTGATGGGTTTGTTTCACCCAAAGGGATTGATCAAAACTTGTTGCTGTGGAGTCCGAGATCAACAAGGGCAAGAAGAAATCACAGGAACTCGAGGAGGAGCTTGATGTTGCGTATGCAACAAATGTTCTCTATCTCTCTCTCTGAGAAATTTTAGGTCTGTTTAGGAGAAGGGCAATCTCAGCATAAGAGGGCTTCATCAGCTGCCATCAATATCTACAGAGCATTCAAATCTATTAGAGGGGATGCCTGGGTATTCTAGGCTAGGACTTCTAAGAGAAGGTAAAGCTCCCCTCCCCTTGATATCGACGAATACTACCTAAATTTTTGTAGAAAATAATGTTCTTAGTTATTCACAAAATAAAAGAAAAATGTAATCAATAATACATAATTTTTTATCATTCACTTTCATCTTTAGGTAAAGTTGAATCACTACTCTTATATAAAACCTGACACTAAGAAACCGAAATCTCATTACATAATCTATAAACAACATTTCTATGACATAAGTATTATCTCTTGCAACTAATAAGCTTCTGCATGAAGAAATTTCAACACAAGGACAAAACAGAATTGCAAAACAGGGAGGACATGAAAGCAAACTATTTTATAAATACTTGAATTAAGAATCAGAAACTTGAGTTATCCAAGATCAATCTAAAACCTGGTTTTCCCTTGAAGAAAATTTTAAAATCCGAAGAGGCTTGTGTTAAGTATTTTATTAACTCTTCATAAGCAGTTAAAACTTTCTTTTTGGTAAAAGCTACCAGATAACCACCATCTTATCCAGGAACACATACATTTCTAGCAAATACTTTACCACTTCAACTTGACTAGAATGGCCTTAAAATTCTAGGATTGCAAGTGACTTGAGCTGATCCAACTTTCAAGACTAGTATAACTGTTTCAACATTTAGGGAGCACTTGAGTAAACTGTTTATCATACAAATGGATTTGGGAGGCATTTGCTTATGATACTTCAGATTATGAAGTTGATTTGGGAGGCGATCAAATGCATTGTCATAGTGTGGAGATATCAATATCTTCGGGGAAAAAATGATAATGATAATGAGGTTGCACTGCGTAGTATTTCTAAAGATTGGATCACCCTATCACTATATGTTTGCTCCAAATCGTGATAATATCTTAAGTCAAAGAGTAAAATTCCTCTAGAAAACATTCATCTGGTATAGACCAATCTATTCAAGGTTGGGTAATACAAATACTTGAGCCATTTATAAGTACAAATAAGAATGCATACACCACCAAAAAAGCAAGTGCCAAACTGTGATGATAAAAATCAGCTAATGATAACAGATTAGGTTTCCTGTAAATACAGATTAAATATCCAATCTCTAATTGGTTCCAACTTCACTCATAAAAAATGCAAAGTGAGAGAGAAAGATTGGGGATATAGGAAGGCTGATGATGATGACAATGAGATCAGATTTGCCGTCTATTCGATCTACATATCTCTCACTACCATAAGATTCACAAATTAAATCGAAAAAACGCTTTTTGAAGTTCTTCAACAAAAATTAAACCTAATAAACTTTATCTTGAATCCAAATCGAATGAAGTAGTTTAGTAAGAAATCGAGAGGATGAAGTTTGCAAGATGAAGACTAGGGTTCGGTTCTTAAAACCGCCATAATTCCTTGCTTGAGTAGTTGAGTTACCCTTGATCCTTGCAATCCAGATCTTCTAATTTCATAACAGATTTTTTTTCTTCTTCTAAATCCTTACTTTTACAGTTTAATCTCCTCAAGAATCTATCCATCCCCACTCTCCCTCGAAACTTTTTCCTCCTGTTTCTGTATCTCCAGTCTCCGCGAGTTTTTCCGTTAATAAATATATATAAACCACGTCAATGAGGAAATAAATGACTTGGAAGAGATAGAAATGGTTTTCACGTCAAAAAGAAAACTACTTTATTATAATACCTATGATGTCGTCTCCAAAAATAACGTTGATAGTATGATTTTATTTATTTAACGTCACTTTTGAAAAAAAAAATTGAAGTGGTAACCTATTCAACAATTAATTTTTTATGGGATGAAAGTAAAATAAGAGTTATAACGTCAATTGTAAAATAAGTGACCTTATTTGGATGACGTTAAAGCCACATTTTCTTGTAGTGACATATCTTCCATTATTGTTCCCTCTCAATGTTTAGCTGTGAAAGGAGCATCCTCTTCAACGACCGGTACTCATTAGGCTACCATGGCCTTCGCCCTTAGAAGTTCCATGTCCTTTGTAAGCCATTTTGGCTTAGCCACATTCCATTTTGGTTTACTAGTTGTAATTGACTCCACAACCGGAGTCTCCTCATCCGTACTACCAAATACTCCACCATCGTCTGTGTCTTCATCATTTGGAACATGAACTAATGGCTCATCACCCATTGTCACACCGGTAGATGACACCCCCTTTAGTACGGAACTCTCTGGCTAATTTGAAGATGCATCAATCTCTATCCACTGTAAAACCTCGCTGGTCATCTTCTCTGTGTACTCAAAGACATATAACTTCATCATAGAAGCCTCATCAAAAGTAACATCTCTGCTCATAATGATCTTTCGATCTCTCGTATCCCATAACTTATAGCTTTTCATACCCTTCTTCTTACCCAGAAAAGTGGCATTCCTTGCTTGTAGATCCAACTTTCCATCTTTAACATGATAGTATGCAAGAGACCCAAATATACGAAGAGTATCATAATCTGTAGCAGCTTCTCCCAACCAAGCTTCCATTGGTGTCTTACCCTCAATTACAGCCGAAGGCAACCTATTAACGAGGTAGCATGCATATGTCAAAGCATCAGCCCAAAACGCCTTGCCCAACCCAGAATTGGACAACATACACCGCACCTTCTCAAGTAATGTACGGTTCATGCGCTCAGCTACCCTATTTTGTTGCGGTGTCTCTCTAACGGTAAAGTGTTGAACGATCTCCTCATCCTAACATACTTGCAAGAATAGATCACTAGTGTACTCCCCACCACTATCCGAACAGAGCAACTTGATCTTTCTGCCAGTCTAAGTCTCAATCAATTTCTTTCACCTGATAAATTTTTATAGGACTTCATCCTTTCTCCTCATGGTATACACCCATACACGCCTAGAAAAGTTATCTTCAAAAAACACAAAGTAGTGTATTCCCCCTAGCGATGTATTCTTGGAGGGTCCCCAAACATTAGAGTGAACATAATCAAGGGTTCAATGAGTACGGTGGATAACGATACCGAACTTTACCCTTGTCTGCTTGCCTAGAACACAGCGTTCACAAAAGTCCAATTTGTACATTTTGGCACCTTTCAATAACCCCTGGTTAACAAGAACTCTCAAGGACTTTTCCCCCGTATGCGCCAAACGCATGTGCTATAGCCGAGTGGTATCTCTGGAAGTGGTCTCCTCTCTTCCTGCGGTAGCAACCTTACCAAGAACAGTTGTACCATCCAGATAGGTCAAGTTGTTACTTCTTCTTTAGCCCTTCAATACAATCATGACTCCCTTAAGAACCTTCTTCACCCCATTCTCTGACAACCTTACAGCCTTTTGCTTCAAGTAAACCCGTCGAGATAATATTCTTCCTCATCATCAGAATATACCAAACCTCATCAATCTCTTTAACCAACCTATTGTGCAACTTTAGACGAATGGTAGATATCCCTATGATGCGATAAGGATCATCATTTCCCATCAACACCGCTCCACCTTCTAGCTTCTTCAAAATAGAAAAATAACCCCTTTCAGGACAAATATGATAAGTAACACCCAAATCCAAAATCTATTCTTTTGAATCAATAACACATGCACTATATGATATAGTCAAAGAGAAATCAGAATCATTACCTCCATTTGTCGTGTCTTGAGCAATATTTAATGAAGAACCCAATTTCTCACCTTCCTTCTTCTTAAGAAGCATGAGACATTCATTTTTCTAATAATCCGTTTTCTTACAAAATGTACATTTGTCCTTACCCAATTTGTTTTAGTTTTCACTGTGACCTTTCGACTTCGATCGAAGGTTGTTCCACTCAACTTCTTTTGGTCCAAAGACCTTCCTCTAGTCATCAATACCTCAGATCGGATGTCAACTCCTCGGATTTACATTTTTCTTTCCTCAAGTACTCATGGTTTAAAACCACCGTAGTCATACCTGAGTATTGCAATAAACTTTTCCCGTACGTTATTGTCGTAACAATATGCTCAAACTCTTCGAGAAGCGAGTTTAAGAACAAAAGTATTTTGTCTTCATCACCAATAATTTCCTCTAGATTTGCCAAGTCAGCTAATAACTTGGTAAAATCATTTAAGTGCTCTGACATAGAAATCCCTCGTCTCATTGTGAAGTGATAAAACTTCTTTTTCAAATAGAATCAATTTTGGATGTTCTTCACCAAATACTACTCCTCTAGAATCCTCTAAATTTCCTTTGCTGAGGTTTCGTTTATTACAAGGTATTTTATATCTATTGCAAGCCACGAACGGATTTGACCACAAGCCCTCATGTTCATCTTCTTCCAAACACTCTCATCTACATCATCTGGTTCGTCTTCCGATACCTTATCTAAGTTTAGTTGACTTAATACATCAATAACCTCACATCGCCACATGCCAAATTTATTTGTGCCGTTGAATTTCTCAACTTCTATCTTTGTGTTGTTAAACATCACTGTTGTATTCCATTTAAGCACCGAGGAACTAGGTTCCATTGAAGAACTAGTTTCATCTTCTTCTACCATGGTTCCCCTAATTTTTATATACTAACCGAAATCGAAAACCCAAATGAACTCGAGATAAGTCGATGTTACCTCAATTCCACGTTCCACCGAGGAACAAACCTCGCTCTGATACCAATTGTTGAGTTGCAAGCTGCAGAAGCCGAACTCCAACGACCCAAAATTCTTCCAATAGACCTTATTTTTTGTTCAAATAAAAGGGGTCTGTTTGAACATAAAATTTGTTTATTCGAACTGGCATCGGTAAAACTCAATTTTGAGATTGGATTGAAGCTTCTTGTTTACCTCAAGATCTAAGTGATTGTATTTGTCTCTCCCAAGTATATAAGGGAGAGAGTTAGGTTTTTTATGAGACACACTTGGTGAGATTTATTGGAGAAGAATTCTTGAGGGAAAAACCTCTAATTGATTTATGAGACTGTAACCTTGGATCTTGAATAAACTCTCTTTTTCTATTGTACGGTGGATATAGGCAATTGCCAAACCACTTTAAACCTTGTGTGTGATTGTTATTGTGTATTTCTTTAGATTATTGCTTGTTTGTTGTTAACCAAATTGGGTTGGAGTTTGGCTTCCGCGGGTTGTGACTCAACACACACATCAAAAGACATTAATGCCTTAAAATTGCAAAAAAGCACATTATATTAAAGTTAGATGATTTTTACGCACGCGTGGATTGCAACATAAATAGCTGTTGTATCAGACTAAGGCTACCGAATTCATCATTACCACATTGTTTCTGTCGTTTCCCCACCAACAATAGTTATGCTAACCACTTTTTATCGTTGAACCAGGCTAAATTAATGGTCTCAAGACTCACAACGGACAAGTTATCCAATATAAGCCCATAAATTTACTAGGGACCAATTGAACTCTAATAAATAAGGGTTTGAGTTTCTACTTTAAATTTATTAGTCATGATAAAAAAATGATTTAAACAGGCCTTTAAGCTCTAGGGACTGTTTGGATACTTAAATTTTTGGGCCAGCCAAGGATAAACTTAGCTGTCCTATCCTGGATATGTATAAATCTGAACTAGTTCAGTTTAATATGTTGTTTGGTCATTTTTACCTGTTATCCTGGTTCTGACTTGTATGTTGTTTAGATACTTGTATCGTAAACCAGTTCTTATAATTAATTTTAACTTTTTCTAATAAAATACTCAAATTAAATTTATTAAAAACATCAATACATGTACTCAAAATTATAACAAAACACTCATCAATACATGCAAATGATTGTAATATTACTTAATACATTAATATTCAAATTATTTATACGAAAACTAAATATTTGTTATTCACCTTAATCACTTTCTTTGCTTTCTTCAATTTGCTCGTCATTTCACATTGTATTAGCAATTGCTTATCTCAATTGAATTGTAATTTCTCATTGTGCCATTCGCGAAGTACCCCTAGTTCCTTGCATTTGCACTTGATTCTCTTCATCTTCATCTTCACTATCATCTTCTTCCATTTCACTGAATAGCTGATCATTCTTGTTCTCCCTTCTTATGTGGTTATGCATGATACAACATGCAATAACAATCTTCGCTTGTGTTTCAAATGGGTAAGGATGAGCATTTCTCAATATAGCAAAACGGGCTTTCAATATGCCAAAAATGCATTCTGGTCGATGAGTGTCGGTGATTGTATAACTCCTTTGGGTTTTTTGGATTATCACCGCCTGCAAATTTGCTTAAGTGATATCTAACACCACGAAATGGCGCAAAAAAACCTTGTATGTTTGCAAATCCTGTATCGACGAGATATAATTTTTCCCTATATATATAAAAATAAATTTAGTATTTATTCGAATTTAATTTGATCATACTTTTACGCTTAATAACTTATACCTTCAGGGATTTGAAGCTTATCTTCCCTTGTCAAAGCTGACTGCAGTACACTTGAGTCTGAAGCTGAACCTTCCCAACCTGCCAAAAAATACTAAAATTACAAATCGAATGAACATGCGGTTAAAACATTTTGCGTAATATTCCCTTTTCGATTGCAAAAAACTCCCTGATCATCAACGTTTATAAGCGCTGGAATGTGCGTACCATCTATTGCCCCTACACAATCCTTATGAAAATTTCATAAAATGTTAAAGTAAGAAATTTAAAAAGAAAGTCAAATCTTTATTAAAATTCTAACCTTAAAAATATGGAAAAAAAATATTGGATCATTTAAGATCTCCTTCGGAGTATCAGGCTTTGCAGGCTGCAAGAATTTTGGTGTAAGTGAAACAAGAACATCCAAAACAGTATTAAAGTGGTGACTAACAGTTTCTCTAGAATGTTGATATCGTTCTTGAACTATTCTGCTGCGTTCGTCATGACCAATAGTATATAAGAACATTCCTCTTGCTCATTAACACTAATTCCCCTCGTATCACGCAAGGAGCCTTCCGTCGCTAAAATATCGCACAGCTTTTTAAAAACAAGTTTATCCATATGAAGGTTTTCATACATCTGAACAAGATTACCATCTGCTAATTCAGCAATGTATTCTTTACCAGTTAATTTTAAATTGCAACATGGTTCCTTTGATATATGATTCTCGTAGTAATGAGAAGCTGCAACTGCAGTTGTAGCCAGTGCAATCATATCTTCTTCATCAGAATCATAGTTACCCATCGTACTTTACTTCCTGCACTTCATATAAATTAAGATTCAAAAATGTAAATAACCACAAAATTGTAAAATATTGCCAATTTATTATGCAATACTACATTAAAGTTTAAATAAACTTACAAATCAATGACAAAAGATCTTATTTAAATAATAACTAAACAAACAAAAAATAATTTTTGATGTTGTAATCCTAATTGTCTTTCTTAGGGTTTATTTTCCACATCAACCACATCTTTTGTTTATTTTCGACTAGGTTCAGAAACATTCTCATTTTTCCTTTATCCTTGAGAAGATCGCAAGCTTTTAGGTAATTACCTGCTAGTAAACCAAAAACAGTGTCAAGCGCTTCAATGACATTTGATTTTTATTTCACTCTCCGATCTCCTATTTTTTATTCCATCGACTGCGGATGCAATTGATTTCAAAGCATCAATCATGCCTTCACATATACTCTATTTCCCTTTTTTGCTATCTTCAACAGTTGAAGTTATATCTAGCAATTTGCATTTTTTCTTTTTCTTGGCTTTTTCTACTTCATTGTTTACAAGAGGTGAGCCATCTTCCACGGCTGTATCATCTGAAGAATCTTGAACTTGAGTTATGTTAACATCGCTCAACTTTCCAGACTTCAGATCTTTAGCTGAACGAGCGTATTGTCCTGTTACTGTTGATTTTTCACAAATCTCATCAAGATCGTGGTAGTTCGACATTGTTTTAGTTCGCATAGGTTTAGCTTCAAAATGCTCTTGCATGTGGTCGTGTATAAATTAATAGCTTATTTTAAATAATAAATTATAAAAATTATAAAGTTACACACCTTTAGATACTCATCCCAAACGTAACTATCAGCTGTCACCATATGTTTCTTATCATCCCATTCAAATCTACTTTGGTCTAAGAGAACGTTCAAGATTGTGTAAATATTTCTTAACTTCTTATGTCGATTTTTCAGAACCTTTTTATCATCATTCATATTTTCATACTTTTCGTTCTTTTTTTTCATGTCAGCCCACGCAATCTTCGTAAACGATTTTTTATTTCTTTGTCCCACACGTACTTGTTCTAACATGAGATCCAAAAAGTAACGTTCCATCGGCGGGGTCTACACAGTTCTACCGTGATGATTGTTGGAAGTGCCCGCATTATCCGTAGGTGGGTCTACAATTATTAATCAAAATTAGATTTTAGATTACATAAAAAAAAAAAAATCATGTTGTTGGTGGTTTAGTCCATCTTCACAAGATGGATGAAAAATTTTTACAGCAAAATCCATAAATCACCACTGCTATATGAAATAAACTTAATTACTATAAATTCTTCTCAAATCAAGCCAATTTTTGTTTTAGTATCTATCTAATATACCCAATATAGTCTTATCTAACTTATTAAATAAGCACTCTAATTCCATATATCTAGTTTCATCCCTTTATATTTACTGTGACACAAAGAAGAGATAGTTTTATACTATTTCTTTAAGGAGAATTAATGTTGATCGATAAACTATATTTAGGCTCATCTCTTTCTTCTCCTCTAGGGATGTTATGTTGCTGTGATGTATTGATGTAATGTAGCTTGATATAAAGGGGATATAGTTTTATACTATTTTTAGGTTCATCTCTTTAAACATAATCTAACATATTTAATTGAAAAAGAAGTATATTGACATAACCAAGAGAGTATTCGAAATGTAATTCTAACAAGTTACTCTTAAAAGTTTTTATGTATGATTTGCCTCCTGAGTTCCATTTTGAGCTATTTCTTGGAAGAGATTTGTGCAGTTTTCTTTCCTTTACAATGCAAGCAATCCAGTTTAAATGTACCCTTCTGCTGTAATGGAATATATCTGCTCTGTTAGAGAGCAATTTTTGCTGCAGCGACAACTTAGCTATCATAGATCAATCTAACAGGTCCAAAAAATTTGAATCACCAAGAAATATATCTAATTAGACAAGATTTACCATGTCACAAGTAGAATCTTGATCAAGATGATACAAGGTATCAAAATGCAGGATAACTTAGTAAGAGAACATCAATTAAAGTGAGAAAAAAAGAGAGAAGGAATTAAAGCATCTTCCCTAGTGCTTAAAGTTGGACCTTGAAATTTATTAAAATTAGTACGTTTTCTTTGCTTTAATTGTTTGATTATCCTAATAATTCATATTCATCTTAACTAGTGGTAACTCTGAACTGCATTCTTTTTTGAAAATACTGGGGATAATTCCTCTTTCTGATAGTTGCAGTGGATGATTCCTCCCACATTCTGAGGGATCCTCATGCCTTGACAATGAAATTCGTGAGCATCATTACCGAAAGAGACAATGCACGAGAACAACGAGACTTGGCCCTAGCCGATAGAAAAGCAACTTTTGAGGAGAGAGACATGGCAATTCTACAACGAGACACAGCCTTTGCAGAGCGCAATAATGATGTACAGGAACTAGAGAACACCATCCAAGAATACCAGTATCGCAGAAATACCAGAACGATGGACGGAACTAACCCTTCTGCAGACTAATGTTATCATACCGAGAATAAAGTGGAGGGAACAAATATAAGCAAATGGATGAAAGCTCCCCTAAGAGGACATTCTCGATTACTCGGAATTTTGCATCTTTGTACGTATGTTAGATAAGCTATAAAAGAAAAGTTCCTAATCAAACTCATTAACAGTATCAGCAAAGAAGAGTGGACACGGATGTGGGAACGGATGAAAGAGATAGAACATTTATATGAGTATCAGTATCCATCGAAGAAGGATGATGCGGTCCAAATAATCTGAAAGGCAGTGGCACGCAAGGAACTTTCTGTAAGATTGAAGTTACACAAGTTCCAGAGGTTCTTATGGTCTAAAATTTGAAAAAAAAAAAAAAAAACAAGTGGCAACATCACTTCCTTAATCAAAGCACTTCTGGTAAAATTGTTTTGTAACTTCTGCATATTTTGGATTATATTAATAGTTAAGCCATGTATCCACCAAGCTATAGAATATATGGAAACACTGAGGAAGAGATGCGCGTCATTGCTACCACAATGACTAAACTCAAACATCTCGAGTTGTCCTGCATGTTTCTTTCTAGTGAATGCGCACATGAGATCCTTTCGAGTTGGCTGGAGCTGGAGTTCTTTGATGTTCGTAGGTGTTATGAAGCGGATTTTGATGAAGAGCTTCTCAAGGAGAAGTACTCTAGAATAACTGTAATGACCCGTATTTTTTTTTTCTTCTAATTATTGCTCTTTATATTCCAAATCTGCATATTCCTATTCTTTAACTTCCGCATATTCCTTTGCATCATACTTCTGCATATTCTACTATCCTTAATGCAACTATAACTGTTCTTAGTGCGAGGTTTGGTATGGATTCCTTCTTGGTAGAGTTTTGGTGGTTTGATGGTTTTGGTAGTTTGGCATTTTAGCTTGATTGTGTAGTGTGTGTTCGGAGGGCGGTTTTTGTATCCGTAAGGGGTTTTCCGGTTCTCTCCTCCGCATGGGTTATAGTGTTTTCGATTCCGGACGTTTCTGACATTTCCGATTTTCGTTCTGGGGTGGAGAAATAGGGATTAGCTACCCCAGGTTTCTCAACGCCTATCAGACCGTCGTCGGACTCTTTCCGTCCATTTCATTCATTCCGGTTAAGTTTCTAGCCGTTAGATTCCTTTTCTGGGTTTTAAGAGTTCTTATGGCCGTTCAGCGGTAGAGGTGGTGTTGGACCTTGGGAACCCTTTGTGGTGGTTGCTCGAGTTGTTTCAGTCTTCTGAGGGTCTTGGAGTTGGGTGTGTGTGGTTCAGAAGGACCTCTGAGTAGACTTTCCTAGAATTGTCGTTCGAACGAGGTTCTTTGTCGTTCGAACGAATCTTTGTATTTTCTGATCTTTTTCTGTGTCTTCTGGACGTTTTGGCCATTAGACAACATTGTCGTTCAAACGAGATTTATTGTCGTTCGAATGAGTTGACTAACCTCCTGGAATTTGGCTCATTACCTCTTAGTCGTTCGAACGACTTTCGAACTCGTTCGAATGACTTTCGTCTGTTTCGACTACTTAAGTCTTCCTTCCTCATTTCTTTTTGTTGGTGCTCAGTGAGGTGCTGCTTGAGACGATTTTAGAGAGAGAGAGAGATAGAGTTCTAGAGAGAGGATTCTTCACCCCAATCATTCCCTCTCCTCCATTCATCACCTCCTTATCTTCCGCATCATCCTCTCCTCTCCCAAACCTAATCCCCTCACCTCAATACTCTTCACCCAATCCTTTCCCTCGCTCGTAGATCCTTGTCGGGCTTCGCCGCGATCATCTCTCCTATCCTCAGTAAGTGATTCTTGTTTCCCTTCCGTCAATTTCGCTTGATTTGGCGTAGGTTAATTTTTAGGGTTTGGGTTTTATTATCGTTTCTTTTAATTGATTGAGGGTTTGTTGTTCTCAGTGATTGTATTGGCTTGTCAGGTGTTCCGCTTGTCGTTCTGCGGACTTTAGTTGAGTTTCCGGGTTGATTTCCGCAGGGCTCGGGTTTGTTATCAGGCGAGTTCATATCCCAACTTTACTAAGCTTCTTTACTAGTTCCAGTATATTGTATTAGAGTGTAGTATTGAACTTAAAGATGTTTCGTGATTAACTATAGTTTAACTTAGAGATTATTCTGTTAGAGTTGTTAACTTATGGTTGGGTTGTAGTTGTTAACCTGTGGTTGGGTTGTAGTTGTTAACCTGTGGTTGGGTTGTGGTTGTTAACCTGTAGTTTGGATGGTATATTGATTATGAGATTGGGTTTTGGTTCGTATGGAACATGAGGTAAGTTAGTGGTGGTTAGGGTTCGTGTTCTGTGGTTTACCCAGGAATTCCCCTTCCAGCCTTATGAGATTGTTGGTTTGAACGTAGGCGACGGTTAGGTTGCTATTTCGGCTGTGCAGAGTCGGTGTAATAGAGTCCCTATAGATCCTGTTTGGGTTGCCAGGTTAGCGGCAACTGTGTTGTGCTTGGGCACCGGTTACACATTATAACCTTCTGCATTTTCATACTTATTGAGATGGGATACACAAACACTCCGCTTCGGTTGACCTCCGACGGGATCCATGGAGTCCGCGAGATCGGGTTAAAATGCACAGGTGAGATTGGGAATGGCACTATCATACCTAACAAAACCACCGCGGGGCATGGATTGGTATGAGGCAGAGTCATGGAGATCCCAACTTATTCCTCGGTGAGGTTGAAATTCCTTGAAATGTGCAGGACTATTGTTCCGGGGTTTGATCCACCCTTCCACTTTGATCGAGTGCGACCATCCTAGCTTGGTCGAGCTTAAACAAATCGTACCAGTATATCCCCTTTACCGAATCTCTTTAAGATAGTATTAGACGTTAGCATTATATCATATTGCATTAGGGAATATTTATGGGAATATCGCCGCTCATCATATCATAACATTGCATCTAGGATAAGTATGGGATTATCCTAGTCATCACTTCACGGCATAACATTACATCATCATCATCATTCCTTCCTATCACATTCTTAACTCTATTCCCTTTCTAATCCACTCTATTCTCTCTCCGCATTAACTCTATTCTCCATTCTCTTATCAACTCAATCCTTCTTTCCTTATTGATTTCTTAGTTCATTAATGGTTACTGATTATATTATTGGAACTGTTTAGTTACTTATTTCCTTATCGCACTCGTCTCTACTCTATTTCCAGTACCTGTTATTAGTAAGTTATTTAGCTTTGTTAGATTAGTGAGCTCGTTGTTTGCTCACTCGCGCATTTAACTTTTTCAGAGGTTGAGTAGCTTGGACTGCCGCGTGGTTAGCCGGTCTAGAGACTGATTTTTCTGCTACAGATTCTTTCATTTCTAGATTTTATAGGTATTCTAAGCATTAGGTAGTTGAGCTTGTATTCGAGATATTGTATTGCGTTTTGACATGATATGTATATAAATATACCTTTTGCTTCCGTGTTATATTATTATATTGTTGTATCGTTATTTCTTTACTCTGATGATTATTGCTATATGTGAATAGCCAAGCCAGAATTTGTCTTCGGCTTGGCTATTTGTGGGGTAAAATCTTTGGATTCTCCGACCTGCACTACTTAGAGTCTAGTAATTGGTCTAGCTACCGATTACTAGATTTTGGGGTGTGACAATAAGTGTTGGGTGTGAACTCGAACTAAGGATTATCGAAGAAATCAGGATATTGTCGAAGTCGTTCGAACGAAGAAGGAAGTCATTCGAAGGAGTCGTTCAAACGAGCTTCAAAGTCGTCCGAACGAGATCTCTATTTTTCACGATTTTGGACTGTGTTCCTCAAAGTCCTTCGAACGAGCTTGGATGCCGTTTGAATGAGTTGTTATGTTTCCAGGGTCGGAGACCAACTATTGCAAAGTCGTTCGAACGAGATTGGAGTCGTTCGAACGAGCTTGGCGTAGGTTTGCTTTAGATGTTATTATGAGACGTTTGGTTTGCCTCGAGATCCGTTCTAATTGTATTTTTAGTTCTCTACTATATAAATGTGACTTAGGTTATTTTGTTTATCATCTTGTGTGAGTTTAATCTTAAAGAGGCTAGGGTTTGAAGAGAGTCCATTAAAAACTTGAGAAGCTTGATAGATTATTATAACCTATTTGATATCATAGTGAATTATTCGTGGGGAGTGGTTTTTCATCCGCAAGGGTTTTCCACTGCCCTCCTCTGGGAAAAATTTTCGTGTCATTTATATTGTTCTTCGTTAATTTACTGCTTGAGTTAGCAATTTTTACGTATCGTTCTTGTCTGAAAGGTTAGAGTAGCTACCTCGATTCTCAACAATTGGTGTTAGAGCGAGTGTTAGGGCTTGCGTGGTAAAGAGCGATGGCCGATCAAGAGAAGTTGAAGATCACAAAATTCAATGGATCGAATTTTGGAGTGTGGAAGATGCTGATAAAAGATTACTTCTATCAAAAGGATCTTGATTTACTGTTGGGTGGAGTTGAGATGATGACAGCAGAATACGATACTGCTAAGTAGGCGTGATTGGATCGCAAGGCGCTTGGAACCGTTAGGTTAGCACTGTCATCTCAAATTCTACAGATGATCTCCAAAGTTACGACAACGATGGGTTTGATGGAGACGTTATCTGCTATGTACTTGGAACTGTCTGGGGCAAATAAGGTACACCTTTTGTGGCGCTTGTTTACTTTGAAGATGAAGGATAATGGTAGTGTGCAAGTTCACATCAGTGAGCTCAATACCATTCATGCTCAACTGGAATTTGGTTAAATTACTTTTACCGAGGAGGTGAGAACGTGGGCTCTTTTTGGGCAGATGCCTGAGAGCTCGGAAGGGTTCATTACAGCTGTAAGCAACTTATCAGGGAAAACATCAAATTTGACACTATAGTTTTGTTGATTATGAGTGAAGATAATAGATGTAAAATATCTGAACCCTCTTCGAGTTCAAACGGCAGTATGTTGAACGCCGAGGAAAGAGGGAGGTCTTACAGAAAAGGGCCAAAATTTGGAAGGGGTCGATCACAGTCAAGAGGAAAGTCTAAGCCGCCTGGTGTGTGTTGGACTTGTGAAAAGAAGGGTCACTTCAGGCGAGATTGTAACTCTTATTCTTCTAAGAAGATTGATGGTGAAGAGAAAGATACAATGAACCTTAGTGAGGAGGTTAGTTCTGACGAGATTCTACTACTATCGTGTGACAATGTTAACGAATCTTAGATTGCTTATTCGGGCGCCTCTTTCCATGCTACTGCGAACGTAGGTTTTCTAACTAATATTGTTAAAAGCAACTTCGGTACGGTCTTTCTTACAGATAAGAGTACACGCAATATTAATGAAAAGGGAAATGCTAGGTTGTTGTTGCCTTCAAAGGGAACGTTGGTTTTACAGAATGTGCGACTTGTACCTAAATTAGGGCGTAACCTTATATCGATTAGCAAATAGGCGGATGTTGGCGGATATGTGAGTACCTTTGGTACAACCTTCTAGAAGGTTACAAAGGGAGCTATACTAGTAGCTCGAGGCTTGCTATAAGAAATGTTGTATACAACGCATAACATAATTTCCACTATTTATGTGGCCAATCCGGGGATTGATACAAGTACGTGGCACAAATGGCTTGGTCACATGAGTAAAAAGGGATGAAGATATTGGTAACAAAGGGAAAACTAGAGGGTCTTGCTGAGGTTGATCTCAAGTTTTATGAAGAGTGTGTTCTTACAAAATAGAAGAAGGTCATTTTTAAATTATCTAAAAGATCAAGGAAACCTGGAAAGCTGGATCTTGTACACACGGATGTTTGGGGGCCAACCAAGATATCTTCTCTTGGTAGTTCTCATTATTACGTTACTTTTATCGATGATGCTACTCGTAAACTATGGGTCTACTTCATAAAGAACAAGTTAGATGTGTTCAATAAATTCATGAAGTGGAGGGCTCTAGATGAAAATGAAACTGGTTTGAAACTGAAGTGTCTCATGTCAGATAACGGGGGCGAATACTGTAGTGACGAGTTTAAAGACTTTTGTGCATCAAACAAGATTAGGGGACAAAAGACTATTTTCGGAACACCGCAACAAAATGGTGTTATAGAACGTATGAACAGTGCAATAAATGAAAGAGTAAGGAGTATGAGACTCAATACTGGATTGCCAAAGTATTTTTGGGTAGATGCGGTTAGTACGGTGACATACTTGATTAGTAGAGAGCCTTCAACGGTTTTGGATTTTGGACTTCCTGAAGAAGCATGGACTATTAAAGAGGTAAACCTTAATCACTTGCGTATTTTCGGTTGTACCTCATATCTGCTTGATAATTTAGATACAAGGACAAAGCTAGATGCAAAGTCGACAAAATGCATATTTATTGGATACGGTGGTGAAGAGTTTGGGTACCAGTTTTGGGATGCGAAGAATCAGAAAGTTAGCCGGAGCTGTAATGTTGCATTCAATGAGGAAGTCTTGATAAAGATTTCAAAGTATCTGTGGAAAAAATTTGAGGTGAAGTAGCAGAAAGTGTCGACATTGAAGATGATGAACCCTCTCGAGAGGATGATGAAGAAGTCGTTGTTGAGTCCGATGCACCGGATCAAAACGAGAAACCTAATGATATAGACATTTCAATAGCACTACGAAAGGAGCCGAGAGTTGCAAGAACTCTGGCAAGGTACGTTAATTCCTTAAATCACTTATTACTTACAGATGGTGGCGAACCTGAAAGTTACAAGGAGGCTTTAGATGTGGAAGCCAAGAGCAAGTGAGAGCTTGCTATGGATGATAAGATGCTGTCATTATTAGTTAATCGAACTTAAGATTTAGTTTGGCTACCAAAAGGGAAGAAAACATTGCACAACAAGTGGGTATACAGACTAAAGTAAGAATTTGACGGTTTAAGGGGATTCAAGGCTAGACTTGTGGTGAAGAGCTTTCAGCAGAAAGAAGACGTTGATTTTGGCGAGATTTTTACTCCTGTTGTGAAGATGTCTACTATTCGGGTTGTGATAAATATAGTTGCAGTTGAAGATTTGCATCTTGAGCAACTAGATGTCAAGATAACATTTCTTCACAATAACCTTGATGAAGAAATTTATATAAAGCAGTCAGAAAGGTATTCGGTTAAAGGGAAAGAAGATATTATGTGTAGGCTCACGAAGAGTTTATACAGTTTGAAACAAGCGTCGAGATAGTGGCATTTGAAGTTCGAACAGTTCATGTCCAGAAATGTCTATTCGAAAAACAATGCAAATCACTGTCGTTTTATCAAGAATACGGGGAACTCGTATATTATTCTACTTCTGTATGTAGATGATATGTTGGTAGCAAGTGCTGACATGGGAAAAATTGTCAAGTTAAAGGAATAGTTATCCCGGGAGTTTTCTATGAATGAATTGGATGCGACGAAACAAGTTCTTGGTATGCATGTTACAAGGGACAGAAAGCGGCGAGAATTGAAGTTGTCTCAAGCTGAGTACAACGGTAAAGTACTGAAACAGTTTAACATGAATGGTGTTAAGATTGTTAGTACATCATTGGGAGGTCACTTCAAATTATCAAAGGATTATTGTCCGAAGGCGCAAAAGGATTGCGATGAGATGCGGAAGGTTCCTTATCAATCTACAGTTGGTAGCCTAATGTACGCTATGATTTGTACGAGACCAGATATTGCCCAAGCAGTGGGAGTTGTTACTAGGTATATGAGTAATCCAGGCCAGGAGCATTAGAGAGCTGTAAAATGGATACTGAGGTATCTAAAAGGGACTCAAGATATGACATTATGTTATGGGGTTTCTCAGATATGCTTACAGGGTTTTGTTGATTCTGATATAGCGGGTGACATGGATAGGCAGAAAAACACTAGTAGTTTTGTTTTTACATTGGGAAGCGGTGTAGTTACATCGGTTTCTAGTCTACAAAAGATTGTAGCTTTATCTACGACGGAGGCGGAATATATTGCAGCTACAGAAGCGTGCAAAGATATGGTTTGGCTCAAAGGGTTGATGAAAGAGCTTGGTAGAGAATAATTTTCTCCTAAGTTGTATAGTGATAGTCAAAGCGCTATACACTTAGCGAAGAATTCAACTTTTCACTCTAGGACCAAGCACATTGATATTTGGTATCACTATATTCGCTCGCTCCTCGAGGACGGTGTGCTGAAGCTCGTGAAGATTCACACTGATGTGAATCCGACCGATATGTTTACGAAGGTGGTGACTTTTCAGAAGTTGACGACATGTACAACTTCTGTGGGTCTTCAAGATTGAAGGTCAGGGTAATGCGAGCAATTTATTTGGAGATCTGAAGATGGGTTACGGGATTCGATTTCAAGTGAGAGATTGTTGGGTGTGAACTCGAACTAAGGATTATCGAAGAAATCTGGATATTGTTTAAGTCGTTCGAACGAAGAAAGAAATTGTTCGAACGAGCTTCAAAGTCGTTCGAACGAGATCTCTATTTTTTGCTGTTTTGGACTGTGTTCGTCAAAGTCGTTCGAACGACCTTGGATGCCGTTCGAACGAGTTATTATGTTTCTAGGGCTAGAGACCGACTATCGTAAAGTCGTTCGAACGAGATTGGAGTCATTCGAACGAGTTTGGCGTAGGTTTGCTTTAGATGTTATTCTGAGATGTTAGGTTGCCTCGAGATCCGTTTTACTTGTATTTTTAGTTCCCTACTATATAAATGGGACTTAGGTTATTTTGTTAATCATCTTGTGTGAGCTTAATCTTAGAGAAGTTAGGGTTTGAAGAGACTCCATTAAAAGCTTGAAAAGCTTGAGAGATCATTGTAACCTATTTGATATCATAGTGAATTGTTCGTGGGGAGTGGTTTTTCATCCGCAAGGGTTTTCCACTTTCCTCCTCTGGGAAAAATCGGCGTACCTTAAAACGAACTCGAAGAGCAACTCCTCTTAGCCTTGTAAGCTGAAAACAATTACATCACCACATCATTAAACAAAAATCTAATTTGAAGCAACAAAAATTTAGAATTAGGAAACATCGTTTAAGCAAAAGAGATCGAGTAAAGACGCTTACCACTGGGTGGGTTTATCGGATTCCTTTGGGTACTTCACCTACAACAATATAAGATAGCTTGAATCGTTCTTTAATGGTGAAACAAAATGAGATGAGCTTGAACTGGTCTTTAATGGTGAAACAATGAGATGAGCTTGAATCGGTCTTTAATGGTAAAACAATGAGATGAGCTTGAATCGGTTAATGCTGAAACAATGAGATGAGAGAGAGAGAGAGAGAGAAATTAGTATATATTCTGAAGGAGAGAGAAAGTAGAGGAGGCTATCTGTGTTTTCTTTGGAGAACGGCTCTCTTCTGGCAATTGTGATAAAACATTCGCGATTTTAAAAAGTTAAAAACTAGTTAAGTTTCAAAACGAGTAAAAGTCATTCCGAAAAAAAATTGGTTATCGGCTATAATTGGGGCAGGCTAGTTCAAAACAAAACTAAAACTGTTGGTCCCACATGTTACCAAACATTGGTTTTTCGACATTAACCGGTTCTAAGCCGAACTAACCCAGTTTTAGAGGGTATCCAAACAGGCCCCTAGGGTTTTTGGAGTTGTCCCACGTTGAAGCAACAAGGAGTTCTCTCTATCTTCCAGAAGATATCATCACAACATCCTCTCAAGGCTACCGGTAAAGTCTTTACATCGATTCAGGTGCGTTCGTAAGCAGTGGTGTACTACTATAAATGATTCTCAATTTCCTAAGTTGCATCTTTCTATTGCTTTGAAAGAAACCAAACTCACTTGCAATGATTTTATTGTCTTCGTTAATTATGTAAACTTATACCACGGAGAAGACACAGATAAGGGTTTTGTTATTGGTAGAAAAGTAGAATTCAATCTTAATCAAGATTCTAGGTTATGTTTTCTTAATACAAATTGCGGTTTTGTTTCTTTGGAATATAAGAATCGGTCGAGGTTTATATTTAACCCTGCCACAGGTAAACACCTACAAGTTGATAATGATAAAGGTATTGTTTCGGATCACAATAGTTTTTGTTGCTTTAAGAGTATCTACGTTGGTTTTTATGGGTCTAGTCAAGAATATAAAATGCTAGAAGTATGATCTTACAAATCATTTACGTCAGATACATATGAATCAAAGATATACTCTTGAAAAGAGGGGTGTTAGAGATTTTCCCTTTCTAGATTTCTGAAAATACCGTGCTCCTCAACGGATCATTCCATTGGATCCCACTAACCGATAATGTACTGGAAGTATGTCTTTCAGTGGCAGACTGCACAAGAGCTGATGGCGTGGACATATGGATTATGAAGGAATACAATATGAAGGAGTCTTGGACCAAACAATACTCTTCTATATGTTTACCTGTTTGGTATCCATGGTTAACTCTTAATCCTTTATGTTATCAAAAAGACGGTGAGCTTTTGCTAATGGTACGTTGTAACTCTGTTACAAATTACTTACTCAACCCTGAAAGTGGAAGCATCAGGGGAGTTGAAATTGTTAGGCTCAATAGATACATTAATCACCTTCGAACCACGAGGCAAAGCTTGAAGTATTTCCCTTCACTGGGACTCTTCTCTTACCCACAAGTGTGTGAAGCTAAAACAGTAAGTGAAGGAGCAATAAAAGAGGGTAATTTGGATTGAGCGAAGGGGAGAAAAAAGCTGTACTAACTGATCTGGTATTTGCTTATTTTGTGATTTCATGTAATTGCTGTTGTTTTAGGGTACAGTGATTGCATAATACTGTATGCATTAGTGGTTGGGCTAGTCACTCCCATGGTTTTTATTTTTTATTTTGTGAAGTTTCATAAACGTTTAAAACCATTAAAACATGTACTTTTTGGTTCAGTGAGGTTTCTTATATCAGACAGATTTAGATGAAATTATATGCATATTATTGAGTCTACTTCACAGAACTAAAGTTGTTGATCTTGGGAGCCAAAAAAAAGTAAGATTATGCTGACATTGTTTTAACTAAGATTACTTGGAAAAATTAGTTAAAAGCAAGAAGAGAAGATGAGTTAGAGAACACAATTTAAATGAATTTGAAACTAAGCTTGAAATTAAAGACTCTCTTGGAACAAAATTCAACTGTTCTTTGATTTGTATTAGTTAAAAGTCCCTGATCCAGAATAGGAAGATGTTGGAGATGCTTTAACTCATGTAATTTTGCATGCTTACCTCTAGTTTGATCTAGTAATTTAGATCAAATTCATGTCATATCACATGTTTTGTAGTGAACATGTGTGTGTGAGATAGGGAAGTTCCTATGCAAATATACTCTTAGTTGTCAATGAAGTATTAAACTAGAAAGCAACAAAAAAAACACTGCAACACAAATACACTGGAATTGTTTTAAAGGTTGTTCACCTATATGTACAGAAGTTTGGAATCTCAAAATCTTCTAAACAAAGAGAGGGTACTTCTCCATACAATCTCACATCATCAAAGAATAAATTTTCATTCCCTTACTGAATTCAATAACTTAACCTCCCATGTGCCAGTTTCTGTCATGCACACTAAACCCAACCCCCCATCTCTCTCTAACATTCATACCCTCCTCAAACCTCACCTCTGTACTCATCAGACCTGGATTGGGGTTCTCTCACACAAATCTCCAAAACAAACAAAACCCCACTCTTATACAATTATAGCACTTCGTAAAAAGTAAAGCAGAATATCTTAGTTTTCCTCTATTATCTCCTCTTTACATCTAAACTACTACTTTGTCTCTTTAGGTATATCAATCAAACAAAACCCCACTTCTGCAAAACTCCCAGAATCATTTAAAACAATCTCAAGTTCCCATCTTATAATGGCCTAATGGTTATGAGCTTGTTGAGTAGTAGTAGTTTAAATTCCCCATTAAACCTCTCCCTCTCCCTCTCATAGAGTCCTAGTACTAAAACTCATTTAAGTCAAAAGCGATGTTTCATCTAATTACTGAAATATTGCCACATATCCTGCAAGAATTGAAGGACTGAAACTTCTAGGGTTAGGGGTTAATTTTTTATTTCTTCTTGTTTAGGGTGTTTTTTTCTTGTGTTATTTTAAGAGTCTTAGGGTGCATTGTCCAGAAGAAGAAACAAAAGACAGGGCCTATAAGTCGTGATGCATTAATATCCTCCTTGTGATTAATAAAAGGTTTATGGGTATTAAATAAATCGATTGATTCTCCGCGGTTGGTGGTGTTTTTGGAGGGTTTGAGATTTTTTTTTTCTTAGAGAGAAAGAAAAAGTAGTGGAAGAGAACACAAGTGAATGGATTTTACTGAGAACATAAAAACAGATATGTGATCTAAAAGAGAAAAAAAAGAAAGAAGAGGGAATCATTGCTGTGTTATGTTGGATTTATATGTTCTTGGAAATCCATCTGTAAGTGTTTTGTTGTTGATTTGTATAGGGTTTTAACTTGTACTCATCTCTTAGAATGTCAGTGAGGTACTACCGATCCCATGCAGTTTCAGTCAGTGACAATTCATACATACACATCTCTCACTCCCTCTCCCTCTCCATGTGAAAACTACTTGACATGCAAACAGATGGTTGTATACACACTTGCAAAACTTAAATCACTAGTTGCAGACTTGCAGTTTCAAAGGACTCCCCGCTGCTCTCTAATCAATTTCATATCATAACTCCTTGAGCTCTACTTTTCAAGAGATTGTTAAACAAGTCTTTAGAGATACTTAAAAGGAATGTTTTAACTCTTAATCTTTGATATGTACAATAAAACCTTAGTAAAGATCGTCGGACTATAAACGACAAATTAATATGGTTGTATTGAGAGTGCAACAATCTAAAAACTCGAAAAACTAAATGAAAGGCACCTATTTGAAACTAGATTAAATGCAAAAGCACAAAAGAAGAGAAATAATAAGAAAGAAATTTATTGATGAACAAAAGAAGTGTAAGTTCATTCAAGCATATATAGTTCTGAATATTTACTTCACCTCCGGACGATCACCAAGCCTGAGTTCAAGATCAAGCTCCTCCATGGAGCTCTGGCCTAGTCCAAGTACATCCGAGCTAGATTTAAGGTAGAAAGGCAAAGGGGCTGCATCGATCCTTTGTCTCTTGCTATTGCTCATGCCTTCATCATCATCTCTTGCTAAACCCGTGGAGTTGTTCCGATGCACAACAAAACTTAAACTCATAGTCGAATCAGGCTTTTCTTTTTCCGATGCCCTGGAATTCTTCTCACCGTCAAGCTTCTTCAAATCAGAAAAAGTGTGAAATCTAACAGCGCATGTGTCATGGTGTTCAGAAGGGGAAGAAAAGAGGGACCCCTTTTGATGTTCTTGAGCTATAGTGGAAGAATAAGAAGGTGAAACCAAAGTATTCTCTGCTAGAGCTGAAACTCTTGAAGGTAACAGAGGTGATGCAGTAGCACTAGGGTTAGAGTCAAAATCCAACCTGCAAACCTGCGATGGGTTGTGATGTTGAAGAAGCACTTCATTACTATTGGGAGTTGGAGATTGCTTAAGCCTAGCTCTATCTCTCCTGTGTACATTCATGTGTCCACCTAGGGCTTGAGCTGACCTAAATTCTCTTCTACAAAAGCTACAAGAATAAGATCTTGGAGGCCAAATACACCCTCCAAGAAGCCCAGATGAATCTTCAGCAAAGGCTTGTTCTTCCCACGACTCCTCGGAGGTAATTGAAGCTTGAAGATGAGGTTTTTCTCCAACTTTCCTTCTAGCCCACATCCAATACCTAGCTTGCTCCATTACACCCCCACACTCCGATGTCAAACTGATACCAATTGGCTACCCTAGTTGAAATAAAAGGCGGGGTTCTTGTGTTAATGGTTATAGATGTCTGGGAGATTGATGAAGAAGGGAAGGGGAAGAAGAAAGGGATGGATATAGATGATGAAAGAGAGCATTTGTAAATCCAAGTTGGAAGACTTCAAAGCTACGTGAGAGAGAGAATCTAAAAGGGAGAGAGACCTCAGATGAAAAAGTCTCTTCCTAACTATGGTTTTTGGATGGTGGCTTTGGATGTTGTAGTGAAGCTACTTATTTTGGTTTCTTGCTACTATGATACTTCATTTTAGTTTTCACGAAGGAAAAAATCCTTGAAAAGAATCCTACTTCTGTACTCCCTGGAATTATTTACTTGTAGAGGTACAAGCTTTCTTACATAATATTTTAATGGCCGATCGAAATGTCGAATACATGTACATGTACCGTTGAAGTAATGATAGGTTTAAAATTCACTAACCATGTTCACACAGGAAATTAGAGAAATAACAAATTTGTTGTAGGAGTTAATGCAAAATTTAATCAGACGTACTTTGCAAATAATTTTTTTTCTTCTTTGTCTTATAAATGTTGCCAGGGAATAAACATGATACGAAGAAGTTGTATGATAGGTTCTAAGAAATTATTTATACACCAATAGTACAATATATGGCATTATCTCATGTGAAATAGGGAGATTCCAAACTACTTTATGACATTAAAGTCAAGTTTCCTTGCACCAAATCATTTTATCACCAATGCTACAGTGTTGTTAAACTATGATAAAAAAATTGCAGTTAGTAAATGTTACCTGAGCAAATCTAAGCATAACCTCCATAATTACTTCGAAGTGTAAATAATTATATTTACGTTAACATAGTGAAGATTAAAACTGTTGAGAACAAAGGTGATGAGCTTGCGTTGGGGAATAGTAGTGAAGATTAAAATATGTTGAGAAACTGATCCCCATGCTACATATAGTCTATAGGCATTAGGGCATGGGCAGCAGGCTCGCTATCGTTACGATAGCGATTCAAATTCATCAAAAATCACTTTTGTAGGATTGTCATCGCTCAAATCGCGCTCCTATTAAGAAAATCAATGACTATCTGTGGCGAGCCAGTTCAAGTCAGGGTTATCAGTGGGCCAGCGTGATTGCTTACTTGTGACTCATTAAAAAATGTGTTATTTTTTAAATAAAACTTATTTAAATTAAATATAGGAGTTCTTCGCCAATTCAATTCGCGCAGTGTATTTTTTTATATTTTATTTTAATTGGCGCATAATTTTTTTATTTTTAATTTAAAAACAAAAAAACAAAAAAAATCAAACATCTATCCCCACCCTGAAGAAGATCATTTTTCTATCCCTAGCTACATGTCATATTTTTTCTTATTTTAAGCCGACGTGGCTCGCTAACAAGCCTGCTACTGATGCTCTTAGTGGGATATATAACTTTAAATTTTATCTTCTTTATCTCTTGTAATTAATCCTAGCTACAAGCTTTGAAAGATGCACAATTAATGTACTTAAACATATAAATCAAGGTAGCTGTTTTGGGCACTAATGTTCTTAATATAGAGCACTCCCATTATATATAGAGCACATGCTAAACTTTGAGGCACATACACCTCGAGATATGTAGGGGCTAATTTGACTTTAAATAATTAAGACACCCCCCCCTGATTACTTTTCTTTTTCTCTCCAAAACTAAGGTTTCATTCGCTCTCCCCAAACGTGTCTTATCTCTTCTTAAACTCTCAAACTGCCTAAATCTTTCTATCTTTGAAATTCTCCCAGTCTTGGTTTCTTCATTTATCTCAAACTCATGTATCTCTCTCGCTCTCTCCTACCAACGATGTGTTTGAATTTTTCTTCCCAATACAGTGGGAAAAAATTAAGGATGTTTGTGATAATTCATCATAAGGTTTTAATTATTAAGAGAGGGATAGATATTTGTGGAAAATTTTGAGAGTCAAGTTCAAACCGTTTTGCATAATTTCAAGCTAAGTTAATATTTTTAATGGTAAACATCATCTTACGTTAATGTTAATGAAGAAAAAAAAAACAATGGTTAGATGTTTTTCTCTCAATAGAGGTCAAAGGGGTTGCTAAAGGTCGTGGAAAGAAGAAAAAAAAAAAAAAAAAAAAAACGAATAAGAGAATAAAAGAGAGTAAGGTTTGCCACCTTCAAGAGACAATGTTTAGATGGAGCCTCCACATGTTTAAGGGTAAAAAATAATTTTTTCTTCTCGGAATCCAAATAGGAAAGGATCTACTATTTTTTTACTTCATGTGCTCTGCTTAAGAACAACGTGTGCCCATAATAGTTTCCATAAATCAATTATCAATTGGGAATGAGTACAATTATTCTATTATGAGCTCCTAGGTAACTATAGTCCTAGTGTCTCTTGACTTTTGTATGGTAATCTATATTTTGTCTCTTGACTTCTGCATGTTTTCCTCCATAAGATATACTCAGAGATGTCTAACTATGTTTCACTTCTTTGGTTTCAGAGTTTTATATGGTTGCTAGAGAGGCCTAATTAATATACTTATAGTTTAGCCTCTATGTCTAGCTCTATTTATGAATTTGCTTAGTCCCTGCTTATCTATTTTCCTTCAGACCTGCGTAAGAATGCCCGGAAACACTCTTTTAGAATGTAACCTGAGTTATTATTCTTTTGCAAAAAGCATCTGATTTATTATTCGGTCACCTGGATTCGTTGCTTCAACCCCGTTTGCTTAACAAAACGACACAAAAAAAATTAGAACAAAAAAAAATAGAACTTGATTCAAAGGGAGTGTTCAGTTGTTCATGTCCAAGATCCAGTGTCCTTGATGTTCTGATGCCAAGATCCACACTATCTTAAAATAATAACCAGGGACTAGGCTGAGAAGACGGTTGCGTATAAAGACAAGATAGCAGAAAAAGCAGGTTAGTGTAGATTAATTAAATAAGGGGGTGTTGTATTATTAAATAAAAAGGAGCTAATCAGTCACTTATTGAGTGTCCCATATGTATAAGCCAATCACAAAGATGTACCTAGAAGCAAACCTTCCTATCATTCTCTTTATTCTAACTACCCTCTTCTATCTGTCTCTCTATCTATCAAATTTTTTGAGAATCCTCAGTGTCATGTCTTTCAAGATCAGGTCAATAATGGATATTTGGAGTCAATTTTTCGCATTTTATGACCTTTTAAAAACAAAATTGAGCCTTTATTTGATATATTTTTAACAATATTGTAATGTTTTGTAGGTGGGTAGCCATTCGAGCACGCCAACACCAACGACCTGTAGCAGCTGAGCCGGTAAAGAGGGGACCCTGCAGTCGTAATTGTTTATGTTTTTCATATGAAGCTTATCAGTTGGAATTTTTCTTATTTAGTATACTTGATCAGAGGAGGAATCAAAGACAATGATTTCATATCACAAAAAAACAGCACGCATTTCTTCAAGTGTCAAAGAACCGACACATGATGCTCCCACCGTGTTTTGGCATCTCAGAATAGCATATATATTGGAAACATAGAAGAGTATATCACAACTAATTCAGATATATCAAATATTGGTGAACGGTTTTATACTATACTATCCTCGACTGGTATCGGATAGAATCGTTATCAGATTTTGGTCGTAGAGCATTATGGGAAAAACATAATGGAATCACATTGGTAGCTTCGAGGTGACATTCTTAAGACAACATATTCATAGACAATTTAAAAGTTTAGATTGTGGGGTCTCACATACAAACCCGGTGTGATAGTAGGAAAAAGCGTTAAGATATGATTAACTGTACGTATTTTCACTAAAAAATATGAGATCTTGCATTCAGATAAAATAAAACATTGAAGGGTAAAAACATTTCAAGGATGGACTGCTTCACTTCTTCTCAGATGAATTTTTTAACTGCCTCTATGTAAAATGATTCCTTATAATCACTTACTAGGATGTTCTTAGAATAGTAGATGCAATCAAAGTTCAAAATATGATTAACTAAAGAATTGAAAGTTTAAGGGAAGAAACAAACAACTTTAAATCGTATACTGTATAATATTGTTGTAAATTGTAATCAAAGAAAGACGCCTCTCTACCAACTACCTGTTGCCCCAATGACAAGATAGGGTAACACCTACCTGGGGGTACAGGGCTCGATTCTCACCACTGGTGGGCTTTGAGATTGGTATTAAGTCCCGCTGGCCTTGTGCCAACATACCTGATTCGTATGGTTCGCGGGCAGTTGCACGACCCTAGAAGATCTAGTCGGGAATTGACGGTCTGGCCAGTGGCCCAATACCTCTAGTTATAAAAATAAAAATAATAAAAAAACGCCTCTAATCAAAGATATACCTAATTTTCTGCTCAAACTCAATTGTGTAGGAACAATCCAAGAGATTAAAAAAATTAAGAGACGCAAAGCTACTCTTATAATTAATTGATAATAATTATTTCAATCAGTGGTTTACGTCTTTTTTGAAAATATATAATTAGAAAAGCGAGATTGTCTTTTGCTAATGGTTTCTACCAAGAAATATCTTCATTCTCCACTTGATTAAATGGAAACAAAACAAAGATAAAGGGCCTTTACCATCTCAAGTTTCAGTTTGAAATAAATAACTTTTTGACAATGACTCATATGAGAGACATGTAAAATATTGAGCATGACATGACACTCGGTGACTCGATCAAAGGCAGTGAAATAATTCAACATTTTATTCTTGAAATTCAAATGTTGTGTTTTAATATAATCAACACAAGGATTGATACATGTGGATTGAAAGCTTCAGTTCTTGTCATCAGCTCCTGTAATCCATACCCATTTTGGCTTTTCATTTGATGTTTTCTTCTTGTCGTAATGAATTTCAACAACTTAATTTCACATCAGACTCGTAAGGCCGTAACTGCGGTTGGTTTTAGTTACTGGGATACTCATTCCCAAAGGCGTGTTTCCTAAGAGAACTTTTATCGCTAACAGCGGAGACTTCTATATACTTTTAATAGTAAAAATTACATGGACGAGTGTATATTGCACTCTCCATTGGTGAATACGGTGTAGTACAACCCGTTCACAAAATCAGAATGAGGTCAATCAGCATTCTAATGCCGAATGTCATTAGAAAGGTGTTGATGTTGCAAGAAAAGTACCGTTATAGAAACACTGAATTGAAAAGCGTAATAAGTATAATCACCATTTATACATCTATGCCGAATGTCAATCCTTCTCCTGGCCCCTTTTTCTAGCATTTTTTGGTGTTTCATTTTCACAATCAGAATAATTATAAGAAAGCTTGAACAGCTTCAAACCTCAATCAACAATTTGTATCATATATTAATGTTGAAAATAAGATCCCGTAGATTAACCCAAAATTATGTTATAGGCAATTTACAGAAATGTCTGCTAAAAGTAAAGTAGATCACAATTCGCAAGACAATCTTAAGGCATTATGAAATATCGTTTTTGACTTGATGAAGAGTTTTACTGGGATATTTAAACAACTACTACGCATCTAACTCATACACATTTTAAGATGGGAACTGGAGATGGTCTTAAACAATTCTGTGGGTTTTGCAGACGTGTCACACTGTGTATATGGGCAGGTTACGAGTATTTCAGCGAAAGCGGATGATAATATTGTTGCTAAATTCCTTCTCATATCACCAAAACATAAGGTAAAAAGATAACAAAATATGTTAAAAATAAACAAATTCAAGATCAGTTGGTACCACTTTCTTCTCCCTTTTGCTCCATCCATATCATCCCCTTGTTTGCTGCCTTTTATGGTCCATCATTTACTACCATGGCTTCAAAATCTTGTGGGTGAGATAAGAGTCCCGGTGAACGGAAATGCCTTGAGGAACTAATGATAACTAGGAAGTACTATGGGAATTTCAGCTTTCATGATATTTCAGCTTTTAGAGCTGTAAGAATATAACTCACCGCCACCGCTGTAATGTAGTTGTAGCAAAATTTCACCATTTTTTCAATAACATAAAGGCTGAACAATGACATTTGAAACTGAGGGATACCACTCAGTTAAGCATATAGCGAAGTATAATTTGGTTCAAGACTCCTTTACATTGTAATCCTTCATAACCAATATGTCAATGCTGCTCGATAGTGAGGCGTTAGGTGAAAGCCTAGTGCCATGTGATGGAGCACAACACAACCTTCCTTGGCTTAAGACCGCTCTCTATCAAATGGATTACCACTACTTCGTATTAGTCCTTGCTTTTGAGACATTATCAATTATTTCGCGACTTTCCAAGTTTTTCGTCACTATCAACTATTTCTTCATCAAAGATGACTTCCCTAAGAGTTTCGCTTCCACCGTCCTATAATGTTTAATAGTTATAGGCATCCACATTTTTTTCGCCTCTAAAACTCCACACTACCATAAGACCCCCCGCTCTCCAACCTTTTATGTACGTGTGACAACATAGTGGTTAAGAGAGCCAAAGTAGACAGAACTCACAGGCAGAGCCCTGTTTAGCAAAAAAAAAAAAAAAAACCAATAGGTCAACTGCAAATTAAGGATTACGATTTTTGTTTTTGCTAAACAGCGGAACTTAAGTCTAATATCCATATAAACATCATCAGGACTTAAGTCAAAATGACACCATGATGAGATCACTGCAAAACTGTTTGGTGTCTTTCAAAACAATGCTATGGTGCAACTTAGTAAATCGGGAGTCGTTTATAACAGTACACCAGTGTTTGCAAACGCACCTGCATTGAAGGACAAAGTTAATTGGAAGCCATGAGAGGATGTTCTCAGTGATTTCTGGTGGATGATAGAGAGGACATTGCTGTTTCTACTGTTTGAATCACTTATTGAACCGTCTTTGGTGGATAAACGGCCAGAATTGGTATTGCTAACGAATCCGGTTACCCTGATTGCAATGAGATAGATATTGTCATAACATTTTTAGCTTTTTACCTTGCTTGAAATACTAATGCAAACCCGGCACCCATAAACAAAGGTATCAATGGGACGTTATCGGATCCCCTGCTGGGCAAGTACCCTAGTACATCCACCCAACAATGCCCTGATCTAGGAAAATAATTCCAAAGGCCTAACCTAAGGAAAGTAAGGATAAATCTTGCTTTGTTGTGTTGATGTTAACAACTACCTTTGCATTCAAGCAACGCTTAATCAGCTCCCCGTGAGCTACAGGCGATCAATTGCAAACTATCATGCATTGTTCAAGTTTAAATGGTGTTGAGAGTTCTGAGATATGGAGAAGCAAGAAGATCAGATGAGGATCATATATTGGCAATGCTTCACTATTATCCGGGAAGCATATATGCTTGCTTGGACGAATAGTTTTGTAATAAACTGTAAGGTAATTGAAGAATGCTTCTCATTTCCAACCAAAGTAAAATATAAAGACTCGTATAAGTTTGTGAATCACAATAAGACTCGAATTTCATGTTTTTCCTCAGCCACAATTCACTAATCACATAACCTTCTTGTGTGAATATTACTGCAATGAGATTGGTCTTTCTTTCTCCCAGATCCTTAAGTGTTTCATTTTTACAATCAGACTAAGCAAAGCTTTGAACAGCTTTAGACCTCAAGCCAATGAAGGCTTTTTTGTGTAAAGCTAATCTCCAACCCCAGAGAGTTGAATAGATTTTTGAAGTGACACGAATAGTTGAACTTCCTCGCACCCTCGCCCACAGGGAAGTTTTGGTCTTAATACCACCCACAACGTAAAACTATTTGGTCAAAGCCACATAAGAAAAGATATCCCTGTTAATCAGCACAAAGACAAGTGAGGCTAATACGAAATTAAGGGAAAGTTGTAAATGTTCTTTATGTCACTCCGTCCTTCACAAGTTATCACTGCCTTCGTGTAAGAAATATGTTAAGACTTATGAACCTGTTATTCGCTCTCTCAGAACTGTAGAACAATAGCACAACTGTGGTAATCAGCTTTATGTAGTTTGGTAACAACAGCAACACATAAACAGGCAACAACAGCAACTGAGTTGCAGGCAGCAGCAGATGAAAACGTAAAACTGGCAGCAGTAGCAACTCATTTATAAGCAGCCACAGTTAAGATGAAAACAGGCAGCAGCAGTACCGCAGTAGGATAACAGCAGCAGCAAAAGGCAGTTTGGTTTAACTCCGGCAAACAGCAATGTATTAACACAAGAATAACATGCAGGTTCAGCAGCAAAACAGTTGGATAGGTAGCACAAGTTCAGGCAGCAAGAGCTGTTGGGTAAGGCAGGCTTCAGCTCCGGCAAACAGCAAGTTTTAGCGCAAGAATAAGAGGCAACAAGAACTGTTGGGTGCAGAACAAACAGGAAGTCTGATTTGCAGGAAGCAGTCTCTACCACAGCTCTGAATCTAAGTTGCAGAAAGTAGTTGTACAGCAATGCAGAAGTACAGGCTGCAGTTTCAGTAGTAAGAAACGGCAATTTGATCTCCGGCAAATAGCAGCAAGAGAAGGCAGTTTCGGTATAGTAGCAAGAAACGAAACACCACCTGTAACAAATAACAAAGAGACAGTGGAACAATAGCTCGAGGCGTGGGTCGCACTCTCTTTAAAGAGCATTTTGACCTACCTCGGGTAAGGTATTGAAGGTCTGATCTCTTTCCAGGGTGGTGAGTAGTGTTCTGTGTTTTTTTAGAAGGTGGTGAGGAGTTGTTTTTATAGAAAGAGTTTGCCCAAGGAATAAACCAAGCCCAAGCCCAAGCCCAATAAACTTTTTGTTAAAAAGATTATGGAGACCCAAGCCCAAAGGACCCCAAGGCCTCCAGAGCCAATTGCCCAAGTCCGAGCCCGAGCCGCCCGGCCTACCGGGCCGCCTGAGAGAGGTCCAAACGTATATAGGGTATAAAATCCTCTCACACACTTACACAATTATACACTCTCTCTATGTCACATGTTACACACATGTCACATGGGTAATACCTTATATGTTTAGTTCCTTTATTGTTTATAAATAATGTGGGACTAAACTTTAGGCTATAGTATAAGAGTTGCATAAAATAGATAACCAAGAAGTCATGGGTTCAAGGTTCAAAAGAGGTACAAGTTTTGAAAAATTCCGACAATCCCCCACTTTTAAAAAACTTCCAAAAAAGGATAGATGAATGAAAAGATAAACGAGAGTACGGTTTCGATTATAGAGATGTACTTAAGTAAATGTGCCTTTAGACTTGAACATTTACGTAGTAGACAATCTTCAACGTATAAGAATAATGAGTGATCAGAGTCTTGAACTCATTATTCGCTTTTATACAGTGAGGAAAACTATATACAAGCCTACCAGATGCAATATCTAAATGCCAGCACTTTTCGGCCATGTGCTTAATCCCAGTATAAGTGAAGGCTCTAGAGAATTTAGCCTAATTCTCATAAGAAGCGGCCGCACTTTCACAATTACCTTGGTGAGTCTATTAAGAGTGTTCTTGTAGCTAGACATCCCACTCAAGAATGAGATATAGAACTCATTAAGAGTTTAAGAAACTCAGCCTCACAGTCGCTGCAAGATATCATGCATATATACAGGATGTACAACGAGATTAACTCTGGAGTGACAAGCTCCTAGTTGCATGATTTTATATCACAATGATTTGTTTTTCCCATTGAGCCTATTTCTTGGGATCTCCAGTCATTTAGGTTGGGTTCCACCATTTATGATTCTATAATAGGCTTTAGTCTCATCCCTAAAGATGTACTCTAAACTTTGTCACGAGACAGTCCTTTCGTCAAAGGATATGCCAAGTTGTTTTCCGATTTTACAAAATCCACAGTAACAGTACTATCTGAGTGGACCATAATCGGCGGTATAGGTCTACTCTATAAAGGAATATAAGACGAGGTATTTCAACAACTTGCCTCCTCACAAGTTATACTTGAAGAATTGGATAACATTTAGACTTAAAAAGTAAGTTAATACTGCTGACATTGTTGAAAACCCTTCTCAAGAACAGCTACATAACCAACTAAGATCAAATAAAACGCAGAGCAATCTGACTAAGGTGACCCTATCTTCAAGGTAATAGATATTCAAGGAAATTATAAATAAATAAAACTGGCAAAACCAAGTTGGATGAACAATTAGAGGTGCTTCAAGGAATCCTAGTGCTCAGATCTTCTCAGACAGCTAAAACTTTACCGCTTATCATTCAAAAGAGAACTACTATTTTAGTCCACCAGAATAGTCTGGTGATCCACAAGCAGCAAACTACAACCATCGGCCCCTTGCATTGTCGCATTTTTAACACCAGCACAACATATTATACAATCCAGGCAAACACTGTATAGATTAGCATCCGTTGTGCCAGTTGAAACACTGTGCTAATCAATATCCCTTTTGCTGCAAAACCATCAAACCATTAAACCACCAATCAGATAGTTATCTAGCTATTTGGGACTATGTACGAAATGGTCAAGGAGACGAAAGACATGAAAAGTTAAACTTCCCTGCACCCACGTCAACAGGGAGTTTTGCTAGTAATACCACCCATAACACAAAATTCTTTGGTCCGAACCACACAACAAAAGATATCCAAGTTAATCAGCACAAAGACAATCGAAATCCTCTAGATGCTAATACGAAACGAAGTGAAAGCTATAACTGCCTATGATCGCTGTTCTCGCTGTCACTCCGCCCATCACACATTATTACTACCTATTATCATAACAAAGAATTCCAGCATTTGAACACATGGTTTGGGTATGGATCAGTGGGCACCTGACAGAAATGGAGGTGTCTGAGAAGCTACTCCCCATAATCTCTCCTAAATTTAGGTTTTTATTCTTTCCAAAGGCCAATCCTTCATCTCTTTTACTTCAAAACAAGTCTATTGTATTTTTCCTCTCAGTGGTCTAATCATCAACAAACAGTAAACTACAAACATCAGCCCCTGCCATCGTCACCTTTCAACACCAGCGCACATAATATCCGTTCAGGCAAACAACGTTTAGACTTTAGACTAACACCCATTGTTGCTGCCTACACCCTCACCATCAGCTCCATGACTTGCTAATGTACACAGAGTCGAAACACCGTGCAGATCAACATTCATTTTGCTGCAAAAATCTTAAAATCCCTCGCCAAGGAATAGCAAGTCCTGCACCAGTAGCCGCCAAGGCATCTTTGGTCAATAACAATATCACTTAAACTATCATCGCCACTACTACCACCAATACTCTACCATCCAGCATCAACGCCTTTCTATAACCAGCACATCCTATTATTATCCCCACAGTCAACACACCACCAAGATCAATATTCACAACAGATGCTAATACCATACACAACCTTCACTGTCATTTTGGAGCCATCATCATCCCCCAATGCTACCACATTTGACTATCCTTATTATTTTAGTATAATAAGTTTTACATGCATAACAAAGATCAAAACAATCATTCAAGATGGTTGATAGTTTTTTGCAGATTAAAACAGACAGAAAAGGAGAAGAAAAAAACATATCCTTGAAAGTATGAAATGAGCCAGATAAAAATCACATGTAAGCTCAAAAAATGCAAGAAACAGAGGCGCCTAAATCTTCACAGATATAATCGTGTAATCCTAAACCAGTAACCTTGAGCAAAGAAGTACTACCCAAATCAAGATACCCAAAAACCTTGTTGTACTTGAACAGTGACTACTCGTAAAAGAAGTTCATTAATATTGGCAAAAGAACAAGAATACAACCAATTATACTATGAACAATATAAAAAAAGATCCAAAACAATCTAAGATGCCTCTAGCTTTAAGTGCTAGAATATCCAAAATGATTACGAAACACAAATAAAAATGACCCCACAATTTGGTTAAAATAAAAAAGTGAAAAGGCAATAGAGCTGACCAACTTGGATGTGAAAAACATAACGATAGAGGTTTCGAACCCTTGGCGGCAACCCAGTGTTTTCATTTTTATATAATATTAGATTCATCAAAACCGATAGCAAAGAGTCCAGGTAACAGTCATAAACGACGCCCAAATCATTAAAATGGCAGAGTGAGAAGAAAATTTTGCAGCAACTAAACAAAATGTCATTCACGGAAATAATTGTAAAAGATGATACCAGATTCTATCACTATAAAGATCCATTTGAATTTTTGTTTCCATCAACAGGCCTCAAAGATGACCCAAGCAAACACATTTATGCCTCTGAGAATCCCACTCAGACATCATAAATAAGCTCAAAATCCAACACAAGATAAACCTATCCAACTGACTTCAGATCACAACGATATTGCCTCTTCCCACAAGACTCCAGATAAACAACCATAAACCTTAATGAATCTACTCCACCAGAGAATCTTTCAATCTTCTTCCTTCACTAATCTCCGCAGCCACTTTCCCCAAGAGCTATTCTAAAATTGCAACTCACTAAGACCACTTGAATCTTTTCCGTGACCACAATTTTATCTAATATTAAAAGGTATCATAAATGTACCCACGGTTTAAACCGAATACTTTCCCTCCGTCATGCACTACACTAGACTAAATCTACCACATGATCTCGAGGAAATGGTTCTCAAAACAGAACTTACAAAAGCACTTTTATATGTCAGGAAATTTTAACAATGAAGAACTATAGATAGACGACAAAACATTTCTCAGTAACTAAGTAACGGGGAAAGAAAAATTGAAGTCTTTTAATCCCACCCCGACACGTTGCTTGACATGCATACCTTTAAGGTCTTTGGTAGAATCCAAAGCGATTCAGTATCAAAAAAAAAAAAAAACAGCCCACACCTTTCGGTTATCTCCCCACCATGGTTGAAAGGCAAAGAATTACCGCAGAGACGGCTAACGGGGGTAGGATTATCTTTGTAAGAAGAGACGCTTCTGATACTGTACCAAACAGCCTTAGGGGCCGTTTGTTTTTTTTTTACTTAAAATGTCTGAATCTAACTGAATATCTGAATAGGTGTGCAACTAACTGAATATCTGATTTGACTATAGATCAGTGGTGGTAGTAGTGTTCGTTTTCTCTCGCAGTCAGTGAATATTATCCAAATTGCCCTTGTTATCAAATAATAGATTGCAAAAATTTAAACATGGAAAATCTCTCTGACTAACGAAAAGAGGTGTTATGTGTTGTCCTTAGGCATCAACGCAAGGATCAAAACCACATTCGTGAACCTAGAAAAGGTATCAAGACGATGGCCACAACATAACAACAATAACTAATAAAAAACATAGAGTAGATTTTTAACATAAAGAATACATAATAAAAAGTGTAAGGAAAATAAAGGAATTGGAAGATTAACAATCAATGAATGATGGGGTTGAAAAATGTTCACTCATGGTGAATCAAAGTAAAAACAACAAACATAATTAAAAAAATAAAATAAAAATAACGTGACTCACCTGAAGTAAAGGATTTCCACCGTAGGATGGTGGAGGTGGGAAGAAAGATGAGTGGGGTTTCTTGTAGTGGTTATAGGGGAGCTATAACTTAATTTTTTTGCTTTAGGGCAGAGGGTAAATGGTGGGAATATTTAGATTTTAGTAAGGGCATTTGAGGAAGAAAAATTCAGTTAGAATACTTAAACCCAATGGGTCTTAAGGGCTAACTCAAATTTACCACTAATTAGACAAAATCGCTAATTAGTGGCAAAAAATCAAACACACTTTCAGTTAGTGATTTTGCCACTAATTAGTAGCAAAAGCAAAAAACCCCTTAATGTGGGGTAAAATCTTGTATTCAAGCCAAGCAACTTTTCTAATACATTCCAGATTTAACCATACTCACAACTATACTAGCTTTTCTCAATCACAAGTCCAGACAACTTATTATGTTTAAGAAACATGGCCAACACATAAACAAAGCAATTGACAAGGATAAAGAATTCCACAATCAAACGAGAAAGAAGTTGAGCAACAATATTCAATTATCAAAACATAGTTAAATGGCAGGCATGGATATAATAACTTAGCATCAAAGCCTAGAAATTCAATTCAGCTACACGATATAACACCTAGTGAAGTGCTTAACGTTCCCAACAAAACCGAAATAAACACAAATAACTCATCTGAATCAATGAGGAAAACCTCGTGTGGCTTACCTCGCTGAGACGTGTATCTAGGCATCTTTTGCTTCGGACATAAGCTTTAGCGTGTCCTGAATCAACTGGAGCCGAGTTGAGTAATTCTTTAGCTCCGATTTCCGCAGATCCTTCCACTGCCGCTCCAACTCCTCGGCCTTGGACCTCTCAGTAGAACTCAACACTTTGGACTTCAAATCCAATTCAAAACTCGTAGGCGCCTTCCCCAACTCTGGCTTACTTGCCATAACTTCCACAAGTGAAGGATATCGAGACCAAATCCCCCCAGCATTGGGACTTGCCGACTCAACAGGAGCCGCCTCAAGCAATGCAAGGGGTTTCAGTTTAGGAGAGGGTGAAGCAACCCCATTACTTGGTTTACGACTCCTCTTTTTCATCTCTGTTTTGCCAATGTCACCACTATCATCACCCTTCGCATTCTCTGTGACCTCGTCTCCATTACTATCTTTTGGACCCCATAGTTTCTTTGACAAATTGAAACGTTTTGCATCATGGGGCTTTGACAAAGGCGGTTCGGGCTTCTTCGAATTTGAAATGCTTTGGTACTTCTGCCTTAACCGCTGAACCTTACTAAGCAATTGAGCTTTCGTAACTTCAATCGAAAGTGAACCTTTAATAGCTTCATATAACTGTTCAATATTAAGCTTCATTGGATTCATCCCTTTCTTCGCCAAACTCTGCAACTCTTTCAACACAAGAATCTCGTCTTCATCACTCCAAATTCGTGCAAACAAATTCTTCTTCTTTTCCGAATCCTCGGCACCTCCATCTTCCTCCACAACTCCATCTTCCTTCCCCTCCTCCACCTTCTTCTTCTTCCGCTTCCCCTCTTTCTCAGACTTCTCCACATCATCAAGGGATCGCTTCGTCTGGGTTTTGGACGGAGTTGAAGTAGAACTCACCGCCACCGCCTTCTTGGGTTTCACAGGTTCATCCATGGGTTTGGAAGAGATGGGTTTAATGTCGACTGCAGCGCGAGAGGGTTTGGGCTTCTCGGGGGATGGTTCGGGCTCGGTATCGGCCTCATCGCTATCAGAATCATCTTCGTCTAGGTCGTCCTCATCATCAGATGGGGGTTTGGATTGGGATTTCTTAGAGGGTAATTTCAGATCTGGGGTTGGTTGGTTCTCCTCTTCTGATTCTTCTTCTCCTGCTGATTGCATCTCATCATCATCTGAGTTTGACTCTGATGATGATGAAGCTGATGGTGGGTTCTCTAATGGGGTTGGGCGTTTTGAAGGCATTGTAGGCCGAGAGGGATTGAGTGGGTTTAGGGTTTTAGAGGAGAGTGGACGAAGATTTAGTGTGGCAGAGATAAATAAATAGAGAAATTAGGGTTCGTGTAAAGGGAGAAAGGTTTTTTCGGTCACGCATTGGGCGCACGTATGGCACTAGTTGAACACCGTATTTAGTGCTTATGGCCTTGGTCCAATGTAGGTTTTCTAGGAGCATGCGCTAATATCATCCCCATCCCCGCCTAAGTTTCAAAACCCCCCCCCCCCCCCCATCCCCATCCCCATCCCCATCCCCATCCCCATACATGTTTAAGTTAAATGATGATCTCTAAATCCGCCACACTTTACAAAACCTAATCCCAGACCCGCCCATCCTCGCCCCATTTAACTAATGAAACAAAATAAAATCCCTTTTTTTTTTTCTTTTTTTTTTTTCTAACCTCATCATAAATAATTTTTATGGGTTGTTTACCTTCAAAGCTAACTGTACTTTTACAATGGCATTTAAGCTTGAGATTTTAATTCCAGTACATTTACAGAGGAAATGGGGGAAATATGTTTCCAAAATATGGCTACCCAATAGCCAGGCGTGAATATGACTATCCTAAGAGCGAATTGCAGCCATCTCTCATTTCTGACTGCAATCAACGCATCCTTTGGCAAGCCACAGGCTCTCTTTGCTCCTATGACATTGTTATGCATTACAACGTCCCGCCATTCAAGTTTTCCAATTATGTAAGCAACCCTTTTAAATCTTTGCAGCGAGTAGTTGCCACTCCCTACACTTATTTTCAAAATGGACATAACCTACTTTTGATCCCTAACATTCAACGACAGTAATACCCCAGTAAATAGTTGCCTTCAAGTACTCCATACACCCAAAGTAAGGTTCACATGTCAATTTCAACAGGTGGAAAACCACCTAAGCATCAACTCGAAGCAAGAACATGTACTACTCCCAAAAAGAACACTATGAAGTAGCCAATTCAAGTGTTAAACAAAAAAGCTCCACTTAGCTTTGGATATGTTGTTTGGTCGGGTTATTTTACCCACACAACTTGGGGTCTGACTACTTTACCTACGAAAAACCCTTGGGAGCAATCGTGTTTGTTTCTTTTACTATAGTACTCTTACAATTGATCATTGCATCTTCACTTTTGTGGGCTCTTCAATTGAACCAAATGAAATCAAAGAGATTGGATTCAGTGGTGTATTGATGAGAGGAATTGGTGTTATTGATAAGAGGATTGAGATTTAGTTTTCCCTTTTGTTGCCGTTGAGAGTTTAAGATAGAGATAAGAGGAATATAGGATTAAGATTTTAGAGTTTGAGACACAGATAGGGTTTCTAATTATAAGTTTTTTTTATACATACGGGGGTATAATAGTAAAAAACATAAGTGGGTATTAAATGGGGTGGGACGATGCGGATAACGAATTTTCTGTTATCGGTCCCAAATCTACCCCGATCCCCGACGGATTTTAGGTAGCTTATTCCATACCCGCCCCCATACCCGGTTAGTTCATACCAAATCTGCCCCGTTCTGGGTGGGGTGGGGCAAATTACCATCCCTAACAAAAATCCTCATTTCTTTCTGAAATGAATTTTTCCAATAATCCTATTTTATCGATATGTTTAGAATCAAGTTCATCTGATTCAAGGGATTCATCTAACTTCGACTCATAGCTAATGGAACAATTTGCCGTATTTTAAGCTCAACAAACAGCTTTGATGCGTTTATACGTGAAATGGGAAGAAGGTACGTCGAAGGCCGAAGGCTCGGTGGAGGGGGCGGGAAATGGTAGATCGTGGATCGTGGACATCGGTTTCACAACAAATTGTTGTGGGGAGACTACTTTACCGTCAATCTAGTATAAAAAGTGAAAACATTCCACCGACGTTACCAAATGAGGCGAGAGCTATTCGTGAAGATTGGTGAAGACGTTCAAGGTCATGATTCTTATTTCAAATATAAATCAAATACATCCAAAATACTAGGTTTAACAAGGCATCAAAAAATATCTACATAATAATATATTATTAAAGATTGTTGAAGACGTTCAATGCCATGATTCTTATACCATTTGCCCTATATAGCCCATATATATAGTGGATACATAAAATCCTAGAGAATAATATCTCCTCAACAATAGAAAGATCTCTACACAATAATATATACATAATATATTATTTGGATCTCTAGATATTAGAATCTCCAGGCATTGGTGGTGGACTATCCATATTACAACACTCCCCCTTGAATATCCACTATCAACGCGCTTGTCAACTGCCTTGTTAAAACCTTGCTAGGAAAAACCCTATGGGAAAGATCCTAGTCGAAGAAAAAAGAGTGTAATACGCAAAATATAACTCATAAATGCTCCCCCTGATTAATACTTCCCCTTAAGTCAAGAGGAATACTACTAATTTTTTTTATGATTGAGTCGTTGCATGCCAATCCCGTAAACCAATTTCTAAGCTGTTAACTTGGGTAATGTATTGGTGACTAAGTCTGTAAAGTTGTCACTCGATTGTACTTGCTTGACTTCGATCACTTTCTTCCTTTTTAGATCGTGTGGATAAAATAATGTTGAAGGCAAGTGTTTAGTGTGATCATCCTTGACGTTCTTGTTAGAAATATAAATGGGTTTACCTCATTTCCAGCAATATGTAAATAATAAAAAGAGGTAACTGGAGAATAGACTGGAACAGAAGTATGAACTATAACAGGAAATCGAAACTGATTAGAAGGGAGTGGCCGAGTCGTATACTAGGCTTTCGCGCAACTGCCCAAAGTAAGAAGGTAAAGATCACGTTGCCCCCAGGATAAATCGACGTAATTTTAAACTTCAGTTTGTTAGAAAATACAAAGAGTGTTTTAGTTTTCCTTTTGCTTGAATAGTGGAACTAAATATTTTTATTCTCACATTGGATAAATATAAGGGAAGTTCAACTCTACTATATAAGTAAGTTTAGTACTTAACTTGTTATGATGTGTGTGAGAGTCGGTGGGTCACACGTGCATGTGTGATTCATGTGTACAAACTAGCTTAGGTGCATTTGCTACCCATGGGCTTGCTCGACCTAGGAAACCTGTTTATTATTATAAGTCTATGATTCGGCCTTGGGCCATGGAGATTCCTTGGAACACTTAGTCAGATTTTTAGCTTTTTGGGTTTGAGGTGTGAGTTAGGTTGTCTCTAACAGACGCAACTTAAGGTATCTTCTCTCTGTGATAGATCATTGTATCCTGGGAGACAGGGGCATACATTTCTGCAAAGCACTGTGGCAGGGGCGAATCTGTCTTAAGGAGATAGTATGCATATACTAGACTCGATCATTTCCTTAAGAGGTATTATTTGTTCATGCAGATCGTAATAAAATCTTAAGATAAACTTTTTTTATGTGATCAAAGACTGCAACAATGGTAAATCTCACGGAGAAGGAGGGTGAAAAGAATAACCCACAAGTTCTGAAGATGAAGCATGAGAAGTTCGATGACACTAAATTCAAGCATTGGTAGCAGAAGATATTATTCTTTCTCAAGACTCTGAACTTGGCAAAATTCCTCAAGGAGGACAAACTAGAGTTAAAGGTGGAAGAAACTGACCCAACAACTGCAGCAGCAGTGGAAGAGTGGATTCATTCCAACTTTTTGTGTCGAAACTATACCCTGAATGGGTTGGACAACACATTGTACAATATGCATAGTCCAAAGGAGTCTACAAAGAAACTGTGGGAATTCTTAGACCATAAGTATAAGATGGAAGATGTCGGACTGAAAATTTTTATAGTCGGTAGATTCCTAGATTATAAAATTGTAGATTCCAAGACTGTAATCATTCAAGTACATGAACTGTATATTATCCTGCATGATATTCATGTAGAAGGTATGAAGTTAAGTGAATCCTTTCAGGTTGCTACGATAATTGAGAAGTTACCTTCATCCTTGAAGGACTTCAAAAGTTATCTGAACCATAAGAGGAAGAAAATGAAGTTGGAGGAACTGATCGCAAAGCTAAGGATCGAAGAAGATAACAAATCTAATGAGAAGAAGGATATTGTTCATTCTTATGATTCCAAGGCTAATATGGTATAGGGAAACCCTAAACCCCATAAGAAAAATGGGAAAAATGGGAAGAATTCTTTGGGCCCTAAGGGCAATGAATTTAAGAAGTTCACAGGGAGTTGCTATGTTTATGGGCAAGCCAGGGCACAAATCAATGGAATACCGCAAGCGTAAAAGTAGACTAGAAAGTGACAAAGGCACTCAAGCAAACATTACTGAGATGGATAACCTATGTGCAGTGATCTCCAAAATTAACCTGACAAGCGATTCTAGAGGATGGTTTGTGAACACAGGGGCCACACACCATATATGCTATGACAAAAGTTTATTTACTACCTACAATAAGACTGAACATGAAGATAAAATGTTTATGGGCAACTTTTCGATGTTAAGGGTCAAAGAAAATGGGAAAGTAGTCCTAAAATTCACATCTGAAAAAAAAGTTATTTTAAATGAAGTACTGCATGTGCTTGATATCCGCAAGAACCTTGTTTCCAAAGTATTGCTGATCAAGAATGGTTTTAAGCTAGTATTTGAGTCAAACCGATATATCATGACTAAGAATGGTATATTTATAGGAAATGGTTATGAGTGGGATGGGTTGTTCAGTCTAGCAGTCTTATGTAAGCCCGCTTCAATTATCAATAAGAATGAGAATTCTATTTACTTACTTTAGTCATTTAATATTTGGCATCAACGATTATGACATGTAAATTATGGTTCGCTGTGTAAATTGGTCCATTTAGGATTGCTGCCTAAATTCAATCTTGATTGCAAACAAAAATATGAAGTATGTTTTAAAACAAAATTTACTAAATGATTTTTCCATTCTATTGAACGACGAAAAACTGAACCACTAGATTTGATTCACAGTGATCTCTACGGTTTAAAGTTCATTTAAACACGAGGCAGAAAGAAGTACTTTACTACTTTCATAGATGATTATACAAGATACAATCATGTGTACTTGTTCAGATGCAAAGATAAGGCACTGAAAATGTTTGCCATTTTTGAAAATGAGGTTGAGACTCAACTCAATAAAAAGATAAAAGTTCTTAGAACTAATAGGGGTGGGGAGTATGACTCCTTTCCGTTTGAAGAACTTTATGCTAAGTTTGGTATTATACACCAAACTACTGCATGTTACACTCGGCAAAATGAAGTTGCTGAGAGGAAAAATAAAATCTTAAAGAATATCCTTAATGCTATGCTTATTAGTTCTGGTTTGCCATAAAACTTGTGGGGGGAAGCATTACTTTCTGCAAATTATATTTTCAATAAGTTACCTCACAATAAGATTGATAAGACTTCTTATGAACTCTGGAAAGGCAGAGAACCCTCCTATAAGTTCCTAAAAGTGTGCGGGTGTCTTGCAAAGGTACAAGTACTATTATCAAAAAGGTCTAAATTAGGACCTAAAACAATTGACTGTATTTTTATTGGCAATGCCAATAACAGTAGTGCATTTCGATTTCTCGTATACAAACTAACACAAATGATGTGCATGAGAATACCATCATTGAATCACGTAATGTTGTATTTTTTGAAAATATGTTTCCATATAAAAAGAGTAATAATGAGAATCCTCTTAAAAGAACAACTAATGTTGCTTCAAGTAGTGATCAGCCTACCACTCCTACAAGTTCTGATTTCATTACAAAACCAAGATGTGGGAAACCACTTAAGATTTCTAAGTATTTTGGCAAAAAATTTGTAGCATTCCTGTTAGAAAATGAGCCTCGAACCTTCAAGGAATCAATGGCTACACCTAAAGCTCCTAGTTGGAAAGAGGCTGTGCAGAGTGAGATAGACTCTATAATGTACAACCATACTTGGGAATTGGCAGATCTTCCACCTGGCAACAAACCTATAGGTTGTAAGTGGATTTTTAAAATAAATTTGAGACCTGATGGTTCAATTGAAAAGTACAAAACCCGACTTATTGCTAAAGACTATAGGCAAAAAGAAGACTTGGCTGTTAGCTATTGCAACTGTGCATAAACTTAAAATACATCAAATGGATGTTAAAACAACATTCTTGAATGGTAAATTTAATGAAGACCTATATATGAACCAACATGAGGGGTCATTGTCTGAGGCCAATTAAATAAAGTGTGTCGGTTAGTTAAATCTCTTTATGGATTGAAGTAGGTACCTTTATAATGGTATGACAAAATTGATGGAATCATGATGAAGGGTGGCTTCAAAATCAATGAACGTGATAGATGTGTTTATATTAAAAGCATTAATGGTGAACATGTAATTGTGTGTCTTTATGTAAATGATATGCTCATCATGGGGATTAACATCAATGTCATTATGTCAACAAAAAAAATGTTGTCCAAGAACTTCGATATAAAGGACTTAGGTGCTGTAGATGTATTATTGGTATAAAGATTAACAAAACGCCACATAGACTTGTGTTGTCTCAATCACATTATATAAATAATATATTTAAGAAGTTTAATAAATTTGACTACCGTGGTGTTCAGACACCATACACCAATATGCGTCAATTGAATAAATTCACATGTGAGCCTATTTTTTAAATAGAGTATGCACGGGTACTAGGTAGTCTAATATATATTATGAACTGCACAATACCAAATATTGCTTATGAGTTAGCAAACTGAGTCAGTATAATATAAACCCTGGCCCAAGCCACTAGGAAGTACTAATCAGGGTTTTACAGTATTTAAAGCATACAATAAACTATGGGTTGCACGATACAAGATATCCCGCTATCATTGAGGGATAGAGTAATGCAAACTGGATATCAGATTCTAGCGAGTCATACTCTACAAGTAGATACGTGTTTACACTTGTTGGTGGAGCTATTTTATGGAAATCCTCAAAACAAATATGCATAGCTCGATCGATAATAAAATTAAAGCTTGTTGTTTTAGATTTAGCTGGAGATGAAGCTGAGTGGCTTCGACAGTTTTTAGAGGATATTCTTATGTGGCCAAAGGCAGTACCTACTTTATATATCTATTGTGATAATCAAACAGCTATTGCAAGGGCCAAGAATAATGTCTATAATGGTAAGTCACAACATATACTTCGTAGACATAATATTGTAAATAAATTACTTGCAAGTTGAGTTATATCCATCGACTTTGTGAAGTCAAGTGACAACCTAGCGGATCTATTTATAAAAGGTTTGGCAAAAATGCAAGTATTTTCCACAATGAAGGATAATGGGCTTAAAGCCTTTAACTATTAGTTAACCTCAACGGAAACCTAACCTAGTTGATAGGAGATCCCATGATCTAGGTTCAATCGGACAACAAGTTGTGAGTTACTCAACATGAGTACTGAGGAGATTTTAACTCCTGCTCATTCCATGATATGAACAGTACAACCAGTAGCAATATTTAAGGTACGTTATATAAGTTTTTAATGATTCCTATGACTTGTATTTATCAGTGGAGTATGACAAGGTACTCTTAATAGGCAATCACCTATGTGTGTGTGATGTGGGGTCACTTCCATGAAAATTTTATAGGGAATTTTTTTCTAAAAGCACTCATGAATTCAAGTTTTGTTCATGGCCAAATTGAACACAACTGTGAGAGTCGATTGCGTTTGGAAAAGTACTATATAAAGACTATAGTTTAAGACATATGTTTACTAATCAACGTAAATCCGATTGTAATTTACCACAGAAGGTTTAAATCCACAATATACCTCTCTCAATGCAGGACCATTATCTAATTTTCTCTATTTTGTTTAAGTTTGTCTGTTACCATTCAAATGTGAGGGATTGTTAGAAAATACAAAGAGGGTTTTGGCTTTCTTTTTGTTTAAATAGTAGAACTAAGTATTTTTAGTCCCACATTGGATATGAAGGAAGCTCAACTCTACTATTTTAGTAAGTTTAACACTTAACTTGTTATGATGTGTGTAAGAGTCGGTGGGTTACACGTACATGTGCGATTCACATGTACAAACTAGCTTAGGTGCATGGGCTACCCATAGGCTTGCTCGACCTAAGAAACCTACTTATTATTATAATTCTATGATTCGGCCTTATGGCCTTGGACCATGGGGATTCCTTGGAACACTTAGTCAGATTTTTATTTTTATTTGGGTTTGAGGTGTGAGTTAGGTTGTCTCCAACTGACGCAACTTAAGGTGTGATCTTTGGCGAAGAGGCACTAAGTTGAGGTATGTCTTAAGGTGTGACTCTTGGTGAAGAGTCACCTATGCTCTATATAACCCAACTTTCTTTTCATTTATTTTTATTAGTTTTTCAGAGTTTTTTTGAGTCATTTTCTTCAAGAAAGAAAATAGACCCAATCAAAGTTTGTTTGGTAGAGAGATAGAAGTGCTTTCTTTTCTCTGTGACTGATCGCTGTATCCTAGAAGACAGGGGACTACATTCTTATAAAGCACTATGGCAGAGGCAGTTCTATTTTAAGGAGATAGTGTGCATACACTTGATCGATCATCTCGTTAAGAGGTGTTATTTGTTCATGCAGATTGTAATACACGGTTTCCCTTTATAGAGAAGGAAACTAATATGATTCCTTGTACTTCTACTATGATTACTCGGATTCATTGAACTCGTTAAAACTAGAAACTCGAATGAGCAGAGAGAGATAGAGAGAAAACTTATAATTGTTGTGTTATGTGTTGTAAAATACTGTAAGGAAGGGTTCCTTTTATAGGCCAAAAATGAGACATTGTGGGAGAGAAAAATGAGGAACCACATAACCCACAATTCTATCCACGGATATAATGATGAAGTAAATTTGGAAGACTATAAAATTAAGTTAGACGTAACAGATAGTTTATAACGGCTAGTAAATATATTATCTGAAGCCCAAGCCCTACACTAAAAAATATTTCAGTAAAAAGATAAAAGGCCTTTGAGTCCTTGAGCTAGGAAGAGTCAATTTCATAAATCCCAAATCTTGAATCTCAGAGCTGAGCCCGACACACAATTTTGAATTAGCCGAGCCCACCGGGTGGCCCGAGGGGGTATGTATAAGGACGTTGGAATAAAAGCCACCACATACTCACACACTCACATGCTTCCCACTTACTTATGTCTACAACCAATGATTAAGTGAGAGGTATTTATCTCTTCAAATTCCTAATTCCCTAGTAATGTGGGATTATGTTCTATGACAAAAATATAAGCTACCTATACCAAAAGGTCACGGGTTCGAACCCTCATGGGGTCGGCTTTCATTTTAAGAGATATACCCAACAATTCCCCACAAAATTGATAAAAAAATGTATACGAGATAATATTCGAGTAAAATTCCAAAATTGTGCTCAAGTATAGGTATCTTTCAACTTGAACCTTTACTTTGATGAATATAAGTTTAGAGACCATAATATAGAGTGAATTTAATCTTGAACTCTAAGTTCTTGAGGGTACAAAGAAATTATATCACACACATGTCCTATAGTGCAAAGTTCTTAAAGTTAGGGCCTTAATGGCCTCTTACTCGTATCCTAGTTATAATGAAAGCTCTAAAGAACTTGCCCAAGTTCCCAAAGGAAATGACTTTACTTCCACGATCATCGAGGTAAGTCTATCAGGGATGCTCTTATAGGCACCCCACTCCAAATGAAGTATAAATCTCATTAAGAGTTAAATAACTCATCCTTAACCTATTATAAGATGTCATGCTATAATCCATAATCAAATTGAGATTAACCTAAACGAAGAAATTAAATGAAGAACAAATATAATTGGCAAAAAAAATTCCCTTTTAGAGTTTCAATTGCTCAATAATTTGATTTTAATCGAATTAATCTCAAAACCCTAAGTATATCTTACAAACTTGGATTGAAATAAGATAATCTTATCTTGCTTACCTTACCCCTTTATGAGGGTTATACAAGTTTTTAGTTATAAGGTCGGACCATTATACCTTTAAAATGCCTAAAAATATTGAATGAATACGATAGTTGTTCGAACGAACCATGTTTATCTAAGATAATCTTATCTTGCATAGTCTTGCCCCTTTATGAGGGTTACAAGTTTCTAGTTATAAGGTCAGACCATTATCCCCTTGAAATGCCTAAAAATATTTAATAAATACGATAGTCGTTCGAACGAACCCATGGGTTATTCGAACGACTTGCCAAATTAAGCCAAAGAATAGCTTTAGCTTGAATTGGTCTCCAGGTCGTTCGAACGACTCCAAATGTTATTCGAACGACTTGCCTATTTTTATCTAAAAATTGTTTCTGCGTGAATTGATATTCTGGGAACTCCATGTTGCTCGAACAACTCTAAATGTCATTCGAATGACTTGACTATTTTTTGCCTAAAAATAGATTCAGCTTAAATTGGTCTTCTGGAAACTCCATGTCAAATAGACTTAGTTCGAATTGGTCATCTGGGAACTCCAGGTCGAAAAGACTCAGCTCGAATTGGTCTAAGTCTAATTGACCCAGCTCGAATGTGTCTTCTGGGAACTTTAGGTCGTTTCCTTCATATCTCATTTGAACAACTCCAAGGTTCGTTTGATTTTCAAATCCTCCAGGATCATGGCTCCTCCCTTTAGGAGCCTTGATCTTTTGCTCAAGCTAGAACTTGAGATGAGGAAATGAGGTAATGCTTATTTCCCTATTGTACCACTTCGGCTTAGTAGGTAGTTGACCTTTCTTCCCAACTCAGAACGACTCGATACTACCCCATCTTGTAGCATGAACTTTCCTTTCTAAAATACTATCCTCCTATAATAGATCTTCTATTTCCATCCATAAGTAATCAACTGATGGTAGGAAAGTGTCGATTATAGAGTTTTCATCTAAAAGAAATGGCTCAAGCAGCTTCAAATGCTTGGTGTTAATCACTGAATACATCCTCATAAAAAGTAGCAAATCCAATTGGGATGTGTTGTCACTAATCTTCTTGAGTATAGTGAACGGACCATAGTGGATAGGCCTGAGTTTCTTACTTTCTCCCTTTAGTCATTCCTTACCTAAATACAACCAAACTAGGTCACCCTCTTAAAAAGTATACTCAACCCGATACTTGTCGTGTCGAGCTTTATACTTTGCTTGAGTCTTCTTCAATTATACTCTAACCACCTCATAAACCTTGCTTATCCTCTCAATAAAACACTGAGCTTTAACTTGTTCCTCTTCCTACTTTCTTGATACCGTCTTGTCACCAAGACTAAAACCTAAATTAAAAGTACTTTATGGCAAGTACCCCAAACAAACTTCAAATGGAGACTTCAAAGTAGAATCATGAATTGCCCGGTTAAAGGAAAACTCAAGATGCGGTAAACTCTCATCCCAAGTCCTAGGATGCTTTGAATGGAATCCCAGTAATAAATGAAGCAAAATACGATTAACTATCTATGTTTGCCCGTCAATATGCAGATGAAAGGCGATACTTCTTTTTTACTTATTGTCCATCGTCCCTCATAACGATCTTCAGAAATTCCCCCAAAAGCAGCTATCCCTATAAGAAATAATAGAAAAAGGGAGCCTGAAATACCTCTAGACATCTTCAAAAAATAATCGTGCTACTCCTTCCCCGGTTACCTTCTTCTGGCATGGAATAAGAATAATCATCTTGCTGAATCGATCTACCACCACACAAACAAATAGTCATTCTTACACTTGGTCATGGGTAAACCACCTATAAAATCCATCGAAATGCTCTCCCAAGGTCGGCTAGGAATTGGTAATGGTAAGTACAGTCCTAACTTACGATTAGAAGACTTCGATGTGTTACATAGAACGTATCCCCAAACCACACGAGTAACATCCACATCCATCTTCGGCTAATAGACATAGCGCCACAAATTCAAAAAAGTCTTTTCAACCCCAAAATTACTAGCCACCCAAGAACAATGTGGCTCTCTAATCTAATACAAACAATTTCTACCCTCTGGAATACATAATAGGCTTCCCCTGTAAATCAAACCATCCTTCAATACATACTTGCATGTCTTGCCTTACAGTAACTTCTAGTGATTCACTATGAGCTCCTTGTTGTCGCCATACCCTTCAACATATTCAGAAGGAATAATAGGCTCTATCTGCATTGCTATCAACAAAGCAAAAATAGTTGGTAATTGTGGTCGAGATAACATATCAGCCATTTTATTGTCCACTCCTTTCTTATACATGATCATCAAGGTGAATTATTAGAGGTATGATATCCACTTCATATGGCGAGCTTGTTGTAGCTCCGACTGCATAGATAAGAATTGTAATGATTTGTGATCGGAATGTACCATAACCTCCTTCCCCAATAAGTTACTCCGCCAATACTTCATGGATAGATATAATGCGTAAAACTCCTTATTGTAGGTAGGATAGTTGCATACTGCTCCTGTAAACATCTCAGAGTGGTAAGCATGCGGCCTCCCATCCTATAATAGAATTGCCTCAAATACATAGTCTAACACATCGATTTTGATCTCAAAAGGCCACTACAAATTGGGCAACACTAACACTGGCGTATCCATAATCTTGCGCTTCAACAACTAAAATGTCTTCTCATGGTGATCTTCTCACATAAACTATACACCGGTTTTTATCAAGGAATGTAACAGTGCGGGTATCTATGATAAATGCCGAATAAACTTTCGTAAATACTAACAAGAACACTTTCGTCACTGTAAGGGGTCTAGGCCAATTAGTAATGACTGAGACCTTCTCTGGATCTACCTTAAGCTCACTGCCACCAACAATAAATCCCAAGTATACTAGTTCCTTCTTCCCAAACTCGTACTTCTTCCTATTTAAAAAGAGTTATTATGATCGCAATGTGCCCAACACTTTGCGTATATGCACGTTGTGCTTCTCCCATGTTTGACTATATATTAAGATGTCATCTTAAGACACAATCACAAAATCATTAATAAAAGTGCGAAGTATCTCATTCATCAACCACATAAATGTCGTTGAAGTATTGCATAACCCAAAAGGCACCACCAACCACTCAAAGGGTCCCTATTTGGTCTTGAGAGCCATCTTCCAAGTATCTTCTTCCCAGATTTTAACTTGATAGTAACCCGATTTATGGTCCAGCTTGGTGAAAAGCCGAGCCTTCTGTAACTTATCTAAAACCTCGTCAATCCGTAGAAGCAGATAATGATTCTTCATAGTAATCTTGTTCAACGCCTGATAATCCACACATATTATCCAAGACCCATCCTTCTTCGGCACCAATAACACCTGTAAACCACCAGATGAGTAACTTGGATTAATAACCCCTTGCTCTAGGAGTTCTTGTACATATTTCTTGATCTCATCAAAATCAGTTACATAAGTCTAATATAATCCAATATTGTTGGGTAGTGGCTCACCATACACCAAGGTGATATCATACTCCACATCCCTCTTGTGCGGTACCCCTTCTATGCCAATAAACAAGTCTTTATACTCCTCTTGTAACTTCTCTATTTCAGTTTGTTGCTTAGGAGACATTGCCAAAGTTGATAATACCATAGATGACAGACCCTCTTGAACTGGTCACACCAACAACAATACAAACTTACTGCTGACATTCACTAACCTCTTCGCCTGAGTTGCCATTACTAAATTATTGGTGGTGATATGCTCCTTACAAACATTTTTATGAAACTCCTTTCCTTCCTTCACAAGATAGTACTTGTAATCTCTATAGTAAAGAATCGCATCTCAGTCCTAAAGATAAGGGCTACCCAAGATGACTTGACAGAGATAAAAGGAACCACCACACTTGTTACTTATTTAATAAACTTTGAAGTAATCGCAAACTTAAACGTACACTCCTTTGTAATATTTAACTCCACATCTTTCTAAGCCCAACCCAAACCATACGGCTTAGGATGAGCCATAGTAGCCAAACCCATCTTCTGCACCACCGCCTCAAATATTAAATTCATATGACTACCCAGATCAATGATAACCTCTAATAAGCTCTATTTTACTTAAATGCTAACATGAAGAAGTTATTCCCGACTCATCTCCTCGGTAGCCATAGGTTGCTGAAACATAAGGGTAAGTTTATGATTTGGCTTATCTAAATCCGAAAGATCAACAATCTTTGCGGCTAGTGCACATTTCTTTTTCTTGCTCCTCTCCTCCTTCGGCTTAAGCTCCAGGTGATATTTCTAGCATTTATATGAAATATGCCTATTTTCCTTACAATAACTACAATAAATCCTCTTGGATGAAGACCCATCTCCTTTGAACTCCCCTTTGTGATCATTCTTTTAACTAGACTTGTACCTCGACTTGCTCTTATCATCTTTCTTGTCATTCTTCAAGTACTCGCCTTAAATAGTAATTTTTTTATGGTAGCATCTTTAATATTTGCCACAGTAAAGAACTTTAACTTCCTTATAATGGACTCCAATAAACCCCCCGTATACTTCATGAACACCTTATACTCGTCCACATTAATGTCCAAAACCAACGATTGGTTATAAAACTTTGTAGTGAACTCTTGTATGGATTGCCCATACTTTTGGAGCAAATTGTGCCATTTGAACCATCTATCTTGTTCATACCCAATCGGATAAAATTACTTCCTTACCGACACCTTGAACTCCTTCCAAGCTAAGCTTCTTACTTCGTGACGTTTCCAATAGGACTTCCACCACGTGAGTGCACGACTTGCAAATTTCAATGTCAAAAATCATATTTCTTAGTATTGAAGTATTCGTAAATGGAAAAATAGGTCTCTAACCTATATAACGAACTATCCATCGGCATCGATTGAACCATCGAATGCCAAAATTTTGATTTTAAAATTGATACGAAGATTGCACATTGGATTCATCGATGGATTTGGTATCCCTAAAATCACTATCTACCTCCTTAGTACCACCATCTCTATCTACCTCTGCAGCCTCTTTCTTCTTTGTGTGTTCTTGCCATTTCATCAAAGTGGAAGCTTTTACAAGGTTTGCGAGACGTAATTTCTCTACTAACTCCCCTAAAGTAGTAGTTAGATCAGAAACTTTCATTTCCAACTTTATCAGTCGATCTTCAAAATCGCCCATCTCCAAAGTTACCTTCTTCTTTGAGCTAGGTTTTCGGTGAATCTCTAACAGACTCATAAGGTTCTCCTCCTTTTACTTGAGTCGGTTGCGTGTAGAGACTATAAACCACAATCTCCCAAAGAATCGTTACTGGAAATATGATACCACTTAATTCATAATTGAATTGAGATTAAACTAAACGAAGAAATTAAATGAAGAACAAACAGAATTGACAGGAAAATTTTGTTTTAAGAGCTTCAATTGCTCAATGATTTGATTTCAATTGAATTACTCTCAACACCCTAAGTCTCTCTTACAAAAACTTAGATTAATTTAAGATAATCTTATCTTGCCTAGCCTTGCCCCTTTATGAGGGTTACTAGTTTTTAGTTACAAGGTCGAACCATTATCCCCCTGAAATGCCTAAAAATATTAAAAAAAATACGATAGTCGCTCGAACGAACCTATAAGTCGTTCGAACGAATTGCAAAATTAAGCCTAAGAATAGCCTCAACGTGAATTGGTCTTTCGGTCGTTCGACCAAAAGACCAATTTTTGCCTAAAAATTGCCTCAGCGTGAATTGGTATTCTGGGAATTCCATGTCGTTCGAACGACTCCAAATGTTGTTTGAACGACTTGACTATTTTTTCCTTAAAAATAAACTTAGCCCGAATTGGTCTTATGGGAAATCCAGGTTGAATAGACGTAGTTCAAATTGGTCTAGGTCAAATAGACTCTATTCAAATTAGTCTTTTGGGAACTCCTGGTCATATAGACTCAACTCAAATTGGTCCAAGTCAAATAGACTCAGCTCGAATATGTCTTCTGGGAACTTTAGGTTGTTCCTCTCATATCTCGTTCGAACGACTCCAAGATTTGTTCGAATGAGTTGGCATCTTTTGAAGGGGTTTGATCTTTTGATTCTCCTGGATCATGCTCTGTAGGGATGGACCAGGAGTTAAAACTCCTTTTTTTTAATGCATAATTCTCAACAATCACTCTATGACTTATTTTTTCTTTTAAACATATTTCTTGGGATCCTCAGTCTATAGGTTAGGTTACCATCTCAGAATGATCAAATCTAAATGGACTTTAACCCCATTACTTTCGAGGTATTCCACACCTTCTCCCGTACTTGTTCTTTCATCAAAGGATCAACCAGGTTCGCTTTAGACCTAACAAAGTCCACTCTTAGAGCTCCTACAGTTAGCTTGCCTCTAACTGAGATATGCTTATGGCGAATTGCAAGTTTCTTACTATTGTAGTAACGATTTTGTACAAGAGCGATAGCTATAGTACTACTATTACATTAAATAAGTATTGTTGGTATCGGTTTATCCCATAAAAGGATATCTAATAGTAGGCTTCTCTGCCATTCTGTCTCCTCACTAGCAGCAGTTAGTACTATCAACTCAGATTCTATCGCTAATTGGGCTAAGATGGTTTGTTTCTTGGACCTCCATGAAGCCGTTTCACCTGCCATGTTGGAAACATAAGCACTAGCTGCCTTAGAACTTTTTGAAAGGGTATTCCAATCGGCATCGTAATATCCTTCAAGGACCGCAGGAAACCTCTAGTAGTATATTCCTTGGTGCATGGTGTTTTTAGATAATGTATGACCCTTTATATAGTATGTCAATGCTCTATACTAGGTCTACTAGTAAACCTACATAGTACCCCTACTGCATAAGTAATATCTGGTCTGGTATAATCAGTTGCATATCAAAGACTACCAATTATGCTAGCATACTCGGTTTGTCTTACACTGTCTCCAACGATCTTAAAATACTTTATATTAGGGTAGAAAGGAGTACATCTAAGCTTACAGTCAAAATAATGATATTTCTTTAGAATCTTCTTAATGTAATGAGACTGATCTAAGGGGATACCATCTTTTTCCTAGTAAGCTCAATTCCCAAAATAACACTAGCCTCTCCAAAATCTTTCATGTCAAAGCTCTGACTTCAGAAGTTTTTGGTCTCATTCACAATTGATATGTTGAAACCAAAGATAAGTAAGTCACCCACATATAAACATATAATATTATATACATTTTTAGCTACCTTGCAGTAAATACATTTGTCACTTTCATTAATCTTAAAAACCATGTAAAATAACTAAGTTATCAAACTTCCCATGCCATTGTTTAGGTGCTTGTTTAAGACCATACAAGGAATTAACCAATTTATAGATTTTATGTTCCTGACCAGGTATGATATAATCTTTTTTTTTTACTGAACCATCAGGTTTAAGTTTACGTTTAAGGATCTATTTACAACTTATAGTCTTGCAACCAGGAGGTAAGTCAGAAAGGGCCCACGTTCCATTGGACTATAGAGAGTTCATATCATCATTAATGACATCTTGCCAAAAATCAACATCTGTAGAGCTAAGAGCTTTTTGAAGGGTTGATGGATTACCCTCTAGAGTGTTAGCAACATACTCAGGGCCAAAGTTCTTCATCTCATAAGTTCTCGCTCTTTCTAGGTACTATATCAGTATCTCTAGCCTCCATAATTCTAGGTTGTTCTATCCTAGGTATATACTACCAAAGGATAAATCCTACAATTTCTAGATTTAAAAGGAAATCTATTTTTAAGAGAAATCAACATCTAAAGACTCAATAATAACTTTATTTTGCCAGTTATGAAATCTAAATGCTTTACTGTTAATAGCATAACCAATAAAAACATATTCATATGCACGACTAGCAATTTTAACTCTTTTAGGATCATAAATTCTAACATAAGCTAAACATCCCCAAAATTTAAAATACAAAACATGAGGTTTTCTTTTATTCCATAACTCGAGTGGCCAAATAAGTATCTTAGAGTTAAGAATTCTATTTAATATATAACAAGCAGTAATAAGTATTTCTCTCCACCAATGTAGGGCTGCACCTAAACGAACCATAATAATAACTATAAGTTTAGTAAGGGTACGATTTTTACGTTTAGCTTTACCGTTCATTTTAAGAGAATAAGGTGCAATAGTTTCATGCATAATTCTTTTTGATTTGTAAAAATTGTTGAAAATACTAAAATCATATTTAGTTTCTTTGTCGTTACGAAAATGTTTAATTTTATATTAAAATTGGGTTTTAATTTTTGCTAAAATGATTTTAAGCATTTCCTGAGATTCGCTCTTATGTGCCATAAGATAAACATAAGCATAGTTCGAATAATCATCAATAAAAGTAATAAAGTATCATTTCTTATTTCAGGTTAAGACACCGCCCAGTTCACATATATCTGAGTGTATAAGATCTAGAGGTTTCGTTTCCCTTTAGATAATTTTGTGTGAAGTCTTGGTAATTTTTTCTTGACTACAAGACTCACATTTTTTGAAGATGTCCAGGGAAAACTAAGGAATCAACCCCAAATTACCCATATTTTTATTAAGTTTCTTATTAATATGACAAAGTCTAGCATGCCAAAAATTTAAAGTACAAATAGAGTAAGAAGAAGCAATTTTATTGATTTCAACATACATCTTAAACATTCCATCACAAGCATATTATTTGCCAACAAAAACACTATTCTTAGTGATCGCGTACTAATCCGATCATATAGTCTGGAAAAATATAGCCTTGTTGAGAAGAAACCTAGAAACCATATTCTTCCTCATTTTTGGTGTGTGCAGGACATCTTTCAGCAGAAGTGTCCTTCTAGTAGTTCAGTTCAGTTCTATATCCTCAGTTTTATGTACCTTTGTGGTGGTATGAGAATCTCCGAGCAACACATTTTTATCTTCAGCCTCAGTATAGATTTTGAACTAGGCTTATGATAACAGATATGATGGGTAGTGCCAGAGTTAGCCCACCATCCTTCTCTTCCACTTATCAGACTAACATCTAATATCATAGCCATAATGTACTCTTTGGTCACATGCGCTTGAGCCTGGGGAGGTTTAGGACGCTATGGATTTTGGCAGAACTTAGTCATATGGCCAGGTCTGCTACAATTTTAGCAAAGAAATTGAAAAGAGTCAGTTACAAGAGCTGCCTAAGAGGAGGGTCCATCTTAGTTCTTATTCCTCTGATTCTAGCCGTTCTTATACTATTTCAGTTTATGGTTTTGGTTCAGCTTCATGTTTTTCTTATTCGGCTTGAGAATGCTTATCCCTTATCCTTATTCTTATTGTTCAAAGCAATCAAAATTTCTTCCTAGATATCTTGTTTTTGAGGCTCCACTTAAATAGCTGGGCAATCAAACTTTCTATAGAAAACTCCTTCAATTTATGCCCGAGGGTATTCTTAAATTCTTTCTATCCAGGAGGGAGCTTGTCTATGAGGATAACCACCTGGAATTATTCATCAAGCGGGATACCCTTTGACACAATCTCATGAGTTATCTTATATAATTTGTGAGACTGGGTAATTACAAATTTGTCATCGACCATCTAGAATTTGAGGTAGCGGCTAACCACATACTTTTTCGACCCAAGCTCCTCGGTGACATAATTCTTTGGAATTGCATCCTAAATTTCCTTAGCCAATTTCATTACATCATAATAATCAAATAGATCACCAGCCAAGGCATTCAGGATATTATTTTTGCAAAAGAAGTCTTATTTGGTCAATTTTTTATTTGCTTCAGCATTTTCAATAGTTAGGGGTAGCGGAAATACCGATTTGGTAGTAAGGTAAAAGAACGTCTTCTGCTTCTACCATTTGAAATACAAACCTTCAAACTTGAAAGGGTTGTTTTGGTCTGTAAAAATAGAAGTCTGGGTTTTATCTTCCTCTATAGCAGTACAGTAAACTTCTTAAAATTGTTAAAAATATAAATGGGTTTACATTGTTTCTAGCAATATGTAAATAATAGAAAGAGGTAACTGGAGAACAAACTGGAGCTGAAGTATGAACTGCAACAAGAAACTGGAACTAATTAGAAGGGAGTGGCCGAGTCCCTTACTGGATTACTCTCTTTAAGGTGTTTAGTGCAACTTCCCTAAAGAAAGCAGGTAGAGAGTACGTCGCCCCTATGATAAATTGGTGTAAATGTAAATTATGGTTTCCCTTTGCAGGGAAGGAAACTGCTCTGATTCTTTGTACTTCTATTATGATTACTTGGATTTGTTAAACTTGTTAAAACTGGAAACTCGAATGAACAGAGAGAGATATGGAGAAAAAAATCAGAATTGTTGCGTTATGTGTTGTAAAATACTGTAGGGAAGGTTTCCTTTTATAAACCAAAAAAGAGACATTGTGGGAGAGAAAAACGAGGAACCACATAACCCACAATTCTCTCAACGGATAGAATGATTAAGTAAATTTGAAACACTGTAAAACCAAGTCAGACGTAATGGATAGTAAATATTTTGTCTAAGGCCCAAGCCAACACGAAAAAACTTTTTCAGTAAAAAGATAGAGAAGGCCCTTGGGCCCCAAAGCCATGAAGAGCCAATTACCCAAATCCCAAATCTCAAATCTCAAAGTCTGAACTTGAGCCCAAGCTCGAGCCGCCCCGGCCCACTGGGCCGCCCGAGGGGGTGTTTGCAAGGGTGTTGGAATAAAAGCCCACCACGTACTCACATACTTACATGCTTCCCACTTACTTATGTTTACAATCAATGATTAAGTGAGAGGGTATCTATCACTTTAAATTCTTAATTCCCTGGTAATGTGGGACTATGTTAGTCCTAAGACAAAAATATAAGCTACCTATACCAAGAGATCATAGGCTCAAACACTCATGGGGTTGGTGGTGGACTAGATATCTCCTCAACTATGGAAAGATCTTTACATAATAATATATACAAAATATATTATTTGGATATCTAGATATTATAATCTTTAGGAGTTGGTAGTGGATTATCCATATTACAATACTCCTCCTTGGATATCCACCATCAACGCGATTATCAATTGCCTCGTTAAAACCGTGCTAGGTAAACTCTATGAGAAAATCCTAGTCGAAGGAAAAAGAGTACAATAAACAAAATATAACTTATAAATGCTTCTCCTGATCAATGCTCCCCCTCAAGTCAAGAGGATTACTAATTTGTTTGATGATTGAGTCGTCGCATGCCAATCCCGTAAACTAATTTTTGAAATGTTGACTTTGGTATGGTCTTGGTGAACAAGTCTATTAAGTTGTCACTTCACCATACTTGCTTGAATTTGATAACTTTCTTCCTTTTTAGCTCGTATGGATAAAATAACATTAAAGGCAAGTACTTAGTTTGATCACCCTTGACGAACCCTTCTTGTACTTGGGCAATGCAGGCCGTATTATCTCATAGATTGTTGTTGGTTTGTCAGTAAAATGTAGTTGACATTTTTCTCTTATATGTTGAATGATTGATCTCAACCATGCATTTTCTGTAGTTGCTTCATGAAGTGCAATTAACTCAGCATGGTTGGAGGAAGTAGCTATCTAATCTTGTTTTGTTGATCTCCAAGATGTAAACACATATCCTGTTTGCGAGTAACCTTTATGAGGATCAAAAAGGTAACTTGCGTTTGCATAACCAATTGGATGGGAATTGCTAGCGACATCAGAAGAATAAAATAAGCCCATATCAGTTGTCCCACGAAGATATTTCAATATAATGCATATATTGATAATAAACTAACAAAAAATATAATATTCGATCTTGTGTTTTGTGCTAGATATAAAAGTGCTCCAATAGAACTTAACTAAGGTACTTCAGGACTGAGAATTTCTTCATATTCAAAATGGATCCTTATCCAAATCTAAAGTCCGAGCAATTATGGGTGTGCAAAGTGGACGTGTTTTGTTCATTCTAAATCATTTTAAGACCCTTTCTGTATATCGAGATTGATGAACTGAAATCCCAGTAGAACCTTGTTCAATTTGCAAACCGAGACAAAGCTTTATACTTCCCAAGTCTTCATTTTAAATTCTTTCTTTAAATAGTTTGTAGTTTCTTTTAATTCTTTAGGGAACCTGATTAAGTTTATGTCACCAACATATACTATTAATATAGCAAATCCATCCACAAATTTCTTAATGAAGACATATGGGAAAATTTGACTATTTTCATTTCCTTCCTTAGTCAAATGCATACTAAGATGTTTATACCACATTCTTTCAAATTGATTCAACCCATATAAAGTACGTCCTTGTTTTATTGATCACATACCCTTTGTCTTTGTTACTTTTGTTGTATTATTAAGCACATCAGGCAATTGGTTTATAGTTTCTTTTAAATGTATTATTTTTTAATCTTATAATCACATTGTGAAGTATTCAGATCCTGATGAGACTGAGTGGATGTATTTCACGTCAATTCATGTCCTTCCTTAGAAACGGGTTGTTCTTTATGATTATTATGGCTTTTACCTCCCCCTAATGGTGGGAAAATTGTCTAATCAAATTGGCAATCTGCCAACCTTGCAATAAAAACATCATCAGTCATTGGCTCATGATGCCTAATTATGGATGAAGATTCAAAACTAATGTATATGCTTAAACGGTGCTGGGGACCCATCTTAGTTTTTTTGGGAGGTAGAATTGGAACATGTACTGCCCAACCAAACTTTCTCAAATGTGATATGTTTGGTTGCCTACTAGTAACAAGCTATGAAGGTGAAAAACTATGATAGGCAGTAGGTTTAAGTTTAACAAAAGATGTAGTATGTAAAATGACATATCCCCAAACATCAACTGATAAATAGATTGCATAAGTAAGGGCCTAGCTATGAGTTGAAGGTGTTTGATAAATGATTATGCTAACCCATTATGTGTGTGTACATGTGGGATAGGGTACTCTACCTCAATACCTAAGAATGTACAATAATCATTAAATGCTTGTGAGATGAATTCAGTAGCATTGCCAAGTCTAATAGGTTTAATATGGTTATTTGGAAACTGATCTAAGTTTAATAATTTGGACCAAAAATTGAGAAAATACAAGATTTCTAGTGGATAATAAGCAAACATATGGCCACCAAGTTGATGCATTAATGAGAACCATAAAATACCTAAATGGGGCACTAGCAGGGTGTCTAGGGCCACAAATTTTACCTTGTATTCTTTGGAGGAAAGCGGGATACCCATTTTTAACCTTTAAAAAAATGGTCTAGTTATAAACTTTCCTGGAGAACAAAGGACACACAATTGATCCTTAGGTAACTTTAAATTGTAATTTACCAATAGATGCTCACAAGATTTGCTAACGATCCGCTTAAACATAGTTTTTTCCTGGATAACCCAAACGGTCATGCCAAATAGTACATATTGTGGGATCATAAATTTTCCGTTTAGCCATATTTGAATGAGACTCAATTACTCCAATGGTGGTGTAATATAAACCTACCGAAAAGCATACAAATTCTTCTAATGTGAGCTTTTTGCTCCCAACATTAGATATGATACATAATGTCTCTTTGTTTCCATTGTTTCAAGTTTCAATATGGTACCTATTTATGCGTATATCCTTAAAACTTAGTAAGTTTCTCTTAAAAGTACATAAATATAACACATTTTTCACATAAATTTGAGTACCATTTGGCAACATGAGGTATGCTCTTCAAGATCCTTCAATTATATTTACTGGCCCAGCTATTATTGATATTTTATGTCTATTAAGTACTGAATTAGAGAAAAAAAAAGATTTCTTCAAAATTATGTGAGCTGTAGCATTATCAACCAAACACATATTCATCTCATATTTGTCTCTTTGCGTATCCATATAAACCTTTAACATTGTCGCACAAGTATAATACAGAATGAAAAACCATAACATGAATAAAATATTAATCAAAATCCATGGTAAAAGTTTCTTGAAAAATATACCATTAAATGTTATACAACCATGATGTTAAAGCTTTATAGTAGTCATTAAAAGTATCACCACATTGTCATCTATCTAGATTATTGTTATTTCTTTTTACTGTAGTGTCTCTTCACATGCTACTAATACTCTTAATTAAGTCTGTTTTCAGATTGGATCAGATCAGAAATGGGGGCGATTGGAAAAATTTCAAATTTTTTCGGAACTGTAAAATCTATTTCGATCCAATCTGATTTTTTTAACTGTAAAAATGGATTCGAATCCAAAAAATTTGGAAAATTTGGAAATCCAAAAAAATTCAGATTAAATTGGAATATTATTCGGATTAAATCAGATCGGAGGGTATTCAGAATAAATCAGACTATTATTCGAATTAAATCAGATTGGAGGGTATTCAGATTTAATTAGAATATTATTCAGATTAAATTGGATAAGAGGGTATTCAAATTAAATCGGAATATTGTTTGGATTAAATCAGATCAGAGGGTATTCAAAATAATCGGATCGAATGTTCAAAAAAATCAGATAAGAAATTTAAGAATAGCTCAAGCATATCCGATTTCGATACAAAATTTTTTGGACAAAAATAGGAAGTCAGATTTTTGGAAACCGAAACTGTAAAAAAGGGTTTCGAAATCGAAAAAATCAGATCAAATTTTAGAAAAAATGAATGTATAAACAAAATACAATTTTTTCTAAAATTTGAGGCAATATGGTAGATAAACAAGATGTTGCATCCTAAAATTTGAGGCAATATTGTTTATCTACCATATTGCCTCGAAATCGAAAGTTTGTTGATGTCATTTTTAATTGTGATGTTTGTTTATAAACAAGATGTTGCATCCTAAAGAAAATCATGTAGAGAGAGGAAAAAAAATCATGAAGAAAAATATTATAAATTTGGCATATAAAGACAAATCATGTATAATAGTCCCATATCCTCATTATGAGATTGATTTTTTCTGTCTTTCTTCGAATACTCGTATATCCTAAAATATTTTATTGTTATTTAGTCTTCGTTCTTATCCTCAAAAACATAGATAAATTAGAACCATCCAACAAGTATGTTAATACTTTGCTTAATGTCAAATCTTGTTCTAAATTTTCTTTAGTAGGCCACAATTATCGTATTTTGTTTATACATCCATAATGTATTAATGATGACATCAACAAACATCACAATTAAAAATGGCATAATTAAAGAAAATATTAGAGGCAATATGGTAAATAATTCTTTTGCCATAATTGTGTTACATGCATAATAATGTAATTATCTTTGTTAATAATTTTGCATATACAACAATGCAATAATATTTTTCATGATTTTGCATTTACAGCAATGTAATAATCGTTGTCTAGACAAATATATCAATATGCAATAATATTGTTCATAATTTTGCATATACAACAATGCATTTATCTTCTCCTATGATTTGCATATACAACAATACATTTATCTTTGTCCATAATACTGCATAATAGCAATACAATAATCTTTATTCATGATTTTTCATATACAACAATGCAATATTCTTTTTCATGATTTTGCATATACAACAATGCAATAATGTATTTTTATGATTTTGTATATACAACAATGCAATATTATTTTTCATGATTTTGCATATACAATAATGCAATAATCTATGCTTACAATTTTGCATATACAACAATGCAATATTCTTTGTCCAATAATTAAAGATCATAATATTTATTATAGTTAAGAATATCAATGAAGAAAAAATAATTTTGGGTTAAAATCATATTGATAATATTGGATGAGATTTAAGTTTACTGTTACCTCTTTTTATGTATCCAATCTTCAACTTCTCTACGCCAAAAGTTTAAGAGCTCGTGCTGATAATATTTTCTTTATTGTCGAGAATAAAAAACACAAGAAAGAGAGATAACTAATTATTATATTAATTGCTCAAATAGAGCTCATATATATAGCGAATACATAAAATCCTATAGAATAATATCTCCTCATCAATATAAAGATCTCTACATAATATTATATACATAATACATTATTTGGATATCTAGATATTAAAATCTCCAGAAGTTGGTAGTGGACTATTCATATACAACACCTAATATTTAATTCTACTATGGGTCTGTTCTCTACATTATAGTGTTAGTGTATATCACTGCTAAAGTTTTACTTCTATGATGAGTTTTGGTGGCAAACAAAAAAAAATGCATAATATTGATCATCAATTGATTAGGGTTTATCATACAGTCATGCGTTGTAAATACATTCTAACATAATCCATAGTTTCAACAAGCCCTCTCCCTGCTCATCATTTCCCCCCTTTCACTCTTCTCCAACCATTATCAAGAAAAATCCATACCAGTAGGGTTATGTTACTAGGAAACGCGTTTCTCACTCTCCCAAACATTTTGTAGGAAACCCGTTTGGGAAACGGGTGTGATTCGGTTTCCCTGAATCGGTAAATTTTTGGGAAACACGACTTGAGACATTTGTGATTCGCGACAATAACAATGATTTTTTTGGGAAACTTAATAACATTGATTTTTTTTTGAAACCTATGTACTCATTAGTTACTAGTCACTAGTCACAATGATTTTTTTGTGGTGTGAGTACAACTTCGTTTCAGATTACAAATACATTTTTGTCACATCATACTAGTACTCATATCCAATTTCCCGAATCACGTAAGAAAAATAATGGACGTTTCCCGTTTATGTTTCATGTATAGTTTCCTTACTCGCTTCACTTTTAAGTAACATAGCGGTAGGGTACACCATGACAAAAGTTGTACCTTTCTGACTTCCCCTCCCCTGCATTTAACCCGCCAAAACCACCAACACAAAAATAAACACCGTGACTAACATAAGCCTTAACACCCCTGAGAAATGACTAAGCACTTCTCTTCGCGATAATCTCCCACTCCGAACAAGATCCTTGCCATGAAGAGGAGGAATCGTCCTCTACTTCATCACCAACATCTGAAGAAGAAGAAGAAAAGGTCTGTAACAACTATAAATCATCATCATTGACACGTTCATCCCCAAACAACATACATAAAATTACAGTGAGCCATGAATCTAAGTTATTAAAAAGTAATAAGTAGTGTTCAAATTAGGTACATTTAGTTCAATACTAGTCAGAAATACAACATAAAGGCAAACTGAAAGCACACAAGATAAAAGTGCGTGAAGTTTGATGGTTAACGTTGCCGGAACGGATATAGCCGTTCTCACCAAACACCGCATGATTTGCCTTTTAAGTCAAAACCCCATGAAAATTTAGTTATTATCAAGTTCTTGAAAAAAATCACTAATAACAGAGATTACCAAATTAGTAATAAAACTCATAATATAAGTACACTCACCAAGTAATGATCGTGGGTACATGTGTAACCTTCTCCCAATCTTCTTCGCCTTTCTCAACTCTGCCATTGAACTTTGTAATGGCCTAATTCCTTAAGCTCGAGATGGCTCAGAATTAGCTCTTACACCAATGTTCTGGTGACAAAAACTAATATAAAATAAGAAATGACATAGGTGATTTAGCATGGAAAACCTCTGAATAGGTAAAAAACTATGACCTCGAGTATAACAACTTTTATTGATTGAGGCTGATATCTTATTACAAGTGATCTTTCAAAATAAAAATACTTGATTATGCAAATAAGAATTTTAGTATTTTAAGAATCTAGAAAATATAGTTTTCTTGGTGATTTTGCATATATTTTTCTGGTCCTTGTCTCTTCAGTTAATCGTCACTTAACCTTTATCGTGCTGAAGTACGTTCTCTGAACTATGTGGTAAGTGGTGAATAATTGAATAACTATTTAGTTCGTGAGAAATAGGTATCTTTAACTTGTTCATGCTTTTCTGCTGTACTTGACCCACGTTCTTCATCAGTTCGTAATGTATGTGTCAATGCTGACTATTTATGTCATATGTAGAATGCGCGAGTCTGATATAGAGGTAGTTCAAATTGAAAATAGTTCAAATTGAGTTAGGTCGACGGATATGTCTCTACAATTGCCCCTTCGCAACTGAAGTCACGAGTGGCTTTGGTTGAGAAAGAATCTGTGGTTATATGGGTTTTGGAAGTTGAAAAGGAAGGAAGTATTAATGTGGATTTGACTGTATGGAAAATTTGTATATCTTTATGGGGGGATCTTTTTGCATTGAATGATGATGGGAATATTGATGTACGCGACGCTTGGGTTTTGAGAGCATTTTCTGTTTAGAATGATGACGCTTGGGAAACATACCTGCACATTTAATATTAGGATCATATAAATAGTACCTGTACTGAGGATTCTGGCAAAGTATATTGTTTGTTATAAAATTCTCTGGAAATCTAGATTGACAATGGTGAAGACCTAGAGAATGGTTTACGAAGAGAAAGATTCTGTTGAGATTTAAAAGTTTAAGTTGAGATATTTTAGCGATCTGTCCTTGGAGATGCCCACTCCCGATCCCTTTCCCGTTCCACCGACGTATCAGGGTATGTCAGAATAAGAAGCGGCTAAAGCCAAAGAAGATTTTTAATGTATGTGGAGATTTCATTACGTTGTCTTAATAGGTGAGCAATATTGGAGGTGTCTCTGCATCCTTACAGAAGATAAGGTTGATGAGATAGATGTGGGGGCCGTTGTAACTGCGGGGCAGTTTCACTGATGTCTTGCGTATGATTGGATTTTAAGGTTGGGCCCTCTTTATCTCCACCAACTCTCTAATGGCAGTGGTTATAGAGGAGGCGACGGTGGTAGTAGAGAGGGGAGACGGAGATTAGAAGTCTGCTTCTGCACCATCATCGTGTTTTGGCTCTGAGAAGACCTTCTGTTAAAGAGTTGATTCAAGCACTAACTCTTTCTGCTTTCATGTCTAGACTTCTTCCAAACCCAGTTTTTGGTTAGAGTAATCTGGTATGAAGGGAGAAGGATGTCTGGTGACTTCCAATGCCTATTTTACTTTAGAAGATTCATTAAGTAAAATATTATTAAAGTTAGATGAACTAAAGGATTTTTTGTTTTGGAGTACCTGAAAGGCTTATTATATGTAAAGTACCTAAAATATTTGTTATTTGTAAAGTACCTAATTTCTGAGTACCTGAAAGGCTTGTTATCTGTTAAGTATCTGAAAGATTTGTTATCTGTAAAGTACTTGTAATTTATATTCAAGTTTAATAAAATTTGGTTATTCAAACTCTTTATTGACATATAGAATAACTCTTGAAATCAAGCTTTGAGTAATTCAAAGATTAACGAATAGAGGATTCAATGTATTATAGAAGATTAGACATACAAAGTATATTATAACAATCGAGCTATAACTATGTGTTTATAACATAAAAGATGTCCAAGAATTTGGTTTCGAACTTAATAACTTAAAATTACTGGGAAAGAGAGAAAGATAATTGTAAAAGATTTAAAATATATAGAAATTAGAAATTCGAGCTTAGGGAGGTCGCTCTGAAATATTAGATTTTAAAAAAAAAGTTCAAGATGGAGTAGGTCGAATTCACCTAGGTCGATGTGGATAGATAAGTTCAAATAATTTTACTTAGGATACTTGGGTTTTCTGTTGTGAAAGAATAGAATATAAATACGAATTATGGGAGATTTGAAGTAATCTAGAAAACTACATAAATAGGCGAAAATGAGCTTTAAATAGGTAGAAGAAAATAAAAATGGTATAGACTCGATCTGAGAGAATTTGTTATACCGCTGAGAGACGGTTGGCGATAAAAATAGTTGAAGTGCGGGAACAGATTTTTGGCTTGTTAGATTATGATGCTAACTTGCCTGTGGCCAAGTATCAGTTTGAAGGTTTAGACTAGATGGGTAGGGAACTTAAGTTAGGACGTCGCTGCTATGAGGAACTTTTATGGGAAGTGATTGTGGAGCCTTCAGCTCGAAAATAGGCTGTAAGATTAATTATTAAAGAAGAGATCAAGTTAGAAGATGTGAGAATTACTGGAGGCAAACTGATCAGGTGTGGTTGCCCAGGACATCTGGGATGTTTCAGGTGTAATTATATATAAGAGAGTGAATTGTATGAGTTCAAATAACTGCTAAAAATATAGTGGGAATGAAATTTGAATCTGTCTTCTTTTGTTGCAAATGTTGTTTGTGACTATTGTGAAAAATAAATTTAAATATTTTTGAAATGTTGAGAGCATTGGAAATGGCGTCAACATTTCTATAAGTAGAAGAAGCAAAAATAGAAAAAGCAGACAACTTTTTATTTTGTCTCTGGTATAATTACAGGGAAAGTTTGATTACGTGTAAGTGTTGAGTCATCATGAATGTGGAGAGGTCTGAGGGAATTTAGGTAAGAGAGATATAAATATATTAAAATATAGGGCAGGGGGAAATGATGGGAAGGTGTTTTCACCGAAAAGGTGTAAGACGTCTGACATTAATTGTGGAAGGGATGCCTCTATCCCAAAACCAAGGGCCGCTTGTACGAGGCCCAATAACTGCCAGTTGTTAGAGAGAGAAAGTATAAATAATGCTTTATCTTCTTCATTTAAATATTTATCAACTTCTAAAAAATTAAAGAACAATGAGAGAGGAGAGAAAAAAAATAGTAGTGAATTTTGTGAGAAATTAATTGAGAGTGATCAACAATCAAAGCGAGAAAGAGTTGCAGAGACTGAGTCACAAAGGTGGTTATATAGCAGTGTGATGAGGGAATAATTTGGCGCTGCGTCAAATTCATATTCTGAAATCAAAGGTTAGTAGATGATTTGTGATACTGTAATTGTTCTTCTTTTAGAATTATTTTTTTGTGGTATTCAAATCTAAAAATTACTATTTATAGCAACCTATAAAAATTTGTTAGATATATTTGTAAAAAAGAGATACGAATGATATACGTATCTGTGTGATGTATATGTAAAAGATAATGATAAAATACCTATAGAGGCCTGATTTCGTAGAGGGGAAACTCGGTTCTTACACCTTGAAGGTTTCCCTCGGCTAGAAACATTGACAAATATATATGACTATAAACAACTAGTTTATTGAACTAACATACTTGCGTGGAGTCCATGAATTGGGTTCTCCACGACCTCTAGCGAGGATTTAAATGATAGATGATATATATTGAGTTAGATGACAGATCAAGAAAGAAGTAGGCTACAGGGTGTTCGAAGGTAATCTTGATGGGGGTTTTAGAGAGAGTTTTTCTAACCCCTTTATAGTGTTTCCTCCCTCCTATTTATAGGAGATAGGAAAGGGGTAATTCACCATGGGAGGTCAGATTACATGTATATCTTTTAAGATAACTGTTCTGTACGTGGAGTCAGTTTTGACACTGTAGTTGTCTAGCAACGCACTTCACTGTTCTATCTGGTGAGTTGGTTGTCAGGTGTGTCTGCCTTCGGCCATATATTACTATAGTCAAAGTTTCTCTGGTGCTGAGTTCTGGTGCTGACCGTATATTTTTGGCTTTAACTATGTAGTTAGCTTCGATGATGCCTTCGATTGTTTGATTTATCTCGGAAGGCTTCGTGGAATTAGTTGTTAGTCTTTTTGGGCCCCAAGTATCAGTCGGGTCGAAGGGATGATATGATATATAGGTTGGACCAGCTCAAGAAGTTTACTGGACTTTGAAGGTCGCCCCAGGTATTTCTATCCATGGGTTTGAGCCTAAGCAAAACATTATGTGGTCGGCCCTAATGCATCCCCGAGTGTCTAGTCTGCCGACCATTCATGCAACTCGGGTTTACTCGAATTGGATCCTTTAAAAACTTTGAGGTCGTCCCCAAGTATCAGTCGGGCTGAAGGGTTGACATAATACTTATGTTTGACCAACTCAAGAAGTTTACTAGAGATCTGGGATGAAGCTCAAAGGAGAAAAATATGTTTATTGATTATGTTATATTTTCATCAGTTGTGAAAGGTGGTGGCCGCAGCCTGTTGTATGAGACTAATTACATCGTATTTCAAGGGTTGGGTAGAGACTCCTCAGCTTCTGTCATCAAATAATATATGCCTTTGTCAGTTTTGTTGTACATGACAAAAGGTCCTTCCTAGGATTCGGCTAACTTGCCGGCATTGTGAGGCTTCGAAGAAGGTGTGACTCGTTTGAAGTACCAAAACTCTAATATCAAAGCTTCGAGGTCGAACCCTTTTGTTGTATGACTTTTTGAGATATATCTGATAACGTTCAAGGTTAGCTATGGCTTGGTCTCTGGTTTTATCGATCCATAACATATTGCACCCAAGTTTGAATTCATTATCTTCGTCGGGAAGGTTGGGGTCGTGTGTGGGCACCTCGAACTGAGTAGGAAACACTACTTTGGTACCATAGGCTAGGAGGAAAGGAGTACAGCCCTTCGCCTTTCTTAGTATGGTGTGGTAGGCCCAGAGTTCATGTTATAATTCTTGAACCCACCGGCCCTTCTCTTTGTCAACACGTTTTTTAATACCATCGACTCTAGTTTTGTTGATTGCTTCGAACTGACCCTTTCCCTACGGGTAGTAAGGGGTAGATGGGGAGAGGATAATGTTGTACTTCTTGAGGAAATTGTTGACCTTGTTCCTTACAAACTGTGGACCGTTGTCGCATCGAATCATGTGGGGGCAACCAAAACGTGTGATGATATTTTCCTATAAGAACTTGACGACATCTTCTTCCCTAGTTTGCCATAGAGGTACGGCTTCGAGCCATTTAGTTAAATAATATATAGCCACTAAAATGTGTTCTCTGCTGCCCGAAGCTTTCGAGAAAGGGCCCACTAAATCAATGGCTCACCACTTGAATTGCCAAGCAACTTGGCTGCAATGGATGTCTTGTGAAGGGATTCGAATGTCGTGGGCGTGGCGTTGGCATTTTTCACAGTACATCGCATACTTTTCAGTTTGTTTCTTCATGATGGGCCAGAATTAACCTTGGGTTACAGCTCAAAGAGCCATAGATCGACCAGTGGTGTGGGCACCGCAGTTGCCTTCGTGGAGTTCAGTAAGCACAGTGGTGGCCTCGCATTGGGAGATACAGCGGAGGTGTATGCCATTTGGGGATTTGTGGTGTAGACCGCTTTTGAGAATGGTGTACCGTCGGCAGTTTTCCAATAACGAACGTTTGGCCTTTGGATTCTCCGGGAGGGTAAAACTGTTGAAGTATACGAGGAAAGGTGTGTGCCAATCTTCGGGATTGAGGTTCTTGCCCCCAGTATTGATGGAATTGACTTCCATCTGATTGATACTTGGGTGTTCGAGTACTTCGATAGTATGGGTTCGGGATTCAGATTGGCCTAGCATGGCGGAAATGTAGGTGAGGGTATCAGCATGTCTGTTTTTGCCTCATGGGTAATGTGTAATCAATGATATTTCAAGGAACCAATCCATGCATTAGCGAACGAGTACGACATACTCTGCCATGCAACCATTTGCCTAATTTTTGCCGGTATACTGTCTCTGAACAAGTTGGGAATTGTTATCACTGCTAGTTTGGGGACACCAAGTTCGAGAGGGATATCGAGACCATGCATCAAAGCTTCATACTCGGCCTCATTGTTGGTACTTTTAAAATTTAGTTTGATAGCCTTTACGATGCTATCGTTGGAAGGTGTAACTAGGGCGATACCTATACCAGAACTGTTTGGTCCTACAGATCCATCGGTGAAGAGATGTCAGCCCGTGTTGGGGTTCCATGGGTCAGTTTGTTAGGGCTGACCTTCAGGTAAATCATTTCCGTGTTCTTTCCAGTCGATGTCTTCGACTAGAAATTCGACAAGAAAATTGACCACTGCCTGTCCCTTGAGATAAACTTGTTTTTCAAAGGTGATATCATGTTAGACGAGGTATACAGACCACTGTTGCACTTGTCTGGACTTATCTATTTTACTGAGGAGTTCTCGAAGAGGGTAACTGGTAATGACGCGTATGTGGTACGTCTTGAAGTATGGTTTTAGCTTTTGGGAGGTATAGATAAGGGTAAGCAATAGACGCTCGAGTTTAGTGTATCATGTTTCGACAGGAATTTAGTATATCTAGTTTAGAGTATGTTGTTCTTTGGTGTTAAGTTCCCTTGCTTTGTGATTCAATTAGGCATGTTCCATATTAGGACACCATGATCTTTTTTGTGATTTTTATGATTTCCATTATTTTCAGGTTTAGGTGAACACCCCATTGAAAATTGTTAGAGGATATACAGGATCTTATAACCATGCCCATCCTCGTTCCTAAGGTTTGGGACTATCTTGAGCTCTGTTTTGTATTTCTGCTTTCTCATATTGAATATATCTGTTTTGTATTTATGTTTTCTCCTATTGAATATATCTGCTTAAACAGGTCTAGAAGGGTTTTAAATTTGATTACTTCACATTGTTCAATACTATCTTTCAACGGCATCCCTTAATGGATAGCTCCTAAGGTATTTAGACCTCACCTTTATTTAACCTTTCGTATTTCTTATCTATCATGGTTAGGAAGTAACTCTAGTCTTCAGCCTATCAAATGAAACTTGCATACTCTTGGCATTATTTTTAGGTGTTGAAAAGTTGCATGGGAAGCTAGATACAGTTTTTGAATGTTAGTTCAAGTTTAAACTATATTTATGAAAGTTTAGATCGCATTTATTCAAGCTTAAACCATATTTGTGCGAGTTCACCACTTAACTACAAGGACAGTATATAGTAGAGATCGTGAAGCAAGTGGAAGGTGGAAGAGTTTGAAGAGTAGTTTTTTCACAATATTGTTTTAAGTTCTATTTGGAGAAACTATATATAAAATTTTGAATGAATATGTTGTATGTACTTCATCATTTTTATAATAAAATGGAATTTATTTTCTTTCATATGGTACTTTCTTTTTATGTTATTCAGCCTTATACAATGCAATTGTCGCAAATCAAGGACAGTGAATACGATGAATTTATTTTAGTTGTTTCATAAATACACTTTCCAGGAGAATTAGTCACAAATTAACAACAAAATTTCTAACCAACCAAAGCCGTCGTAATAGTTATTTTGGGATACTACATTTAAGCAAGTTTGCAACGGTTATGAACTGACACAAATTATCGACGGGGAGAGACCGTGACAAAATTTATGTCTTTACGACGAGACTTTTTTGTCGAAATATATAAACGACGGCTCGTTAACGACGGGAATCACGACGGTCTAAAACCGTCACAAAGAAGCGTTAACGACGATTTTGGCCCATCATAAAATTGAGTTATTCGTATAGTAAAAGTTAACGTGTTTCTCGTTACTGGCATCGATTCAGATGAGGAACGAGTTGATAAAGGTCTTGGTGACTGCGAGATATAAAGTGACTACTTTGCCTTCGACCGGGGTACTGATGATAGGTGGTTGGCCAAGATAAGTTTTGAGTTCAAGAAAAGCTTGTTCCCATTCGGGGGTCCAGTTAATTTTGGGGTTATTTGGCTTTATGGACACCTTGATCACGAAAAAGAGAGAATAGCCAAGCACAAAGGTTAAAGGATTTGGAGATAAAGCGGTTAGGGCGGCTATTTTTGACAGTGACCTTTTGGGCGTCTTTCCTGGTTCGGGGAGAGGGCATATCGACGAGGGATCGAATTTATGTAGGGGCGATCTCGATGACTCGTTTACTAATATGGTCACCCAAAAACTTTCCTCAAGACATGCATAATTATGACATTTTTAATATACCCGAACATGTATTTTAGTCGTCCATTATATTTAATTTTGGGTACTTATGAGCATTTGTTTGATTGTAAGTATTGAAGATGCATATTTGAAACCAAGCTCTTAAAGTCAAGTAAAAGTATCTCCAGTAGTTCATATCACAAAAAGCCAAAGACACAATATATTTGATCTCAAGATTGAAGAAATATATATACAAATATTCTTGGTGAATAAGATCAAAGAATATATTACATCTAAGATCCTTAAAGATATTTTATATTGAAGATATATGCAAAAGTTTCCGTGAAGAAAGACCTCTACATCACTTAAGGAAATTATATGTAAGAATATTAGGTGATTGGTTGTAATATTAGAAGATATTCTTGTGAAAATATTATTTAAAATTTAATGTATTGTTTCTAAATTTAGGTTCATTCTCCTATAAAAGGAACCCTCCCCCCATTGTAATTGGGCATCTCATATTGGAGCAAGTTTAGAAGAAATAAAGTCTTAGTTTTAGTTAATTGTCTCCTGTCTCTTTTATTTTCTTTTGTAAATAGTTAGCTAGTTCATGCAATGATCTTGGGAATGATAGAAGGCTAATCTCTTCTAGCTATGACTAGAAGGAAGCCCTTACCCGAGTAGTAATAGTTATGGTGTAGTTCTAGGATTAGTTCTCTTTTGCAATCTTTTAAAATAACTATAATTTACTTCTAGGCTTAACCATAGCTAGTAAGTGAATTTATACTATTTTGCCAAAATCTGGTGTTATAACCATTAAACCGGATTTTACGGCAAACACGATGACAACTCGTAGGAGAAATTTGACCAAGCTTAACCATAGTTGGAAGAATTTCTCCTACACATCAGATTAAGTTAAACCTAATTTGAGCAAACCTTAAATTCCTAACCATAGATCTAGGATTGACATTTACATCGAAGATGCCCTACACGGGATTTTTGACATGAATAATCCGTCTAGTAAATCTATATAATTACTATTATTGCTTTGGTTGGGCCAAATTCTAGTCGTAGCTATTCTCTTGCCAATTGTTCTTGCTATTTCTTTCTTTTAGATTTATCTCTTATAAAATATAATTCAGCCTAGAAAGTATTTATTTTCCCAAACCTCCCTGTGGATTCGATCCCACTCATCCGTGCTACAATTCGACAGCCGTACTTTGAGCCGGTATTTTACTAGAGGCCCTTAAAACCTCTTATCAGCCACCCCATCACCTATCACAATAGTAGCAGCCTCTTTAGACACCGAATCTTCCACGCCATCTCCAACACCTCCAACAGAAGGATCTACTTCCATCCTTTCTAATCATACACCACCATTGACAGTAGACCCTTCAGGCACAGGAAAGCATTTGTGGGTTATGGGATCATACCCCAAACTCTCAATTAAGATCTTCAAATTTGAGGATGGCTCATACTCCTCATTGAATTGCCCCTGAAAGGTTTCCCTCTGTTCTTCAATTTTTTCCCCTTCTCAGTAAGCTTCGACTCCAGTATCTTGCCCATTTGAGTATTGTTATCACGTTCTGCTTTGAGTTCCCTCGCACATTCAGTTCTGATAGTTAACTTCTTTCACTTTAGCGTATTAACCTCAGACTCTAGCTGTAGGGACTTATCCCTCGATCTTATTCAAAGTCGAGCTCACCCAGTTCAAATTATCTCCATCTCAGGCTCACACATTTTGAAACACTATGTAGTCAACATTCCAACCAGCCCCACGAACTGCTCAAGAACGTGGACGAGCTAAACCCGCAAAACATTATCCAGTCAAAGATACCTATCTCCCATGAACTCGTCAGTTATTTAGTTAACCGCCACTAACCACATCATTCGGAAAATGTGTTCTAGTACGATGAAGAGCTGTGGGGAAGGCCTATATAAAGGAAAAGCTCCAGAAGAGACAAAAACCAGAAAAAATTATACAAACATCTTATTTACGAGATTCAAAACATTTATATAGTTAGAGATCACTTGTAATAAAGATATACGCCTCAAGCAATAAAGATACTTTCACCAAAATCCTTCATACGAGGTCGTGGTTTTTACCTATTTAGAGGCTTTCCACGCTAAAATCACCTGTTTCAGTTCTTACTTTCCATTAGAATATTGTTACAAGTTTATTGGTGTGATAACGAATTCCTAACCATTTTGAGCTTACAGAATTTGGCCATTACATTTGGCGCCATCTGTGGGAAAGATTATATTTCCACGATATCCTAAGGCAGTCTTTCACTACAACTTTTAATTATGGTTTCTTCTAGACGACCGACCGCAGGAACTCAACTCAAAATTTCTGTGGATCCGGGACAGCTCACAGAGTTACGGGCGAATCTCCATGCTGAGACAGAGAAACGTGCCAAACTCAAACTTTAGTTAACAAAGAATCGAGGGCCCCAGGTAAAAGAACTCGATACAGAATGACAAGCTCGTTTGACAGCACTCAAACGGCATGAAGACTAGATGACAGCAATACAGACTGCCCTCGAAGCTTTACAGAATACTCAGCAAGTACCTCCAGCCAGAGGTCATGATCAGCTTCCAGAGACCTCCCACATTTTAGTAAGGGAAAGATTGGGACCTCGGGGAGTCGCCAGTAAAGCTATTTCTAGGAATCTACAGTACGGACTCCAGCCCTCCATCCATTTAGGAGGGGAAATTCAATCAGAAGTCAGTCGAGGCCACCAAATTTCCATCCGTCAGGAGGTTTACTAGATACCTCTACATCAAGTTCCTGTACGAGATCGCTTGAGTAAAGGTACGGGAACTCATCATCCCCAGCTAACACGTCCAGTGATTTAACCAGTACGACATTTTGTCAAAAAAGAACACATGGACCAACGGATTAAGGAGTTGGTCGAGGCATAAGTTCTGGGTACTACCGGAGATACCACGAAGTTTCAAGGAAGCCCGATTGCCAAAGAACTATTCGATATGGAGATACCAAAAGGTTTCTATAGTCCTAAAATTCACAAATACAAAGGTACTGACCTAAATGAGCATATTCAGCAGTACTGTGATTCATTGGGGTTGTACTACAATCTTAACCACATCATCTGCCGTCTGTTCGCCAAAAGACTACAGAAGGAACCACTCCGATGGTTCCATTCTCTTCCTGAGGAATACATCTACACATTTGATCAACCACATAAACAGTTTATCAAGACATATGCTCACAACAGAGACAACGAAGAGAACTTGTATTTTCTTATCGGTCTTAAGCAGTCACATGGAGAAAAGCTCGAAGACTTCTTGAAGAAATTCTTAGAGCTTACAAGAAAAGTAGATAACCTTGACCAAAAAACTGTTGTTACCTCTTTCACCAATGCTCTCCGGCTCGACTGCAAGGCCATTGATAACCTTAACAAACCTGCGACATTAGAGGAGATGATCACTAAAGTCATTGGTTTCGTCGATATGGAGAGGATGATGTCTGTGTGACAAAAGTTTACTAAATCCGTCCTCTCTACCAAAATCTCATCTACAGATCATACCAGCGAACCCAAGGAGAAACAAGGCGATCAGAAATGCACCAAGGGGAACGCTGGATACCCTCAGAAAAGCGGTCCTTAGAGCAAACCTATCCTCCTAAAACTGAACGTCCGAATCACCATAATTTTTCTACTACTATTGAAAGATTCACTCTATCGCGTCTCTCAACCACTGGAGCCCATTGATAATCGACCATTTTTCCTATATCATAAGGTAAATCATCATACTACATATATTTGCAATGCTCTACAGCGGTTGCTCGAATACATTTTTAAGGAGGGACAGATGCTCGAATACATTGTCGATCTGAAGTCATACAAAGATGGCAATTATAAAAAGGAGCTCGGAGTTGTTCATGTCAATAATAGAGCTGATGAGAAGCATCTCTACTATATGTACCTCAGCAACATGATCAAAATTAATTAGATCAGTAATTCCAATAGATCAAAACACAGAAGGCTATCGGAATGCTGTAATCTTACACCTCAAGACAAAGAAGCCAAGCTTCTTCCCGAGTCGAGCAATTGCCGGCTTGGAATCTCCTTTGAAGATTACGATACTAGCCATGTCAAGTTTCCACATCATGATGCATTAGTCATAATTCTCAAGATGATGAAGTTGGACATGCACACAACGATAATCGATACTTGAAGCGGTATTAAAATTCTTTTTCAGAGTACAATCGACTAGATGGGTTTAGCCGACCAAGTAATTCAGAGAGATACCGAAATCAGTAGATTCAATGGCTCCAGGGAGGAACGAGTAGGCAAGATCATCTTACCTATTACCACAGGACCAACCACCATCAACGTCGTTTTCTATGTTATTAATGTCAATTCTCATTATCTCAGGATTATGGGACTCTGTTGGTTGCACAATATAAAAGCAATCGTTTCTACTTATTATCAAGCACTCCGATTCAGACACGATAATGGTATTTACGAGATCAAAGATAGTCAGAAACTCTCTTGAGCTTGTAAAAATACTGTCTCTGCCATCCTAGATACTTCAGACAGATTGGCCGCATAACAATTACAGAAAGTTAATCACCTCAACGATCAACCACCTACAGAGGAGCCCACATAATATATTAACATTGATGGACCTGGAAGAGGTACTTTCATCAGAACTAAGCTGGTTCAGCACGTAAAAGATGCTTTCATTCAGTTCTTACAACTTAATCGAGACATTTTTCCATGGTCTTTCGAAGAAATGCCCGGGATCGATCCGACCATGGCTTGTCACAAGTTTACCATCAATATCAGCGCCACAATGCTCAAACAGAAACAATGACAACTTTTGCCTCATCTTCAAGATGAAGTTAGCACCGAGATTAAGAAATTGATCAAAGTAGGATTCATTCGAGATGCCAAGTATCCGGTCTGGATATCCAATATTGTCGCTGTCCCAAAGAAGAAAGAAAAGGTCCAAGTTTATGTAGATTTCACTGATTTGAACAAACATACTCCTAATGACAGTTTCCCTCTTCCCAACATTCATCAGATCCTCAATTCCACAGCAGGCCATGATCTCCTATCTATGATGGATGCTGCTTCACGGTATAATCAAATTCTATTTTTGCAAGAGGATAAAGAGAAGACAACTTTCATCACCGAAAGAGGTCTTTATTATTACAAAGTCACTTCGGGCTCAAGAACGCAGGTGCCACATATCAGTGATTAATGACTACTATGTTCAAAGCACACCTAGGGAAAATCATTGAAGTCTACATCGATGATCTCTTGTGCGAAAGCCTACAGTCTGACAATCAAATCTGAGATCTCAGCACTATATTCATCATCTATTGATCTTGCAGAATGCATCTCAACCCTGATAAATGTCAATTTGGGGTACATTCTGGCCACCACCTCATCAGCAAGAAGAGGATTGAGGCTGATCCAGATCAAATTCAGGCTCTCCTCGATATGCCTTCTCTAAAAATAATAAAAGACGTTCAGAAAATCGCTGGCAAAATTGCCGCTATCAACCGTTTTGTCTCTAAATCTTCAGACCGCTGCCGTTGGCTATTCCTGTCACTCTGCGGATGTACCAAACGAGGAAATGTTCAGCCAACTGCAGAAGTCCCTTGGACACCAAAATATGAAGTAGCTTTTCAGGATCTTAAAATCTATTTGGGGAGGTCTCCCATAATGAGCACCCTAGTAGGCAATGAGGAACTTATAATCTACCTAGCAGTCACAGATACTTCCCTCAGCTCGATTCTCATTTACCTGGAAGGGAAAATAGAGAAACCAGTCATCTTCATCTGCAAAACCCTCATACCCGCAGAAACAAGGTACTCTAAAATTGATAAACTTCTTCTCACCCTTGTTTACACTTCGCAAAAAATCAAGCACTACTTCCAAGCACATTCAGTCAAAGTTATGACGAATTACCTACTTCGGGAAGTTCTATCTAAGAAAGAAAAATCAAGAAGAGTGCCGCAGTGGTCAGTCAGTTTGGGAGAACATAATATCAAGTTCGAACAACATCATTTCGAAAAAGGTCAGGCCATCACCGATTTTCTCGCAGATTTTCCAGTGGAGGATCTCGAGCGGGAAGAGCACGACTTAGACCTTACCGACGGCACACCAAAGAATCCACCCCCCAAACCATTCGACGAACGTGTTGATCACTACATCAGGGTGGAGGCTTCTTATAATTGGGTCAGCAGAACCCGCAGGGTCGGGAATCGGGATCGTTTTGATTACCCTTCTAATGAAAAAATTGAGAAATTAATCCACTTGGATTTTGAGGCCTTAAATAATGTCATCGAGTATGAAGCTCTCATTCACGGACTCGACCTCGCACTTGAGCTCGATGTCCCCGAATTCTTAGTTTACACAGATTCACTATTCATTGTTCACCGCTACTTAAAGCAATACAAGAAGAATGGAAAGATGATTAAATACACAACCCTCATTGCAGATAGGATGAGTAAGTTTGCAAAAGTGACTCTCGATTATCTTCCTCAATGTAAAAATAGACACGTCGATTCCTTGGCATATCTAGCTGGGGTCTTAGGTACAGAAGCTTGATCTCCAGATTGAAATCATTTCAACCTCCAGCATTGATCGCATTTCTGTATGCACGATCTACACTGGGGGCGATAAAGGGGGAGACAACAATTGGCGAAAGCCTTTCTTAACCTACCTCGGTGTCGACCATAATCATAACGGACCACTTCCAGCAGATCTAAAAGAATGCCGACAGCTGATCAACAACTTGAAGTGCTACATTACTTAACACGGTATGCTATACCACTATTCCGTCACAAGGCCTTACCTTAAGTGCCTCTCCAAATCAAAAGCAGACGACCTGCTCTGCAAATTACATGAAGGAACTTGTGGCTCCCATACCACAGGTAGATCATTAGCAAATAGAGCTATCACTCAAGGAGTATTCTGGCCCGGTATGCGTAAGCAAGCAGAAGAGTACTCCCGCAGATGTGACACCTGCTAAAGATATTGACGTATGATACGCACCCCTGCGCTCAAACTTCATGCAAGTAAGGTTTTCTATCCATTCAAAAGATAGGCACTGGATCTCGTCGGCGAATTCCCTAACTCCCCAGGTAACCATCGCTACCTACTCGTAGCTACCGATTACTTTACAAAATGGGTAGAAGTAATTCTACTATGTCAAACCAGAGAAGAAGATGTCATATCTTTTATTTGGAACCACATAATTACTCAGTTTGGGTGCCCCCACCTAATTCGTATCGATAACGGGCCCCAATTTATGGGAGATAAAGTCTTAACCTTCCTTAACTACCACAATATCATTCACTCACCATCAAATCCATACTACCCTCAAGGCAATGGCCAAGCTGAAATCACCAACAAAGCCATCGTGGATGGATTCAAAAAGTGGCTTCACTCATAGAAAAAAGGAAATTGGGTTCACGAACTGCCTCACGTCCAGTGGGCATACTGAACCACTCCTCGAAAATCTACTGGGTGTACCCCATTCCTCCTTGCTTATGGCACCGAGGCTCTCATTCCTTCTAAAAATTATCATCCAGTTTGGGATCACGAGCTGACTGACGAGAAAAATAAGTTTGAATTGGCTTGCAACCTCAATATGATAGATAAGACCAGGGAACGCGCCGTCGCTAACCTAGGTCAATATCATCATATGCTTGCCATATCGTATAATAACCGAAACAGGATCCGTACTTTCCAAATCAAAGATCTCGTCCTCAGAGAAATTCTTTAACATCGTAAAGAGCCTCACACTGGAAAATTAACCGACAATTAGGAGGGTCCATTCATTATCACAGGTCCCTCAGGCCTAGGATCATACTATCTCATGACAGAAGAGGGAATGCCCATTTCAAATCCTTGGAATACTAGGCGACTAAAACGGTACTATCGTTAAACATCTTACTACTCTATTTATATTTCTTGTTTTTGTTTTTCAATTCCAAAAGTGAGATTCTCATCTCCATCCAATGTAAATTTTAAACTTATCAATGAAAGTTATTTTTACAATATCTTTCTCCTCACAAAATTTAACCACATTCCATAGATAAAAGCATAGATAATACTAGCTTATAATAGATCTTCTCTAAGTTAGATCAAGGATACCACTTAATTTGGCTTCCTCTACAAAATCTCTGCGATTGTAGCAAGTGTAGCAACTTGTTTCATATTAATGACTCTACCAAACAAAAGATAGGTCGAAGGTGATACTAACCTTCATCTACTTCAACTTGTTTGGGTTATTTATAATAGTTGGATCAAAGATATTACTTGGTTTGGATGACTCTACTAAATCTCTGCGATTGTAGCAAATGTAGCAACTTGTTTCATATCAAAGACTCTACCAAACAAAAGATAGGTCGAAGGTGATACTAACCTTCATCTACTTCAACTTGTTTTGGTCATTTATAACGGCTGGATCAAGGATATTACTTGGTTTGGTTAACTCTACTAAATCTCTGTGATTTTAGCAAGTGTAGAAACTTGTTTCACATCAAAGACTCTACCAGGCATAAGATAAGGCAAAGGTCTAGCCTTCATCTCTTTCAATATGTCTACGACATTTCTATAGTTCAAATTAAGTTTCAACTTGGTTTAACTCAACCCATTTCTGCGATTGAAATGAATGTAATAAGTTGTTTTATATCAAAGACCCCACCAAATACAAGATAAGGTAAAAGTCATGCTAGCTTTCATCTATTTCAATGTGTCTGCGACAAATACTATTTATTTTTCAGGACAAATTCATATTAGAAGGGATTATTTTCTGTTGATGGAGTTGTAATAGCATATTTCCCAACATCGACAACTACAAGCCTGAAGATCTTAGTCGAAGGTCCATTACAGACGGTATACAAACATCGAATACTGATCTTGAACATGAGCCTAGTCGAAGGTATCAAAAAGCATTTCAGATGAAACAATGGTAGCAAACATTCTTCTCGATAAAGACTTATCAAAGGCCACTGCAACTTCATAGTTCTCAAAGTACTGTAGCAATTCAGAGATCGATCTTCATACAACTTCATAGTTCTCGATCTTAAGATCTTGAAAATATCTGATCAGCAACCGTAATGCTCATTCAGCCGGCTATTGCGGAAGGTCAACGAAGATCTCCAACTGAACATAAAATCTGGAAATAAGATCACATTGTAACTGCCTGTATCCACTATAATTACAGGCAGGGCTCTTTGAAAATGGTATCGGATTCTTGACACTAAAAAAACTCGCAACCCATGCTTACTCTAAGCTTTGTTTTTTTCTTTACTCTCAGTCCAGAAATTGTAACAGTTATCATGATATTGGATTTTCTCCTAAAGCCCTCTACGAGGTCGTGGTTTTACTCAGGTTAGTCTGGGCTTTCCACGTAAAATTCAGTGTTATAGCTACCAATTACTTCTTTTTCTCTATAAGTATTGGTGAATATTCTCCGTCCAGAAAATCTGCCATTACAATTGGCGTCGTCTGTGGGAATCCACACCTCTTTACCAAACTGAGATTTCAAAAAAAGAAAAAAAAAACTGATGACCAACATGAATCTACGAAGCACCTCCACTCTGAGAAACCAGAAAGTCAATACATACCAGAGACCGTCGACTTGCATGGTCCCGTGGTCGAGTTACAGAAATAGATGGAGCGTGACCGGATTCAAAGAATAGAAGACCAAAATGTTCATGCTCAGGCTCTCCATATTGGAAGGGATGCAAGGCAGAAAGCTTTGGATCAGCAAAGTCGGACGCATCAGAAGGAGATGGAGAATTTGCGTAGAGAAAACGCGTTACCCCCCCGGTTCACAGCAACCACCGTTCGAGAGCTAGCCATAGAGAAGAACAACCAAGGGAAGATCAGACGCGAGTCTCGCGGTCCAGATCAAGAAATTCCGAAGGAGGTTCCCGACATTTTGGGCTTACGTCCTCCTCATCTACCATAGGAAGTCGTCAAACTCGCCAGCATTCTCCACTACCACCGGCGAGACGACCTCTAAGGGAGAGGTTAGGACCTGAGGGACACGACAATTTTGATCCCCATGTACAAGCCGCACTAGCTCAACCACCGTAATACATCACTCTAAATGACTTCAATACCCGGATTCGGGTGATTAATTCAGAAGTACCTGGTCGAATATCTGCGTTAAATAGGATCAAAACAAATCCTATATCTGTGTATCTTGAAGCCATGACCATTCCAGATAATTTCCATATGCTAAAGTTCATCAAGTATGCAGATCTCACCGACCCTCTGACACACGTCCGACATTTCAAAGCTTCGGTAGGATTGTACTCGAAGCTGGATCACATGCTCTGTAGACTTTTTAACATGAGTCTGAAAAAAGAACCCCTCAGGTGGTTTCACACTTTACCTGAAGGTTCTATCCCCACATTCGCTCAGTTATAGTGCCTCTTCGAGTCAAACTACGCTCATGCCAAAGAGAGGGAAATTATAGCGGATTCCCTTTTCTTCTTTGAACAAGGAGAAAAGGAGTCCCTAGCCAACTTCTACAAGCGATTCTTCCAAGAGTCACGGATAATTGGCAATTCTGATCTAAAAATCACCGTTCTTGCATTTACTTTAGCGTTACACTTCGACTCTAAAGTTCGAGAAGAACTGACCCTTCATAAACCTCAAACAGTACCAGAGATGATAAATGTAGTTAACAGCTATATCGAACTCGAAAGGTCGAAGAAAGATAAGATGAAAAGATCTGCCGTAATCCAGTCCTCTGATTCGACACCATTCCAGCCAAAGAAAATAGCCACGACAGGAGAAAAACCACGTGGAAGGAGCAATGATAACAATAGAAGGTGAGAAGAAAAGATAGACAAACCACTTCTAACTCTACATCCTCTGACAACAACTCTTTTGGCTATCTTTACAGTGATCAAGGGTAATGAATTTTATCGAGAAGCTCAGACGATCCCCGACAGACCAGGGCAACCTTTCTGCCTCCACCATAATGTGCACAACCATGAAGCTGAAAAATGTTATTCGCTCATTCTCATCTTCAGCCACATTGCGTCAGCAGGGCAACTCCGAAATTATGTGGTTGATCTCCTAAAATTTCTCAACGAAGAAGCTGCTAGGAATAGTCCTGGCCCAGCTGACGGACAAGGACAAGCTCGACATCTCTACATGATCGAGATAGAAAAAGGGAAAAAGAGTAAACATGATGACCGAATAACGTCCTGTTGCAAAATGACTTCTGAAGACAAATCAGCAAAACTCCTTCCCAGTTCTAGCAAATCAAAACGTTCATACTCCATCTCCTTCGAAAATTGTGACACTAGCCACGTTACATATCCCCACGACGATCCACTTGTCATAATGCTAAAGGTAGGGCAAGATTATTTTCACACGATGCTTGTCGATACCGGAAGCGCCACTAACGTCCTATTCCGAAGAGCAATACAGTTACTAGATCTGACAGATTCTGTGAAAGCTTCAACAATAACTATCTCAGGCTTCAATGGTTTGAAGGAATCTGCCACTGGCGAAATCACCTTGCCCACACAAGAAGGATCGGAAGTTACATTCACCAAATTCTTGGTCATCGACGCTGAGTCCAAATATCTTGGTATTATAGGCCAAAGTTGGCTGCACTCAATAAAAGCAATTCCATCAACTTATCATCTTTCTCTTTGATTCCCAACTGACCATGGTATCTGCGAAATCAAAGGTAGCTAAGCAGTCGCACGAATGTGCGAGAACACCACGGTCAACTCTCACGCTCAAAAACTACTCAAAGCATAGCAGTTACAGTCGGAGTCTCCGGCAATCTTCGAGCAACATGATACTGAAACTGTTGACTCCATCGAGCTTGATGGCCCAGGTCGTCATACATTTATCGGTTTCAAATTATCAATCGAAGAAAAACAAAAATGATTCGGCTCCTCAAAAAGAACGTCGATATCTTTGCATGGTCTTTTCAAGAAATACCGGGAATTGACCCAACTGTCGCATGCTACAAGCTCAACCTCCTGCCTGATACTAAAGCAGTCGTACAAAAACGTCGGAATCTTGCTCCACGACTTCGTGAAGTCTTCAATGAAGAGATTGATAAACTCCTGCGTGTTGGTTTCATTCGGTTAGCCAAGTATCCAAAATGGGTTCCTAATATTGTGGCCGTGCCGAAGAAGAATGGAAAAATCAAAGTCTTTGTCGACTTTACAGAACCAAACAAGTTCATACCAAAGGATAACTTTCCTCTCCCATTTATACCGTAACTCCTCGACTGAGTTGCTGGCCACGAACTTCTTTCTATGATGGATGCAGCCTCAAGTTCCTCTCGCGACAGAAGATCAAGAAAAGACTACTTTTATCACCGAAAGAGGCTTGTACTGCTACACAGTCATGCCATTTGGTTTGATGAACGCCGGGGCAACCTACCAGAGACTTGTTACTCAAATGTTCAAAAACCATTTGGAAAAAAATCATGGAAGTCTACATCGATGACATGATTTGTAAAAGCTTAAAACGCGAAAATCATTTCAATAATCTCCAAACCATCTTCGACATTCTTCCAAATTACCAAATGAAACTCAGCCCTGAAAAATGCCAGTTTGGAGTCACAGCCGACAAATTTCTGGGATATTTAGTCAGCAAAAGAGGTATCGAAATAGATCCTGCACAGATAAAAGCTCTCATGGCAATGCTGTCACCTCGAACAAAGAAAGATGTTCAAAAGTTCGCTGGCAAGATTGCCGCTCTCCACATATTCATTTCAAAATCTTCTGATCGATGTAAACTTCTGTATCTCCTTCTTCGTGGGAATCCCACCTCACATTCCATAAAGAAGCCAAATGAAATTACCTGGACCTCAGACTGTGAGCTAGCCTTTTAAGATCTTAAACAATACTTGGGGCGACCTCTGATCATGAGCACACCAGTTGATGGCGAAACACTTGCTTTGTATCTTTCCACCACAGAAGAATCTATCAGTTCCGTTCTCATTCGAGAAGAAAATGGCATCGAGAAACCAATTTACTTCATCAGTAAAACTCTCGTGCAAGCTGAACGTAATTATACATCAACTGAAAAATAGCTACTCGCATTGGTATATAGTTCGCAGAAACTACGTCCTTACTTTCTGGCTCACCATATCAAGGTAATCACAAAGTACCCTCTGAAGCTTGTCCTCTCAAAAAAAGAAAAATCTCGACGAGTTCAGCAATGGTCCGTTTTCCTCGGAGAGTACGACATATCTTTCGAACCTCAGATTTCTTGTAAAGGACAGGCAGTCGTTGACTTTTTAGCTGACTTTCCAGTCGAAGACCCTGAATAGGAAGAACTCGAAGAAGTACTTGCAGATGATGCAATTGCAGAACCAGATGCCTGGTCGAGAAGTACAGGATGGAGACTCTTCACAGATGGATCGGCAGGACCACGAGGATCCAGGATTGGTATAGTCCTCGTTACGCCATCTAGTCATCGAATCGAGAAAGCAATTAAACTCAAGTTTTATGCCACCGACAATAAAGCCGAATACGAAGCTATCCTTCGTGGATTAGACCTCGCAATTACACTTGGGGAGATAAACATTGTAGTCTATGTCGACTCACTGCTTGTTGCCAATTATTATAATAAAACATTCAAAACCTTGGGCAAAATGGTTGATTATGCAGCTCTAGTTGATGAAAAAATGCTCATCTTCCAATCCTCATCAATCTCCTATCTCCCTCGAGCAAAAAATAGACACGCAGACGCTTTGGCATACGTTGCCGCTATGCTCGAAGACAGTAAAAGTAGACAGCTAGACATCCAAGTTCTTGAACAATCAAGCCTCGATGTTACGACTACTATGCAAATCACTGCTACTAAAGACAAAGACAATTATGACTGGAGAAAACCGTTTCTCGAATACCTCAATTCCAATATTCTACCAAGCAATAAAGAAGAAGCTCGATCACTCCTAGCCAGATGTACACGGTTCATAGTTCAAGATAAAATTCTATACAAAATTACAGGAGGCGGACCCCTCATCGAATGTATTTCTCAGCAGGAAGCCAACTTCAAGATCAAAGAATTACACAAAGGGATATGCGGAACACACATATCAGGTCGTTCTTTAGCACAGCGAGCATTTGCCCAAGGACTATACTGGCCAAAGATAAGACAAGATTGTGAGGATTTCGTCCGCAAGTGCTGCAAATGCCAAATACATGTACAAGACATCAAAAGCCCTGCACTCGACTTGCATATCAGCAATGTTCTTTGGCCATTCAAAAGATGGGGCATCGACATAATTGGTCCTTTTCACCCAGCATCAGGAAATTCCAAGTTCGTCCTTGTCGCTACGGACTATTTCACAAAATGGGTCGAAGCAGTCCCCCTCTGCCACATCGACGAAAATGCAGTTATCAAGTTCCTCTGGGAAAACATTATTACTCGGTTCGGTTGTCCACAAATGATGCGATCAGACAACGACAAACAGTTCATCAGCAACAAAGTTCTTTTGTTCCTCCAGAAGTGCAAAATACTGCTCTCTGCATCAACACCATACTACCCTCAAGGAAACGGTTAAGTAGAAGCCATCAATAAAAGCATCAAGTCTGGGTTACGCAAACGATTAGGCAAGAAAAAAGGAAGATGGGTCGATGAATTACTCAGTGTCCTCTGGGCTTACAGAACTACTCTGCAAACTTTTACTGGCTGCACTCCCTTTATGATGGCCTTTGGTACTAAAGCCGTCATACCCTCTGACTTGGACTTCCCACGCAGTCGGAAGAAAGTGACAGATGAAGAGAACGAGTTAGGATTGCTTTAAAGCCTTAATTGGATTGAGGAAACCCAAGATCAAGCTATCCTAAACTTGGGACGATACCACGATAAACTCAGAAAGGCGTACAACAAAAATGTTCGTAAACGATAATTCGACATAGGCGATCTTGTCCTTCGCCGAATACAAGATAGTACTCGACCCAAGAATTTAGGAAAATTATCCGAAAACTGGGAAGGGCCCTACATCATCAGCGACAAAACAGAATGTGGAACTTACTGGCTGATGACAGAGGATGAAATTCAGCTCGAATACCCCTGGAATGTAGCACATCTCAAATTATTCTATCAATAAGTACTATACCTCTTCGACTTCATTTAATAAAGGTCTTTATTACATTTTTCTCTACAGTCACATCATACAGAATCGTGTTCTCCTTCTTTACTATCACGCAATATCAATGCATACTTTTTAAGTACGCATTAACACTACAACATACATTTCTACAAACCACATCTTTAAGATTGGTTTTTTTTCCAAATTCGGGTATCCCTTCGAGGAGCAACACCTGGTATCGTTCTAGTATTGACCAAAATTTAAACAGTTGGGTCCGGGCTAAACAGTTACTACATTTCTACAAACCACATCTTTAAGATTGGTTTTTTCCAAATCTGGGTATCCCTTCGGGGAGCAACACCTGGTATCGTTCTAGCATTGACCAAACTTTAAACAGTTGGGTCTGGGCTAAATAGTTACTACATTTCTACAAACCACATCTTTAAGATTGATTTTTTCCAAATCCAGGTATCCCTTCGAGGAGCAACACCTGGTATCGTTCTAGCATTGACCACACTTTAAACAGTTGGGTCTGGGCTAAACTCTTACTACATTTATACAAACCAATCTTTAAGATTGGTTTTTCCTAATACAGGTATCCCTTCGAGGAGCAACACCTGGTCTTCGTTCTTATTTGTATTAATAACTACCTTTTCGATACACATTATATATTTGATTCACAATCAAGCACTAACAATTTTTATGAAAATACAAAAACTACTTACTTCGATAAAAAATCTACTGTTAACCAAAATGTATCGACCCCACTGACCATTTTTAGAAACTTTATCAAATCCAAAATTGTCTTAGCCCCACTGGCAACTTGTTACAAAATCCACTTCGATGCAAAAGTACTTACTCGATGGGTAAATCTGAACCAGTTTCTTCGATTGCAACATCATCTGCCAAATCAAACAACACTTTAGCTTTGACACCAGAAGGAACAGTTAACATTGGTTCTTCGACCACATCACACTCCTTTTCAGTATTAGGAGAACCCAACGATGATTCATCCTCTGAATCCATAAAAAGAAGAAAATTCTCCTTAACGAAATTCTTGTAATATTTTTTCCTACGATTCTCATCCTCGTAGTCTCCATCTAGCTGTTTCCTCAGGCTCATAAACTTTCCCAAATAATCTTGCCGATGATTTTCAAGAGCATTATTGCGCTCCTCGTTCGCCGCTTCGATTGCCGCCTTCCTAGTTGCTTCAGAAGCTTCCTTTAACTTCGCGATCTCCTCATCTTTTTCCTTTATGACCACAGCCATTGCAGCTTTCTTCGACTTCTCAGCATCAACCTTATACCTGTTAAGCGTCGAATTTAGTTTTTCTTTCTATTTTATCAATTTCTCTTTTTCCTCCGTCAAGTCTATTTCGAGGATCTGGTACCCCCTTTAACTGATTCGCGATATCCCCGGCACCTATAATGCGCAACCTCTCCTCAGCAATGATTTCCTTAATCTGCAACAGTTTCATACAAGAGGTATTCATATTGGGAACTAAATTCATTAACCTCGGTAAGCAAGATAAATTTCTCACCTTCTTCAAACTCGATTGCCCCTCGCCAAAGAAACTCATTAAGCTATCCAAATTGACCATGCATTCATCTAAACGATCTCCCAGCAATGCTGACCCTACAACAACTGAATCTAAATTTTCCACGATCTCTACTTCAGATTGAACCACATACTTTGGGTCGGAGTAATCCGCACTCTTCTTCTTCGATGCATTTCCAGTTTTCTTCGAGGTACCAGTTCCAGACGCTAGGGGAGGCTTATCAACAGAACTTCAAGATACAAGTTTTTGCCCATCAACAGAGTCTTTCTTTCGAGAAGGCCGCTTTGGATCCTGCAAATCAACCACTGCATCGCTAGGAGCAGCCCTCTACTTCGACACCTTTCTCGAAGGAACATTGCACAATGCCTCTATCTCACTATTTGTATCAGTCAAATATCCAGCCAACGACTAATTTTCCAACGGTAAACCAGCATTGGAACTCCTCTTATTCTCCGCAGACATCTTACCGTCAATAAGCGACACTACTGATCCTGTTGTTCGCAACCTTTCTAAACCAGCCTCCTCGAACAAATTTGACAAACCTTCTTGATCAGCTGCCAACTCGTCGATCCTACCGGTATATCCCTTCCTGAGATTATATAGCCGCTCGTTAACCCTCGAGTTCCTATCAACATCTTTCAGAGCTGAAACATCAAAATTAGAAAGTCAAACAACAGTTAACCAAATTCTCAAAAGTACATATCAGCAGCTATTTACCTAGATGAAAAGCTTTCCTTTTCAAAGGCTCCCCAGGAATACTAACATCGAACTCATAATTTCCTGTTACTAAAAGCCGCTCATCAGAGTACTTCCCACCAGTCGATACCATCTTGTAGAAGAGAGGCCTCTTAGGAAACCTCGCTAAATATCGGTAACTTACTTTAGCCGAATTAACTCTCAAAGTATAGTATACACAAAGGTCATCAACAGTTATCAGAACTTATCCTCTCTCTTGCAATTGACCATTTAGAGCCCCGCATACTCAAAACAAGTCGTATACATTTGGGTTGAATTGCCCAGGGGCCACATCGAAGAAATTTAACAACTTCTTTTGATCAGCCCGCAGAGGCAACTTCAAACCTTTTCTTATCTATTCTCGATGCACCAAAATCCCACCTAGAGGAACATTTTGGTCGCCCATCTCATAAGCATATTCTTCCAGCCTTACTTTTTTTGGAATACAAAATTTTCTTTTAAACCTAAGAATTTCGGACGTTTCTTTGCCCAACCCAAAACTAGCATGTCTACTATCACCCACATCACCCTGACCATCTCGATCACTACATTGGGGCGATTGATCAACATCGGTCTCGGTAACTTCGTCATCAGATACTTCGGCATGACCGGTTTGGGTACTTGCCTGCCCAACACTACCAATTCCCCCTGTACGGTATTGCCAACCTAACTTCTGCACACAAGTGGTTACATCCACTTGCAAAGGAGTAACATGAACGGGATTTTTGGTAATTATGTTCTGAGCATTGAAAATTGGTTCAGCCATTTTTTATGAACCTAAAAATCAGATCTCGGTTTTTCTAAACAAATCAGTTTATAGCATGATATATATCACATACGCTCTATTATTTCGTTTTGAAGATTTATTCCAATCATTTAAATTTACTTATAATAACTTTCTCGGTCTAGAGTTGTCGAGTAATTCTCCAACAATTTATTTCTTACTTACATCTGACATATCTCAAACTTTAAAGTCAATTATTAGTTCACGAGTAAATTGTTTGTAGTTCTCGAACATCGAGATCCTTTTTATCAAATTTTATTATACTAATTAATTTCATTTGCAGCAGTCCATCTTCTCGAAGGAAATAACGGTTATGATTTTCCCGCCAAAATCAAAACAACCTAACCGTTTCAAATTTATAAGTCCTCTAACACTGAAATTACGGCCGTATAACCCATATTCCAGAACTAAAATGCCTAACTCCTTCCATATTACGGCAGCAATGCACCAAAAACAACTTCCATCTTCCGCGCCTTTAATCCCAGCAACACTCCCGCAGCAGTTCCTACATTATCAATTTATCAACCTATATCCAACAACTATTTCCAATCATTTTTATTTCCCGTATTCTAACAGTTTACTCTCCCTTTAACAGACATTTACCTAGTCTGCAACGAGTTTACAAAACAAAATACAAAACTCAATCGAAACAAAAGAAAAACCTATTAGTGTGCAACCTCGCTGCTTCTACGTTCCTCTCCTTAGCAAGTTTTACCCTTTCGATCAACAAATTTATCTCCTTCCTCCCAATTGTAAAGCGAGAGTGAAAAAGCGATTGAACAATTTGTAGAGGCGAAGAAAAAGTTGGTAGGAGTTTAGAGTATGAACTGTCGACCACTGCAGGGCTACTTATAGACCCCATGTGGCAGTTACTTGTAACTACCTCTGACGGTTCGCAATCCCTAACTTTTCGTCTTCACTTATCCTTCTCGACTTCCTCACAATTACACCTTCTCGACAAATTATAACCTACACCTACATTTTCGCAAACAAAAAAAATTACTTCGACTAAATATACTTCGACAAAAACAATATCCTATGTTTGAAACAACATTAAAATTCCTCATTCATTCATTCATTTATTCGAGAAACAGTATACATCTATGTATACCTAGCACCTATTACAAATTTTTCCTTACAGAATCCTTCCTTCCTTTACTAGTGCTTTCGCACGCTGAACAGCCATCGCTTCCCGACCAAGAACATACACCATAGATTGAAGACTATAATGGAAAAGAAAATCCTTTCTCCAAAAGGAAGCTTCTGATTCGTCCATCCCTTCATAATTCACCTCGCATGGAGACAACACTGGAGAACACGGGTCCAAACTACCGTAGTAACGCATCACTAAGGCACGATACATCTCTTCATTACGCTGAGAAACAATCTCTCCCTGGGTCTGACTCCAAGTCTTCGCCATTTTTCCCTGCCTATTTACATCTACAACGTCCGTATTTATAGTCTCTACGGCATTTAATGCTACTAAAAAGTCATTGAAACTATAAATCTTAGTCACATCACTCATTATGACTACAATAGTGGGACCCCCAACACCAAACAATCTTATTCGACACGACTTTCTAGCATACTTCGACATCAAATCACAAAAAAGATCTCGAACAATTTATTTTTATTCATAAACTTCTCAAGTACAGTTTACATTCGACACAAATCTTATTCGATATATAACAAATAAAGTTACTTTTTTTCGATTTATTATACAGTTCGATACAGTTTTTCATGTTTTTCATTCGGCAGACCTACAAAGTTTTGGGAGCTCAATAACTTTTCCTGGCCGCTACAATGCTGACCTTCCAGAAGCAACCTCAGCGACACTGCCCCAGTCTTTTATCTGATGAAAGGGCCACGTCCTTCAACAACTTAATGAATCTTAAGTCACTGAAAGTTGAAGTCAGAAGATGCCTTCTGACAATAACACTGATATTCGCCTGATACCTGCCTTGAGGACTACCTACTTGACCAGCAAGCACCGCTACGACACCGTTTCCAAAACAACAAGATCCAACAACAGCGTCTGCGATAGCGACATTACAGCCAAATCCATCTCTACATATCCACACACAAACCAAAATCTCTTCACTCCGATGCCCCAAACACCTAGAATCACATACCTTACCATCCATGATTCACGCTCTGACCTCCTCACAGCAAAACAACAACATGTGAAATTCAAATGAAAATACAATCACCCCCTCCTTATATTAATAAACTAGCATTTATTACTGCATTTAGTGCTCCCCGAGAACACCATATCTAAGTTCAATGCATCTGCATCGGAAGTTACAAACAACCATTCTTCGAATATCGACAAGTTTTCATATTCTGCAGGTTATTCTCGACAAAAACACAAGTGCTTATGTCGAGAATGGGGCGATTGTAATAGCATATTTCCCAACATCGACAACTACAAGCCTGAAGATCTTAGTCGAAGGTCCATTGCAGACGGTATACAAACATCGAACACTGATCTTGAACATAAGCCTAGTCGAAGGTATCAAAAAGCATTTCAGATGAAACAATGGTAGCAAACATTCTTCTCGATCAAGACTTATCAAAGGCCACTGCAACTTCATAGTTCTCAAAGTACTGTAGCAATTTAGAGATCGACCTTCATACAACTTCATAGTTCTCGATCTTAAGATCTCAAAGATATCTGGTCAACAACCGTAACGCTCATTCAGCTGGCTGTTGCGGAAGGTCCGCGAAGATCTCCAACTGAACATAAAATCCGAAAATAAGATCACATTGTAACTGCCTGTATCCACTATAAATACAGGTAGGACTCTTTGAAAATGGCATCGGACTCTTGACACTAAAAAGAACCTGCAACCCACGCCTACTCCAAGCTTTGTTCTTTTCTTTACTCTCAGTCCAGAAATTGTAACAGTTAGCATGATATTGGATTTTCTCTTTAAACCCTCTACGAGGTCGTGGTTTTACTCAGGTTAGTCTGAGCTTTCCATGTAAAATTCAGTGTTATAGCTACTAATTACTTCTCCTTGTCTATAAGTATTGGCGAATATTCTCTGTCTGGAAAATTTGCCATTACAGGAGTGTCAGCAGTGCTTCCCCCTTCATCAAGAGGTCGAACTTTAAGTTCGCGGATTACAGTAGCTCTACCCGTTTCTATCAGCTCAGGAGTTCAAGGGCCCAAATGGGTTTCCATGACGCCCAGACAGTTCCCTCGATCTATGTTAACGCCGCAAATGCATCTCTTATCTGACAGTCTTTGGAACAAGGTATCTCATTCTGACTCGAGTCTTTTAACTTCCTCCACAAAATATGCAACAATCGACTTTAGCATATCTGAGCGTGGCGCATCAGGTATGACCATTATTGCAAATTTTGCTCTCACCTTCTCGAGGCGTGACACTAACTTAGCATACAAATTCCTTTGTTCAATTATTTCAGTATCGGTCTGAGCATGATAAATTACATTTTCTTCTAATTTTTTTTTTATATTTAGCTGATTCTGCCATGTTTATGGCTTCTAAGTCTACTACACGGGCACGAAGTTTCTCGATTTATGCATTCAACTCTTCCCTAGCCGAAATATCTTTCAATAATTCCTCTTTCCTCTTCATCAGCAATTCCTTTACTTTAATTTCCCCTTCCATAACTTTATTCCTGATAAGAGTAGCATCCAACTTCTGCTGGCATTCCCTCAACTTCACATTTCTTTTCTGGGCATGCCCCTGAATATGAGATACATCACTCTCTAGCTCTCTAATTCGACCAGAGAGACTAACTACATCCCCTCGAACTAGAGAAGCCTTAACATCAGTTCTACTTCCCCCAGAACGTTCTCTAGCCTCGGCTTTCTTGGCACGCGTGATGGCCGGCACCGGCTCAGTCTTTAATCGTGCAACCCTCTCATTTAAATCGATACACTTTTATTGCATTTCCCAGAACTCCATATCCTTGGCGAGTAGAGCTATTTGCAAGTATTCAGCTGTGGCTTCCGAAGCTGATAAATTTTCTCGAGCTACCCTTAGCTCATTGTCTTTTTAATAATGTTTTGTCTCATTCGCTCTAGCTCGTTCCTACAATTCTGAAGATCAGATCGAGATCGTCCCGCTGATCTTTCTAATGCCTGAATACGGTGTTAAGCCATGTTAGCCTGCTTACCCTTAACCGCCAATGCGTCAACCCGACTTTGAAGCCTCTCGGCACGTTCTGTTACCTCCGCTAGCTCTTTTAACCCCTTACCTACTTCGACATCTTTCTCTTCGACCTGAAGAGTAAGGTCGGAAATAGACTAGGTTACCTCCACAAGTTTAAAATATGCCTTTACGTATTAATCTTTTCTATTCTCGTTCGCCTCCCTTATCCTATCGAACTGCTATGCAAATTCCCGATTATACTTGAGTACATCGTTCTCACGAGAGCGAGATGAATCTAATTCGACCTGGGGAATGTAACAATTTTTAGTACAGTACGATTCAGGAAAATATTTGAATATATACGTACTTCATTTCTAAAGATTCTATATGATATCTAAGTCTTCATCTTTACCACTTTAGTGCATTATCAGATAAACGCTTCATGAGGTTTCTTGTGGAGTATAAGGTACATACTTTCGATATACTACACTATATAAATAGCGCTGGATTATTCCATGCACTCTACTAGTGTTATCTGCATTTATATCCTATTTACTTGATAACTTAATGTTGGTATACATACAAGTCAAAAGACCTATTCCGATCTAACCTGCAGCTCCACTTGCACAAAATGCAGGGCTGTAGAGGTCTTTCTTTCCCTGGCAAGTCTGGACTCTAGATCTTTTATTCTGAGACTCATTTCTCTAAGTACCTACAAGAGGTTTATAAAACAAAAGTCAACCTACAGAAGTTTCTTCCCCAAACACAATTCAACAACTTACAAATATTTATACAAACACGTTTCTACCCTACCTTCTCACTATCACCCTCTAGGAGTTCGGCGTCATCCCCTTGGTTGTCGAGCCCCGTCAGACGGGAGACACCATCCAGACCGTCCATGATCCCCACCATTTCTTCTTCCTCCTTATCTTCCTCCTCAACGTAGGTGTCCGCCTTAATGGAACCCACCTCCTCCTCAACCAATCGCCATGGCATGAGAAGCCTTCAGCTGCCTAACTTCATCAGAACATAAGTCCTGGATTGAGCTAATTCCTTTTCCAGCTCGATGTTCATCTTCTTCTGCTCGGATATTTCTTCCTCAATGCCGAGCCAAATCCCCTTAACAAGATGAGCAACCTTCAAAAATTAAATCGATATCAGCGATTAGCTCAAAATACATTAAACAACTCTTTCCTATAAATATAAACTTACCATCCTGCTCGTATCTTCCTCTCCATGAAGTGTCACCAACCTGGCCCTTTCCTCGACCTCTTTGAGGTCATCTACCGTAGAAGATCGCCCCTCAGCGACCTTCTCCCATGACTCCCCCGAGGGTTCGACTCTCATCTTTTTCTCTTTTGCGACCTCAACATTTCCCGTGGTACCAGAGGCTGGAAAGCCTTTAGCATCCATTTTTTGGATATTTTTGAGCTATTTTGCTTGACGTAACAGGATTCGGCTGAACCAAACTGCCTGTTCTAAGAGTCTTGGACAAATTAGTTCAAACCCCCCCCACCGCTCACTTGCCTCTTCCCTTCGTCAGCACCCGCTATCGACCTGGTCGACTGAGCTTTTCAGACCTTTTACAACCTGCAACAACCTTCTTCTTTCTACCCAAGACGAGTCCCTCCAACAAAAATTAGAGCTCAGACTCCTCCTCTGCAACTTCGTCCAACAACGACTATTTCCTCTCCACTTTAGACTTTACACCTGCAATGCACAATAATTTTATTATCAATTACAGTTATCAGTGAAATATAGCAATAATTATATTAATGCATGACTATACTTACTTTATTTTACAAATCAAAACCGAAGGTCTAAAGGTTTTTCGCCATCTCTTTGAAGGCAATTACCCTTCACCCATATGACGCTGTCATTCCAGGTTTAACCTGCTGAGCTCAGATCAAAGAAGCGACACCGAGTTGCGCTTGGACAATCACCCTCCACTGGCCTTATAATTCTTCACCCCATAAAATAACAAAATGTCCTCAGAGGTTATCCTCCTCATTTTTCCCTCTTTTACCCACTTTTCATTCAGATGATCGCACATGGTCATTACCTCCCACATATTCTCGTTCAATTGAATCGAACATGCCCCGATTGCATTCATAATCCCCTTTGCCAAATTGGTAAGGGGAGGACTCAATCCATACTCTAATTGAGATAGGTAACACAAAAAACCTTCTGAGAGGTCACTCCGAACATCCCCATCAATGTAGTATAAGGAGATTGATTCATCTATACCCCTATCTAGTTTTTCCACTTCCAAATCTGCCAATAGATAAAAGTTCTCTTCCCCCTCCGCTACCGTACAACCCCTAAACTGCCTACCAGCATATTATGCACAATTGCCCCACTTCCCTCTTATAGCCGCCTTAGCTTTATAAAGCTCTCTAAAAGCATCAGAACTAGGAGGATAAGATATCAATTGGCCAGGAAAACCTGGGAATTGTTCCAATCCTACTTTCCCCTCTCTATCAGACTGACTCATTCGTCCCACCAGAGGTCAATACCTCGTTAACAGACGAACTACCCATCCCAACAACAATTTCTACAGGCACATTTTCAACCCTACACAAATGCCTCTAACGCTTAACCTACATAAAGGATAAGGTATTTATCATTCTTTCATATATATATATATATATATATATATATATATATATATATATATATATATATATCAATCATTTACGTACAATATATATCTTTAACATATTCAGTATAAACGGCAACATATGCTGCATACATTTTTACTAAGCTTTAGTATCCGAATGAGAATCTATAGTAGCGCCAAGCCTTTCCCTTACGACGCTGCTGTATAGCCACCTATGAGATTCAGTATCTTTCCTCCTCTTCAACCGTTGATCCCCTTTGGATAACTCCTTATCAAATCCCCTAATTTTTCGTCTCTCTATATGTCTGCTCTACAAATTTTTAAAAGTTGAAAAATATTTGATTGGAGACAAAAAAGTACTATTTATCTTATCTCTCTCAAGCGGCTGGTATTTATTCTGCCTCACATGAACTGTCCTCGATTTCAGAACCGAGCCGTCATTTCCACTCTCCATGTCAGGCGTCTTGTACCTTTTCAATAAAACTACCTTTCTATCATTACAACTCCCCTTATTTTTTAACATATTTCTCTCTCCAATTTCCATATCTTTTCCTGACCTTCCCACACTAATGATGACTCACTCTGTACGATGTCAGATTCCTACTTTCTTACTTACAAAATAAAACCAGAAGCTTTAACATTTCCATATTTTTGTTTCTCTGTTCATGTTTATCATACTTATAGTAATTGACATCATTTTCTAAACTACACAAAATTTTAAAATTATTCAAATTATTTGCTAAAACAGTCTCAAAACTGATTTGCACCTATAGAGGATTCGATTGACTTATATCATTTTTGTTATATTCAACAAAAATGTATTATTCATGATAAATACTTTATACAAACATCTATCGCAGCCCTTATAAACTTGACGATGTCATCCAGTCACATTATTTGTCAGTCCTCAGATCTTTGAATTCAATCTCAACTTCAGTAATCAAACTAACCAATCTTTCTCGATCTACTGAATCCCTCACCAATTCACAAAAGCATACCTCATAAAAATAATGGGAATACTCAAGTTCTCTACTTCATATAACTAATCCTTCGAGCTGACCTTCCCTCACTGGTAGCTCAGCATCATTACCAAGTAAACTAAAAATCTTCTCCAGTACTTCAGTAATTTTTATAGCCAATCGTCCTTCCGCGGTACGATAAATCCTCTGAGATCGAGTCCGTACCATATCATCCCTTGTTCTATTTTTTACAGATCATCCTACCCGTATTTATACGTTTATCACACACCTTCCCCTCAAAAATATGATTTTTACCTTGTATCTCGTAACGGAAAACCCATAATCTTGGAATAAGTTATTTAAACTTATCCCCTCACCAATACATACCTTATTTACCATACTCGACCTCATGCTACCAAGAGTTGTACCTTTATCGACTTGTAGAAGCTCGAATTTCCACGATTAGATATTTCCTACAATTTTTCTCCCTTACCTGTTTAAAACACAAATCATACTTATATAACAATGCCATTGTCATTACGTACTCATCCCAGTTCGAGCATCACAATAATAATGTTCTCATTACTTATTAACTCCTATTCATTTTTCACACCCTGCACAATTTAGTTCGATTTTGAAATTTTTTTATATATACAGATTATTGAATGGCAACTTTTATTCATATCGAAAAAATATATTACATAGGATTTACAGATAACAAGTTTTTCAGTACATCGATCTCAGGAATACAACGAAATGTTATCCATCCAGCACCAAGCTTCAGGTACTTTACTGATAATAAATTTTTCCCTGTTTGTTAAAAGCTACAGGTCATTTAGGCACGCCGAGGCATCTACTTCTCCAGTTCTTCTTGCTTCAATAATCTTTCACCCAGATGCAAAACAGGCATTGGAACCAACAAAGAGCTTCCCTCGCATGAGTTTGTTTGAAGTATGGTTGAACTTCAAATTGAAACTATGCAAGCAATAAACTTAGTGCTAGAACCAAATTCTTGAACTAAGAGTCTTCCAAGTGCCAGAATGTGATGAAAATACAGAAGCAGACTCCCACTGGTTGTTTCCCTCCTCCACTACCATCACCCCCTCCTTTAAAACTGCCACCTCTGAAGAGTTAGTAAAGATAAAGAAGGCCTGACCTTAGAATCCATGGTGACATAAGAAATCGGCATATCTGCCCTGAAGATAAACCTATCCCTACATATGATACCCTAACCCTGTCTTCCGCAAGAGTACAAAGACATGCCCACCGATCCTCGCCTGTTAAGACAACGACTTAAAATATCCACTTTTAGTAGAATTCCTCCTCAGCTTCGATCGCTTCCTCTTCCGATAAGCCTTAATAAGTCAGAGGAATAGGAGCGGGTATCGACATCTCCAAGGAATGGTCACCAAAGTATTTCAACTTCAATCTCTGCATTTCTGACATAATATTCTCTTTAAGAACCATCCTCCGAGTCTTCACCATTTCAAAAATAATGTTCAAGTTTCAGAACGTTACGCAAGCAAGCACTGTTTCAAAGATTTGCTACAAGTATTATTTATATAACCTTATATTTATTGTGCATGTATGTTTTCCCAAACGTCATTATTTATTGCAGACGTGACTATTCAATCGCAGCCATCACATACATCCACATCATCATTTACTGCCCATCACTTTCCAATATCGCATAACTTCCATCCAGTCAAACGCTATCATTACTCTATTTAAAATTTCAAAGTTTTCACACATTCTTTCTCAACCAAAGCCACTCGAGACTTCAGTTGCGAGGGGGCAATTACAGGGACTTATCCCTCGATCTCATTCAAAACCGTGCTCACCCAGTTCGAATTATCTCCATCTCAGGCTCACGCATTTTTAAATACTATCCAGTCAGCATTCCAACCAGCCTTACGAACTGCTCAATAACGTGGACCGAACTAAACCCAGAAAACATTATCCTGTCAAAGACACTTGCTCCCACAAACTCGTCAATTATTCAGTCAACCGCCGCTAACCACATTATTCAGAAAATGTGCTCTAGCACGATGAAGAGTTGTGGGGAAGGCTTATATAAAAGAAAAGTTCCATAAGAGACAAAAACCAAAAAAAATTACACAAACTTCTTATTTACGAGATTCAAAGCATTTCTATATTTACAGATCACTTGTAATAAAGATATCCGCCTCAAGCAATAAAGATACTTTCACAAAAATCCTCCATACGAGGTTGTGATTTTTACCTATTCAGAGGTTTTCCACGCTAAAAGCGTCTATTTTAGTTCTTACTTTCCATTAGAATATTATTACAGGTTCATTGGTGTGATAGCGAATTCTTAACCATTTCGAGCTTACGGAATTTGGTCATTACACCAGCGACATCTCGGTCCCTCGAGTGAGCTCCAGAATGTCTAGCTCCTATTTTAGTTTCCTCGTTGTTACCTTCTGGGCATTGGCATAAGCTTGGGCCCAAGCATGTACCTGCTAGTATACTTGAACCATCAGTACTTCTCGAAGCATATCAAATGTTGCAAAAAATTTAGAGTCTCAAAAAATAGCTACCTCATGGAGCGCCTTACTCATCTACTTCGCAGCTTCGTCTGGGCCATTTCCACAAAGAGTAGTCATCGACGCGGCCGTGGCTCGAGCATGATCCTCTAGTTCAGCTTTATGATGCGCTTCGTCAACATCATCTGCTTCATCGGCGCCCAGCTCCTGAGGCCTCTTACGTAAAGTAGTCTTCGGCTGTGGAACGTTCAAAGGTTCGGGAACAACCTTGCCCTTACCCTTATCAGCACGCCTCGGTACCTCGGGCACTACTTCGGCCATACTCAGTAATACAGTCCTTGACCCTCCTTACCCACCCTTGAGAATATAGCTTGTTTTCTGTATCAATCTTACCTTTTCCATTTCTTCGGCCCCTCTTGACGTATCTTCCTCTCCCCTCTTCTTTTGTAGTCTAGAAACAACAGGAACATTCTAAAGTAATGTATTTATCTTCTTTCGCCTCTTCCTTTTGATTCCTAGCTTCCTGCATACCTATTTTATCCACTCCACATCCAAGTCGATCAACTCAGCAATATATCTCCCCGGATATGTCAAAGCTTTGTTACCAGGTTCTGCAAAACAAAACAAAAACATGTTTACCAATCTATTCGATTAATATTTTAAAAATAATCTTTCACTGTCAACTTACTTGGATTATAGACCCTATGTTACAGCTTATAAACATTTTCCCCTTCAGCATTCTTATATTTACCTCGCACTACAACCAATTCTTTATCCCGCCCTCGACCCGTCGAGCACAAATCAAATAGCCATGGTTTATCTGCATGACATTAGATGTGGTACGCAACTACCTTCCTATTGGCTTTCCTCGAGTAGAATGATACAATATCAAACCACTCAATCAAACCCCTCTTCTCATGTCTCTATTATACGTTCATACCATCGACCACCTTCATCATTTCATAGAAGTTACCATTCATCTAGCATAAGGAAACTTTCCAGAAGTTCAAGACCTCCTTCACAAGCCTTCGAAAGGGTAGTTGCATCCCTAATTGAATCTGGCCTCTAAATTCCATAAAACCCTCTCGAGGGATAGCCGTAAACATATACTTAAACCCTACTGCAATTAATACCACCTCTACCTTCGACAATTCTAGCTTAGCCATAAATTGATCAAGTCTCACCTTCTCTTGGGCCAAGACTGACCCTGCAGCTCCCCTCAATCCAGTTAAACTCTTGTTACTATCGCTCTACTCCCCTTCTTCTCTTTCATCCTCTGAAGGCTTGAGACTACCTTCATGTCTCCTTCTCTCTCCTCCCTCCATCTTCTCTTTATCACTCTCCCCATTCACATAAGCCTTATGGTGCCTCTTACATGAAGCACCACCTATTGGTACTGCCACAGCCAGCAGGGTATTTGTTACCACATCAAATACTTCTACGTTGCTGCTCTCACCCATTGAGCTACGACCAGACACACTCGTCTCAATTACCTCGATCTCCTCATCTATTAGCCTCAGCCTCGAAGATTGACAGGTACGCATTATACTCTACAGATAAAGAGGCAAGCAATTAGGTTGATATATTCAACTATTTGATATCATATTTTTTCCTATCCCATGTACATCCCATACTCGAATGTTCGACTACAGCTCTGGTAACCACCTAAATATCCATAATTTCCTACTGGGCCGTACCTCCAACCACTTGGGTTACCCTCTACTTCGGCCAGGCCTTCGCCAATATAAACCCTAACAACAGCTACTCCTTAATACATTCACAGCAGACAAAGCTACAAAGGAGAACTGCAAATACTCTATCTACAAAGAAAGTCAGAAGAGTACCTGCTCATTTGATTAAGACCGTAACAACGATGATCACTTCTCTACTCTGTAACAAGCAACACTTCAACAATGTCGTATGTTTTCTCTCCTTCTCTTTAATTTCTCTCTATGATTGCTTGAGTGTTTGGGTAATAGTTCCTCCCTCACCCCTTTAAATACCTCAGACAAAACTGCCTCGATTTGCCCACTGACATCTTTACCACTCCTCCACTCCCCCTCATTTTTTGGTTGAGCTACATATTTACCATTTTACCCTTTAAACTGCCCACACATGTGTATTACACGCCCCCCCCCCCCCTTCAAATTCTTTTATAAGCCTTTCGAGCCTTTGAGCACCACGCCCAAAACTGACAACTCAAAACCCACCTGACAGATCCACTATTTTCCCATAACTCGTGGAAACATTATGATGACCTGCAGGGCACTCTACCCTAGGAACAGTACCGCTTCTGACATGCCAGCTATTTTGGCTGTCAAGTGTTGCAGCCGAAGCCCATTGACCTTCGGTAAAAGGAAATTTCCAAACCTCTCCGTATCTTGTTCGCGCACCATCGTCCACATTCCACGTAAAACATTCGTCCCTATATACAAAATATTTGAAATGTTGGCCTAAATTTGCCAATTATTCGACTTTACCTCAGTTGCTTATAGTTTTCCAATGGTAGTTCCTAAAAGTTTGACATTTGAAAAAATGTTGTCGCGCCTAAATTACCGTCGACTACTATGTTAGTCACACTTATACACAAACAGTTCAATATCACCAATATTATGTTTGTCTACTATGTTATCGCCTACTGTGTTTGTCACACTTTGACAAATGTTTTAAAACATTCACATTTCATTTGAGAAACTATCCTTACACCAATACAAATAAAAAACAATAACAAAACAAATAACATCAACAGAAAACCAAAATCCTTCTTGACCACCATCCCATGCCTGTACTTTTACCACAACCAAGAAGTCCCTATTTGCAGACAGGGCAATTCTTGCAGAACCCAACCTCCTCGTCATCAACTCGGTCTTCTTCATTTATCAGATCTTTGGCCATACACTGTAAGAAGTAGAACCAGTTACTGGCAAGTAGGTTCATCCATTGCAGTATCCTCGACAAGTGGGCATACAGCATCCCAGATATCGATTCTTCTGACTCTAGTTTGACAAAGTCAGGTATAACCCAATCCAACTCATGGTCTTCGAAGAATTTCTCGATCAGCTCATTCATCTTCTCCACTATCCAACGCTCTCTGGCTTCCATTCTCTTATGATATCTCATATTCGGTGTAGCGCTCATGACTTCAATTACTTAGACTGGAAGATGAGGGTACTCTAAAACTCCCCTCCTACCTCCTATTTATACTTAAATGTCGAAGCATTTAATCCTTCTTTAATCACCACCTGTATTAATCACAGTCTTTTATTACCCTATTCGGAATTGCAACAATCACTCAGTCAAACTTTCCATCTTCCCAAGCCCAATCATTTTCTTAGCATACGCCCTCTACGCCAATTTTTAAGGCACCTGCTGAGAGGGGACAAAATTAGTAGCCTACTCACAGCCTTCTAACACCAATCGAGTACTCGAAGGCCACTTCAAAGTCAATCTAGAGATCCAAAGCCCAGTAAGACGATATCTACATCCACGAAGCCTTCCGAGACTAATCAAACACTCAAAGGAACCATTGAAGCCAACCACTGTAGGTGAAGATAGATTAGCAGCGCATGAAGTACCATAAATAATTTGACCATGGTCGTACTTGGTTGAAGATAAACACGTCAAGCAGCCAGATTACCAGACAGAATAGAGAAACAAGCCGTTCGACAGCTACAGTACCAGGTCCAACAACCACAGTGTAAGAACCAACAACTACAGTATCAAAATTGGTAGCTACAGTGTCAGAATCGACTCCGGGTACAAGTCAGTTGTCCCCGGAGGATATGCATGTAACTTGACCTCCTATGGTGACTCAACCCTTTCTATATTCTATAAATAGGAGGGAAGAGGTACTATGAAGAGGTTAGAAAATCTTTCCCAACAGACCCTACAAGTTTACCTTCGAATACCCTGTAACAATCAAGTTCTCGATACTTCGACTACTTTACATATATAACATTATTCTTAAAAATCCTCACCAAAGGTCGTGGAGTAACCCATTCTAGGACTCCACGTAAGTGTATAATCTCCATAGTAGTCCTTATTATAGATTGTATACTTGAAAGCCCCTGGTCGAAGATAAAACCTATAATGTAAGAGTCTGCTTCACCTCTTCCAAAGCTAGGCCCCTATAGAACATGCCGGTAGGAAGTTTAGAAGTTGTATGGTAGGATCTGGGGATGAATATTTCCTTTTCTTGGCTAATTTAGAGAAGGAGAAATTTGATAAGGGGTTAAACAAATCGATCTCCTTGGAGTATTATGATAGAAATGTCCAAGGCGATCTGGAAGAGGATTTTCTGTGTTACCTATCTCAATTAGAGTACGGGTTGAGTCTGCCCCTTAGAAATCTTGCAAAGGGATTATGAATATCATTGAGGCATGTCCTATTCAGTTGAATGGGAACATGTAAAAGGTAATAAATGTCTGTAAATTTTTAGATAAGTTATGGGATGAGGATGAGGATGAGGTTAAGTGGAAGATATCTCCTGAGGACGTCTTGTAGTTTTATGGCATTAAAAACTATTCTGCAAGTGGAGGGGCATACTTTTTTACGAGTTCGTCTTGACCACTTTTCTTCAATCTAAATTCAACAGGTCAAATATGGAATGATAATGTGATATGGGTGAAGGGTGATTGCCTTCAGAGATATGATAAAGAACCATTGAACTTTTGTGTAAAACTGTAAAGCAGAGTAAGTATAATAACATATAATATTAAAATGTTGGAATTGAATGTTACTCTGTTGTTGATAATACATTATTGTTTGACAGGTCCTACATCGAAGGTAAAAAAGAATAAGTCCCTATTAGACACTGTTGCTCAGGAAGGGACCAAACTCAAGGCTCTGCTAAAAGAATACGATATTAGTAGAAAGAAGTGAGCTAACAGAAGGTCCGAAAAAGTTCAAAAGTCTCAAGCAACAAGGCTAATGACAGGTATTGGTGGCAATTAGAAGAGGAGAACTGATGGTGAGAGTCGAGTAGTTTTTCTAAAAGACTTTGGAGTGGATTTTGCATATGTGCCAGAGTCCACTGCATCGAGTAAATTAACTCAGGCATTTCCAAAGAAGAGGATATTGAAGCGTAGCTCAACCTTCGGTACCACGAGGAGTGGTGAGGTCAAGGGATAGGAGAAGAAGAAAAGGGTAGGTTCTTCTTCTAAACTAATTAGGGCGAAGGTCGCAGAGAATCAATCTGGTAAGGAAAACGAGTTAAAAATGGTAGAGGAAAAGGCGAAGCCTGTAGCTCGCAATGGTGAGGAGGAAATGAGAAAAATGGTAAGTTTGATGATTTGAATATCTTATGAATTATGTTTTGTAGTTTGAGCTAAAAAATGTTGTCGATGACTATGTTGTTTCTGCAAGCTGCTCGTTTGATGAAGGGGATATGCCTTAGGATAGAGGAAAAGAAAGATGAGCTCGAAAATGGGAAGGTTGAGCTCGAGAAGAAGGTAGCTCATTTGAAAACTAATTTACCTAGGGTAGGGAAGCGATTGGACTCCAGCGTGATAGACTTGGGCGCCACCTTCTGAAAATGGGGTACTCCAAAACTGAGGTGAATGACATTATGAAGGATACCTATGTTGAAGAGGAGAAGGTTGAGGATGATGAAGTTGGCATTGTAGGAGGGTTGGATGAAGTTTCACCCCAGACTGTGTGAGATAACGAAGGGGATGATGACGTTAACCCAGAGAATGTGAATGAGAGAGTAGAGTATAATGGTTGACTATTTGGTTATGTGATTATGAGGGGTTTGTGAACTGTAACTGTATGGATCAATGTAGGATAAATTTATGTAGGCTAAGTTATGTTTGTAAACCTTGTTTGCAGGAGTGTAAGGATATGCGCCTCAGAATAAAAGAATTAAAGAATAAGCTTGCTAAGTAGAAAGATGCCTCAACGTTCCTGTTGACTTCGCAAGTGGAGCTACATGTTAGAAAAGAACAATAAATATTTGACTTGTATGCTTCATTACTCTAGAGCTATGAAGTAAAAATTAGAGCGCAGAGATAGACTAAAAACTTGTTATCAGTCTAGGGGAAATGGTACTCAATTGTGTATTGATAATATCAAAGTGTTGAAAAAGTTAGAATATAGAGAATGTGTACCTTAGAATTGGAAGTATATGTTATTGTTTAGTGAATTAGGATCAAACTTCGACCTTAGGTTTAGAAGTAGTTTTACACGATAGATGTCAAAAAATAGAAATTTTGCTAGAAATAAGATATATGTAATGAGTGAGCATCCTAAATTGAACTTGATGTATTGTATCTGTGATGCGTAGGTCGAATTGGAGTCAGCTCATTTGAGCGAAGAAGAGATACGTCAATGTAACCAAGAGTTTGCGGTGGAGTTTGATAGAATGAGAGTGGCAAATGAAGATAGGGAGGATCATATGGTCAAGGTACATTTTAAGTTTGTCAAAGCAACATAAAACGTTGATGACCTCACTAGGAAGATCGAGGAGAAGGATGCCAAAATTAGTAAGGGGCAAAAAGAGCTTGCGGAGACAAAGGAAAAGACAGCAAAATTTAAAAGCTATAATGATGCGCTGATGGTAAAGGGTAAGGAGGCTAACCAGGCTTAATACCATATCCAGGCATTAGAAATGTCAGAGAAAGAGTTGTACCATTTTGTGGCCAGTCTGAAGGACCAAATGATTAACAAAGTGAACAAACAAGAGCAGACTCGAGCTGATTTAGTAAATATAAGAAGCGAACTAGAGTGATTGATGAATAAAATGGCAGAGAAAGATAGCGAGCTGAAGAAAGCTCGAGATGGTCTATCTAACTCTAAATTTGTGGTTGAGAAGTTGATTACAACTTTACATGCTAAAGATATAGAGTTCCAGTTGGTGCAAATAAAATGTGATGAGTTGAATGAGAGGGTGGCACATTTGAAGACCGATTTGGCTCAGGCCAATTCACGCACCAAAAATACTGAGGCTGGAGAGGGATCAAGGAAAAATAAAGGTGATGCCAGGGTTTCCATTATTCAAGGAGATGTGGTTAGCCTATTAGCTTAAATCAGAGAGGTGGAAGGGAATGTAGCTCGTACTCAAGGTTACGCATAAAAAGGGAATGAGCGGCTAAGTGAGTGCCAAAGTAAGCTAGACGCTACTCATGTCAGGGAACAAGAGTTAGAGCGGGTGATCAGAGGTAAGGATATTTTGATAAAGAAAAAAGATAAGTTGATGAAGAAATCTTCTACTGGGGTAAGTGCAGGTAAAGAAAGGGAGCTTGAGGAACTTCGTGCCCAGGTAACAGAATTGTGGACGATAAATCATACTGAGTTAGATAAAGCAGATAAGAAGGCGAGGGAGTATATCAATTTAATGTCTCACGCAGAAAGTCAAATCGAATGACATGAAACACAAAATAAGAGGCCAAAAGAGCACCTTCAAATGGTAAGAGAGAATTTTTTTAAGGCAGTCATGCCCGAGGCATTGCGCTCAGAGATGTTAATGGCAGTGATCACCTATTTTGTAGAGGAGATGAAATGGCTTGAGTTAGTGAGAGATATCTTGCACGACTGTTTGTCAGATAGAGGATGCATTTGTAGAGCTGATATAGATTGAGGAAATTATATGAACTCTATGGAAATGGAGTTAGGTTCTCGACCTGCTAAATTGGTAGAGCAAGGAAGGATTATTATGGCTGTTCAAACTTGAGAATTTATGGCTGATCGTCCTCCTATTGTAGGGGATAGCGTAGTTGACCTCCCAACAGCAGAAAATAATCCTTTGTAGTGGCTGTATATGTAACCTAAAAAAGTATCTGTCGCAGACATATTGAGAGTTGAAAACTAGTTTTACCTTAACTTTATCTTATGTCTGGTAGAGTTCTTTGATTGAAAACTAGTACTACCTTCGTTTTAATTGTAGAGTATGTATAGAGTTCGATCAAAACTAGTATTACCTTTGCTTTAACCGGTATAATATTGTAGCCATATTGAGAAATAAAAGCTAGTTTGACCATTACTTTATCCTATGTCTGGTAGAATTCTTTGATTGAAAACTTGTTTTACCTTCGTTTTAATTGTAGATTATGTATAAATTTTAATCAAAGTTAGTTTTACCTTTGCTTTAACCGGTATAATGTCGCAGTCATATTGAGAGATGAAAGCTAGCTTGACCTTTACTTTATCTTATGTCTGGTAGAGTTCTTTGATTAAAAACTAGTATTACCTTCATTTTAATCACAGAGTATGTATAGAGTTTGATCAAAGTTAGTATTACATTTGCTTTAGCCGGTATAATATCGCAGCCATATTGAGAGATGAAAGCTAGTTTGACCTTTGCTTTATCTTATGTCTGGTAGAGTTCTTTGATTAAAAACTAGTATTACCTTCGTTTTAATCGCAGAGTATGTATAAAGTGCTGTTTGAAAGCTAGTTTTACCTTTGCTTTAACCGGAATAGAGGTCGATTGAAAGCTAGTATTACCTTTGCTTTAATCTATATATTTTTTACGTAAGTAAAGTATTGTGTGGGAAATAAATTGGAAGTTTTTATTGAATAAAATAAAATGTACATTGTATGGAGACAAAAATTTTACTTTTGGAATATAAAGAGTGAGAATTTAAAGTGGAGTAGTGAGGGACTTAATAATAGTACCACTTCAATCGCCTAGTACTCCATGGATTTGAGATATGAATTCTTTTTTTGGTCATGAGCTAATATGATCCCAGGTCAGTGAGACCATTGATTAGGAATGAGCCCTCCCAATTTTCTGCCAGTTTCCCGACATGTGCCTCTTTTCTATGTTGAGGGATTTCTCTGAGGACAAGATCGTCGATTTAGAAAGTATGACTTTAGACTCGTCTGTTGTATGAGTTGGCCAACATATAGTAATATTGACCTAGGTTGGAAATAGCGTGGTCCCTAGTCTTATCAATCCAATTGATGTTGTAGGCCAATTCAAACTCATTTCCTCGTCAGTTAACTTGTGATCTCTGACTGGATGATGATATTCTGTTAGAATGACGTCTTCGGTACCATAGGCGAGGAGGAATGGGGTATAGCCGGTAGATCGACGTAGAGTGGTACAGTATGCCCATAAGACATAAGGATGTTTTCATACCCAGTTTCTTTTTTTCTGTGAGTGAAGCCTTTTCTTGAGTCCATCTACAATGGTTTTGTTGGTAATTTCGGCTTAGCCATTGCCTTGAGGGTAGTAGGGATTGGATGGTGAGTGGATGATGTTGTGTTTGTTGAGGAAAGCTACAACTTTTTCTCTAACGAATTATGAAGCATTATCGATACAAATTTGGTGAGGGCATCCAAACTGAATAATAATGTGTTTCCAGATAACTGAGATGACCTCTTTTTCTCTAGTTCAATAGAGTAGAACTGCTTCTACCCATTTTGTAAAATAATCTGTAACTACGAGTAGGTATCGGTGGTTACCTAGAGAATTAGGTAATTCACCGACAAGATCTAGCACCTATCTTATGAATGGCTAGAACACCTTGCTTCCATGTAATTTAAGCGCAGGGGCGCGGATCATTTATCCATGTCGTTGACATGTATCACATTTGCATGAGTACTCTTCTGCTTGCTTGTATATGCCTGGCCAAAATACTCCTTGTGTAATTGCTCTATTTGTGAGTGATCGACCTGTAGCATGGGAGCCACAAGTCTCTTTATGTAAATCACGGAGCATCTCGTCTGCTTTCTTTATGGAGAGGCACTTGAGGTAAGGCCTCGTGACTGAATGGCGATATAAAAAACTATTATAATTTATCTAGCACTTTGAGTTTTTGATCAGTTATCGGTACACTTTTGGATATGCTAGAAGGGGTTATTTGTATTCGCTGTCGGCGCCAAGGTAGGTAAGGAAGGGCTTTCGCTAATCGTCGTTAACGAAGAGTTGGCACGGAAGAATTAAAAATCCTTTAATCCACGAGGGAAATAAATGCTTTGTTGGTTAAACAAAGGAGAACTGTAAGTAATTAAGAGAAATACTTGATTGATTAATGATTGAATGACTTTTACAATATAAAGCTTGGACTTTTATAGGCTTTCAATCATTAATTTAATTAAACACTACTAAATAAGAAGTTATAGAATTTCTCATATTCCTAATTGAACTCAAATTAAAACCCACTAAAACATTAATTATTTAAGGTTATCAAACCTTCTAATTTCCAAGTCCCTTGACATTCGGATGGATTGGGCTTGTGTTTAGACTTGGCTCGAATAACCTATATGTATGAGTTGATTGGGCTTTGTCTTGGTAATCTACATCATTCTCCCATTGTTGAAAAGAACTCGGCCTCAAGTTTACTAAAGGCAAAACCTCATGAGTATCTCCATGATAGGGATAGAGGTCCGAAACATTGAAAGTGGAAGAAATGCTGTAACTATTGGGTAAATCAATGACATACGCATTATCATTTATTTTCTTAAGAATCTCGCAAGGCCCAATCTTCTTCATCTTCAGCTTATTATAAGTTCCAATCGGAAAATAGTCTTTACGTAAGTGTACCATTACTTTATCCCCAAGCTCTAAAGTATGTAATTGATGATGTCCATCGGCATATTCTTTGTATTTGGCATTGGAAACTTAAATGTTCTTTGTAGTCATCTCATGGATTTCGGCAACTTGATCAAGAAACTTATTAGCCAAAGAACTAACACCCAGAACGTGATGAAGACTTACCAAATCAAGGATATGTTTAGGAACAGCGGTATAAACAATCCGAAAAGGAAAAAAAATCCGATTGTACGAGTTGAAGAAGAATTACATGCAAACATGACATGCGGAAGACACAAGTTCCATTGTCTGGGTTTTGTACCGGAATGAGCTCGAACTAGATTACCCAATGTTCGATTTACCACTTTTATTTGACCGTCAGTTTGTGGATGTGCGGTGCTACTAAACTTCAAAGATGTAGTTAAGCGTTACCAAAGTGTTTGCCAAAAATAACTCAAAAACTTGGTATCCCTATCCGAAGTGTTAGATTGCAAAACGCCGTGGAGATGCATAATTTCCTTGAATGATAAATTAGCAATGTGTACCGCATCATGCATTTTTTTACAAGATATAAAGTGTGCCATTTTAGAATAGTGATCGACGACTATTAAAACTGAATCAACACCACATTGGGTTCGAGGAAGACCCAAAACATAGTCCATAGAAATTTTGGTCCATGGTGATTCAGGGATTAGAAGAGTAGTATAAAGACCCATATTTTGTGCGTGACCTTTGGCTTGTTGACATATGAAATACTTTCGAACAAAATCCACAACATCTTTCTTCAAAGATGGCCATAAATATCGTTCTTCAATCAAGGCAATTGTTTTATCTATACCCAAATGACCCCCAAATCTGCCGCCATGTAACTCCTTGATAACATATTCGCACAAGGAACCTTGAGGAATACAAAGATAAATGCCATTAAAAAGAAAACCATCATATAAGACAAAATCGGCTCCACGTTCTATGGTGTTGGGCTACAAATGCTTTCCAACTTGCTGTTATTTCTTGTACGGATGGCTAGAAAAATACTCTAGAGAAATGCAAGAAGTATAGCTCATATCTCAATGACTTATGGATTACTATGGTGTTCGCAATCTGTCGATGTCTTTAGAACTCGAGAAATACAATCAAATTGAACGAAAGGAAGCTGCCCATTAGAGAGATACAAAATAAGGTTCTAGGAGATGGTAAAAGAGCTATCGGTCAGCTATAAAATGGGGAACACTCCATCCATTTGTAGCTGTAGATGGAATCTGCCGAACATCGGAGAGGTTAAGCTGTGCTGTGATGGCTCAGCATTGGGAAACCCTGGACCGTCCAGGACTGAAGTAGTATATAGAGACTGGGAGGGCAGAGTTTTAGGCATGCTAAATAAAGCAGTGGGTTCAACCACTAACTACTTGGTAGAAGTTCAAGCTATAGTAGACGGGGTAGAAAAAATACTACATAATGGCTGGAACATTTTGTGGATAGTGTCGGACTCCTTGGCAACCATCAAAGCTTTTACTACAAGTAAGATACCCTAGAAGTTCTGAAGCAAGTGGAAGCACCAACTCACATCCATACAATCAATCCGCTTCAACTCAACCTGGAGAAAAACAAATTTCTTGGCAGATACCACGGCTAAGAGAGGCTCCAGAGTTGACCTAACTTTTAAAGAATGGGCTGAGGGTAGACCGAAGTTTTTGACATGAATTGAAGACCCCCATACTAAGTACTTCCGAATTAGCTGATCAAGACATATTCTTGGATTTCAATTTTATTCGAATAGAACTTTTCATGTTCGAATACACTCTTGACTGAGTAATTTTATTCGAATAGAACTTGCTCTATTATATTTGGATAGACTAAAAATTTATTTGAATATACTTTATTTTATTCGAATAGACTAGAGGCGCGATTCAGCTCTTCTTTTGAGTGTCTAAGGGAAAATTTGTCCACGGTTTGTAAGTATCTTGTACTTTTTAATTCAGCATATATAACAAATCTAAACTTTTTGCAAAAAATAGTCCGTACCTCCTTGATTATTATTGCATGCAGCCTGCATCTCCAAAAAATTTGGATTATCCGCATAAGCTCCATGAGATAATCAAAATCAACGATGGAAGCAATAATGGTAATAAGAAGTGATGCACGACCACTCAAAGCACCGGCGACCTTGTTTTGCTTCCCGAATTTATGTTTGATGGAAAAGTTGAATTGCTGAATTTTGGCAATCCAACGAGCATTCATACGGTTTGTATTTGTGTTGCTTTAAAGGTACTTGAGTGCTTCATGATCGGTGCACAATATAAATTCACATTAAAGTAAATAATGCTTCCAATGTTTAAGAACTTGAACCACCGAGTAGATTTCCAATTCATAAGCAGTCCATATTCGGTAAGCATCACATAACTTCTCCCTATAATAGGCAATGGGTCTCCCTTCTTGAGACAAAAGCACACCAACACCAAGAGCGGACGCATCACAATCTACTTCAAATAGTTTAGTAAAATTAGGCATAGCAAGTACGGGAGTCGTGGAAAGTTTTTCTTTATGAATCACAAAACTTTCTTCGGCTTTGGGAGACCAAATGAGACGAGGATGTTTCAAACAATCCATGAGAGGAGAAGCAATAGATGAAAAATTATGCATAAAACGCCGATAAAATGAGGCCAAACCATGGAAAGATTAAACATCAAAGATTTTCTTTGGAGTAGACCACTTGCAAATAGCCTTGACCTTATCCTCATCAACATGAATGCCATTGGCAGAAATGACAAAACCCAAGAAGATAAGACTAGATTGCATAAATATACATTTCTTTAGTTGGATTTGGATAGAGTTTTTGTTGAGAACCTTGAGGACTTGTGATCGATTATTAAGATGATCCTTCTCATCATTGCTATAGATTAAAATGTCATCAAAATAAACCACAACAAACGTTCCCAGAAATGGCTTCAAAACCTCGTTCATTAGCCTCATAAAAGTACTAGGAGCGTTCGACAATCCGAAAGGCATGACGAGCCATTCATATAAGCACTCTTTAGTCTTAAAGGCCATTTTCTACTTATTACCAAGCTGAAGTCAAATTTGATGATATGCACTCTTAAGATCAATTTTGGTGAAGACCTTAAAACCCGTAAGCATGTCAAGCATATCATCGAGACGAGGAATTGGGAAGCGATACCTCACCATAATTTTTTTGATCACTCTACTATCGACGCACATACGCCAAGACCCTTCGTTTTTCAAAACTAAAAGATCCGGAATCGCACATGGACTCATAGATGGAAAAATAAGACATTTCATCAATATATCTTGGACTTGCTCTTGTAAAATAGCATGTTCTTTTGGCTCCATACGGTAATGAGGTAAGTTTGGTAAGATAGCACCTAGAACCAAATTAATATGGTGTTGAATACCCCTCATTGGTGGAAGACAATTCAGGACGTCCGTGGGAAGGATACTTGAAAACTTTTGCAAAAGTATTTCAACTTGAGGTGGAACAATAATGGGGCTTGATGCGTCGTCTTTAGCAACAAGGGCAACACAAATTTTTGCATCCCCAATGTCGTCTTCAATGTCATTTGAGACTAAGAAAACTGTTTTCTCTTTGATGGGAGCATTTGAAGATGCCTTAGACGTCATGGGAGTGAAGAGAAATTTGACACCGTCTTTAGAGAAAGAGTATGTATTTACTCGCTCATTATGATTGATATTCAAATCATATAACCATGGCCTACCAAGAAGAATATGACAAGCATCCATAGTAACCACATCGCACAAAATTTTATCATGATATTTCCCCACGGAGAAAGGAATTCGACATTGTGAAATAACTTTGAATGTACAATCATCCTTAATCTAATAAATAGGATAAGGATTTGGATGAGGAAGAATTTTTAGTCCATAATTCTCAACCGTGGATTGGGAAACGATATTCTCACTAGAACCACCATCAATAATGAACTTTACAATTTTACCTTGTATTGTGCATTGGGAACGAAAAATGTTCTTCCTTTGTGAACTGCCACCTTGTTGGGTAAAAAGAAGTTTGCGCAATATCAAACATTCAAAACCTCCAGTACCATCATACCGCTCAGCATCGTCATCATTGGAGGGAGTAATCTCATTGGACTCTTCTGTAAAAAAGGCTAAAAAGGAAGGATTGTCGTTATGCTCATTAGACACCAGAGGCTCATTCTCATGGTGAGTGAAACCCACCCTAATATTGGCATTGTTTCGAGATGGACAAACATTCGATGTATGACCTTATTGATGACAATGATAACAAAAGTCTTGTCTTGGCTGCACATATGGGTTGTTCGGATTTTATAATATAGGTTTAGGTTGGGTAAGACGAGTTTTTAGAGGAGAGAAGCGATTGGTGGCTGGTGAAAAATTAGTGGTATTTTGGGTAGTGGAACGATTAAAATTAATCGATGAAGGAAGGTTAGAAGATTAGTTGGAATGTGGGGTATTGGATTAATGGGATAAAGAGTACCCACGCTTTGGTGATCGCCCAAAACTAGAAATTCGATTTGTGCCTTCTCAAGAAATTGCCCGCTTTTTGAGCCAATTCAATGGTAGTATCTATTGATGGGATTGTTGACATGGACATCTTGTCTTAAATTTGGAATCGTAAGCCACCAATAAAGCGACTAAGTTGTTGTACTTTATTCTCTCAAACACCATTCTGGACGGATAAATGATAAAAATCATCAAGATATTTGGCTATGGAATGTGTACTTTGTTTTAATTTCCAGAGTTGGTCATACAAGACAACTTCATAATTGGAAGGAAGAAAGCGACGACGTAAATATTTTTTCATTTATGCCCAATTATGAATAGGTAACTTGCCATCTCTACGACGTGCTTCCACAATGCAATCCCACCAAGCGTTGGCACTACCTGTAAGTTTATAGGCTAGAAGAGATGTTTTCTTCTCATCGACAATATTCATGTAGTCAAAGAATTTTTCTACCGTAGATAACCAATCGAGAAAATCTTCCACGTGAAGGTGACCATTAAAAGCCGGAAGATCAACTTTCATTTTGTACTCAAATTGATGAGGTTGTTGGTTGCTATAAGCATGATGATGTGTACGAAAGACACCTGGATCATAAGAGCGGCCGTTAACACCATCAACAAGATTCATATTATCCACGGTTAGGTCATACTCAATTCGAGCTGATAGAGAAAGGTAACCCAGAGTATAATTTGTTTGATTAGTATTCTTTTGCAGACTTTGGTGATGGGGTATAATTTTGTGCTCTTGGTAATGGATAGGTGAAGATGTGAAAGCTTTAAGTTGGTGAGTATTGGAGGGGCCATGATGGGGATATGGTGAATCTTGAGAGGTAGAAATTGTTTGAGAAGATGAAGGGATGGTGGGGGGGGGGGGGGGGGGGGGGGGGGGGGGGGGGTAGTATGGATGGGGAATTGCAATTTTATTGAAGAAAGGTCATGAGATAGTTATTTATATGTTTGGGGTGGGGATAAAAAGGATTGAGGATGATGGGGTGGCACCAACTTGAGTTGTAAGAGCCGCGACGGTGTTACTTAATTACTGAATGGAAGCCTTAATTTTCTCTGCAAAACTTGGGGAGTTCTTCCTTCGTAATATAGTTTCCAAGACTTCCGTCTTGGGTGTGTTCTTCTGATTCAATTCCCGTCATAGTTACAAGCCTACGACCTGCTTTGGTACCACTTAACGAAGAGTTGGCACAGAAGAATTAAAAATCCTCGAATCCACGAGGGAAATAAATGATTTGTTGATTAAACAAAGGAGAAGTATAAGAAATAAAGAGAAATACTTGATTGATTGATGATTGAATGACCTTTACAATATAGAACTTGGCCTTTTATAGGCTTATAATCATTAATTCAATTAAACACCACTAAACAAGAAGTTATAAAACTTCTCATATTCCTAATTGAACTCAAATTAAAACCCACTAAAACATTAATTATTAAAGGTTATCAAACCTTCAAACTTCCATGTCCCTTGACATTCTGATGGATTAGGCTTGTGTTTGGACTTGGCTCGAATGACCCATATGTATGGGTTGATTGGGCTTTATCTTGGTAATCTACATCTGCCGTCCTCCTTTTTATTGCCGAAATACAATTAATATTGGGGGTTGATATCACTTTGATTTGGATATATCTAGATTTTGTACCTAAGACCTCGGCTTGATAAGCCAAGAAATCAGCATATATGTTTTTACCTCGAAGAAGATAATCGAGAGTTACTTTCGCAAACTGGCTTATCCTATCTGCAACAATGGCTACATATTCAATCATCATGCCATTCTTCTTGTATTTCTCAAAGTAATAGTGGATGATGAGTAGAGAATCTGTGTAGACTAAGAGTTCTGGGACGTCAAGCTCAAGTGCGAGGTTGAGTCCATGAATGAGAGCTTCGTATTAGGTGACATCATTGGAGGTTTCAAAATCCAAATAGATTGATTTCTTAATTCTGTCATTGGAAGGGGTAATAAATGCAATTCTAATTCCTGACCCTGCGGGTTCTACTAAACCATATGTAAGAAATCTCTACCCTTTCCTTGTAATCCATTGAACTCGCTCGTCAAATGTTTTGGTGGGTGGATCTTCTGTAATTTTTTTGGCAAGGTCAGGATCGTGCTCCTCCCACTCGAGATCTTCCACAGGAAAATTCGTGAGAAAAATAGTAACAGCCTGATCCTTTTCTGAATGTTATTATTCAAACTTGATATCAAGTTCTCCCAAACTTATTGACCATTGTTGCACTCTTATGGATTTTTCTTACCTGGACAAAACTTCCTGGAGTAGGTAGTTTGTCATGACTTTGATTGAATGAGCTTGGAAGTAGTGCTTAAGTTTTTGTGAAGTATAAACAAGAGTTAGAAGGAGTCTCTCGATTTTAGAATACCTCATTTATGTTAAAGTGAAGGTTTTGCTTATGAAGTAGACTAGCTTCTCGATCTTCCCTTCAAGTTGAATGAGAGCCGATTTGATAGAAGTATCTGCAACTACTAGGTAGATGATCAGTTCCTTATTATCTACTAGGGTGTTCATTATGGGAGACTTCCCCAAATAGGTTTTGAGATCTTGAAAAGCTACCTCGCATTCAGATGTCCAATGGATCTCTGCATTGAGCTAAACTTTTCCTCATTTGGTAAAACCGTGGAGTAGTAGGAATAACCAACGATAACAATCTGAAGATTTTAAAATGAATCGGTTGATAGCAGCAATCTTGCCGGCAAGTTTTTGTACATTTTTCATCGTCTTTAGAGATGGTATGTTGAGGAAAGTTTAAATTTGATCTGGATCGGCCTCAATCCCTTTCTTGTTGATAAGATGACTGAGGAATCGGCCTGAATGTACTCTGAATTGACATTTATCAGGGTTGAGTCGCATCCTGTAAGATCAAAAAATGTTAAATATTGTGTTGAGATCTGTGATGTGGTTGATTAACTATATGCTCTTGCACAAGAGATTATCAATGTAAACTTCCACAAATTTCCCAAGATGTGCTTTAAACTAGTCATCAATCGTTGATAAGTTGTGCATACATTTTTAATTCCGAAGTGCATGACTTTGTAACAATAAAGTCCTCTTTCAATGATGAAAGTGGTATTTTCTTGATCTTCTTCTAAGAGTAGAATCTGATTGTATCTAGAAGTAGCGTCCATCATATATAAGAGTTTGTGACCTGCTGTAGAATCAAGGATTTGATGGATTTTGGGAAAAGGGAATTTGTCATTTGGAGTGTGTTTGTTTAGATCTGTAAAATTTATACAAACTCGGACTTTTCCATTCTTCTTTGAGACAACGACTATGTTGGATATCCAATCTGGATATTTGGCTTCTCGAATGAATCCCATTTTGATTAATTTCTTAATCTACATGTTAACTTCATCTCGAAGGCAAGGTGATAGTTATCGCTATTTTTGTTTGACCGCCGTGGCATTGATGTTGATAGACAATTTATAACATGCCTTGGCCGGATCAACCCTAGACATCTCTTCAAAAGTCTACGCGAAAACATCTCGATTCAGTCGTAAGAATTAAATGAGAGCATCCTTATCGTACTGGACCAGCTTGGTACCTATAAAAGTACCTCTACTAGGTTCATCAATGTTAATGTATTTTGTAGGCTCTTTTGTTGAAGGCTTATCATCAAGGCGATCAGCTTTCTATAATTTCTATGCAGCGTATCTATCTAAAGTATTTAGAATGGCAGAAATAGTATTTTGCAAGCTCAAGAGAGCTTTTGACTACCCTTCATTTCATAGATACCATCATTGTGCTTGAAGCGGAGTACTTGATGATAGGTAAACGATTGTTTCCATGTTATGAATGCAACAGCTGCCCATAATCCTAAAATAGCGAGATTTGTTATTGATGACGCAGAAGATGACGTCGATGGTGGCTGGTCCTGCGGTAATAGGTAAGATAATCTTGCCTACTCACTCTTCTTTAGAACCATTAAATCCACTGATATCGATATCGTTTGGAATAACTTGATTGGCTAACCCCATTTGGTCGATTGTATTTTGAAAAAGAATCTCAATACCGTTTCCAGTATCAATCATCATTGTGTGCATGACAAACTTCTTCATCTGGAGCATTTTGATTAATGCATCATGATGAGAAAATTTTACATGACTAATGTCGCAATCTTTGAATGAGATCCCAAGCTGGCGATTGCTTGACTTAGGTAGAAACTTAGTTTTTTTATCTTGAGGTGTGATATTGCAACATTCTGACAGACTCCTACACTTGAATCAGCAAAAGTTTATGATCTGATGGATTTTGATCATGTTGTTATGGTACATATGGTATAAATATTTCTCCTCAACTTAATTTTTGATCTGGACTACTTTGAGCTGCTTCTTATAGCTGTCATCCTTGTATGATTTCAGGTCGATAATATATTCGTACATCCATCCCTCCTTGAAAATAAATTCCAGCAACCTCTGTAAAGTCTAACAGTTATCAATAGAATAATGGTTTACCTTGTGATGCATGCAGTACGGGCAGCTCTCGATTGGTTCCAATAGTTGAGAGGGACGGTATAACTTATCCTTGGAGAAGATTGGAAAAATTACAGAGATTCGAACATTCATCTTTTGGAGGACCAGTTTGGGTAGTAAACCGCCTTTTTAAGGGTTGCTAGTGTTGCCCATGGAGTACTTTTGATCACCCTGATCCTCCTTTGGTTTAGTGTTTTGATCTACAGATGGACCTTACGTGGTTAGGACGGATTTAGTAGATTTATGCCTTTCGGACGTCATCATTTCTAGGTCGACATAACCACTCACCTTGGTGATCATATTCTCCAAGGTCGCAGGTTTGTTAAGGAAGAGGTGCTCTTTGGCCTTACAGTCGAGCTGGAGCGCGTAGGTGAAAGCAGTAACAGTTGTTTTATGATCGAGATTGTCTACTTTACACGCGAGCTCCAAAAAATTCTTTGTAAGAACCTCAAACTTCTCTCCGTATGACTATTTAAGACTAATAAGATAATATAAATTCTCCTATTTATCTTTGTTGTGAGCATACGTCTTGATGAATTGTTTCTCCAGCTGATCGAATGATAGTATAGAATCTTCAGGTAAAGTATGGAACCACCAGAGCGGTTATATCTGTAGACTTGTTGTGAACAAACGGTAGAGGATGTGGTTGAGATTGGAATGCATCCCCAATGAATCATGGTATTGTTGAATATGCTCCTTTGGATTGGTGCCCTTGTATTTACAAATTTTTGGAGTATGGAAACCTTTCGGTATTTTCATATTGAATAGTTCTTTGGCAATCAGACTTCCTTGTAACTTGGTAAGGTCGTATGTAGTGCCCAAAACTTGTGCTTTGATTAACTTCTTGATGCGTTAATCCATATGTTCTTGTATGCAGGGTTGGCACTGAGGTTTAAGGGGGCCTAAGCGAAGTCCGAAAATGAGGCCCCCCGCCGGGAAAGTTTTTTTTGGTAGCACATTACAAAAATTATTAACAAAGTGAGGACTTGAACCTTTGATCTTGAGATGAGGTGAAACACTTTAAACCAACAAGACAACATCATTTTGTCTTATTTTAGAAAACTTTTATTATATAGTACTAAAACATTTGGAGGCCCCGAATTTACATTACAAATTGGGGGCCCTAGGCCGCCGCCTCTTAGGCCAATAGCTAGGACCAGTCCTGCTTGTGTGACATATTGACGTGTCGATGGAGTGGCTTGACAAGGAGTTGGAAGATTTTGAGTACCGGTACCCTCACTCAAATGATCACGTACAGGAATTCAAGGTTAAGATCGCTGTTCTTCCTCCAGACTTTTAAAAAATTGGTGACCTCTGCTGATTTCGGACTGAACTTACCACCCAAATGAATGGAAGGTTGATGTTCGTGCTAAATATTTCTGGAAATAACTTTGTTGGTGGCTCCTTGAGGTCTCAATCTATCCCGCACAGAAACTCAGGAGGTTTCTGGCACTTGATAGCGATCCCTTGTTGGAGGATCCTGTTGAGTATCCTGCAAAGCTTGTAATACAGTCTACATGGTTGTCATCTGGTCTTCATGTCGATTGAACGCTGTCAAACGAGCTTTTCGCTCGGCTTCGAGCTCATTCTCATGGAGCTCTCGGTCAAGAATTAACTGACGTTCGAGCTCATTAAGCTTATCTGTTTTGGTATGGAGATTCACCCGTAGTTCTGTAAGTTGCTCTGGCTTAACCGAAAGATTGAGATAGATTCCAGATGTTGGTCGTCTGAAAGTGACCATGATTGAAATTGATCGTAGAGTGAATGCATGCCACAGAATATCATGGAAATGTTTTTTTCCCACAGACGGCGCCAAATATAATGGCCTAATTCTGTAAGCTCGAGATGGCTCAGAATTAGCTCTTACACCAATGTTTTAGTGACAAAACTAATGTAAAATAAGAAATGACACATGTAATTTAGCGTGGAAAATCTTTAAATAAGTAAAAAACCACGACCTCGAGTTGAGGGTTTTAGTAACAGCGACTTTTATTGTTTGAGGCTGATATCTTATTACAAGTGATCTCTCGAACTAGAAATAATTGATCTTGCAAATAAATTTTTTGGTATTTTGGGAATCTAGAAAATATAGTTTTTTAGGTGATTTCTCGTATATTTTTCTGGTTTTTGTCTCTTCTGGAACTTTTTCTTTATATAGGCCTTGTCCGCAGTTCTTTATCGTGCTGAAGCACATTTACCGAATAATGTGGTAAGTGGCGGTTAACTGAGTAACTGTTGAGTTCGTGAGAGACAAGTGTCTTTGACATGTTCATGTTTTTATGTTGTGCTCGACTCACGTTCCGTCTTCCACATTTATTACCTCCAAATCCTCCAAGCCCCAGAGTCGTAAATCTCAAAGCTTAGGGAACCCCCATAAGAGAAGATCATTTCCTTTGAATGGAGTGAACAATTTTATAAACCAAGAAACACAAGGTTTGGAAGTTTTCCAAGTATTGATATGATGTCTCCTCTTATTGTGGGTTCCCCCAAGATAAAGCTGGAGAAGTTGTGTGGGAAATCACAAGGCTCGAGCAGTTTCTCTATGCAAACTCCACTTAAAACCAACTTGTAGAGATTTGTGTGATTTTTGGAGAAAATGCTAAATCATTCTATTGAATTCTTCAACATGTCTTCCTCTGTTTTGTTTGGATACTTATTCAAGCGTAAGCACTCGAGCTTGTCCAAATTAGAGATCCAACTAGAAAGGTCTTCTTCATGTAAGTGTAGCTCACCAGCCAAACCCAATATTTTTTAAGGTTAGTACACTTGTCCCAACCATCTTTCACATGGATCTACTTCTTTATGCTTAGCTGATACAGCGTATGGAGGTTCCTTGAGGTGGACCCCACATCACTGGGTGGATTAAAAACTAATCCACATAGACGCAAGTGTCATAGTTGGTGTAAATTTGACAGCGCATCAGCTTTGACATAAACTCCTAATGCATATCTAAGATCTAAAATTTGTAGGTTTCATAGATTCCTTATGATTGTTGATAAGTCAGAGCCTTCCACATTACTTAACCGCAAGTAACTCAAATGGACTAGTTTTCCCAACAACTTAGGCAAGTTAGGACGCAAGTAAAGAAATAGTACAAATAAGATAAATCAAGCACTCCGTCTCTGAACATTCCAAAAGCATTACTGTTTCGGAATAAAGTTTCAACTATTTTTTGCTCCATTACTCCAAAGTGAAAAAACATGAGAATATGCAGATAAGGACATACATAAATATTGCCCAATTAATTGTTTAAAACTACTGGAAGTACCTGGGTTAGGCTCTGAGTGAATGGCTCCGAAGTTGTAGTATTAGACTCAATTTCAAGGAATCTGGCTTCTTTTGTTTTTGAGATTGACAGATCTCTTAAAAGATCATGAATGCAGAATTTCTTTATGTACTTGGATGGTCTTCTATATGTTATTTGCACGATACACTTACCAGCCAACTCTTCCAAGTACTCTGCGATATTCTCAACTATTTCATTACCACGTTGTACAATGAATCCCTCTGCTATCCACATCTTAATCAATCTCCGCAGATATCTCATAATCTTTGGGGTAAATACCGAGATAAAGGAAATAAGGTTTCAAGTAGGAAGGCAAGTCGTTATAGCTTATAGCTAAAATTTGGGTAGATGGTGTTAAGTCTTGGCTGAGTTGCCAATATATTCTTTCGAGTAAGATTGACCATGCTTTATAATCTTCAAGTTTTCTGATTAAAAATCCTCCTTGTAGGACAATTACAAGAGGTAATCCCTCACATTTCTCAACAATTTTTCTCCCAAGTTCCTCGAGCAGCATTGGAAAAGAACATTTCTTGGAACTTGGAGTGTTATCGTGTACAATGATTACCTTCTTAGTAAACAGATCCCAACTATCGCTATCACTTAAAGGTTTGAGTTCATGTGGAGGACTTACCGGATCAACTTGCAGAGCGACTTCCATGATGCGAGTGGTAATGATGATTCTACTACCATTCTGTGTCTGGGAGAGAAACTTTTAGAACTTTTGAGACATCAGACTTCCAAACATCATCCATGACCCCTGATAGACACGTAATATTTACGTGTGCAACTTCTAAATTTATATTTAACTTGTCATTTATTAATTAAATGTGATACTAATAGTGTTTTTGCTTGTATTTGAAGGAATCGGTCTCATGATAAAGAAGTTGTACATTTTTACAGTTCTCAACAAAGAAAATAATGTAATGCACTCCAGCAGTTTATCATCCCTTGTATTTGTCAGCGAAAATTCCAATGAAGAACATTAAAGAGGCATTGATGGAGATTATCAAGCTATATAATATTGTGCATGGACTAAGGCATGGAGTAAGGGATTTTAAAGCTCTTATATTTTGTGCATAATTGAAGGCATTGTTTAGGAGATTTCTTATTTATGTTGATATTTTGTAACCCCTCCTATACTCTATAAATAGGAGGGGGGTCCCACCCATGAGAGACATCTTGGAGAGTGTAATATCAAAGGTACAAAGCAATACAATTCTTCTTCTTCTTTTCTTTTATTATTGCTATTTTCTTTAAAGCAAGTAATATGACAATGATCAAAGGGATAATCCTCTTAGCCAAGGTTAGAGGGAGCTCCACCCAAATGTAGCCTTAGTATAGGATAACATAGTTTAGCTAGAGTAGTTATTTTCCCCCTCCCTACAATCCTGGCTTGACCATAGCTTGGATTTGAGGGAGTAAATAATCTAAGGAAACCATCTTATTTGACCATTACAAGATGGTTTGGAACATGGAGAAGAGAACATAACCCGTTCTTATCAACCGGACCATGGTTGAGTAAGGTAGCTTATGAGCAATTTCCAATGATTATTTTCTTATCTCATGATGTATTGCATATACCCGACCAAGGATATGCGATACGGAAATTGGTGACATACTCTAATTAAGTATGTTATCTCCTGGTTACAATGCATGGAGTGGAATCGAACCTTGGTCCTTAGTCCGCCTCCTATCAAAATCTTTTTTTTTTGTTTTCTTCAATTCAAAACCTACTCAAAAACCACTCTTATTGGGTAAAATTAATAGCTCGAAACATAAATCTTATCACAAGTCTCTTGGGATACGACCATGCTTTCCCTTGTACTCAATGGTATACGGTGCGTTTGCGGGTCTTTTCAGACGTCGGTTTATAATTGATCAAGTTTTTGGCACCGTTGCCGAGGACTTGTTGTTAAGATTAGTGGATCAAAGTTAGTTCCACATTAGTTAAAGATGTGGCTTAACACAAGGTTATAAGAAGATATGGACTATTAAATTGCACCGAGGCCTTTCAAATAAAATCCCGCACCTAGCCCATACTAGGTGGTCAAGGTGGGGACAATATTGGTGCAATGCGGGGGCTCGGGCCCCAAAAAATAGTATCAAAGCCGACGGTTCGATTGGGAACATAGTCTACTGTGATTGATGAGTACTCAAATAAAATCCCGCACCTAGCCCATACTAGGTGGTCAAGGTGGGGACAATATTGGTGCAATGCGGGGGCTCGGGCCCCAACAAATAGTATCAAAGCCGACGGTTCGATTGGGAACATAGTCTACTGTGATTGATGAGTACTCAGGGTAGAATATGGATATGCGGAGAAAATACGGCGTTTGGGTGTAGTAGATAAGTTGTTACATATGGATCTTAGGTGAGATAGTGTACTACGGGAACTCAAACCATGGTGAAGATTGTTGGTGGGTGTATGTAATCGTATCGGTGACGGCAGACAGTTGAATACTAACTGAGTTTAATCCAAGGTGGAGATACTAACAGAGTTTGATCCAAGGTGGAGTTTGTTAAGATTGGTGGATCAAAGTTAGTCCTACATTGGTTAAAGATGTGGTCTAACACAAAGATATAAGAAGATACGGACTATTAAATTGCACCAAGGCCTTTTAGATAAAACCTCACACCTAGCCCATAAAAGGTGGTCAAGGTGGGGACAATATTGGTGCAATGCGGGGGCTCGGGCCCCAGCACTTGCAAATGTGCATTTTATTTTTGAGTTGTTTTATTTTAAGCCAATTTTTTCTCTTTTGTTCTCTCTTTTCTATTTTGCACTTTGAATCTCGGAACCCTTGGGTACAAGCAGTAACAGTTGCTTAGTGCTCAACATGGTGAGTGATTTCTTCTAGGGATATTAGGGTACGAGTTGCCAATTTGTTTCAATGTTACTGTGTTTTACACAAAAGTCTAACGTAAGTGAGTGTTGGAAAAGCAAATATGAGATTTCTTATTACAAATTTTGACTCATAACACTCCTCCATGTTCCATATTTGTTTGTAACGTAAGTGCTTTCATAGGAGATTTGTGTTTGTGATAGTTATAAAAATAATGGCAGTACCTCTGCGGTAGCATATTTCCCAGATTCGACAGAGAGAAGCAAACACAGTCCAGAAGATGTCATGTCTGCAACAACAGTTCTCGACCAAGATTTGAAAATAAGAGGCCAACGAACATTAGTCAGGATGTTACGTCTGTGACCACAGTTCTTGACCTACCAAAAGTAGCCATTGTGCTTGGTCAAAAAGAGTTGTTGGAGATCCGCAAAGTTTGCCCACTACCCCTGAAATAAGAAACTATTTTTCTTTTTATAAAATTGCTTGTATCTACTATAAATGCAGGTAGAGATTGAGTTATTCAGATCCTCAACTTTACTATTCGATCATCCTTATGCTCATATCCCACAATAAATTATAATAATTAGCAACTTATTGAATTTTACATCAAAACTCACTTCAAGGTTATAGTGTTTCTCAGCCTTTACTGAGTTTCTACGTAAAATCTTATTTGTTTAAGCTTATTATTGCATCATCCTTACTAAAAGTAATGGCAAAAATTATCTTCCAAGAAAATATGCCATTACAATTGGCACCATCTGTAGGAATACCATACTTTTCTTTACCACTGTGATCTAAGACAGTCCGATGATAAACATGAATATCTGAAGTGTTTCCAATATACTGAGGAACCACGAGATCAACCCGATACTGGAAACTGTCAATTTGTACAGCACAGTGATCGAACTTCAAAAACAAATGGAATCTGACCGAGTCCAAAGGCTTGAAAATTAGTTAATCCATGCCCAAGCTCTTCAAGTTGAAAGAGACGAAAAGAAAAAATCCTGGAGAATTTACGAATAACTCAAGATCGGCTCACTGGCCGTTAAACATCACCTCCTCAAGCCCAAAGTGATCATCACTCCAAGGCAACCCAAAGAGAAAATCAGTCGAGAGAAGAGCGAGTACGAACTTCTCGATCCAGATCAAGAAATCCAGACCCTTCTCGACAGTTTGGACTTACATCCTCATCATCAATAACTCTCAAAAGTTGACGGACACGCCATCAAACTCCACCACCACCACTAAGACAGCCCGTAAGAGACCGACTGGGACTTGAAGGACAAGAAGACTTTGATCCACAGGTAGCGGCTGTACTAATTCCTTGGCCATAATTTATCACCTTGGACGACCTAAAAAATAGGATCCAAGCCATAAACTCTGACATCCCAGGCCGAAGGTCTGCTCTTGATAGAATCGAAACAAATCCCATCTCTCCTCATCTCAAAATCATGCCCATTCCGGATAATTTCTACATGCCAAAATTTAATCAGTATGCAGGTCTCACTGACCCTCTCACCCACGTTCAATACTTCAGAGCTGCAATGGGATTATATTCCAAACTCGGCCACATGGTATGCAGATTATTCAAAATGAGCCTGAAAGAGGAACCTCTCAGATGGTTCCATACTATCCCTGAAGGCTCCATCACTATATTCAGCCAGTTACAGCGCCTTTTCGAATTGAATTATGCCCATACCAAGGAACAAGAAATAACTGTATATTCTTTATTCATCTTTAAGCAGGGTGTGGAAGAAACATTATCGAGTTTTTACAAGTGATTCTTACAGGAAATACGGAAGATTAGGAATTTAAATTCCAATATTGTCGTTTCAACATTCACCTCAGCACGACATATCGACTCCAAAGTTCGAGAAGAACTTACCTTGCACTAGCCTAGAATGGTGATAAAAATGATTGATGTTGTTAATAACTACATCGAATTAGAACGATCCAAGAAGGATAAGATAAAGAGCTCCTCTATCATCCATTCTTATGAAACATTCTCATCTCCACCCCAAAAGTCAACCAATACCAGGGCACGCAAGCAACATAAATGCAGTACCGACAACGCTAGAAGAAGATATAGAAGGCATGATAGACCCATCCTAGTTTTACCTCCTATGATAGCCACTCTCTTTGGTATCTTACCAATGATAAAGGGAGATAAGTTATATCGGGAAGCACAAGCAATTCCTGATATCCCCATCAAACCTTTATGCCAGTATCACAAGGTACATTGCCACGAAATTGACAACCGTTACTCTCTTATTCAAAAAATTTATCGCATTCTACTAGCTGGAAGACTTCACAATTATGTAGTCGACTTTCAGAAGTTCCTCAAAGAAGAAACTAAAAGAAGACGTTGACCAAGAGTAAGGACAAGGGCAGGCTCGTCATCTTTATATGATTGAGATTGAAAAAGAAAAAAAGAGAAAACAAGATGGTAGAATTACATCTTGTTACAAAATGACATCTTTAAATAAGTTGGTAAAACTTTCCCCCAGTTCCAGCAAATCAAAATGTTCGTACCATATTACCTTCGAGGACTGTGACACTAGCCATGTCAAGTACCCTCATGATGACCCTCTGGTCATTATGCTCAAAGTAGGATAAGACTACCTACGCACGCTTCACGTCAATACAGGAAGTGCAATAGATGTTCTGTTAAGAAGGGCAATAGACATTCTGGGACTCAAAGACTAACTGAAAGCTTCGATGACCACCATCATAGGTTTTAACGGTTCAAAAGAATCAGCCACAGGAGAAATCACCCTGCTAGTTTAAGCGCGATCAGAAACTACTTTCATTAAATTCATGGTCATCGATGCTGAGTCTAAATATTTAACAATTTTAGGGCAGAGTTGGCTGTATTCGATCAAGGCAGTATCTTCGACATATCATCTGGCTTTATGTTTTTTAACAGATCACGGAGTCTACAAAATCAAAGGCAGCCAAGCAGTTCCACGTATGTGCGAGAATACCACAACCAACTCTCACACGACAAAACTTTTAAAGGCATAACAACTACAGCAGGAAGTACCCCCCACATTCGAGCAGCATGATACTGAGGTAGTAGATTTTATTGAACACGATGGGCCCAGGCGTAATACTTTCATCCGCTCCAAGCTATCATCCAATACAAAAGAAAGTATTATTCAACCCTTGAAGAAAAATATCAACATTTTTACTTAGTCTTTCCAAGAGATGCACGACATCGTTCCCTCGATCGCATTCTACAAGCTTAATCTCCTTCCAGATAGTAAAGTAGTTGTACAGAAGCGCCAAAATATAGCTCCCCGCCTTCGCAAAGCCGTAAATAAAGAAATTGATAAAATCTTTCGTGTAGGATTTATTTGAAAAGAAAAATATCCAAAATGGGTTTCTAACATAGTGGTGGTCCAAAAGAAGAATGGGAAATCAGAGTTTGTGTTGATTTCATAGAACCCAACAAGTTTATACCAAAAGATAACTTTCCTCTCCCACTGATTCTACAACTCCTCGACTCTGTAGTAGGGTGCGAACTTCTTTTAATGATAGATGTAGCCCCCGGTTATAATCAAGTTCCTCTCGACGAAGAAGATCAGAAAAAAAAACAACTTTTATCACAGAAAGAGGCCTCTACTATTACATAGTAATGCCTTTCGGATTAAAGAATGCAAGAGCCACTTACCAACGGCTTATCACTAAAATGTTGAAAGATCATTTAGGCAAAATCATGGAGGTATTCATCGATAATATGATCTGCAAAATCTTGAAGTGTGAAGATCATTGCAACAACCTCCAAGCCATCTTCGATATCCTTCGTGCCTACCAGATGAAACTCAACCCAAAAAAATGCCAATTCAGTGTCGCATCTGGTAAATTTCTACGATACCTGGTTAGTAAAAGGCAAATCGAAATCGATCAGGCACAAATCAAAGTACTCATGGTAATGCCATCTCCCCGAACCAAAAAAGATGTACAGAAATTTACTGGCAAGAATGCAGCTCTTCACAGGTTCATCTCCAAGTCATTTGATAGATGCAAGCTTCTTTACCTCCTTCTTCAATGGAATCTCACATCACTTTCCTAAAAAATAGACCAAAGAAATCATTTGGACCCTTGACTGTGAATTAGCTTTTTAAGATCTTAAACGATACTCGGGGCACCCTCCTATAATGAGTACTCTAATTAATGGATAAACACTGATAATGTACTTATCAGCAACTGATGATTCCATTAGCTCTGTCCTTATTCGAGAAGACGAAGGTGTGGAAAAATCAATTTACTTCATCAGTAAAAATCTTATGCCTGCTGAGAAAAGATATACAGTGACTGAAAAACAACAACTCGCCTTGGTCCACAGCTCTCAAAAACTATGGCCATATTTTCAAGCTTATAGGGGCCTAGCTTCAGAAGAGGGGAAGCTGACTCTTACACTATGGGTTTTATCTTCGACCAAGAGGTTTGAAGCATGCAATCAATAATAACGAGACCTATTATAGAGATTATACACTTGCGTGGAGGCCTATAATAGGTTGCTCCACGACCTCTGTTAAGGATTTTTAAGAGTACTGTTATATATGTAGAGTAGTCAAAGTATCGAGAATTAGGTTGTTACAGGGTATTCAAAGGTAAACTTGTAAGGTCTGTTGGGAGAGATTTACTAACCCCTACATAGTGCATCTTCCCTCCTATTTTTAGGATATAGAAAGGGCTGAGCCACCATGGGGGGTCAAGTTACATGAATATCCTTCATGGACAACTGACTTGTACTCGGAGTCGGTTCTGAAATTGTAGTTGTCAATTTTAATATTGTAGCTATTGGTTCTGACACTGTGGTTGTTGGATCTGGCACTGTGGCAGTTGGACCTGGCACTGTAGTAGTTGGACCTGGCACTGTGGCAGTTGGACCTAGCACTGTGGCAGTTGGACCTGGCACTATAGTTGTCGAGCAGCTGGTTTCTCTATTTTTTCTGGTGATCTGGCTGCTTGACATGTCTGCCTTCGACCATGTACAACCATGGTCGAACTATTTCTGGTACTGATACGGCGTTCATGCGCTGCTCATTTATCTTCTCCTACAGTGGTTGGCTTCGATGTTTCCTTCGAGTGTTCGATTAGTCTCGGAAGGCTTCGTGGATATAACTATTATCTTAGTGGGCTTCTGATTTCTAGGTAGGCTTCGATGTAGCTTTCGAGTTTTTGATTGTAGCTAGAAGACTGCGAGTAGGCTATTACATTTACCCCCTCTCAGCAGGGGCCTCAGAAATTGGCGTAGAGGGCGCGTATTGAGAAAACGGTTAGGCTTGGGAAGTTGGAAAGTTTGACAGAGTAATTGTCACAATTCCAAGGAAGTTATTAAAACTGCAATTAATGCAGGTGCTGATTAAAGAGGGATTAAATGCATCGGCATTCAAGTATAAATAGGAGGTGGGAGGGGAGTTTTAAAGTACCCTCAACTTCCTATCCAAGTAATCGAAGTCATGAGCGCTACACCGAATACGAGATTTAAGAAGAGAATGGAAGCCAGAGAGCGTCGGATAGAAAAGAAGATGAAAGAGCTGATCGAGAAATTCTTCGGGGACCATGAGTTGGACTGGGTTATGCCTGACTTAGTCAAACTAGAGCCAAAATAACCGATCTCTGGGATGTCGTATGCTCACTGGTGGAGGGTGTTGCAATGGATGAACCCACTTGTCAGCAACCGGTTCTACTTTATACAGTGTATAGCCAAAGTTTTGATAAATAAAGAAGATCGAGTTATTGACGAGGAGGTTGGGCTCTACAAGAATTGCCCTGTCTACAAATAGGGGCTTCTTGGATGTAGTGAAAATGAAGGCGTGGGATGGTGGTGGTTAAGAAGGTTTTTAGTTTTCTATTGATGTTATTTTATTTTTTTGATTGGTTTAAGGACAGTTGCTTAAATGAAATGGGAATGTTTTAAAACAATTCTCGAAGTGTGATATTGAACTGTTTGTGTGTAAGTGTGACAAACACAGTAGACGACGGTAATTTCGGCCCGATAACCCTTTCTCGAATGTCGAACTTTTAGGAACGACCATTAGAAAATTGTAACCAACTAAGGTAAAGTCGAATAATCAAAAATTTTAGGCCGACGTATCGAATATCTTATATGTATGGACGAATGTTCGACGTAGAGGATAGACGATGGTTCGTAGACAAGATCGTGAGAGGTTTGGAAATTTCCTTTTGTCGAAGGTAAATGGGCTTCGGCTGTAGTACCTGACAGCCAAAACAGCTGGCATGTTAGAAGTGGTACTGATTTTAGGGCAGAGGGCCCTGCAGGTCATTATGTTTCCTCGGGTTATGGGAATAGGGTAGAAGCGACAGGTGGGTTTTGAGTTGCCTGTTTTGAGTGTGGTGCTAGAAGGTTCGAAAGGCTTATAAAAGAATTTGAAGGGGGGAGTGTGATACGTGCGTGTAGGCAGTTGAGGGGTAAAATGGTAAATACACATCTCAGCAAAAAAATAAGGGGGAGTGGTGGAGTGTTAATGATGTCAGTGGGGAAACCGAGGCAGTTTTGTCTGAGGTATTTAAAGGGGTAAGGGAGGAACTGTTCCCCAAACACTTAAGCAATCAAGTAATCATAGAGAGAAAATAGAGAGAGAGAGAGAGAGAGAGAGCAGACATACGATATTGTTGAAGTGGAGTTTAGTAGAGAGTAGAGAAGGGATCATCGTTATTGCGGTCTGAATCAGATGAACATGTACTCTTTCAACTTTCTTTGTAGATAGTTTATTTTGCAGTTCTCCTTTGTAGTTTTTTCTGCTGTGAATGTATTGAGGGGTAACTGGTGTTAGGGTTTATGTTGGCGAAGGCCTAGCTGAGTAAGAGGGTAACCCAAGTGGATGGAGGTACGACCTAGTGGGACATTTAGGGATATTGATATGGTGACTAGGGTTGCAGTCGAACCCTCGACTTGGGGTTGGGGAGGGGTAGGAGAAAATATGATTTCGATATGTAATAGTCGAATGTATTGATATAATTGCGTGCCTCTTCTTCTGTAGGGTATAATGCGTACCCGTCAATCATCGAGGCTGAGGCTGGTGATAAAGAGGTCGAGGTAAATGAAACGAGTATGTCTGGTCGTGGCTCAAGGTGTGAGAGTAGCAACATAGAGGTATTAGACGTTGCAACGGATGTCCCTCTAGCTATGGTAGTACCAAAAGTTGGGGCTTCGAGTAAGAGATGCCATAAGACTCGAGTGACTGGGGAGAGTGATGGAGAGGAGAAGGAGAGAGGAGAGGGAAGGGGCACGAATGTAGTGCTGAGCCTTCGGGGGATGAAAGAGAATAAGGGGAGCAGAGTGATAGTAGTGAGAGTTTGATTGGTTCGAGGGAGCTGCGGGGTCAGTCTCGGCTCAAGAGAAGGCAAGACTTAATTGATTTATGGCTAAGTTGGAATTGTCAAAGGTAGGGGTGGTATTAATTGTAGCAGGGTCTGAGCATACGTTCAAGGCTATCCCTCGAGAGGGTTTCATGGCATTTAGAGATCAAATTTGGCTAGGGATGCAACTACCCCTTTGAAGACTGGTGAAGGAGGTATTGAACTTCTGGGAAGTTGCCCCGTGCTAGATGAATGGTAACTTCTACAAAATAATAAAAGTGGTCGAGGGTATGAACGTAGAATTGAGACGTGAGAAGAGGGGTTTGATCGAGTGGTTTAATATTGTATCCCTCTACTCGAAAAAGCCAATAAGAAGGTGGATACGTACCATATCTAATGTCATGCAGATAAACCATGGCTATTTGATTTGTGCTCGACGGGTCGAGGGTGGGATGAGGACTTGGTTGTGGTGCGAGTCAATTATGAAAATGCCGAAGGGGAGGACGTTTATAAGATGCAGCATAGGGTCTATAATCCAAGTAAGTTGACGGTCGAAGGTTATTTTTTGAAATATTGATCGAATAGATTGATAAACATGTTTTTGTTGCTTTACAGAACCTGGTAACCAAACTTTGACAAATCCGGGCAGATATATTGATGAGCTGATCGAATTGGATGAGGAGTAGATAAATTAGGTATTTCAAAAGCTAGGTATCAAAAGGAAGAGGCGAAAGAGGACAGATTCATTACTTTGAAACGTTCCTATCATTTCTAGGCCAGCAAAGAAGAGGGGAGAAGAAGGTACTTCGAGAGGGGTCGAAGAAATGGAAAAAGTAAGATTGATTCATAAAATAAACTATGTTCCCACGGGTGGGCAAGGAGGATCAAGTACTATATCACCGAGTATGGCCGAAGTAGTGCCCAAGATGTCGAGGCGTGCTGATAAGGGTAAGGACAAGGTCGTTCCTGAACCTTCGAACGTCCCTCAATCGAAGACTACTTCACTTAAGAGGCCTCGGGAGCTGGTCGCTGATGATGTGGATGATGTCGACGAAGCTCGTAGCGAAGCCAAACTAGAGGATCATGCTTGAGCCACAGTCGTATCGATGGCTACTATTTATGGAAATGACCCAGGCGAAGCTGCAAAGCAGATGAGTATGGCACCCTATCAGGTAGCTATTTTTTGGGACTCTGTATTTTTTGTAACATTTGATATGCATTGATAAGTACTGATGGTTCGAGTATTCTAACAGGTGCATGCTAGGGCCCAAGCTTATGCCAAAGCCAAGAAGGTAACGACGAGGAAACTAAAACAGGCACGGGATAGTCTGAATCTCACTCAGAGGAGCTAGATTTCGCTGGAGTCCGAGGCTAATACGCTAAGGTGAGAGAAGTTAAATATCATGGCTGAATGTGCAAGGGAACTCGAAGTTGAATGTGACAACAACACTCTGATGCAAAAGATATTGGAGTCGAAGCTTGCTGAGAAGGGAAAGGAAATTGAAGAACAGAGGGAAATCTTCTATGGGCAATTCAATGAGGAGTGTGAAACATCCACAAACTTGAAGTTCTTTATCGAGAGTTTGGGGTATGGAAGTGGCCTTCTGTCGATGGTGACGTGTGATCAGAAGGGATGGAAGTGGATCCTTCTGCTAGAGCTATGGGAGAGGGCATGGAAGCTCCTGTGTCTGAAGAGGATGCTTCTGGTGCGGTTGTTGATAGGGTGGCCAACGCTTTGGGGCCGAATCTTACTGTCGAAGGTGCTGGAGGTATTGTTATGGAAGAGCCTGTAGGAGGAGGTGGTGTGACCACTCATGAATGAGGTATTATAGTTGTTTTCTTTCTGTAATGAACTCTTTTCTCTTATCTTGTTGTGGTGTAGGAATATTTTGAGTGATGGTGGGCATTCCAACACTGTGTAACTTATTTGAGCTTGAGCTGTCTACTTGTGATTGATTTGAATTATTCTAGTGTATTGAACTTGAGATACTGATATATATTGTACTGGAGCATCTTACCTATTATTGAATTGCTGATATTCATGTATGTTAGTATCTGTTATATGTGGAGAAGTACAAAATGCTTGTAGCAGGGTTTGAACTAGAATATTGAAGAGCTTCGAGGTCATCCCCGAGTATCAGTCTAGTTCGAAGGATGGACATGATACTTAGGGCAGACATAAAATTCACTGAACTTCGAAGGTCACCCCCGGGTCTGTCTGCGGGATTGAGCCAAGGCGAAAAATTGTGTGCTCTCCCCCAATGCATTCTCGAGGGTCCGATATGTCGACCGTTCATGCCCCTCGAGTTTGCTCGACTGGAGACTTGAAAATCTTTGAGGTCGCCCCTAACTATAAGTCTGGTCGAAGGGTTGACATGATACTTAGGTTAGGCCAATAAATTTACTGAACTTCGAAGGCCTAGGCCTGAAGGAAGCATTATGTGCTCACCCCCAATGCATTCCTGAGGGTCCAGTCTGTTGACCATTCATACCCTTCAAGTTTGCTCGAATGGAGACTTGAAAAACTTTGAGGTCGCCCCCAAGTATCAGTCTGGTCGAAGGGTTGACATGATACTTATGTTAGGCCAAGAAATTCACTGGACTTCGAAGGTCTAGGCCTGAATGAAGCATTATGTGTTCGCCCCCAATGCATTCCAGAGGGTCTGATTTATAGACCATTCATGCCCCTCGAGTTTGCTTGAATACGAGACTTGAAAAACTTTGAGGTCGCCCCCAAGTATTAGTTTGGTCAAAGGTTTGACATGACACTTAGGTTAGACCAAGAATTTTTTTGGAAAATAAGACATAAAGCTCAAAGGATAAAAAATATGTTCATTGATTATACTATATTTACATCAGTTGAACAAGGTGAGAGCCGCGGCCTATTGTATAAGACTAACTGCATGGTGTTCCATGGATTGGGTAGAGGCTCTTCCACTTCTGTCATCAGATAATATGAACCTTTGTCAATTTTGACATACACGACATAAGGTCCTTTCTAGGAATCGACTAACTTGCCGGAATTTCGAAGTTTCGAAGAGGGTGTGACTCGCTGAGGTTTGCTATGACTTCTGGAGAGAGAGATGGTAACGGCCGAGGTTTGCTATGTCTCGGTCCTTAGTCTCATCGATCCATAACATATTTCATCCGAGTTCAAACTCATTTTCTTCGCCTGGAAGGTCGGGGTCGCGTGTTGGCACTTCAAATTGAGTAGCTAGAACTGCTTCGGTACCATTGGCACAAAGGAATGGTGTCCAGCCCGTCGCCTTTCGCGGTATTGTTCGATAAGCCCAGAGTATATGTTGTAGTTCCTGAATCTATCGTCTTTTCTTCTCATCGACCCGCTTCTTAAGATCGTCGACTATAGTTTTATTGATTACTTCTACCTGACCATTCCCCTAGGGGTCGTAAGGTGTTGAGGAGGAGAGGATGATGTTGTACTTCTTGAGGAAATTGTAGACTTTGTTCCCAATGAACTGAGGACCATTATCACATCGAATCATGTGAGGGCAGCCGAAGCATGTAATGATATTTTCCCATAAAAACTTGATGACTTATTCTTCTCTGGTTCTACATAAAGGCACTGCTTTGACCCATTTAGTAAAGTAATCTGTAGCCACAACAATATTTTCTCGGCTACCCAATACTTTGGGAAAAGGACCCATGAGATCGATGGCCCAACGCTTGAATGGCCAAGAGACTTGACTGCAATAGAGGTCTTGTAAAGGGCTATAGATATCGTGGACATGACGTTGGAATTTGTCACGTTGCTTGGCGTACTCTTCAGCTTGCTTCTTCATATTGGGCCAGAATAAACCTTGGGATATGGCTCGAAGGGCCATAGATCGGCCAACAGTGTGAGCACCGCAGGTACCTTTGTAGAGTTTGGTAAGAATGGTAGGGGCTTCATTTTGAGAGATGCATCGGAGGAGGAGGCCGTTTGGGGATTTGCGATATAACTTGCCTTTGAGGATGGTGTATCTACGGTAATTTTCCAGTAACGAACATTTGGCTCTGGGGACATCAGGGAGGGCAGAACTGTTAAAGCAGCCAAGAAATGGTATTCGCCAATCGTCGGGATCGAGACTCTCGCCCCCAGTATTGATGGCATTGGCTTCCATCTGGTCGATACTTGAGGGTTTGAGTACTTCGATATGGAGTGTTCGAGATTCGGATTGGCCTAACATGGTTACTGTGCAGGCGAGGACATCGGCATCTCTGGTTTCGCCTTGAGGGTAATGTGTGATGGAATATTTTTTAGGGAAACGATTCATGCGTTGGTGGACGAGTGCAGCATACTCAGCCATGCGGCCGTTGGCCTGATTTTTACTAGTGCACTGCCTCTGAATAAGTTGAAAATCTATAAATACTACAAGTTTGGGAATACCAAGTTCGAGTGCAAGGTCGAGGCCATGGATCACGGCTTCATACTCAACCTCATTGTTGGAGCATTCAAAGTTTAAAGATGATCCATCAATAAAGAGACACCAACCTGTGTTAGGGCTCCAAGGGTCGTTCTGTTTGGGTCATTCTGCTCGGGTTGGTCTTCGGGTAGATCATCTTCATGTTCCTCCCAGTCAATGTCTTCAACCGGGAAGTTGGCAAGGAAATCTGCGACTGCTTGGCCTTTTTTGGGATATCTATTTCTTAAATGTGATGTCGTATTCGCCAAGATAAATAGACCACTGCTGTATCCGTCTAGATTTTTCTTTCTTTTTGAGTACTTCTCGAAGGGGGTAACTTGTGATAACACGTATGTAGTGAGCTTGAAAGTATGGTTTGAGTTTTTGAGCGGTATAAACGAGTATAAGGAGCAGTCACTTGAGCTTGGTATATCGAGTCTCTGCGGGTGTCATAGTTTTGCTGATAAAGAATATTTGTTTCTCGATACTGGATTCGAGTCGAATGAGGACTGAACTAATAGAAGTGTCAGTAACAACAAGGTATAAAGAAAGCATTTCACCTTCAATGGGGGTGCTAATGATGGGTGGTCGACCAAGGTATGTTTTGAGTTCATGGAAGGCATGTTCGCAATCGAGTGTCTAATTGACTTCGCGGTTGTTTTTTCTTTTTGGCCTTGTGAACGCCTTGGTCGCGTAAGAAGGAAAAAAGCCAAGCACATCGGTCAAAGGATTTCAAAATAAGGCGATTGAGGGCGGCTATCTTGCCAGCGACTTTTTCGGCATCTTTTTTCATTCGTGGGGAAGACATATCGATGAGGGCTCGGATATGAGTGGGGTCGATCTCGATACCCCGTTTGCTGATGAGATGGCCCAAAAATTTGCCGGATGAAACACCAAATTGGCATTTATCTGGGTTTTGCTTCATTTATATTTACGAAGTATGGAAAGATCTCGGTGAGATCCTAAATATGGGTTTGTTTTTGGAGGCTCTTACATAACATGTCGTCGATGTAAACTTCGACCGACTTGCCAAATAAGGGTTTAAACATGGTGGTAATAAGATGTTGGTACGTGGAACCGTAATGTTAAGGCTGAAGGGCATGACGTTAAAATAGTAAAGGCCTTGTTCAGCGATAAAAGAAGTTTTAAGATGATCCTCGGGGAGGAGGGGTACCTAATTGTAACCCAATCCCCGTCCATCATCAATAGTTGCTCATGTCCGGCTGTGGCATCCAGGAGTACCGAAATGGTCGGCAGGAGAAAACTGCCCTTCAGTGTGTGTTTATTGAGGTCTGTAAAGTTAATGCAGATTCTGATCTTACCATTCTTTTTGGGAACAACAACAATATTTGATATCCAGTTGGCATATTTGACTTCTCTGATAAAACTGGCTGTAAAGAATTTATCGACTTCGAGGTTTATAGCCTCGCGAAGCCGTGAGGCCAACGTATGCTTCTTCTGCTTCACTACTGTAGAGTGAGGGATGAGGTTGAGTCGATGACATATTAAAGTAAGGTCAACACTAGACATCTCATGGAATGTTCAAGCGAAAATGTATTTATTTGCTCGAAGGAAGTCGGTAAGTTTGAGGCTTTTGGCCTCATCTAGAAAAGTGCCAATAAACATACCTCGACCAGGACCGTCGATTTTGATATAGACAGTAGGTTCGATGGGTGTGGTAGCTGGCATCGAAGGTATGGGGATAGAGAGAAATATTGATTGCTATAGTTGTTTGACAAGTTTTCAGGTTTGATTGATCTCCGGGTGCTCTTATGAGCGGACAAGGCATTGAGAGCCTTTTAAGTTCCACGTACCCCAGGGGGTAGTGAAGCAAAGGGTGTGGTAAGTTGAAGGTATGGCTCCCACAGCATAAAGCCAATCGCGACCAAGGATGCCGAGATATTTGGATTTCTTTTCGATGATAAGAAAGCTAGTTTGGAGGGTAACTGGCCCTATAGTGACAGGGAGATTAATGCGATCGATAACGACTTCAGTAGCGTCGTTAAAGTCTTTGAGTTTGATATTAGCTGGGGTGATGAGGTCTATTTTCTGCATGGCTCGAACAGTCTGGAGAAGCAGTACGTCAGTTGCACTGCCCGTGTCGATGAGGATGGTATGGAGGACGAGGTCTTCGACCTTAATCATAATGACTAAAGGGTCGGAATGGGGGAGCAAACATGTGACGTGTCATAATCGATAAATGGGATACCCTCAGGTCGAGGGTATTGGCTCAATTCTGGCATAAGGCTGTATAGCTTCTCTTGGTAGGTGAGTTTAGCATTCTTCGACACACTTGCGCTTGCTTTTAGAATGGCCGCTATCGATATTGTTAACTTCGATGAGATAGAGTTGGTGAATGTGTACCTTGGCTGGGTTGGCAGCTAGGGCGGGTTGAGGTTTAAGGTATGACCCGTCGAGGTAGCTGGGGAGGTCAGCGACATATTGATGTAGATAACCTGCCTTTAGAATTATTTTGAGAGGGCACTACAGAGCATAACATTTGTTGGTGTGGTGGCAGTTACATTTATAATTCTTATAGTAAGGTTCACCATATTTGACCTCGATGGGGTAAGGGGTACGCCAGATAGGTTCGGCTTGAATCTGCGGTAGAAGGGTGCTGATGGGAGCAGTGAGCTTGGCGAGGACTGGCTTGGGTCATTTTATGCGGGCCTCAGTAGGAGTGTTATCAGTATGTAGGCATTTGCGGCTCCCAGTGTCCTGTGAGACTGGAGCGATCAGGGGTGTCAAAGGTAGTCAAGGTTTGTTCTGATTGGTGGCCGAAGCCTGCCCCTGGCAATTTGACTCGCAGAGGCGTTCGAGGTCGATGTACCCATTAACTTTGGATAACATCTCCTCGAGGGTTTGTGGTTTGTGGAGCACGATGAACTCCTTGACGTGGCTATTATCCGGCAGAGCTTTAGAATAGGCAAGCACAACATTTGCACAGTTGAGGTTTTTGATCTTGCGCGACTCATCAAGAAACCGCTTAGTAAAGGCTTCTAGGGTTTTATTGGGGGATTTTCGGAAGTTGAAGAGGGCATCGACCCAGACCTCTCGGTCTTTATTGAAGGCAAATTGGGCGATAAAAAGACTAGATAATTGCTCGAAGCTTCGGGTCGAGCCATTAGGGAGGCTATGATACCATGTGAGAGGGCTGTCGATGAGGTTAGTAGGAAATAGTCGACACAACAGGTGGTCGGCCGTGGAATATAGGCTTAATGCATTCTGGAATTCGAGGATATGGGATTGAGGGCCAGTATTGCAGTATTTGCTAATTTTGGGGGTGTAGAAATTTAGAGGCACCTCGATAGCAAGGAGTTTAGGGCAGATGGGGTTGTTTAGCTGACTCCAAGAGTTTGAAGTGGGGCTCGCACTGATATGGATAGCGGCATGGATTTTGCTGTCGAGGTCCAGCTATGTAAGATATGCAGGACGAGGGGGAGAATACTAGGGTCGAGGCAGAAGAGGTCGAATGTTTGGAATGTGTTCAGGGCTGCGCTCCCTGAGACGTTCTCAAGCATGACAGTATTTGGGGTATCTGATAGTTTGAAGAGGGGAGTCGGAGGAATCCTCCGTAGGTTGTATGCTAAGGTGGATCAATCCAGTATATAAAATGGTGGGTAGAGCACCTTCGGCACCAAGATGGACTAGAGGTACGTCAATATGTGGCTGGGGCCCAAGCCGAGCGCGGGCGGAAACACGCGATGGGGCAGGTGCTTGAGACGGTGGATGGGCATCTTGAGTCTAAATTCGTTGCTACTCGCGAACCGTATTGCGTAGATTGTCGAGGGCACAATATTGTCTGTCTCTATCGTCTAAACGGTGTTTCCATTCAGTCTCGAACTGTTGTCGGTGTTCTTCACGCTCCTGATGTAACTGATTTCGATGTCATTCCTCAGCTTGAGCATATTGTTGGGTAAGAAGGGCGAGCAGAGCGGCCACTCCGTTGGTAGAGTTACCGGCAAGGGTGGAAGTAGAGCGGAGGGTGGGGGCCATTGAAGGTGGCTTGTTGGAGTAGAAAAGGAAAAGAAATAAAGGGCAGGGGGAGTCTGGTAAGGTAGAATATAATGGGTTGCTCCACGAAATCTGATGAGGTCTTTTAAGAGTACTATTATATATGTAGAGTAGTTGAAGTATCGAGAATTAGGTTGTTACAGGGTATTCGAAGGTAAACTTAAAAGGTCTATTGGGAGAGATTTTCTAACCCCTACATAGTACCTCTTCCCTCCTATTTTTAGGATATAGAAAGGGCTGAGTCACCATAGGGGGTCAAGTTACATGAATATCCTCCGGAGACAACTGACTTATACCCAGAGTCAGTTTTGACATTGTAGTTGTTGGTTCTGACACTGTGGTTGTTGGATCTGGCACTGTGGCAGTTGGACCTGGCACTATAGTTGTCGAGCAGCTTGTTTTTTTGTTCTGTCTGGTGATCTGGCTGCCTGACGTGTCTACCTTCGACCATGTACGACCATGGTCAAAGTATTTTTGGTACTGATGGGCGTTCATGCGCTGCCCATTTATCTACGCCTATAGTGGTTGGCTTTGTTGGTTCCTTCGAGTGTTTGATTAGTCTCGAAAGGTTTCATAGACACAGCTATCGTCTTCCAAGGCTTCTGATCTCTAGGTAGGCTTCGATGTAGCCTTCGAGTGTTCGATTGTGGCTAGAAGGCTGTGAATAGGCTGCTACAAATCTCATCCCATCAAAATCATTACCAAATATCCTCTAATGCTTGTACTCTCTAAAAAAGAAAAATCTCGAAGAGTTCAGCAATGTTTTGTATTCCTCGGCGAATATGATAACTCCTTCGAGCCTCTGATATCAATCAAAGGACAAGCAATAGTTGATTTCTTAGCAGATTTTCCAATCGATGACCCCGATTGGGAAGAACTCGAAAATGTATTGACTAATGACTCAATCGTAGAACCAGATGTATGGTCACGAAGTACAGGATGATGACTCTTTACAGACGAATCTCCTAGACTACGAGGATTAGGAATCGGCATCGTCCTCATTACACCATCCAATCACCACATCAAAAAGCTATTAAACTCAAGTTCTATGCCACCAACAATGAAATCGAATATGAAGCTATCCTTCATGGACTGGATTTTGCTATAACACTTGGGGTGGAAGAAATAGCTGTATATGTTAACTTTTTACTCGTCACCAACCATTACAACAACACATTTAAAACATCAGGTAAGATGGTCGATTATGCAGCCTTGGTCAAAGAAAAAATGCGAAAATTTAAGACATCAATAATCTCTTACCTCCCTGGAGCCAAAAATTGCCGCGCTGACGCATTAACATACATTGTTGCAATGCTCGAAGATAGTAAAATAAAAACTTTGGATATCGAGGTTATCAAACATTTCAGTCTCGATATAAGCTATAGGATGCAAATCACTGCTATTGAAGATGAAGATGAAGACGATTGGCGAAGACCATTCTACGTATACTTCAATTCATACATCCTCCCAAGTAATAAAGAAGAGGCCCAATCACTCTTGGCCAAATGCCCCAAATTCATAGTTCAAGATAAAATCTTGTATCGTATTATAGGAGGAGGACCTCTTATTGAATGCATCTCTCAAAAACAAGCTCAAATCAAAAACAAAGAACTTCACGAAGGGATCAACACAACTCACATTTCAGGATGATCATTGGCCCAGCGGGCATTCACTCAAGGGTTATACTGGTACAAGATACGACAATACTGTGAAGACTTTGTTCACAGGTGCTACAAATGTCAAATCCATGCTCAAGACATCAAAAGCCCAGTACTTGACTTGCACATATACAATGTCCTCTGGCTATTTAAAAGATGGGGGATCGATATCATTGGACCTTTCAACCCAGTATCGGGAAATCACAAATTCGTTCTTGTGGCCGCAGACTACTTCACCAAATGGGTCGAAGTTGTTCCTCTATGTCACACTAATAAAAATGAAGTCATTAAGTTTATTTGGGAACACATCATAACCAGATTTAGTTACCCACACATGAGATGATATGATAACGGCAAACAATTCATCAGCAACAAAGTTCTTAGTTTCCTCCACAAATACAAAATTTAATTATCTACTTCCACACCATACTTTCCTCAAGGTAACGGATAAGCTGAAGCCATCAACAAGAGCATCAAATCAGGAATACGCAAGCGCCTTAACGAGATGAAAGGCAGATGGGTCAATAAATTAATAAGTGTTTTATAGGCATACCGGACAACTCCTCGAATATCCACAGTCTATACTCCATTTATGATGGCCTTCGACACTGAAACAGCCATACCTTCAGACCTCGATCTACCGAGTGGCCAAAGAAAAATTATAGATGAAGACAATGAACTAGGACTACTCTGCAACCTCAATTGGATCGAAGAAACCTAAGACAGAGCCATTATGAACTTGGGGCAGTACCATGACATACTCAAGAAAGCTTACATCAACAAGGTTCAAAAGTAAAAAAATTGGCATTGGCGACCTTGTCCTTCGACGAATCCAGGATAGTACTCAACCTAAGAATTCTAGCAAATTGTCAAAAAACTGGGAAGAGCCATATATTGTTAGTGACAAAATCGATAGTGGGACTTACTGGTTGATGACTGAAGACAAAGTATAGCTCAAATATCCATAGAATATAGCCCAACTAAAAATGTTTTATAGATGGCAACTGTAACCACCTTCGACTGATTCCAATAAAGCCATCTTTACTTTCAATTACATCTCTCAAACATTCATCTTTACTTTCACTTAGAATTGATACATAATTGATAAGATGCATCAAAACTAACAATCATCTTTACTATTTTTACTTTAACTTAGTCTTGATACATACTTGATGCGTATGCATCAAAACTAACATTCATCTCTTCGACAAACACTATCCAATTACAGGATAATCTTGTTTGTACTCATGTCATATTTTGTTCTTTTCAATCAAAATCCAGATATCCCATCAAAGAATAACATCTTGTAATCATTTTAGATACTTGCCATTATATGGCCATCTTTCAATCATCTAAATACTTACTTCAAAGCAACACTCTGTCACTATCTGCAATCATATCTCTTACTATCGATCTTGTCAAACATAAACACTTAGCATAAATTTAACAAAAACTATGCATTAATTACTTTCAAACAAATTCTTCAAAAAACATAAGTATCAGAATTTAATAAACATAACAAAATATTGTTTCGGTCTCATCGACCATTTTTACATCTTTCATCAAACAAAAAACTTTTACAAACATAATTTACTCTGCAGGGGGAGAAGCTGCATCATCAACCTTCACGAATCCACCTTGAGCAAGCTCATCCAATATTTTCTCGGGATGAAAACCCTCGGGAATCGTAATTAATGAATCCTCGAAAACCTCCAGTCCACTAGGAACCTCATGCATTTCAGGAACTTCGTCCACCACGTCTAAATTGATAAAAAACAAGTTTCCAGCAGCGACTAAACCTTTGTAATAATCTTTTCTCTTCTCCACCACCTCGAATTGTCCTACAAAATTGGCCTTCACCTTCTTACACGCATCCAAATTGTCTCGCATTTGTTCAGCCTAACCTCATCCATAACCTTTCCGTGCTCCACCTTCATCGCCCTTCGAGCAGCATTGATCTGCTCCCACACATCATTCTCAAAGTTTGTTCTCTGCAAAGACAAAGCCTCATATTTATCCTTCGCGAGGTCAGCCCTTATCTCCTCGACCTATTTATCAAAAGTTTTCTTCGCATCGCGAAGATCAACCTCCTTCGCCTTCCCTGCATCGAGCTTATACCTACCAAGCCTCGCCTCCAACTTATTCTTCTCCTCGATCAGATCTTCTTTATCTTTCACCAACTCTTTTTCAATATTCTTGCAGGCATGTAGCTGATTTGCTAAAGTACCAGCACCAACAATGTGAGGTTTGGCCTCGGTCAACAACTTCTTGATCTACATTATATTCATAAAATGGGTACTCGAATGAGGCACAAAATTCTTTAATCGAAGTAAAGAAGAAGAATTCCTCACCTTAGACTTATTTTGGTGACACTCGCTGAGAAAAGTCATCAAACTTTCTGCCCCCACCAAGCAATCGTCAACTTCCTCCTCCAAAATAGTCATCCCAAACACATAGGCATCCATGGTCTTCTGGACTTTGGTTTCAGACTCCTCGACAAATTTAGTCCTTGCCAACTCTGAAGATTCCCACTTCTTCAACGACATGCTTATCGAAGCCTTTGGAGGTTGCCCATCAAGAACAGTAATTAGGGTTTAAATTTTTAACCCCTCCTCGATTGTTGATCTTCGAGAAGCCCTCTTCGGGGGTAGCAGTAGAGCAACAACATGTCTAGCCGCCTTTTTCTACTTACCTTTCCCCAAGGTTTCTGTAAACATTGCATCTCATTATGTAGTTATTGAATCCATGGTGTACCCACTGAGTGAAGAATTCTCCAGGGGCAAGATCGAATCTGCAGCTCTTTTGTTCCTCGCGGACATCTTTTGGTCGATAACTGGAACCTCTGCTCCTTTAGCCCTCAATCTCTTTATCCCTGCTTCTTAAAACAAAGTGCCCACTTTCTCTTGGTTGATAACTAAGTTATCGATCCTACTATAGAAATTTTTCCTAACTTTGTATAGCTCCTCTTTTACGGTCGAGTTCCTATCAATCCCCATCAAAGCTGTACCAACACAAAACAGCAGTTACACAATAATTTCATATATCCAAACAAATCCAAAACATCAACAATTGCATTACCTAACCACAAACCTAAATAGAAAGTCTTTCTTTTTAAGGGCTCCCCCGAATCTTCCTTGTCAAACTCATAGTTCCCAGAAACGAGAAGACGTTCATGGCTATACTACCCTCTGGTTGAAACCATGTCATAAAACGAGAGTACCGACATCCTAACTTCTGAGGGTTTTATTTAAGTATATAGTACACACATAGATTATCAATTGTGATCAACTATTCCCCTCATGCATCTAATCAACTGTTTATTACCCCATATACCCTAAAAAGGTCATAAACGTTTGGATTAAACTGACCAGGTGCCACATCGAAGAAATTTAACAGCTTCTTATGGTCAGCTCAAAGAGGAAGCTTTAAACCCTTTTTGATTTGTTCTCGATGAATAAGAATGTCGTCCAACAAAATTTCTTGATCGGTCATGTCATACTGATATTCCTCTAACCTAATATCTTGCAGAATACCATACTTCTTCTTAAAATACAAAATCTTACTTGTTTCTTGACCCTCTCCATAGCAAGCCTCATCATCATTCTCAACATCTTCCTCCCCCCACCACTACCTTCTCGATCACTAGCTTGTAGCTCGAGATTCACATCTGTCTCAGTACCCTCCTATTCAGACACTTCAACATCCCTGGGTGCTACCTTAAACAGGTTGACACTAGCCACATCCATACTAGTTGACCTCACCCTATACTTACAACAACTTTTGGATATAAGCAGTCACATCAATTAGCAGGGGCTCTACCTCTGGAAGGTTCTCAAAAATATTTGTATCTTCAATATTGATAGGTTCAACCATTTTTATGAACCTGAAAATCAGATTCCATTTTTTAACAATAATTAGTATCTATCATATCTGATACATTATATATGTTAATATGTTAATATTCATATCGTTGTCGAGTTTCATCTCCAACACGTTATTCTATCATTACTATCTGAATGCATAGTTACTACATTAATTTCTCGATGCAATAATTTATTACTATTTTTACAAGTCCTAACATCAATAACTGTACTAATGCTTTTTATCAAAGTTCAGGAACATTAGCTTCTCAAATACCCTTTGGCACTACCTTGTTTCCCGCCAAAACAAGCCAAGTTCAAAAAATTGAAACTCTGCCCTCTCCGGCGTAAAACCCGGCCAGATCACACATAATCTGGTACTTCATTACCGAACTCCTCCCAAAATTTGGACTCCTCCATAGTCGCACTGTAAAGACAGTGACGCCCATAAATCACTCTCTACACTTATCGCCACCCATTTTCAACAACCTCAATCTCTCAAACACCCTTTAAAAACTTTTCGACGGCAATGCCTCAATAAAACATACCATCATCACTTCATATCGCGAACAATTTCATCAAAACCCTACCATGGTATTTTTTTTAAATTACTTCCACTACATCCTTTCTAAATATAATCACTTCCTATACTATCACTAACGTGTCTAAATCTGGAAATGGCTTTAAAATATTCATTAAATATCAAACAAGTGCACACAAGCCACTAACCTTGAATTTGCGCTGCCTCGGTATCCCTATGTTTTGTATGTTTTGCCCTCTAATTAGCACACTTATCTCCTCATTCCTAATCGTTGACAATGATTTAAGCTAAGAACACAACAAATTCGCACTTGAAGATTTTATTTTTTTAGAGTTAATAAAATGTGAACAATCGCCTACCATGGGGCTATTTATAGACCCTACGTGACTGTTCATCATACCACTTCATGACCGTTCAAGTAATCAAGCATAACACTTTATCTGTCTTTTCTCGAGGTTTTTGATTTTTTGCCTTCTAATAGCTAACAAACCCATGCATTGTTGCTCCAAACCTTTCATATCTCTTTGTAAATCCTCTGATATATCCATCCTCGCCAAAGCACGACCTATTTTATTAAAAAGATATTGTACATCCATTTTCTTATACTTTAAAATATCACCTACAGGAGTACACCTACCCATTTTAATTCTATCATTTCCTAAACTCATTTTACCTTATTTCTAATTCTCCTATATTCTCGGGTAAATTTTAAATAAAATTTTAAATTTCAAATTTTATTCAACAAACCAACTACCAAAGTTTGACATGTCAAACGTTCCTATAACCATGCTACATTGTATCAGTAAATTTCATTCATTCACACAAGTAAAAACATATTTGAGAAAATTAAACTCATACACATCGACAATAAATATATTCATTTCTTTAAGAAAACACCTTACACATATACACATTTATTATATTCCAACACTCGATTTTGTCCTCAAACTCTTCAACCAGACAAATCATTTTTTTCTTCATAAAAGCCTTTACTCGATTCCTTATCTTACTAATGCGTTCAGGAGGACTCAAAAATTATAAGTTATAATGGAATTCATACTCCTCTTTTTCCTCCTTCACCTTTACCTCATTCAACTCTTCAAATTTGGTCTCTATTGGCACCAATACTTGCCCATTTACGCAACTCTTACCAAAATATATGTCTAGCAACTCCCAATACTTTGCCTAAATACGATTGGAATGCTCATACTTCCGAACTTGCGTTCCCGCCTCACCATCTCCACTCCTACAAATAAACCACATAATACATATGGTATTTATATATACAGTAAGCATGAATAGTCAACTCACTCATTCAATTCACATTGGAACTCTACACATCCGAGTCAAATCAATCATCCAAGAAAATAATTTTTGGCCCCCCACAGTCAACAAACTCCAATTCGAGATCTAATAAACTCGAATACATAACATCAAAATTCACATTCATTAAGAAAAATCTATCTCGACATGTGCTAACTCGATTACTTTTATTCGGCTAATAAATTTTATTTCTTCGAGATCACCATATGCACATGCAATACAAATCATAATAAAGTTTATTCATTAAACTCTCTGTTATATTTTTATATTCGACAATTACTCCTTCGATTACATTATATCAAGCTACATTTAACGTTTTATCATTTAACATAAATAATTCAAAGCTATGCGCTTCGTTTCACCAGAATCTGGCATATCTTCTAGCGACATGGGCAATGATATCCTAAGAAACTCAATGAATCTCAGGTCATGGAACTTCTAAACCCATCTGCCTGTATACGCCATACAGAAAGACATCAGTGGAAAATTGTAAGAAATTTTCTATGTCGACCAGAAGCACAAGACGCCCTACCCGCCTTTGCTTTGACAACTTTAATATGAGCAGTGACCACTTCTCCAAACAATTGATGAGCACCAATACCTTTAGCAACAATAAACAACACTGCCTCCAATGGACATACTTCGTTTCGACGCTCTCTAACTCTACCTCCCTCAATTCTCCTAATCATCATAACCACCAGTTCAAGATTAAATGCAAACAGAGACATAAAACCAAGGTTTACCTCTGTATAATCATCATAAATACCATTTGTAAATTCCCACCACTCACTATGCCATGCCAGGGGCGACATCTTTGCCATAACAACTTTCAAACTATTCACCCACCGAACAACAACCCTTTCTTTCCCAATCTATTTATAACCCAACATTTCAGAAGTTACGAAAACCAATGTCCTGTATTAAATGTTCTTCGAGAAAACATTGACCATATTCATTTGATTTTGGCCTCGGAAATGACATAATAAAGACTTATGCATCATTTGACAACCTCTTCAGCTTCCAATTTCATCTCGACACAACCACAAGTACTTATATCGAGAAAGGGGCAATTGTAGTAGCAGATTTCCCAGATTCAACAAAGACAAGCCAACGCACTCCGAAAGATGTCATGTCTGCAACCATAGTTCTCGACCAAGATTCGACAACGAAAGGCCAATGGACATTACTCAAGATGTCACGTATGTGACCACAGTTCTCAACCTACCAAAAGTAGCAGTTGTGCTTGGTCAAAAAGAGCTATTGGAGATTCGCGAAGTTTGCCCACTACCACCGAAATAGGAAACTGCTTTTCTTTTTGTAAAACTGCATGTATCTACTATAAATACAGGCATAAAAAGAGTTATTTAGATTCATAACTTTATTATTCAATCATCCTTATGTTCATATCACACAACAAATTATAATAATTAACAACTTATTGAATTTTACATCAAAACTCTCCTCGAGGTCGTAGTTTTTCTTAGCATTTACTTAGTTTCCACGTAAAATTTTGTTTGTTTAAGCTTATTATTGCATCATCATTACTAAATGTATTGGCGAAGATTATCCTCCTGGAAAACATACCATTATAACCTCATTTGATAATCACCATTGGTCTTGGTTTGAATTTAAGTGTTTGATTTGAGTAACTGTGATTCTTCTAATTACATCCAAGTGGGCCCTAAAAAGTAATATATGCATGGTACCTCTTTGAACATAAGAAGTATTTATAAGTGGAAAACAAAGTACCCATTTTCGATAGTTGCAAATATTGTGTTGGACATATTATTGTTGGTAACATTAATTACATTTTCAAATGGTCTCAATCATCTTTAAATCCTTTCTTTTGCATGTACTCACTTGGTTTACCAACCACCTTTAAAGTTCAATGTTCTTGAGCACTAGTTGCTTTTACAAGTTGTGCAGTAGAACCATTAATTTTGTTCATCTCGAATAACAGATAGTACTCCATTGGGCCCTTAAACATGCTCTAATTTAGTTATATTAATCATTTCGGGCATCGATAAGCAGAAAACAAAAGAACAGAAAATGCGAAAGACGGAAATACGGAAAGCATAAATCTCACTTCAAAAATCCTTCTTGTGCCCCCTAAGTAAAGGGCAATTCCTTTTTTTGCCCCATAAGTGAAGGGGTTGCCACAGCTATACTGGGAAACACTTCTCGTAGATTGGTACTTTTCTAAACTTGACATATAGATGGGGATCCTATTCGCTCTGCCCCGGCACTAGGGAGATATCAAGTTGTGGGAACTGTGCAAATACACGTTGCTCTAATAAAAAACTTACTGTGGTTGGATTGACCTATTATTGTGTTTAAATTCTTTTCATTCCAACATTAGTAAAGGTAAAAAACTATTAGAGATTTATGGGATTCTATCACCCAAAAAGGTCTCTAACAAGTGGGACCACCTATTAGGGATATAAAGAAATTCGTATCACATGAAAATTGAATGTCCCGAACCTCAAAATAATTGATACTAAAAAAGACTAGTAAGATTCCCATGGGATTTCATCACCCAATAGATAGGTGTACCGGACCGGGGTGGAAACACGGGTTCATAAGATGCGGCCCCAGCCTAGCACTACAAAATACTAGTTGTAGGTTTGCAACATCACCGTTCTGAGTGCCGAAATACGATAAGGCTACTCGCTCGAGCGTGAGGACTGAACATCTACTTTAAGATGGTAATAGCATAGTAACGTAGGGGAGTATAGAAACTAAAGCCTTTTGCCATCCTACCCAATTTGAACATAGAAGAATATAAGAGAAACCTAATTTTTTTACTTCTAAAAAAATGTTAATGTGCTAGAGTCTAGGTTTGATTGATTGTTTACTGCACCGGGTGCTGAATCTTATTGATTATTAGTTGTACATGGTCAATTGGATATGTGAAGGAAAATGTTTAGGAAGTTTACCGGAACCTTGGCCCATTTACGACCCACTACCTCAGTCTAAGCGGAGAGGGCGGCCACCTTGCCAAGTTAATATAATAGAGGACTTAGGATTCCCAGTTTAGGGGGAAAGTGATCCATCTTGAGTTTTCCCAATTTTGGAGGAGGGTAATCTATCTAGAGTTGACCCAATTGAACTTGTTATTGAGCTAGAAGTCGAAACCTCAATCATGGCAGCTGCCAAATCTCTTAGGGAGTATTAGACCCCAGTAGTAAGTGAAATGCCTTCGTGTATCGTATTACCAACAGTCATAATAGACCATTATGAAATCAAGCCTAGTGTGATCCAAATGTTGCCCGCATTTCATGGGCTTGATTCTGATAACCCTTATAAGTACGTCCATGAGTTTAAGAAAATTTGTGCGCTCTCAAAATATCAACATTTTATTGAGGATTTTGTCCACCTTTGTTTATTCCCATTTTTACTAAAAGACAAGGTAAGTCATTGGCTTGATTCACTAACACCGACATCTATCAATTCATGGGACCAAATGGAGACCAAGTTCAAAACCTAATAGATTTTAATGGGAAAAACCATCACTCTTAAAAATCTAATTATTGAATTTGTTTAAAATGAGAGTTAAACATTTTATGAGGCATGGGAGAGATATAAACAACTTCTTTAACAATGCCCTCATCATGGTTTTGAGAAGCAGTATCTAGCCCAGATCTTCTATTATGGAATAACTTTTGAGATTCGTTATAGGCTAGAATCCATGCATAGTGACAAATTCCAGGACTTTGAACCCGATAGATCGCTTATGAGGAGTTTGAGACATTGGCTGGGAACTCTCAGCAATGGGATTTTAATTTGCATAGAAATGTTCGTACAACCAAGAAAGGTGGCTTATATGAAGTGAGTGAGGGATTGACCATCAAAGCCCAATTAGATACTCTTACCTGAGAAATCGAGGCTATGGCTATGAATCAATCTAAGGGTAGTGTGAACCAAGTTCAGCAACAGGGTTACACCATTTGTTGTCATGTAACCCATATCACTCAAATGTATCCCATGCTTAATGAAATGAATGAAAATCAAGAGCAAGTGAATGCTTTGAATAGTACCTATAAGAGGCTCTTTGACCCGTACAAGCCAACTTGGTAGAGCCACCCAATTTGTTTGTGGAAGAACAACCAACCTAGTTTAAGTTTTGGAGAGCCACAAACCTCAGGTCATAATTTACCTAGAAATCCACTTTCTCAATCTTATCCTCATACATCTCAGCAATCCTTTTAGTCATCCAAATAGTTCCCACCCATTCCACCTAAACCATCTTTGGAAGGTACCCTTGCTCTCTCCATACAACAATCAATAGAAAGTCAAAAACAAGCCTTGAAATTTCAACAACAAATTATGCATTTCCAACAACAGACTTTGGTGAATCAAAATTCTACATCCTAATCTATCTCTAATCTAGAGACTCATATAGGATAATTGGCAAATGTATTGCATAAGAGACCACCAGGTAAGCTACTTAGCCAACCTATATCTAATCTAAAAGGACCACCAGGGTCTGATTCTAGCTCAATCCCAAAATAGCTTAATATCATTACCACTCTTCGAAGTGGTAGGCAAATTGATAATCGAATTGAAATACCTAGGGTTGAGCTAACACCAGTTGCTATTAAGGATGAGGTAGGTATGAGTGAACCAGTTGTAGTAAGAAGCCATAAACCTTTTAAGAAACCTAAAGAGTTGCCTACCTCATCTATTTTTGTACTAAAAGCATGTTTTAAGCCAAATATGCCTTATCCACAGCGCCTTCTTCTAACTAATAAATGGATTTAACTTAATGAGATATTTGATATATTTAAGCAAGTTTATATAAATATTTTAGTACTCGGTTCCATCATCATGCATATTCTTGCGTATGCCAAATTCCTTAAGGATGCGTACGCTAGGAAAAGGAAAATCAATGTCCACAAGAAAGTCTTCTTGACTGAGACATTAACCCCTCCTAAGCTTCAAGATCCTGGAAGCCCAACCATCCTTTGTAAAATTGGAGATCACAAAGTGGATAGGGTGTTACTCGACTTGGGAGCTAGTGTGAATGTCTCATCTTACTCGGTCTATTAGGAATTTGGACTTAGAGAACTCGAACCTACCCGAATGATTCTTTAATTGGCTAACAGGTCAATACGATACCCACATAGTATCCTTGAGGATATTCTTATTAAGGTTGATACTCTTTTTTTTTTTGAAGACTTTGTTGTTTTGAATATTGAAGATGCCACAAATCCTAGTTGTGAGATCCTCATCATATAAGGCCGCCCTTTCCTTACGACTGCTCATGCTATTATTAATTATTTTAATGGGGTCTTACAACTATCAATGGGAGACATGAAAATCAAACTCAATGTTTTTTACAATAATACTCAAGTCCCTCATTATGATGATATGGCTGAGCTGAATATGATTGACTCCCTAGTTTACAACTCGTTCCCTAAATCATTCTCTTAGGACCCCTTAGAATCATATTTTATGAACTTTAGTGAAGACTTTGATGAAGATACGATTGTTGAAGAGCTTAATGCTCTACTTGACTTAACACCTATTTTTAGCAAGTCTAAATGGAGACCTCATGTTGAACCTCTTGAACCGTCTACTTCTTTGCCTATTACATCCATCGTTAAAGTACCTTAGTCAGACCTCAAGCTACTACCTAAGACTCTGAAGTATGCTTTCTTAGGTGATTTTGAAACTCTGCCTTTTATTATAGCTTCTAATCTAAATGTTGACCAGGAAAGTAGATTATTGGTGTCCTTGGAAAACACAAATCAACCCTAGGGTGGTTTATAGCAGACTTGAAGGAGATTAGCCCATTCGTTTGTATGCATCGCATCAATCTCGAGGAAGGTGCTAAAAATTCTTATGAGATGCAACGGCGGTTGAATCCTACCATGATGGAGGTGGTGAAGAAGGAAGTTCACAAACTTTTAGACTTGGGTATCATATACCCCATTTTGGATAGTAAGTAGGTCAGCGTTGTTCGGGTTGTACCTAAGAAATCAGGGATTACTGCAGTTAAGAATGAAAATAATGACCTAATCCCCACCTGCATGACCACTGGGGGGCGTATATGCATCGACTACATATATTTAATACGGTCACAAGGAAAGATCATTTTCCTCTTCCATTCATTGATCAAATGCTTGAACGCTTAGCCGGAAAGAGTTATTACTACTTTCTTGATGGTTATTCTGGATACAATCAGATCCCCATTGCCCCAAAAGATCAGGAGAAACAACTTTCACGTGTCCATACGGGACATATGCTTATCGACGTATACCATTTGGGTTATGCAATACACCTGCTACATTCCAACATTGTATGATGAACATATTTTATGATATGGTTGATAAGTTTCTTAAAATCTTTATGGATGACTTTGCAGTGTTTGGATCATCTTTTGACGAATGATTACACCATTTAGAGCTTGTGCAAGAATGATGTACACAAACCAATTTGCTGTTAAACTAGGAAAAGTGTCACTTCATCGTGGCACAAGGGATAGTTCTTGGATAAATTATCTCCAACAAAGGGATTGAAGTCGATAAGGCCAAGATCAACATTATTTCTTCTTTACCTCCACCTCGAACGGTTAAGGCCATTCGATCATTTATGGGTCATGCTGGGTAAAAGATTTTAACAAAATTTCCTAGCCCTTACGCAATTTACTTACTAAGGATACTGATTTCAATTTTGATAAAGCATTTGGGAAGCTTAAACTTCTATTAACTTTAGCCCCTATTATCCAACCTCCCAATTGAGAACTTTCCTTTGAGCTCATGTGCGGCGCATCAGATTACGCTGTTAGAGCAGTTTTAGGGCAAAAAGTCGATAATAGACCTCATGTTATTTACTATGCTAATCGTACGCTTAATGACGCATAGTTAAATTACTCTACCACGAAGAAGGGGTTATTAGCCATTGTGTTTGCCTTGGAGAAATTTTGATCATACCTTGTTGGATCCAAAATCATTATTTACACCGACCATACGGCCTTAAGGTATTTATTATCTAAAAAAGACGCTAAGCCTCGGTTAATTAGATGGATTCATTTGTTACATGAATTTAATATCAAAATTTGAGATAAGAAAGGTGTTGAGATTGTGGTTGTGGACCATCTATCTTGAATTTTTACTGAAGGTGCTAAAAAATATTTTCTCCCTATCTTAGAGACATTGAGCAGCTCATAGCTGTCTTACAACTACCTTCGTACATCGATATTGTCAATTATTTTGCTACAAAATGATTACCTGCCAATTGGTCAAAACAAGATAGAACCAAATTCGTGTACGAGGTTAGACATTTTAGTTGGGACGATCCTTATCTATATAAGTTTTGTTCCGACCAAGTGATTAGGGGATGCAACCAAAATGATGAATTCCAAAGTTTACTCATATTTTGCCATGCCTTAGCCTGTAGAGGACATTTTTGTGCCAAGAAAACTACTGCAAAAGTTTTTCAATCTGGTCTTTATTGGCCTACCCTTTTTTATAACTCACATACCTTTTATTCTGAATGTGATAGGTGTCAGAGGACCGAGAATATTTCTCATCGAAGCATGATGCCCTTATTGTTAAACTATTTGATGTTTGGGGCATTAACTTTATGGGCCCATTTCCTTCTTCTCGTGGGTACCTTATCATGAAAAGTTTTAGTTCGTTCCTTGTAAAGGTACCCGCGAGAAGAAGGAAATGGGCCCATTTCATTTACTTATTATGAAAATTAAAATTTTTACAAGGAACGAACTAAAGCTTTTCATGATAAGTTAATTGTTCGCAAAACTTTTGAGCCTAATCAGAAAGTGTTAATCTATAATTCACGACTATGTTTATTTTTTGGGAAATTATGTTCTTGTTGGTACGGCCTTTTTGTAGTCAAAACTGTTTATCCACATAGAGCCGTGGAGGTAGATGATCCTAAAGACGGTAATACTTTCAAGGTCAACGGGCAACGTTTAAAACCATATTTAGAATCTTGTACTTCCAATGAAGAGACAACTTTTATAGTTGACCCATATTATCAGAATTGATCACATGTGCCCCTTTCATGCCTTATTACTATATTTAAGTTTGGGGGTACATTTATCTGGTTGAAGACGGTAAAACTTAGCGCTTTATGGGAGGCAACCCAAAGGACATTCAGGTGAGAAGTTCTAGTTTTATTTCTCATTCCGTGTATTTAATTTTGTTATCAAGCATTGAGGATAATGTTTTATTTAAGTTTGGGGGTAGAAAAACTATTTTTTATATATTTTAGATAAAAAGTAAAATAATAACTCTTTTGCAATGTATGATATATTTTTGGTAAATTTCTAGCACTTTGACTAATTTTATATATAGGTAAAATGATATGCTGATTGGAAAACCCAAAAAACTATGATATTTTACCAATTGTACATTAGAATATTTATTTATTTTGTTCTTAAACTCGATATACTACCTTGTAATTAGTAAAAAAACTCAAATTGTTCTTTGTATATTTTAAAAACTTACACTCTACTACAGTTATACTATCAATACCTTCAACAAAGTTTTTGACCAGAATATGAAAAATTTAGCATTTATATTAGGAATAATTTACTCTAAAGGAGACAACTGCCTAAGAATAAGTTCATTCCTAAAAGTATTAAAGAAAAGCCAAACTTGCTCTAAAACTTTCACGCTGTAAGGCATACTCGCATGATTAAGAATTGAAAGAGGAAAAATTATTACCAATCTTGAGTATGACCATGAACTACTTGAAGGGAGCATGAAAAGTATTATTTGTGAGAATCCTGGGTCTAGGTCAAGAAGAGGCACCAAACTCTGGCAACCTTAGCCAACTGGTGGGGATTGTCGACCGAAACTCTTTATTATGGAGGCTTCACTAAGAAACCATGTATGAAAAGAAAAAGGGGCTTGTAAAAAAAAGAATACTCGAATGACGAATTAACTAAGGCACTTGTCAAACTAACCGATAAATTTATTCCAATAAGTACTAGACTATCAAACACTGAATCAACTATTCTATATAATGTATTATGTAATAACACTATCTTCACTACATTAAGATATAGCTAAGAAAAATATTTGAATCTTTTTCTAAGCATGAGGTAGTATTTCAAGTTTTGGATTTTGAAAATTATATTTTATGGTATACTTGGGAAATATTGAGTTTTAAGGAATTTTGTCATAATATTTTTTTGCTATAACAAAATAAGGATAAGTTGACAGGAAATAATTCATCTATAATCTAGAATTGTAAAAGTGTCATTATCGATTTTTGTGGGTATAATTACTGCAAACCCTCACAAGACAACACTCGTCCACCAAGGGAACCTGAGATTTAACAACTTGTTGCATACGCTAGATGTAACCATGTGAATAACAAAAATGGCTTTTATTTACGTACTCGAGGACTAGAAAAATATAAGTTTGGAGGTATTTGATAGACACGTAATATTTACGTGTGCAGCTCCTAAATTTATATCTTACTTGTCATTTATTAATTAAATGTAATACTAATGGTACTTTTACTTGTATTTATAGGAATTAGTAGCATGATAAAGAAGTCGTACATTTTTGTGATTCTCAACAAAGAAAATGATGTAATGCACTTCAGCAGTTTCTCACCCCTTGTATTTGTCAACCAAAACTCCAATGAAGAACATTAAAGAGGCATTGATAGAGACTATCAAGCTATATAATTTTGTGCATGGGCTAAGGCATGGAGTAAGGGGTTTTAAAGCTCTTATATTTTGTGCATAATGGAAGGCATTGTTTAAGAAATTTCTCATTTATGTTGATATTTTGCAACCCCACCTATACTCTATAAATAAGAGGGGAATCCCACTCATGAGAGACATCTTGGAGAGTGTAATATCAAAGGTACAAAGCAATACAATTTTTTTTCTTCTTTTAGTTTGTTATTATTATTTTCTTTAAAGCATGTAATATAATAATGACCAAAGTGATGAGTAGCTAATCCTCTTAGCCAAGGCTAGAGGAAGCTCCACCCAATGTAGCCTTAGTATAGAATAACATAGTTTAGCTAGAGTAGTTACTTTCCATTCTTCCGTTTTAATACATATTCTTCTCCCTACAATCCTAACTTGACAATAGCTTGGATTCATGGGAGTAAAGAATCTAAGGAAACCATCTTGTTTGACCATTACAAGATGGTTAGGAACATAGAGAAGAGAACATAACCCGTTCTTATCAACCGGACCATAGTTGAGTAAAGTGGCTTATGAACAATTCCTAATGCTTATTTTCTTATCTCATGATGTATTGCATATACCCAACCAAAGGTATGCGATACAAAAATTGGTGACATAATCTAATTAAGTATGCTATCTTATAGTTACAACGGGTGGAGTGGAATCGAACCTTGGTTCTCACTCCGCCTCGTATCAAAACCTTTTTTTATTTATTTTCTTTAATTCAAAACTTACACAAAAATAACTCTTATTAGATAAAATTAATAGCTTTAAACATAAATTGTACCACAAGTCTCTTGGGATACGACCCTGCTTTCCCTTGTACTCAACGGTACACCGTGTGCTTGTGGATCTTTTCAGACGTCGGTTTATAATCGATCAACCACGAGATACTTTTTCCCTATCAGGAACTTGCGCACAATTTCTTTCAACTCTTCTGCCATCATTTTTCTGGAGACCTCTGATTTAAGATCCATGATCTCCTTTTCTAGGTCCTGCAAAAGGACTTTCAAGTCGTATACTTGAGATATATTGATGCACGTACGAGCATTAAAATGCTTCTTCACGGTGTAAACATTGTAAACTTTATCAGCAAATCTGCTTTTACCAGATCCCCCCATAGCAACGATGGATATTACACAACAGTGTAGGGGCTGCTCAATCAATCGGATTGTCAAGATATTAATATCTTATCCAAAATCGATAATATCATGTTCATTAAGATCGTAGGAAAAATGTTGATACAATTTTAGCCTTTCACTAGCTGAATTGGATAATTGACCTGCTTCGCATGCAACATTCTCAATGCCATTCCTGTAGGGATCTATCCCTAGACCAAGTCCAAATTTGAACTACCTCTGTATTAGACTCATGCATTTCACACAAAACATGAAAAACCAGCATTGACACCTAGACCACAAACTGATAAAGAATGTGGATCGAGTACAACAGAAGAATATGAACAAGTTAAAGACATTTATCTCCCATGAACTAAACAGTTAAACATTCAACTACCACTTGCCTCATTATTCGGAGAACGTGCTTCAGCACGATAACGAGTTGCGGGTAAGGTTTATATAATGAAAAAGTTCTAAAGGAGATAAGGACCAAGAAAAACCCAGATTTTCTAGATTCTAACACAAAACTTCTTATTTCAAGATCAAGCATTTCTAGTTCAAGAAATTATTTGTAATAAGATATCAGCCTCAAGCAATAAAAGTTACTATTAATAAAACCCTCAACTCGAGGTCATGGTTTTTTACCTATTCAAAGGTTTTCCACGCTAAATCACCTATATCAATTCGTGTTTTACATTAATTTTTATCATAGGTATATTTGATGTAAGAGCTAATTTTGAGTTATTTTGAGCTATGGAATTAGGCAATTACATTTGGCGTCGTCTGTAGGAAATAATACATTTCTACAATATTCTAAGGCATACATTGACTCTACTACCTGACAGTTACAGACACTTCTATCAGCTTAGTCTTCTTTTGACTTGATGAGAAGGTCGAAAAGCCAGTCTATTTCATCAGTAAAACCGTCACTCCAGTGGAAACGAGGTATTCTAAAATTGAGAGACTCCTTCTAACTCTTATTTACTCTTCACAAAAACTTAAACACTACTTCCAAGCTCATTCAGTCAAAGTTATGACGAACTACCCACTCCGAGAAGTTTTGTCTAAAAAAGAAAAATCACAAAGGGTGCAGCAATGGTCAGTCAGTTTGGGAGAACATGATATCAAATTTAGACAATGACATTCAAAAAAAGGTCAGGTCATTGCCAATTTTCTCACAGATTTTCCTGTGGAAGATCCCGATTAGGAGGAGCACGATCCTGACGTTACAGAAGAAATTACAGAAGATCCACCCACCAAGGCATTTGATGAGCGAGCTGAATGGATTATAAGAATAGGGTGGAGACTTCTTACAGATGGTTCAGCTAGACCCGCAGGGTCAGGGATTGGAATTATATTGATTACCCCTTCCAACGACCGAATCAAAAAATTAATTCGCTTGGATTTTGAAGCCTCTAACAATGTCATAGAATATGAAGCTCTAATTCATGGACTCGACCTCGCACTCAAGCTTGGCATCCTATAGCTCTCAGTCTGCACAGATTACCTACTCATCGTCCTCCATTACTCAGAACAATATAAGAAAAATAGCAAGATAATTGATTATGCAGTCATAGGATGAGCATATTTGTAAAAGCAACTCTCGACTATCTTCCTCGAGGTGAAAACAGACACCCTGAAATCTTGGCTTATCTTATCGGGATCTTGGGTATAGAAGTACGATATCTACATATCAAAGTGATATCCACCCCCAGTATTGATCTCCATTCTGTATGCACGATCATCACTGGGGTGATGAAGAAGAGGACTACGATTAATGAAAGCCCTTTATTGCCTATCCCAACTCGAAGAACAAATGTGACGGGCCTCTTCCAATATATCCAAAAGAACGCCGAAAGTTGATCGAAAACTCGAAGCGTTACCCAGTTCAGAATAGACATCTATATTGCTGCTCAGTCACAGGGTCTTATCTTAAGTGTCTCTCAAAGAAGAAAATTGATGGAATGTTCAAAGATTTACATGAAGGAACTTGGGGCTGCTATGTCATAGGTCGATCAGTCGCTAACACAACAATTATATATGGAGTATTATGGCAGGGAATGCACAAGCAAGCAGAAGAGTACTCACACAAATGTAATACATATCAATGACATGGACACATGATCCGCGCCCCTACACTCGAACTACATGCAAGTAAGGTGTTCTTGCCATTCAAGCGGTGGGCACTCAATCTCGTCGAAGAATTTCCCTATACTCTAGGTAACCGACGATTTCTACTCATAGTAACAGATTATTTTACAAAATTTATGGAAGTAGTTCTTTTATGTCAAACTAGTGAAGAAGAGGTCATCTCTTTTATTTGGGAACACATCATATCACAGTTTGGATACCCCCATCTGATTCGGATCGATAACGGGCCACAATTCATTGGTAAAAAATTTGTAGCCTTCCTCAACAAACACAACATCATCCACTCACCATCCAATCCATACTACCCTCAAGGCAATGGCCAAATCGAAATCACCAACAAAACCACAGTGGATGGACTCAAGAAAAAGCTTCAATAACAGAAAAAAGAAAATTGGACCATATCTCTCATCCCACTTCACTTCATTAATTATGGGGTTTTGGGTAGTAAATTTATCTGCGAAATCTTCGACCATATCTCTCTTTCTCCGAATCTCAAATCTCACAGAGGCAATTAAGTTTTAATTTCTGATTGATCGATGAGATCCATAAGCTCTCAAAGCATATATAAGTCTGTTTCTCTAAATCAATTTTCTCAGGTGAACTCACAGGGTTTATTAAAGCCTAGAATTTGCAAACCATATTTAAATCCCTCAAGTTCTAGGTATTTATTATTTGGGTATTTATTCTTGATTTGATTTTTTGTTACTATGGTTATTCTTTAGACGTTCCTTAATTCTTCATCATGTTTCTTCAAATTTGTTCCTGAACATATACTTGATATTGGTGGCTGTAGTAAGGGTTTTTATGATTTTTCTTAGATTTTTTATGATTTTGGTGGCATTAGTTAGAGTTCCGTAATTCTACATCATGGTTTTTATGATGTTGTAATAAGAAAGTGTATCAAAACAACATATCATTTCAAATGTGATACAAGGTTTATTACATTATTGATTCGCCGAAGCTCTGGCGAGTAAGTTAATTGGATCAGTTTTTTAGCAGCAATTGAGATGGTTTTTGAGGATTAAATCGTGTATAAAACAGTTGTTTACACAAAGGGTCTGTCTCAGTTCTGAGTTTGAGAGATATTCTACTCCCGTTATAGCAATTCGCTTGGCGTGATAAAGTTTGAATCCCAATCAACGGATAGGCCTACTGTTGCCACATTGTTCGCCTGATACTTTGTAGTAACTAAGGAGAATGTTTGCCTTATGCCATGTTAAGGCTGTTAAAATGTTTGGCCTTGAAGCTTGTTGAATAGTTAGGAGGATAGTCTTTGCATGCCAAATATTTGATGAATGTGGCAATTGAAAAAATATACTATTGGATATAGCTATTCTTGATGAATATGATGATCTGCTGGACATCACAAGCACTCGAAATCATAGTTGGTAAAGGAGAAGAAACTTATGAGTCTCTCAAAGGTAACTCTTTACTATCTTCATAGTTTTTATTTATTTTACCTTTTTTTTACTATAGTAACCAGGAAGCTCCATTTTGTAACAGTAAAGAAACTTGGGTTTAAGGTCATCTTAAAACCTATTTCTACTTATTTTCCCTAAAAGGCCTAAACTACAATGTAGGCAAATACAAATTTACACAAGATATAAGCTTAACGCCAAGCTTTAACTTGTTTTTTTTGGTAAAATTCACTCATAAATGCATGCACGGCTCGTGTTTTTTTGAGTCGACCTGCAAAAACGATTTATGCCTCCATGAAACAAATCCAAACTTAAGCAAAGAAAATAAGCCGCAACACTCTGATCAGTACCCAAACTTAAATCTGGGGTATTTGTAATTTCCTATGTATCTTCATGTTTGAAATGTAATATTATTCTCCTCGTCATTTCATTTTGGTACAGCCTGTCTAGACAATCATGTTTCATAAACTTCGATTTCTTGTATCATTGTGCTTGTCATTTGCATTAGGATATTGGATAGTTTTATTTTTCTTCAATGAAGCAATATTGTTTTCTGCAAGTTGTCAGGCTATTGTGTTTTATTTCGGTTGACTTCTAGCATTGTTCTTCGGCTAATTTTCCATGGGTAGAGACTAGTGATTTTGGGAAGGGTGTTTGATCATAATGGCTGAAGCAACTGCAATCCGGTCCGCTTTAACGATAATAACAAGCGAAGTAACTTTTCTTTAGGGAATAAGAGATGAAGTGGAATGGATCAAGGCAGAGCTGACTCGAAGGAAAGATTTCTTAAAAGACACGGATGAAAAGTGAAAAAGAAACTCAAACGTGAGGACTTGGCTGATGAACATCACAGATGTTGCTTGCGACGCAGAGGATCTCATGGAGGCTATCACAGTAAAGGATTTGAAGAAAAGCCGAAAAGGATTGATAAAGAGATATTTTATTATCTTCAATAACTTAATATACCTTCATAAAGTTGGCACCAAGATTATACAAATCAAGGTTATAATCAAATCTGTCACGGAGCGCAGAGTCAGCTACAACATTGAGAATATTTTAGATTAAGAGTCAAGTTTCACGAGTGAGAATGAAGCGCCCAGTTTTTTTTGTTTTTTTTTTTTAAATTTGTTTATTTGTGTTTTGGGTTGTTTTGCTTAACTTACAATTGGGTGTACAATAGTATGGTTTCTTAGCTTTAAACTTTTGGGGAAACTTGGTCAAACCTTCACCGAACTAGTCCCTGCTTCTCTCCTTCTTCTCCCTATTTCTCCTCCATCAACCTTCTCCTTTTACATTACTAAATCAGAAGAAAAGAAAACCCAACCCTAATTCCTAAACTCCAACCCCAAATTCCTTTAAACCATCTCGTCTCCTTGCATTCTAAAGAGAGCTCTAACAAATCCTTTATCTATTGTTGTGGCTTGAAATTCTTGAACGAGTGATCGAGAGTGAAATTTTATTGTTCTAGTAGAGGGAAGGATCATTGCATTGCTCTTCTTAAGCATTCAATCTTCAGGCAAGTATAATTATTTCCGAACATCGTATGACACATTGATATAATGTATAGATGCAATTTGGGGTATAAGCATTTGTGGTTGCAGAGTGTCATATAAGTTAGTTGTGATGATTCAATTGCGTTATAATTGTTATTTATAAGCTACAATTTGTTGAACTCCTATATCTAGTATGATATGCATAAAGAACCTTCAGTAAGATAGCATTTGAGGTTAAAGAGTTGTCATTATACCTTGAAATCATTATATTAGTTCATTCAACAGTTAATAATGAACAATTTGTTATTATATAAGGGAGTAGTTGAAGATCATAACAGTAAGTTTGCCTGATATACTATTATTTAACTATTAGTTGTCCTCTTGTAGTTATAAATTCATACTATAATAGTTATTTTGATCTCACTACGGTAGACTTGTTTAGAATATTTCAGATTTGCTTAGTATATATTAAAAATACATATATATGCTTTTAAGGCAGATTTGTATATTATATAAACATAATATATATATATATGTTAACTAAGGCAGATCTGTATATTGTATATACAGAAGGTATATATATGTTTAATGTAGGTAGATTTGTCTATTATATATATACAAAATGTATATATGTTTATAGCCTAAGGTAGACTTGTATAATATGTACTTAGAATAAATATATGGTTAGTGTATAAGGTCATCGACAGAGTCCCCACTTGTATATCTGTGAGGGTAGAAAGGTCATTGAGCATAAGATCGCCAATCATATGATATAGTCTCATTGCCTATAGAGCAAGGACATATAGGTCATTTTGATTGAGTGCGGTCTCTTAAATCATTCATGCATAGGATAACTTAGAGTCGTGTACACAGTAGAGCTATGATGTCAGGGTCTTTCGGTTCGATTCCCTAAACAAAAGATTAGGTGACTGTTAATCAGTGTTCCAGGGTTGTAATCCCCTAAAACTCTTCCCCAATTACATATCGGCTTTGTTATTCTTTGTGAATACTCCCCGTCGGTATAAATCCCTGAAAGTAAAAATAAATTAGGCTTTAGACCTGTAGGTTGAAACTCCTTGACCACCTTGATCCGGTGATTTCCCCGCTAATTCCTGGCTCACTAAAAAGAAATCTGCCAATCCCTAGCTCGACAATAAGGGATACGCTTTTGTTGAGGATAGAAGGGTGCGAGAGTGTGGTTCCACTGAATTAAAAGTGACCCTGTGTACATCGTCTGTTAGTTATCCCCCACACCTAATAATAATAATACTCTATAATTATTTATAATACCGGTTGGCGCCGATGCTTAAAAACAACCTTAATAATTGAACCTCATTTCCTCAATGTATTGCATCATTTATATATAATTATAAGATATTATATCACACTAGTACTTTTGTATAATAGATCGGTCAGTCATGTTCAGTGACCGGTAATAATTGTACTTGCTTGACGCCTTGTGCGCTATATTTTTCAGGAGGTCGAGCACGGTAAGATTTTTCTTAGTGAGGATTGGCTTATCAGTTTCAGGATTCTTTGGAGTTCTTTGCATCGCTGATCTGTCGTAGGGTATTTATAATAATAATTTCATATTTCATCGCCGTAGTCTAATTCTCGTTTTTCGAGTTAGTTGAAAATTTTATTAATTCTATTCATTTTAATATAATTGCATTATTTTTCGCTGTGTTTCTTTGGTAAGTAGATATAATTTCTGTTAAAATATAATACATATGTGGGGTTTCATCCATAGGATACCCGACTTGTTATGCCTTAGAATGTGTTTTATGATTTATTATTAGAAAGCGGATTTTGGGGCATGACAAACTTGGTATCAGTGCGCTAGGTTAAATCCTTTAGCAATTTAGATATTAGATTAGGACTCGTTGTTTTTTTTGGCTTTTCTCAATTTTATCGATTTTTATCTTTTTACGTGTTTGCTGATTTTTATCTTGTCTAGATGGTACGTGGACGAGGTAATGGGCGTGTTGCTACTAACCATGCTGCTGTAGGTCGTGGTGCTCCTCGTCGCAGTGCTCGAGTGCCAGTTCCTCGTGTGCCTGCTGCAGCGCGTGGTTTGCGAACCAATATCCTTCGGGGACGTGGTTTAGGTCGTGGTGTGGGACGTGGTACATTACCAGTAGGTGAGGTTGTTGAGGAGACTTCAGTTCACGTGGGACAAGATTACGTTCTTGAAGTTACTCAAGAGGAAATTGTTGTGCCACTTGTTCCTGCCGTGGTTCCTCAGGGGGATTTTCAGCAAGTATTTCAGATGTTCATGCAGCAGCAGAATGTAAATCAAGGGGTTGGTAACAAATGGCAGAAGGAGATGCGACGGTGCAAGTTGGATTCTTTTGTGGGTCTTCATGATTCGAAGATTGCTAAAGATTGGATGAAGCAGGTTGAGAAGATTTTTAAGAATATGGGATGTCCTGATGAAGAGAAGGTGGAGTGTACCACTTTTCATATGAAGAACGGGGCCTGGAACAGGTGGGAGATGACTGAGAGGAATCACGGGTTGATACCACCAATGACTTAGGCTGAGTTCAAGGTTAAGTTTTTTGAGCAGTACTTTCCACAGAGCTTCAAACATCAGATGACAATTGAGTTCTATCAGCTGACTCAGGATAAGATGACCGTAACATAGTATGAGGCACGTTTTACAGAGTTGTCTCATTATGCTCCAGTAGTTGTAGCTGATGAGGAGTCAAGGGTTGTAAAGTTCATAGAGGGTCTTATTTTGCCTATTCGAACTAGATGCAGAGATTTTCTTGGGCAGACTTATGCTTAGTTGGTTTCACGAGCTCAGGAGTTTGAGCTAGACTATCAGAGTAATATCAAACTAAGGGAGTATAGGCGGACAGACAAGAAGAATTATGATGGTAATTCAGTAGTTATTCATGGTCACCAGGATGCTCAAGAGCAGAACAGGAAGCGTCAGAGGGATGATAGACCTTTGGATTCAAGGGCAGTTATTCCAGCTCAGGGAGTTCGTATTCCAGGTCCTTGTTATTCTTGCAGATAGTATGGCCATCTTGCTAGGCATTGTCCTAGTAGGGAGGGGCAGCAGTTTCAGCAACGATCTTATGAGCAGGGCCAGGGTTTTCATGGTCAGGGACATCGTCCGCAAGGTTAGACTCAGCGTTACCAGAGCCAAGCTCAGCGTTAGCAAGGTCAGGGTCAGGCTCAACAGCATCAGGGATAGACTCAGCAGTATCGAGGTCAGGGTCAGGGTCAGGCTCGGGGTAGAGTATTTGCAGTCCAGCGTGATCTGAGTGGAGACAAGGTGGTAGTAGAAGGTACTTTATTAGTATTCCATACTCCTCTTAGAGTTTTATTAGATATTGGTGCCTTGCATTCAGCTAGTTCATATATCAGCATGTGTTCTTTAGTTTTAGAGCCTAATACTTTAGAGACTTAGTTGCCTGTGTTTATGCCTTTAGGTAGTTCAGCTTCGCTTGACCGCATTTGTAGAAATTTCCTAGTGTTGTATGTATATTGTTTTGCCTAGGATTTGAGTATCTTTTGCAGAGTTAGTGTGCCAAATTTCGAGGAAAAAATTTCTTTTTAGGAGGGTAGAATGTAGCGCCCCATTGTTTGTTTGTTTTTGTTTTTTTTTATTTGTGCTTTGGGTTGCTTTGCTTAACTTACAATTGGGTGTACAATAGTATGGTTTCTTAGCTTTTAACTTTTGGGGAAACTTGGTCAAACCTTCACCAAACTACACCCTGCTTCTCTCCTTCTTCTCCCTATTTCTCCTCCATCAACCTTATCCTTTTATATTACTAAATCAGGAGAAAAGAAAACCCAACCCTAATTCGTAAACTCCAACCCCAAATTCCTTTAAACCATCTCGTCTCCTTACACTCTAATGAGAGCTCTAACAAATCCTTTATCTATTGTTGTGGCATGAAATTCTTGAACGAGTGATCGAGAGTGAAATTTTATTGTTCTAGTAGAGGGAAGGATCATTGCATTGCTCTTCTTAAGCATTCAATCTTCAGGCAAGTATAATTATTTCCGAGCATCGTATGACACATTGATATAATGTATAGATGTAATTTGGGGTATAAGCATTTGTGGTTGCAGAGTGTCATATAAGTTAGCTGTGATGATTCAATTGCATTATAATTGTTATTTATAAGCTGCAATTTGTTGAACTCCTATATCTAGTATGATATGCATAAAGAACCTTTGGTAAGATAACATTTATGGTTACAGAGTTGTCATTATACCTTGAAATCATTATATTAGTTCATTCAACAGTTAATAATGAACAGTCTGTTATTATATAAGGGAGTAGTTGAAGATCATAACAGTAAGTTTGCTTGATATACTATTATTTAACTATTAGTTGTTTCTGTTGTAGTTATAAATTCATACTATAATAGTTCTTTTGATCTCACTACGGTAGACTTGTTTAGAATATTTTAGATTTGCTTAGTATATATTCATAATACATATAAATGCTTTTAATGCAGATTTGTATATTATATAAACATAATATATATATATATGTTAACTAAGGCAGATCTGTATATTGCATATACAGAAGGTATATATATGTTTAATGTAGGCAGATTTGTCTATTATATATATACAGAATATATATATGTTTATAGCCTAAGGTAGACTTGTATAATATGTACTTAGAATAAATATATGGTTAGTGTATAAGGTCATCGACAGAGTCCCCACTTGTATATCTGTGAGGGTAGAAAGGTCATTGAGAATAAGATCGCCAATCATATGATATAGTCTCATTGCCTATAGAGTAAGGACATATAGGTCATTTTGATTGAGTGTCGGTCTCTTAAATCATTCATGCATAGGATAACTTAGAGTCGTGTACACAGTAGGGTTATGATGCCAGGGTCCTTCGGTTCGATTCCCTAAATAAAAGATTAGGTGACTGTTTATCAGTGTTCCAGGGTTGTGATCCCCTAAAACTCTTCCCCAATTACATATCGGCTTTGTTATTCTTTGTGAATACTCCCCGTAGGCATAGATCCCTGAAAGTGAAAATAAATTAGGCTTTAGACTTGTAGGTTGAAACTCCTTGACCACCTTGATCCGGTGATTTCCCCGCTAATTCCTGGCTCACTAAAAAGAAATCTGCCAATCCCTGGCTCGACAATAAGGGATACGCTTCTATTGAGAACAGAAGGGTGCGAGAGTGTGGTTCCACTGAATTAAAGTGACCCTGTGTACATCGTCTGTTAGTTATCCCCCACACCTAATAATAATAATACTCTATAATTATTTATAATACTGGTTGGCGCCGACGCTTAAAAACAACCTTAATAATTTAACCTCATTTCCTCAATGGATTGCATCATTTATATATAATTATAGGATATTATATCACACTAATACTTTTGTATAATAGATCGGTCTGTCATGTTCAGTGACCGGTAATAATTGTGCTTGCTTGACGCCTTGTGCGCTATATTTTTCAGGAGGTCGAGCACTGTAGGATTTTGCTTAGTGAGGTTTGGCTGATCAATTTCCGGATTCTTTGGAGTTTTTTGAATCGCTGAGCTGTCGTAGGGTATTTATAATAATAATTTCATATTTCATCGCCATAGTCTAATTCTCGTTTTTCGAGTTAGTTGAGAATTTTATTAATTCTATTCATTTTAATATAATTGAGTTATTTTTCGCTGCGTTTCTTTGGTAAGTAGATGTAATTTCTGTTAAAATATAATACATCTGTGGGGTTTCATCCGTGGGATGCCCGACTTGTTATGCCTTAGAATGTGTTTTATGATTTATTATCAGAAAGCGGATTTTGGGGCGTGACAGAGAACTTGCGAGAGCAAAGGCGATCTTCTGCACATATAGGTGAAATGGCTATTGTAGGTCTTGAAGAAGACTTTAAGAAGCTGAAAGGGATACTAATTGGTGAGGATCCGGAACTACGTGTTATTTCCATTATGGGTATGGGGGGCATAGTAAGACCACTCTTGCTATACTAGTTTACAACAGTAATGATATCAATTGTCGTTTTCAAGTTTGTGCTTGAGCTTATGTATCTCAAGCCTTTAACATTGAGGAGATTATGGGTGAAATAGAGAAACAGGTTAACATTTCTAGCGGGAGAAAGGCAGAGATGGCAATGGAAGGAAGTGTGAACGAAAAGGTATGCGAGTTTCTTAGTAAAGACAGTTACTTGATCGTGATGGATGACATATGGACGCGTGAGGTTTGAACTAGGCTACAACCTTATTTTCCAAACACCAAATCTGGGAGTAGGATAATTTTCACTACTCGCTATTAGGAGGTAGCTTTACGTGCTTACCCCAGGAGTCATCCCTATCAGCTATTGCCACTACATGCTGCTACATTCTGTTTCCTGTTAAACCGAATAGGGAGACAGAATGGAGGCAGAGCTTTTAGTGACAAGAACATTCCTTTAGGAGACCCTTTTGTCTATAAGAATCTCGGAAGTATGGCATCTATAGGACGCTAGAAGGCATTGGTTGACCTGCGCCAGGCTAAGGATAAAAAGGGCATCTCCCATGCAGGCTTTGTAAGTTGGCTGATGCCCACCATTGTTTAAAAGGTTCTAAATGCCTCCAGATAATTCTGGTGTGGAATCACCCCGAAGAAAGCTTGGACTTTGAGATTGTACCTATTCAAGATTCGCTGTCTTTTGAGAAGGGATTTGTTATAGTAATCTGTGCATGCCAGTTGCTGGCTCAAATAAATGACGGGATAATATTGGTAGGGGTAGCTTGTCCCTCTGGAGCTGGGAAGACTGTCTTCATAGAAAAAGTACTCAACTTTATGCCTAGCATTGCTGTCATATCAATGGACAATTACAATGATGCCAGTCGTATTATTGATGGAAATTTTGATGACCCTCGCTTGACGGATTATGATACATTACTCGAGAACATTCATGGCCTAAAAGAAGGTAAACCTATTGAGGTGCCAATATATGATTTCAAGTCCAGCTATCGTACGGATACAGGACTCTTGAAGTTCCAAGTTCCAGGATTATGCTCATTGAAGGCATCTATGCTCTGAGTGAAAAATTGCGACCCTTGTTAGATCTCCGAGTATCTTTCACCGGCGGCGTTCACTTTGACCTTGTGAAAAGGGTACTACGGGACATACAACGTGCTGGTCAAGCACCAGAAGAAATAATTCACCAAATATCCAATGTACAAAACTTTTATAGAGCCAGATTTACAAATGGTACATATAAAAATTGTCAACAAGTTCAATCCATTCACAGGGTTCCAGAAACCCACTTATATTTTAAAGTCAACAAAGACTCCAACTGTGGATCAAATCAAGGCTGTCATTTCTGGAGAACATAAAGAAAGGATGGAGGAGACTTATGATATATTTCTGCTACCACCAGGAGAGGATCCAGAAGCGTGTCAATCATATTTATGGATGAGAAACAAGGATGGAAAATATAATCTTATGTTTGTGGAATGGGTTACAGATAGTCCATTCATCATATCACCAAGAATCTCCTTCGAAGTAAGTGTGGGTTGATGGCCTTGGGGTACACGATAGCAGCATTCTAAAAAGAAACAGCCATGTTTCTTTGATGATAAAGTATGTGTGAAAATGGACTGGTTAGAACAACTGAATCGTCATTATGTTCAGGTGCAAGGCAGAGACCGCTTATATATAAAGTTTGTAGCTGAGGAACTGGGTCTGGAAGGTTCATACTTCTCTCGGACTTAGATAGAACAGATACAGTTGGAAAAACTTGTGGACGAAGTCATGGCATTGCCAGATGATTTAAAGACAAAGTTAAGCATAGAGGATGATTTGGTTTCATCAAGCCCAAAAGAAGTACTGTCTCGAGCCCATCAGACAGGGTTGCAATGAGAAATAAGAATCTTAAAAGCAGGTTGTCACACACATACTCGACACAGGGTATCAATAATCTGAATCTGACTAAACTTGCTGTGAACAATAGAAGGTTTGAAGGCATAAACCCAGAGTTGCCTGCAGCACTCACAAACCAGGGAGTCATTACTCAACTTTCAGAACAAATTGGAATACTTAATGAGAGGATGGATGAGTTTACATCGCATATTGAAGAGCTGAATTCCAAGTTCACCATCAGAAGAGTTTCCAATACTAGCCACCAAAACTTGGCTCTTCATGCGAAAGCATGCAATGGCACTGCCGTATCTTTATTTGTGTCTGGTTTGTGGAATGGTTCTTTATCTGGGTCCTTACTGCCCAATTCCTCGTCTTCATCCCAATTGGCAAGGGACTCTCCATTAATGGACGAGATACTGCTTATTAAACGAGGACAAGGTCAACTCATACATCAATTAGATAATTTTAGTAGTTTACTTCATGGGAACTTGGGGGAGAGATCTGGTCATGAAAAAACAGATGGAAGCAGCGGATTAAGCAATCTTGAACTCATTGGAATCCCTCTTACTGTAACAATAGCCGTGGGTACTATGGGTTTCTTCTTATTTAGAGGTCTGTCATCCCGAAATTGATTTTCTTTTGGCCGTCAACGAAGATTACATTTCCTTTCTTCTGGATAGTACCACTCCTGATATCGATCTCCTCGGGATAAGTCCAATGATGTGTAACTCCAGTTTCTAGATTGACAAGCATAAGCAGATAGTAGTGTACATATGTTCAATAGATTTCTATAAGTTCGAAAATAAAAAAGTAGGCTGATTTGGCCTTCTGCTTACCTGACTCGTGTAATCAGCTGGAGGAACAGATTTTATGTAGCTGTTAATTGGGCGACAGCTTTAGTTTTTGGGAGGGACAATTCTAGAATAGGCTAATGAAGCATCTTTCTACTTCAACAATCTTCAGAAAAAAAGTGTGGTTAGATCATATTTTTTTCAAGAGTTATTTCTCTCTAAATATTGCAGGCACATAAATTTTTCGTAGGCTTCATATATACAATTATTTCTTGATTCAAAAAAAAAAAAAAAAGTGTATCAAAACATCACCTGATACAGTTTGTTGCCCTTTCTATAGGAGATCGCAAAACCACGAATGCTAGAATGTTTAGCGTGCCTTACTGGAATTAGATGTTATAGGTTCGAATCCAGCACCTATAAGGGATCTCGAATAGCTCATAGCTATGAGAGTTATTTTGGTATGTTTTTAGCTAAGCTAGCTATTACTGACCATTGGGCTCTTGGCCCAGTGGTGGTAGTACCTCTCCACCTAGTAAGAGGTCGTGGGTTCGAAACCTCATGGGGTTAGAAACTCAGGGTTGCGGATCCCTATAAAAAACTAGTTCAATAAAAAATAAATAAATAAACTATTACTGGGGTATTTTAGTATTTATAGTGTGTTGTAAGTCATTTTTGGTTTGATTAAAATCACAACATTCTGTAAATCACAACACATACAATAGTCTGGCTTCCCCCTCTTGTGTTTATAGTATTTATGTTAGTTATTTTACTGCTAATACTGGCTTGTTTCTAGTTTCTTTGTCTTTCCCCTTCTTATCACGCACCTTCTTACTATTTCCCTTTGTTGAATATAGAATATATTAAATATAGGATACTAAACATAGTCCCACATTGGGTACTAGTAGAATTAGCTTAATGATCTTCTACTATATAAAGAGAGGTTATGATGTAATCTAATAAATTAATTCAAGAGTAATAAAATCTTCTCTTATTTATTTATACATGGCATTAGAGCGGGTTCAATAATTGAACTTGGTTCTTTCGAATTGAATTGAATTAAATTGAATTGAATTGAATTCCGCTGCAAATCTCGAATTGAAGCTCTTTATTTCTTCTGTTCTTCTCCATCGTATTGTAGATTTCTGTCTGCTACAGTGATTTCACGACTGCTACAGTAATTTTATGGCGTCGACTACAGTAATTTCTAGATTGCAACAGTGTTTTTCAGATTTACGCAAACGAAGGAGAAGTTTTGTGAGTTCGTTGACGACCCATCGTAGACCTAAATCGACGAAGAAAGACGATTTGGAGATGGGCGATTCCAACGATAGACTTACGATTTTGGAAATAATAGTTTCCAAGCTATCTCCAAATATGGAGCAGTTAACTGAACAATTGCGTCTCATAAACCTTATGAAGGCTTCGACTTCAGTGAATGTTGCCCAGTCAGGTATGAAAACTAAAGGTAGTGTTTTATTTGTAAATTCTTTGAATAATACTTGGTTAATTGATACTGGTGCATCATATCACATGGTAAACGACTCTAGCATATTATCATCCATTACACCTTCAACCCAAACCTCTATATACACATCAAATGGTGGTTCCTCTTCTGTAATTGGAGAAGGTTTCACTGACATATGTGAATCTCTGACATTAAACTCTGTCCTTATTGTTCCTGCTCTAGAATACAATATATTGTCTGTCAGTAGGATCACTGTTGCACTTACATATACCGTGACGTTCTGGCATCAGTTATGTATTTTTCAGGACATAGTAACTCGACAGGTTCTTGATTGTGGTGTGAGAAAAGACAATCTCTTCTATTTGGACCTGATTCATAATGGAGAGCAGAAAATTCATCAGGTGAATAAAGTAAGAGAAATTGAATAAACAAAAGCTAATGTATGGCTATGGCATCGGCGACTGGGTCATCTCTCATTTGGGTAACTTCAAAAGTTAAATTCGTTGTTATTTTTGAATTATAGTATTTCAGAGTTTATGTGTGATATTTGTGAACTCGATAAGAGTCATCGTATTACATACTCTCCAAGTTTTACTAAAAGTTGAGAATATTTTTGTATTATTAACTCTGATGTATGGGGTCCTGCACGTATTCCTTCATTGTCTAGAGCTCGTTATTTTGTAACTTTTATTGATGAGTGTACTCGTATGATGTGGGTATCCCTAATTACCCATAAAAGTAAAGTCTTTGAAGTATTTAAAAAAAATTATCAGATGGTTTTAACCTAATTTCAAAGGAGGATAAAGTGTACCGATCTGATAATGGAGGAGAATTTACTAGGAATGATATGACGGAGTTCTTGACAAATAACGGCATTCGACATCAAACCTCTAATGTTTATGCCCCACAGCAAAATAGGTTAGCTGAACGAATGAATAGACAACTGTTAGAAGTTATTCGTGCATCTCTTTTTGGAATGAATATGCCATTGAATTATTGGGGAGAAGAGTTAAAATCTGCTACTTACTTGATAAACCGAACACCATCTAGGGTCATTGAATTTTAGACCCCCTTCCAAAAACTTCATGATCTTATCTCCATCCCTGCAATGCCAAACCTAGAAGCACGTGTTTTTGGATGTGTTGTTTTTGTTCATATACCTAAACATCAGTGAGAAAAATTAGATTATTGTGCTCGAAAGTGTGTGTTTCTTGGATATGCTGATTATAAAAAGGGTTATCGTTGTTATGATCCTGTGGAGGGGAAGGTGTATATCTCTTTGAATGTTTCGCTTCGAGAATTGAAGGTATATTTTATGGGATCTTCCCTTCAGGGGGAGAAACATAATAATGGTGAAGGAAAGTTCCCTATTATTGGGGATATGTTTCAGGAACTAGAGGATTTGACGAGTAATTTGAACAAACGTAGTAACCTAACTGATGATGAAAAGGAAAGTGAAGCAGAGCAGATGACAGGAGGAGATCATAGTATTGAAGATGAACTTTATATGAATTGAGAGGATCAGATGATAAGGGGAGATCAAGCTGAAGTAGTAGAAGTTGCTTGTGACTCCAACATTCTAACACCATCTACCGAAGCACTGCCGAAGAATGTCGAACCTCAGGTATTACCTAATCCTAACACTGTTAATGATATTTAACCTATACATTCAGAAAGGCCTACTAAAGGTATTCCAAAATCTATTTATAAACCAGATATCAATTCTAAAGCTAAATACCCAATTTTTGATTATGTGTCCACCCATAGATTGGCTAAGTCGTTTATATGCACTATGAATCAATTATCCTCTGTATCTATTCCTAGTAATTTGCAGGAAGCACTATCAGATCCACGATAGAAGAAAGCCATGAATGAAGAGATGAATACATTACAGATGAATTCCACTTGGGAACTTGTTGATAAACCCCACGGATATCGTATTATTGGGTGTCGTTGGATCTTTACTGTAAAGATGAATTCAGATGGAAGTATTGATAGGTATAAAGCCAGACTAGTTACCAAAGGGTATACACGCACGTATGGTGTGGATTACGAGGAGACCTTCGCCCCAGTGGTAAATATATACATTATTCGTGTACTCATTTCTCTTATAGCCAATTAGGGTTAGCCATTACAATAGTTTGACGTGAAGAATGCATTTCTCAATGGAGACTTAGAAGATGAAGTATACATGGAGATACCACCTGGAGTCACGAATTCTGAAGGAGGAAAAGTATGTAAATTAAAGAAGGCATTTTACGGGCTAAAATAGTCGTCACGAGCTTGGTTTGGACGGTTTTTGAAGAGCATGAAGGCATTTGGAAATAGACAAAGTAATTCTGATCATACTTTGTTTATAAAATGGAAGCCAGGCAAGCTTACCGCTCTTATTGTTTATGTTGATGATATGGTTATTACTGGAAATGACTCAGTAGAAATAGAGGCACTAAAGAACTATTTGTCACAGGAATTTAAGATGAAGGATTTGCGACAGTTAAAATACTTCTTAGGCATTGAAGTTGCAAGATCAAGTCAAGGTATTTTCATGTCTCAATGAAAATATATATTAGACCTTCTTGCAGAAATTGGGATGCTTGATTATAAACCGGTAGATAGACCGATTGAAGCGAATCATCACTTGGGAATGTTTCCCGACCAAGTTCCATATGATAAAAGAATGTACCAACGCTTAGTGGGAAGACTAATTTATCTCTCCCATACTCGACCGGATATTGCGTATGCCATTAGCATCGTAAGTCAATTCATGCATAATCCAAGTGAAGAATATATGAAGGCGGCCTTTCGAATACTAAGGTACTTGAAGAAATCTCTGGGTAAAGGTCTCTTATTCTGGAAAGGTAGTGATATGGAAGTAATGGGTTACACCGATACAGATTAGGCAAGAGATATGAGAAATAGGAGGTCAACCTCAGGCTATTTTACATTTGTATGTGGGAATTTGGTGACATTTAGAGCTAAGAAGCAAAAAGTTATTACTAGATCAAGTGCAGAATCTGAGTTTCGGGGTATGGCTCATGGACTATTTGAACTACTATGGATGCGAAATATATTGAAGGATCTTGGATTTAAACTCATGAAAGCAATAGATCTACACTGTGACAATAAAGCAGCGATTATGGTTGCACACATTCCAATTCAACATGACCGTATGAAACATGTTGAAGTAGATCGGTTCTTTATCAAAGAAAATATTGACAAAAAGTGTATATCTTTTCATTCGTGAAGTCGGAAGATCAACTTGTAGATATTCTTACGAAAGGAGTTTGTGGACGAATATTTAACGAAGTGATTGACAAGCTGGGCATGATTGACATCTATGCTTCATCTTGAGGGGGAGTGTTGAATATAGAATATACTAAATATAGGATACTAAACATAGTCCCACATTGGGTACTAGTAGAATTAGCTTAATGATCCTCTACTATATAAAGAGAGGTTATGATGCAATTTAATAAATCAATTCAAGAGTAATAAAATCTTCTCTTATTTATTTCTACACCCTTTCTTTCATAGAAGAAAACAAAGGCACGAAAAAATCTTGTATGTTTTTATTGCGCAATATATACTTTGAAAGCTTGTTCCATGGATAAGAGTTGGATAAACCTTCGACATCCTGACGCGGAATTTATAAAAGGCATGTACGCCTTTATAGACATCCTGAAGATATTATTATTGAAGAAAGGCCAAGATATTATTGAGTGTATTTCTCTCTGATGATGGTAGGTCGGATCTTACATTTTACGCTCTCTTAGAAGCTTCTCGTTTCACGGCACATTGGTTACCATTTTGCAAGATATTCAAGTTATTGTACCCTATACCAGATGTCAGAAGAGGATTTAACTGATCGTGGGGAGTGTCCCTATGACCAAGGTGGGTACTTCATCATCAATGGAAGTGAGAAAGTTCTCATTGCCCAAGAGAAGATGAGCACCAACCATGTATATGTCTTTAAGAAGAGGTAGCCTAACAAGTATGCATATGTGGATGAGGTGCAATCTATGGCAAAAATTCAAAATAGGCCACCCAGGAGCATGTTTGTGAGAATGCTTTCTCGGGCCAGCGCCAAAAGGGTAATAATGATTTTTTTCTAGAGTTCCAACTTTTTTTCTTCTCATCTCCTTTAAATTATCTTTACATGTATCTTTTTATTTCTCCAGGGATCTTTAGCGCAATATATCCGGGCTACTCTACCATATATACGAACATATATCCCTATAGTAACTGTTTTTGAGGCATTGGGGTTTGTTGTTGACAAAGAAATTCTAGAACATATATGCTACAACTTTTTTGATACTCAGATGATGGAGCTACTTCGTCCTTCTTTGGAAGAAGCATTTGTAATAAAAAAAACCAACAGGTACCTATCATGTTTATATGTTCCTGTCGAGGTTTTTGATTTGGGTGTTATTATATCTGCGTTGTAAAGCCTATATATACATAAAACATAGCCCTTGTGGAATCATGTCATATGGTCTTTGCCACTATGTTCAATGGGATTTTCTTAGTATGGATATGGTAGAGGGTAAGCTAAAATGAGTATTCAATGAGCTTAATTAAAATAGTTATCTTGCCTCCCCATTCTTAATTTTGTAAAGATCTTTTGTTTCCTGTGATTTTTTGTTCATAATGCTCACTTTGTGATGATAGTAGATAAGCTCAATTACAATGATTATGTGCTTCCCATGGTGTTGTAGGTTACATTGGACTATATTGGCAAAAGAGGATCAACTGTAGGTGTTACAAAAGAAAAGAGAATTAAGTATGTGTTGTAATCCTTTTTTGTTTGTTATTGTTTGTCTTTAGTTATTTGCCAAATATATTCTCAGAAAGGGCCACTGTATTGTCCTGCATTGTCTCCTGTGCAGATATGCCAAAGTGATACTTCAAAGGGAAATGCTTCCTCATATGGGCGTGGGGCAGAATTGTGAAACCAAGAAAGCTTACTACTTTGGGTAAGTAATTTTCCCTTAAGTAATAAGCTCTGTGATAAAATCAAAAAATAAAATCAAAAACTTGTTTGAATGTTCTTTTACTTATGCTACTTTTGCTAGATATCTCATCCATAGGCTTTTGCTTTGTACGCTTGGCCGAAGGCCTGAAGACGACAGGAACCATTACGGCAATAAGAGACTGGATCTTGTCTGTCCTTTACTTGGTAGTCTCTTCCGAATGGTTTGTTATCTTGAGTTTTTCATGGAAACTTTCTTTTTGTTCATTGTGCTCTATCTGTATTTGTGATTGTTACTTCATGTATGCAGCTATTTAGAAAGTTATAAATGGATGAGAGAGCAAGAGTCCAAAAGGTTCAACTACCACTCAGTCTAGATTTTTATTATATTTTGTTTAATGGTTCATGTCATGGCTGACCATTTTCTCATGTGGAACAGTGTGTTGATAATGGACAAGCTGTGAACTTGTATAACATAATTATTATAAAAACAATTATGGGTGGCCTTAAATATTCCCCTGCTATCGGAAATTGGGGACAAGCAAATATAACAGGTACACGAGCTAGAGTTTCACAGGTATGCAAGTTGATTGCTGATGTTGCTTTTGAATTTATTGATCCTTGATATTTTTTAACATGCATGTTACAATGGTTGTTGCTGTAATGTGAATCATGTGATATTTTTACCATTTGATAGGTACTGAATCACTTAACATATGCAACTACTCTGTCCCATTTGCGAAGGTTAAACTCACCCATAGGCCGTTAAGGTAAAATCTCTTCTACTCACATGATATCTTGTTTCAGTAAGTTCTGTTTTGCATATTCACTGCCCTATTTTACTTTTTTTTCTTTCTTTTTTTCTTTTTTCTCTTCAACTAGGGAAATTGGAAAAACCTTGTCAACTGCATAATTCACAGTGGGGAATGATGTGCCCTGCAGAGACACCAAAAGGACAAGTACTAATCTACATAATATGTACATATGTGGTTACCTTTACTTTTTATATGTTTATATTAACCTTTGTGCTGTCTTTGTTTCTTTTATAATGATAGGCTTGTGGATTGGTGAAGAACCTTGCTTTGATGGTCTATGTAACAGTAGGATAAGCAGCAAATTCAATTTTAGAATTCTTAGAATAGTGGAGTACTGAAAATTTTGATGTACCTCCTTCAAAAATATGCGTATACTAATTTAATTATTTCATGTTCTTTATTATATACACTTTTTATTTTATTTTATCAACATTCTTTCTTTTTCCATCTAGAAAATTTTGCCTGCAGTTATTGATCAAGCTACCAAATTTTTTGTCAATGGTTGTTGGGTTGGCATTCATCGCAGTCCTGATTTTTTGGTGAAGACATTGAGGCAACTAATGAAGGCCTTTTTCTTGCTACTTTAGTAGATGTTATTGTATATTGTATTGCTAAATGCAAATAAATGGTGGTACTACCAGTTTGTAGTGACTGTAAAAATGTGATATATATATATATATATATATATATATATATATATATATATATTGCAAAATGGCTTTAGCCACGGCTAGTTTTGTAGTAAATAGCAACTATTAGCCACAGACGAAATAGTAGTAATTAACAAGCATTAGCCACATATATTATGGCGGTGATTGACAGGTATTAGCCATTGGACATTACGTAGGAAAGTTTGTAGCCAATAGAGCCATTTGCCACGGTTTATAATGTATCCAATGTACATTAATAGCCATGGTACTAGCCGTGGCTATATCTGATTCATTAACCACGGTCAAGTTCGTGCTTGAGTATTAGCCACACCACTAGTTGACACGACCCTAGGCACGGGTGTACCATTGACAAATGGTATTAGCCACGGCCAAAGTAGTGGCCATTGACGCTAATTCTAGTAGTGGTTGTTCCCCCTTCCTCTTGGCTTATGGCACAGAAGCTGTCATTTCGACAGAATACCACCATCCCGTCAGAGATCACGAGCTTACAAACGAAGAAAATAAGTTCGAATTGGCCTGTAATATGAATTTGATTGATGAAACTAGGGAATACGTTATTGCTAACCTAGGTCGATATTACCATATGCTGGCCAGCTCGTACAATAGAAGAGTCTGAAGTCGTCTGTTCCAAGTTGATGATCTTGTCCTTAGAGAGATCCCACAATACAGAAAAGAAGCATATGCCAGGAAATTGGCAGAAAATTGGGAAGGTCCATTCCTCATCATTTGTCGAACTGGTCTGGGATCATACTATCTCATGACAGAGCAAGGAGTTTGAATCCCAAATCCATAGAACACTATGCGACTGAAACTGTATTATCGTTAAGTTCCTGGTTTACTCATTTTAATATTCTCGTTCTTTCCATTCAACAAGTGAGATTTTAATCTCCATATAGTGTACATTCTATTCTACTCAATGAAAACTTTCAAGTTTTTTACCACATTACTCATTACTTATATAGACTCTACTAAATCCAGTAGATTGAAGCGAAGGTCATACTAGCTTTCGATCGCCATCTATACATAGATTGAAGCAAAGGTAATACTAGTTATCAATCGACCATTTATGCATAGATTGAAGCAAAGGTAATACAAGCTTTCGATCGCCATCTATACATAGATTAAAGCAAAGGTAATACTAGCTTTCGATCGAACCTCTATACAAAGATTAAAGCAAAGGTAATACTAGCTTTTAATCGACATCTAAGCACAAATTAAAGTAAAGATAATACTAGCCTTTAATCGCCCCTCTATACATATATTTGCGATTAAAGCAAAGGTAATACTAGTTTTCAATCAAATATTTCTAATAGACATAAGATAAAGCAAAGGTAAAACTAGCTTTCATCTCTTTATATGTCTGTAACTATAGGTTACTTCTACAAGTTACTTTTAAAGGTTCTTCTCTGCTTATGAGAGGTCAGTTACGCCTTGCCCTACAACAGAAGGACGTTCAGCCATAAATTTTGGAGCTTGAGCAGCTACAATAATCCTACCTTGCTCTACTAATTCAGCTAGTCGGGAACTTAACTCCATTTTCATGATATTCATACAGTTTCCTTGATCTATGTTAGTACTATAAATACATCCTTGGGATGATACACAATCATGTAAGGGATCCTTCTCAAACTCAAGCCTTCTTATTTCCTCCACAAAATAGGTAATAATAGCCATTAGCTCCTGCGAGCGCTCTATTTCTTGAACAGACATATTTCGATCGAGCATTATTACCTCGAAAAAATGTTTTGTAATCTATGGTGACAATCTTTCAACTTTTGTACCGTTCGTCTTGCCACTCTATGCATTTATCTATGCGTGTCATAATCTCATAATGTTTTGCCATCTTCTCCCTAGCTTTATCTAGCTCTGCCTTATTCGTCATCTTCAACCCTGCTAACTGAGCACGAAGTTCCTCTAGCTCCCCATTATTCCCTTTACTTCCCCCAATAGGAGCCTTCTTCAGCAACTCATCCTTCTTCCTCAGCAACTGATCCTTCCCCCTGATCACCACCTCTAACTTTCCCTCTCTGTGAAAAGCGATATCTAACTTATCTTGGCTCTCCCTTAAGCATTCATTCCCTCTCTGTACATGAGCTTGAATGTGAGCTACATCCGACATTCAACCGCATCCCCTTTTACTATAGCAACCCCAGCATCACCTTTTTTCTTCTTTGACCACTCTCCAGCCTCGGCCTTCTTGACACATGAATTGGCTATAGCCAAATCTGCCTTCAATTGGACCACCCTCTCATTCAGTTCGTCACACCATTTTTGAATCATACAAAAATCCATATCTTCAGCAGGGAAGGCCTTACTCAATTGATCAGCCACACTTTCAGAATGGGCCAGGTCAACTTGACCTTTTTTAAGCTCATTGTCTTTCCTAGTAATTTCACTATTCAATTGCTCAAGCGCAATTTTGAAACTTCCCAGATTGGCTCGAGTTTGCTCAAGCCTGTTTGCTTTCCTCGTTATTTGACCCTTCAAACTAGCCACTGTAGGAGCCAAGTTTCGTAGAGGGAGAAACTAACTCTTAAACCACGGGGTTGTCTTCGACCAGGGGATTATGCAAGCATCTAATATAATAGCAGACAATATTACTATACTAACACACTTGCGTGGAGTCCTAGAATGGGTTACTCCACAACCATTAGCGAGGGTTTTAATAGTTGATGATATATATCGAATTTAGATAACAGGTCAAATAGAGGTTGATTACAGGGTAGTCGAAGGTAATCTTTGGGAGTTAATGGGAGAGATTTTTCTAACCCTATCCTAATGCCTCTTCCCTCCTATTTATAGGATATAGAAAGGGTTAAGTCAGCATGGGAAATCAGATAATATGTATATCCTTTGGAAACAACTGTTCTATACCCGGAGTCAGTTCTGACATTGTAGGTTTCTAGCAGCTTGTTTCACTATTCTGTCTAGCGAGCTGGCTGTCAAGCGTGTCTACCTTCGACCATACATTACCATGGTCGAAGTCTCTCTAGGTATTGATTCTAAATTCTGGTGCTGACTGTCTGTCTTCGCCTTTGACTATAATTTCCTCGAGTGTTTAACTAGTCTTGAAAGGCTTTGTGGACTTAGTTACTGTCTTGCTGGGCATCGAGTCTCTAGGTAGGTTTCGATGTATCCTTCGAGTAGTCAATTGCTGCTAGTAGGCTACTACATTCGCCCCTTCTCAGCAGGGGCCTCGGAAATTGGTATAGATGGCGCCTGCTGAGAAAATTAGTTAGGCATGGGAAGAGTTGACCATTGAATGTGGACAGTTTTGAGGAAGATAATTAAGGAGGGTAATAAATATAAGTGGTGAATAAGGAAGATAATAAATGCCTCTAACCATGGTATAAATATGGGTCATTAGGAGGGATGTTAAATATTCTTCATCTTCTTCTTCCCTGAGTAAAATAAAGCATGGAAACTGCACCAAACACACGGTACCAGAAGAGGATGGAGGCGAGGGAGAAATGAATCAAAGAGAAGATGGGGGCCCTGAAGGAAAAATTCTTTGGAGACCAAGAATTAGACGTGGTACTGCCTGGCTTGGCAGAGCTGTAGCCAGAGGAGCCTATCTAAGGGATGTCGTAGGAGCACTGGTGGAGGGTATTACAGTGGTTGGGACTGAACATTAGTAATCGATACTATCTGCTGAAGAGCCCGGCTGAAGACCAGGTGGATACAGAAGACGCAGTAGAAGGTGAGTTAGGGCTCAGCAATAATTTCCCCGTATGCAAATAGGGGGGTCTTAGTGGTGGTAGTGGACTGCAGAAGGTTGTTGTTGTTTCTTGTTGTTGTTTTTTCCTTTCCATTGTTGTTCTTGTTTCTCCTTCTCCTGTGCGATGTTTATGATGTACGCTCACGTACTTATGTAATGGAACTGTGTTATTTCTGTCAAACTATGGTAGTAGAAGAGCAATGGGTAATGTAGACGATGATAATGTAGACACGGTATTAATTGCCAAACTTCAAACTTAAGTAATGAACACGATTAAAATGGTAAGAAGCATGAGTTATGTCATATAATCAAAAAATGCTGACCGAAGGTTCGAGTACTTAATGTGTATGTATGATGGGATAAAGTAGGATGTAGATGATGGTTCGAAAACAAAAGCATGAGATGGCTTAGAAATTTTTGCTATCGAAGGCATATGTGCTTCGACTGCAAAATTTGATAGCCGTAATAGCATATCCGTCATAGGTGGTACTGTTCCTAGGGCAGTGTGCCACCGCAGGTCATCATGATGTTTCCTCGGGGTATGGGAAAGAGGTAGAGGTGATACATAGGTTTGAGTTGACAGCTTCGGGCAGTGTGTTAGAAGCTTCGAGAGGAATAAAAAGTATTACTTGATGTGAGCGTGTGATATGCACGTGGGAGAAAGTGAGGGTAATATTGTTAATACATATCTTAGCCAAAAAATGAGGGGGAGTGGAAGAGTGGTAATAATGATGAGTGGGGGAAATTGAGGCAGTTTTATTTTTCTGAGGTGGTATTTAAAGAGGTGAGAGATAAATTTACTATTCCCAACCAATTAATCATAGAGATAACAAAGGAGGAAGAGAGGGAACACATACGCCATTGTTGTGGTAGAGCTTATTGGAAAGGAGAGAAGAGCACTGCATTATTGCTGAGAGATTTGATCCATTCGAATAGGTATGTCTTCTGATTTCTTATAAAAATAGGTGATTTATATTTCTGCTCTGCCATTTCTTCTTCTGTATTTGTATTTTGCTTGTATTGTGGGGTAGGTAGGTGCTGCTAGGTTTTCTGTTTATAACGGTGTGACTGAGGAAGGGGGCAACCCATGTAACTGGAGGCCCAGCCCAATGGTAAATTGGGAAAAGTAAGGGGGTGATTGGGGTTGTAGTCGAGTATTCGACTGTGGGTTAGGCGAGTTGGAGGGGGTAGAATAAAATATAATATCAAAACGTGATAGTCGAATATATTGAGCTAATTGCCCTCTTCTTTTTCTGTAGGGTATAATGCGTACCCGTCAAGCTTCGAGGATAAGGCTGGTAGATGAGGATGACGAAGTAGACAAACCAAGTGTATCTGGTCAAGGTCAAGGGGGTGAGAGCAGGGATGCAAAATTGTTAGAAATTGTAACGGACACCCTATTAGCTATGGTAGTGCCAGAGGTTGGAGCTTCGAGTAGGAGATTGAGGAGGGGGAGGGAAGGGGGAACAAAGGTAGTATCGATCCTTCGGGGGATGAGAGGAAGGCGAGCAAAGTGATAATAGGGATGGTTCGGATGATTCGAGGACAACGGCGGGGTCAGTCTCAGCTCAGAAAAGTGTGAGACTGGATCGATTCATGATGAAACATGAGTTGTTAAAGGTGGGAGTTATACTGGTGCTAGTAGGGGCCAATTTTACATTTAAGGATACCCCTCAGGTGGGTATCATGGAGTTTAGAGGCCAGATTCGATTAGGGATGCAACTACCCCTTTGAAAGCTGGTGAAGCAGGTATTGAACTACTGGGATGTTACCCGCCAGATGAATGGCAATTTATATGAGATGAGGAGGGATGTCGAGGGGATGAATGTGGAGTTGAAATAGGAGAAGTGGGGTTTGATCGAGTGGTTCGATATTGTATCATTCTACTCAAGGAAAGAAAATAAGAAGACGTATACGCACAATATTCAATGCCATGCAGACAAACCATGGTTATTTGATCTGTATTCGACAGGGCATGGGTGGGATAAATATTTGGTAGTGGTAAGGGGTAATTATGGGAATGCAGAGGGGGAGGAGGTGTATAAGCTGAAGCATATGCTGTATTATAATCCAAGTAAGTTGATGGTCGAAGGCTATTTATTATGTGGTTCGAATAGGTTGTTGAACTTGTTTTCTATGTTTTGTAAATCCCAGCAATAATACATTGACGAATCCAAAGATATATATTGATAAACTGATCAACCACGACGAGGAGTGGGTAAATTGGGTATTTGGTAAGTTGGGTATTGTGAGGAAGAGGCGAAAGAAGACAGACACTCTATTAAGAGACGTTCTGGTGACTGCTAAACCAACAAAGAAGAGAAGAGAAGAAGGTAATTTGTCAGGGGATAGAGAAATGGAGCGTGATAGGTTGAGTCAAATATTGAGCTATGCGCTGAGGGAGTAGCGAGGCAGTCTTGGGACAGTACGACCGAGGTACCACGGCAAGCTAGCAAAGGTAAAGGCAAGGCTATTCCTGAAGCTTCTACAGAGCAGCAGACGAAGACTACTCTGCGTAAGAGGCCTCATGGTGGCCGATGATGCGAATGATGCAGTCGAGGAGGGGCGACGTGAGGCCGAACTGGAGGAACAGGCTCAAGCAATGGCCGCGTCGATGGCGACCCTTTGTGGGACAGACCCAGATAAAGCAGGGAAACAGATGAATAAGGCTCTGCATCAGGTAAATGTTTTTAAAATTGCAAAGTTATACTTATCCTATGAAAACTGCTGAGTAGCCGAGTATTCGTACAGGTAAATGGTTGGGCCCAAGCTTATAACAAAGCCCAAAGGGTAGCGAGTATAAAGCTAAATCGGGCGATTGACTGTCTGAAGCTCATATGGGGGACCGCTATGCCGCTAGAGAGCCAGGTCGATATTCTAAAATGGGAAAAGTTGCAAATTAGAGCCGAAGCTGTGAGGAAAGTTGAAGCTACGATTGCCAACAGTAATCTAATGCGAAAAGTGTTGGAGGCAAAGCTGGCTGAGAAAGAGGAGCAGCTGAAGGACAACAACGCATATTTCTAGGCGCAATACGATGAGGAGTGCGACACGACCACGACTCTGAAGAACTTTATAGATGGGTTGGGGTATAATCCCGAGACCTTCAAGCTTTTTTCTTCAACCAAAGAGTCTGCGGACAAGGATGTTGCGCAGGCAGTGGGGATAGAAGTGGACCCTGTAGGGGGAGGTACGGAAGGTATTGTAACTGATCTCGATATCGAAGGGGATTGTACTGGAAATGCTGAAGGGGGTTCTGTAATCGTAGATACTGCTGATACTGCGGGAAGGGTCATTGTTGTCGAAGTCATTGGAGGTGTTGTCATGGAAGAATATATAGAAGGAATTAGTACAACCACCCCAATGTGAGTGGGGTATTTGGAGAAGGTATGTCGTTATCATCTAATTTTTGTAATGAACTTTTTTTCCTTGACTTGTTGGAACATTGAATTCGAACAATTGTGTATTGGTTATGTAGAATTTGAACCATGGGTACTGTATTTGAACTTTGTTTGCTAATATGTATTCGACTGGAATTGCTTGCATGTATTTGACTTGAATTGCAGGTATGTTTGTATGCTTGTATTTGTGTGTACAATTAAAAGTATAGAATGTTCTACTCTGGTGGGTTTGACCTGGAACCTTGAAGAGCTTCGAGGTCGCCCCTGAGTACTCAGTCGGGTCGAAGGGTGGACATGATACTTAGGTTTTACCAAGAAATTCACTGGACTTCGAAGGCCTGAGTCTAAATAAAACATCATATGATCCACCCCAATGTATCCCCAAGGGTCTGGTCTAACGACCATTCATGCCCCTTGGGTCTGCTCGAATAGAAACCTTAAAAAACTTTAAGGTTGCCCTCAAGTATCAGTCAGGTTGAAGGGTTGACGTGATACTTAGGTTTGTCCAAGAAGTTTGTTGGACTTCGAAGGTCGCCCCCGGGTCTATGCACAGGATTGAGCCTAAACGAAACATTACGTGGTCGGCCCCAATACATCCCCGAGTGTCCGATCTACCAACTATTCATGTCCCTCGATTTTGCTCGAATTGGAACCTTGAAAAACTTTGAGGTCACCCCCAAGTATCAGTCGGGTCGAAGGGTTGACGTGATACTTAGGTTTGTCCATGAAGTTCATTTTAAGATAGGACATGAAGCTGAGAGGATAAAAAATATGTTAATTGATTATACTGTATTTACATCAGTTGAACAAGGTGGTGGCCGCTGCCTATTGTATGAGGCTAACTAAATTTGTATTCTAAGGGTTAGGTAGAGGCTCCTCAGCCTCTGTCATTAGATAGCAGAATCAATTGTCGGTTTTGTCGTACACGACATAAGGTCCTTCCCAGGACTTGGCTAGCTTGCTGACATTACGAGGCTTCGAAGAGGGTGTGACACGTCGAAGAACCAGATCTCCAATATTGAAACTGCGTGGTTGAACTCTTTTGCTGTAGGACTTCTAGAGAGAGAAATGGTAATGATCGAGGTTAACGATGGCTCGGTCTCTGGTTTCATGGATCCATAACATATTGCATCCAAGTTCAAACTCGTTATCTTCATCGGGGAGATCAGGGTCATGCATGGGTACTTTGAACTGAGTAGGTAGCACAACATTGGTACTATAAGCCAGGAGGAAGGGAGTGCAGGTTGTCGCCTTTCTTGGTATGGTACGGTAGGCCCAGAGTACATGTTGTAGTTCTTGAACCCATCGGCCTTTCTTCTCATCGACGCACTTCCTAATACCATTGACTATAGTTTTATTGATTACTTCGACCTGGCCATTCCCTTGCGGGTAATAAGGTGTAGAAGGGGAGAAGATGATGATGTGCTTCTTGAGGAAATTGCAAACTTTGTTCCCAACAAGCTGTGGACCGTTGTCACATCGAATCATGTGGGGGCAGCCAAAACGTGTTATGATATTCTCCCATAAGAAATTGATGACTTCTTCCTCTCTTCCTCGACATAGAGGCACGGCTTCGACCCACTTAGTAAAGTAATCTGTGGCTACCATAATATGTTTGCATTTGCCCGAAGCTTTAGGGAAAGGGTCAACCAGATCAATGGCCCACCTTTTGAACGGCTAAGCTACTTGGCTACAATGGAGGTCTTGTGAAGGGCTTCGGATTTCGTGGACGTGACGTAGTCATTTGTCACAGTGTTTCGTATACATTTCAGCTTGTTTCTTCATAATGGGCCAAAATAACCCTTGTGTTACAACTCGAAGAGCCATAGATCGACAACAGTATAAGCACCAGAGGTACCTGTGTGGAGTTTAGTAAGTATGGTAGTGGCTTCATTTTGGGAGATGCATCGGAGGTGTACGTCGTTCGGTGTAGTCCGCCTTTAAGAATGGTATATCTGCGGCAGTTTTTTAGTAACGAACGTTTGGCTTTGGGATCTTCTGGGAGGGTAGAACTATTTAAATAAGTAAGGAAAGGTTATCATCAATCATCGGGATCGAGACTCTCGCCCCTAGTATTGATGGCATTGATTTCCATCTGGTCGATACTTGGGCATTCGAGTACTTCGATATAGAGTGTTCGAGATTCGGATTGACCTCACATGGTTGTTATGTAAGCGAGGGTATCGGTATGTCGATTTTCACCTCGTGGGTAATGTGTAATGGAAGACTTTTCGGTGAAATAATCCATGTGCTAGCGGACAAGTACAGCATACTCAGCCATAGGACCGTTTGCCTGATTTTCACCAGTGTACTGTCTCTGAACAAGTTAGGAATTGGTAAATACTGTAAGTTTAGGAATACCAAGTTCGAGGGCGAGATCGAGGCCATGTATCAGAGATTCATACTCGGCCTCGCTATTAGAACATTCGAAGTTTAACTTGACAACCTTTTCGATTTGGTCATTGGAGGGGGCAACCAGAATAACACCGATCCCCAAACCGTTAGGACCAGCGGATCCATCGTAAAGAGACGCTAGCCCGTGTTAGGGTTCTAAGGGTTACTGAGTTCGGGCTGGTCTTCTGGAATATCATCTTCATGTTCCTCTCAGTTGATGTCTTCAACAAGGAAGTCGACAAGGAAATCAACGATTGCTTGGCCTTTTTAAGATATCTATTTCTCGAAAGTGATGTTGTGTTCACTAAGGTAAGCGAACCATTATTGTACCCATCTAGATTTATCTTTCTTGTTGAGGATCTCTTGAAGAAGGTAGCTGGTAATAACATGTATAGGGTAAGCTTGAAAGTACGGCTTGAGCTTTCAATCAGTGTAAATGAGTGTAAGGAGCAATCGTTCTAGCTTGGTATATCGAGTCTCGGAAGGTGTCAGAGTTTTGCTGATAAAGTATATAGGTTTCTCAATACTGAATTTGAGTCAAATAAGGGCTGAGCTAATAGAAGTGTCAGTAACCGCAAGGTATAAAGAAAACATTTCACCTTCGATGGGGGTGCTGATGGTGGGTGGTCGACCAATGTATGTTTTGAGTTCGAGGAAGGTCCGTTCGCAATCGGGTGTCCAATTGATTTGGGGGTTGATTTTCTTTTTAGACTTATGAACGCCTTGGCCGAGTAAGAGGGAGAAAAGTCAAGCGCAACGGTCAGTGGATTTCAATATAAAATGGATGAGGGCAGCTATCTTGCCAGCAACCTTTTGGACATCTTTATTGGTTCGAGGGGAAGGCATATCGATGAGGGCGTGGATATGAGTGGGGTTGATCTCGATACCTCATTTGCTAATGAGGAAGCCCAAGAATTTTCTGAATGAAACGCCAAATTGGCATTTTTTTGGGTTGAGCTTCATGTCATAAGAACGAAGTATCGAAAATACTTCGGTTAGGTCAGTTATATGGGTATGTTTTTGGAGGCTTTTGCATAATATGTCATCGATGTAAACATCGACCGACTTGCCAAAAAGAGGTTTGAACATGGTAGTGACAAGACGTTGGTAAGTGGCACCCGGATTTTTAAGGCCAAAGGGTATTACGTAAAAGCAGTACGTACCTTGTTCAATAATAAATAAAGTTTTAAGTTGGACCTCAGGGAAGAGTGGTACCTAATTATAACCGAAAGCTGTACCCATTATAGATAACCTTTCATGTCCAGTCTTAGCATCCAGAAGCACGAAAATGATCAGAAGAGGGAAACTGTCCTTCGGTTTGTGTTTATTAAGGTCTGTGAAGTCGACGCAGATTCGGATCTTTCCATTTTTCTTGGGGACAGCTAATATTTGAGATCCAATCGGCATATTTGACTTCACTAATAAAACCTACGGTCAATAGCTTTTCGATCTTGAGGTTTACTGCTTCTCAAATCCTCAGTGTTAAAGTACATTTCTTCTGCTTCACGGTTGTAGACTGAAGGATGAGGTCGAGTCGATGGCAGGCTAGGGTAGGGTCGACGCCAAGCATCTTCTGAAAGGTCCAGGTGAATATATCTTTATTTTCTTAAAGAAAAGTGGTGAGCTCGAGGCGTTCGGCCTCATCCAAAAAACTATCAATGAATATACCTCGACCAGGACTGTCAAGTTCGATATAAACAGTGGGTTTGACAGGTGTGTTAGATGGGTTTGATGGTGTTGGGAGAGAGAAAAGCATTTATTGCTATGGTTTGACAAAAATTTTGGTATGATCGCTCAGGGTGCTTGCAGGAGTGAGCAAGGCGTTGAGAGCCTTTCATGTTCCACGTACCACAAGAGGTAGTAAAACGAAGTGTTCGGTGGTAGGTCGAAGGTATGGCTTTCATGGCATGCAGTCAGGCGCGCTCTAGAATGCCTAGGTATTTAGATTTCTTGTCGATGACAAGAAAGCTGGTTTGGAGGGTGACTGGGCCGGTATTGACGGGGAGCCTAATGCGACCGACAGTGACTTCGGTAATGCCATTAAAGCCCTTAAGCTCAACATTGGACAGTGTGATGAGGTCTATTTTTTTGCATGGCCCAAACAGTCTAGAGGAAAAGTACATCTGCCGCGCTCCCCGTATCGATGAGCATGGTATGGAGGACGAGGTATTCGACCTTAATCATAATAACCAAGGGGAGAGAGTAGGGGAAGCGAATATGGAAGGTATCGCAATCGATGAACGATATAGCTTCGGGTCGAGGGCGTTGGCTAGATTCTGGTAGGAGGATGGGTAATTTCTCCTGTTAAGTAAGCTTGAAACATTCTTCGACTCGTTTGCGCTTACTTCGAGTATGACCATTGTCGATGTTATTAACTTCGATAAGGTGGAGTTGGATCGAGCCAGGACGCTGCGTGTGGTGACGAGATGTGCGAAGAGTAGAATCAGAAGAGTCCTCCATAACGGGGATGCCTAAATAGATTGAGCCAGTAGGTATGGCAGTTGGAGCACCCTCGGCACCAAGATGGACCGGGAGTACTTCGATATGTGGATGGGGCCCAAGCCATGTGCGGGCTAACACGCGCGAAGGGGAGTACAATCGAGAACGTTGAGGAACGACATGGGTGTCACCTTATTGAAGCTCCCGGATGGTAAGGCGTAACTCGCCGAGGGCACCGTGTTGCCAGTCATAGTCGTCTAAACAGCGCTGCTGTTTAGCCTCGAGTTCTTGGCGGCACTCGTCACGCTCAATGCGTAACTGATTGGTATGGCGCTCTTCATCCTAAGCAAATTATTGGCTGATGAGGGCAAGTTGAGCGGCTATTCTATTGGCAAATTTGCCCACAATGGCAGAGGTTGAGCGAAGGGTGGGGGCCATGGGATGTGGCTGTAAAAGTAAGGAAAGAAAAGGAGAATAGGGGTGGGTGTAGCACAAACGGCGCCAAATGTAGGAGCCAAGTTTCATAAAGGGAGAAATTAACTCTTACACCACGGGGCTGTCTTTGACTAGGGGATTATGCAAGCATCTAATATAATAATATATAATATTACTATTGTAAAGACATATCCTTCGATCTCACCTAAAATTGAGTTGTCGCCAGTTTGAATTACCTCCATCTCAGACTCACGCATTTTCAACATGACTCCTCCCCAGTCAACATTTTAACCTACTCCACGAACTGGTGATGAACGTGGGTCAAAAAATCAAACTGAAAATCCTTAACCAGTCAAAGACACATGTCTCTCACAAACTCGTCAGTTACTCAGTCAACCGCCACTAACCACATTGTTCAGAAAATGTGCTCCAGCACGATGAAGAGATGCAGAGATGGCCTATATAAGGAAGAAGTTCCATAAGAGACAAGAACCAAAAAATTACACGAGAAATCACCAAGAAAACTACTTGTTCTAGATTCTCATAAACATTCAAACTTCTTAGTTACAAGGTTCAAGCATTTCTAAATCTAGAGATCACTTGTAATAAGATATCCGCCTCAAGCAGTAAAGATACTTTTACAAAAATCTTGTACTCAAGGTCGTGGTTTTTTACCTATTCAGAGGTTTTCCACGCTAAAAATCACCTGTGTCATTTCTTACTTTCCATAAGAATATTGCTGCAGGTTCATTGGTGTGATAGCGAATTCCAAACTATTTCGGGCTTACGGAATTTGGCCATTACATTTGGCGCCATCAGTGGGAAAGATTGCATTTCCACAATATCCTAAGGCATTCTTTTACTATAATTTTTAATCATGGTTACTTCCAGACGACCGGTTACAGGCATCTAGCTCAATATTTCAGTGGAGTCGGATCAACATATAGAACCGCAGGCAAATCTTAATACCAAAACAGAGAAACGCGCCGAACTAGAACTTCAGTTAACTAAGGATTGGGAGCTCTGCGAGAAAGAGCTCGATAAAGAAGGACAAACTTGTTTGACAGTGCCCAAACAACATGAATACCAAATGATAATAATGTGGAACGCCCAAGAGGCTCTGTAAAATACTCAGCAGACTTCTCCAACAAAAGGTCACGATCAGTTGCCAAAAAACCTCCCGTGTTTCTACTAGGGAAAGATTGGGGGCTCGAGGAGTCGCTAGTAAAGCTATTTCCAGGAATGTTCAGCACAAACCACAACCATTCATTCATTTGGGTGGTAAAGTTCAGTTCGAAGCCAGCCAAGGTCACCGAATCTCCATCCATTAGTAGGAAGATCAGCGACCTTAATAACAAGTTCCAGCACGAGGTCGCTTAAGTGAAGGTACTGGTACTCATCATCCATAACCTGTTCATCCAACGATTCAACCCACACGTCATTACGTTACGAAATAGCATATAGACCAACGTATTAAGGAGTTGATCAAAGCACAAGTTCTGGGTACCGCCGACGACATCACAAAATTACAAAGAAGTCCAATTGCCAAAAAACTATCTGATATGGAGATACCAAAAGGTTTCCATGCACTAAAATTTTTTAAATACAAAGGTATCGACCCGAAGGAGCACATTCCACAGTACCGTGATTCATTGGGGTTGAATTCCAATCTCAATCACATCCTTTGTCGTCTGTTCGCCGCAGTTTACAGGAGGAACCATTCCAATGGTTTCACTCTTTCCCTGAGGACTTTATATATATATTCGACCAACTGCAGAAATAGTTCATCAAGACATATGCTTACAGTAGGGACAAAGAGGAGAATTTGTATTCTCCTATTAATCTCAAATAGTCACATGGAGAGAAGCTTGAGGCTTTTGCGAAGAAATTTTTAGAGCTTGCGCGTAAAGTGGATAACCTAAATCATAAAATAGTTGTTACTACTTTCACCAATGCGCTCCAGCTCGACTACAAGGCCAAAGAGCACCTCTTCCTCAACAAACCTGCGGCCTTGGAGGATATGATCACCAAGATCAATAGTTACGTCGACCTGGAGAGGATGATGTCTGAGCAACATAAATCTACTAAATCTGTCCTCACCACCAAAGGTTCATCTACAGATCAAAGCACTAAGCCAAAGGAGGAACAGGGATATCAGAAGCGCACCAAGGGTAATACTGGCTACCCTCAGAAAGGCGGTCCACCAAATAAACCGATCCTCCCAAAGATGAACGTCTAAATCTCTATAATTTTTCTACTACTTTTGAAGGATATGCTCTACGGCGTCTCTCAACCACTGAAACCAATCAATAATGGACCATATTGCCTACATCATAAGGTAAACCATCATTCTGCTGACAATTGTTATACTTTACAGAAATTGCTTGAGTACATTTTTAAAGAGTGACAAATGTTCAAATATATATCGACCTGGAATCATACAAAGATGGTAGCTATAAGAAACAACTTGAAGTTATTCAGGTCAATGATCAAGCTGAGGAGAAGCATATTTACCATATGCACCACAACAACATGATCAAAATCAACCGGATCACCAATTCTAATAGATCCAAGCGCATGAGATTATCAGAATGCTGCGATCTCACACCTCAAGAAAAAGAAGCCAAACTTCTTCCTGAGTCGAGCAATCGCCGGCTTGGGATTTCCTTTGAAGATTACGATACAAGCTATATCAAATTTTCACATTATGGTGGGTTAGTAATAATGCTCAAAATGAATAAGTTTGTCATGCACACGATGATGATCGATACTGGAAGCGGTATTGAGATTCTATTTCAGAGCACTATCGACCAAATAGGATTGGCCGACCAAGTTATTCAGAGCGACACCGATATCAGTAGGTTCAATGGTTCTAGAGAAGAACGAGTAGACAAGATCATCTTACCTATTACCGTAGGACCAACCACCATCAACATTGTCTTTTATATCATCAACGCCAAATCTCGTTATCTCGGGATTATGGGCCGCTACTGGATTCACAACATGGAAGTAATTGCTTCCACCTATCATCAGGCACTCTGATTCAAACACGATAACGGTATTTATGAGATCAGGGGTAATCAGAAGCTCTCTCGAGCTTATGAAAATACTGTTTCTACTATCCTAGATACTTCTGACAGATTTGCTGTATATAAATTACAGGAAGCTGATCACCTCAACGATCAACCTTCCATGGAGGAGCCTACAGAATATATCAACATTGATGGACCTAGCAGAGGTACTTTCATTGGTACTAAGCTGGTTCAGCACGAAAAAGATGTTCTCACTCAGTTCCTACAACTAAATTGAGATGTTTTTGCGTGGTCTTTCGAAGAAATGCCTGGGGTCGATCTGGCCAAAGCATGTCACAAATTGGCCATCAACATCAACACTACGGTGGTCAAACGGAAATAGCGATGACTATCACCTCGTCTTCGAGATGAATTTAATACCGAGATCGAGAAATTGATCAAAATGGGATTCATTCGAGAAGCCAAATATCTAGACTAGATATCCAAAAAAAAATTTATGCATATAGTATGAAGCTACAATATTCAAGAAGGTATGGAACAACTACATACCTATAATGTACAAAGTACTTCCCTCTTCTTTTTTCCATTGAAGACACAACAATACTCTTAAAGGGTAGCATGAATAACAGCATCCATGACCTAAGAATCATAAAAGAACTCAGTATTAGCTTCAAGTAAAGAAGCAGACAAAGCATAAACAGGTGCAGATTGAAATATTGTATTAAAAGTAACTCTATCAACTACCAAAAGTGGTACTTTACAGCCTGATTAAAAGTAAAACTGGTTCTACTTTACAACGCGATGAACTAGACTCCTATCTACTACTACTCCCTCTAGACACTCTAGTTTTATATATCTCTTTGTCTTACCCATAAGGTTTCATTGGCAATCATGGTTGTTGTTGATTGAGCTTCCTAAAAAAAATCTTCAAAATGATTTATTTGGAATGATTGCAACTTTTAGATATTTAGTAAAGCCTCCTACAGCTGAAAACCAACTAAGACAACAAGTCTAGAAAGTAAAGGCATAAACAATCAAGACTCACCATTGAAGGGATATTGATAGAGAACAACACCCAGCCCATCAACAAGTGCTTTGAAGTTGAGTTCACTAACAGTTAAAGTAAGTGCATCGTCAAAGAAGTTGCGAAGCGCTGGCATGATTGGAGAAACATCTACATCTGCTGACATAAAATCCTAAGCATAGTAATCCTGAGCCATGGCTTCATAGTCCCAGTTGACAATTTGAACAACGTGGCCAATAATAGCAAACCTTACTTCTTCTGGTGTTTCGTTCATCATCCCAAAATTAAGAAAAACAAGCTTCCCCTCCGGTGTTGCCAAGAGATTACCAGGATGAAGGTCAGCATGAAAAAAATTCATATTCAAGAAGTGGCCTAAGACTGCATTGGATACCTGTATTTACCAAATCTAAGCCTTTAATCCCTGTTTCTCAATGGCTTCCTGTTCATTTAGTTTGACAACATTCACCCACTCCATTGTCAATACTTTCAAACTCATGTAATCCCAGAAGATATCTGGCACAAGGACATCTTCTTTGTCGGCATATAGCTTTTTAAACCTCCGTGCATTATGCCCCTCCTGCATAGACCAGTCATAATCAAAATCTCAACACAAGAAACCAAAATATATTCTTAATTATATGTCAACCAGGAATCAACACCAAATCAAACTTGAAAGAAAGGAGCTCTGGCTTGGTGCCTGAATTTTTCTTTGTTTATTGGTAGATAGAAAATAAATCATTCATGCTTTAGACGAGAAGAACATACCATTAATTATAAAATTAACCTACACATAGTTGAGCTCCTGATAGACTCTACATCTGGAAAATGGTATCAAGAGACAGTCCCAACTTTTTCTCGATGCATGAAAATGCCTCTACATCTGGAAATGTCGGCAAAGCATCCTGTTCATTTAAAGATAGAGCGAGAGTTGAATAAACATCTGCACTACTACAAAGATAAAATAGCAATTCCGAAGGAACAAAGCTGAAGGAAGTGATACCATTCACCAAAAAATACCAAATAAAAGACAAGGGAATTCAAAAAATTGATACTATTTGTTTCTCGCTACTTAAGATGATATCCCTATAGTCTGTGCAAATTGCTATGCTAAGTAAGATCACATACATAGAAAATTCATTTAAATTTTGGGTACAGTAAGTCATTAATATTTCTCAATACTCTACAGAACTTTAATAATTCTTACAAGGGTATAATAAATCAGATCCAAATATGCTATTAATAGAAACATCAGCATGACCAGAATTCAGCAAATATCTGAATCAAGTAAAGTTAAGAAGGAACATATGCTAATCTTAAGCCCTACCATCAGGCCAACAGTTCCTCTTAAACCTAAAGCTTGGATCAAATGTTGAAAACCAAAAGTATGATCATTTTAAGTCCAACAATCATAATTTAATAAGCTGGGAGAGTACATGCTCTAGCTCCCTATCAATTTGCAGATATTATTGAAATGGTATTGGGGATGATCCAAGTTTAATTGGTGATCATATCCTCTAAAGTCGCAGGTTTGTTGAGGAAGAGATGCTCTTTGGCTTTGCAGTCGAGCTGGAGCACGTTGGTGAAAGTAGTAACAACTATTTTCTGATCGAGATTGTCTATTTTATGCGTAAGCGCTAAGAACTTATTTGCAAATGCCTCGAGCTTCTCTCCGTTCGACTATTTAAGACTGATAAGAGAATATAAATTTTCTTCTTTGTCTTTATTGTGAGTATATGTCTTGATGAATTATTTCTGCAGCTAGTCGAATGTATATATGGAGTCTTCAAGTAGAAAGTGGAACCATCGGAGTGGCTCCTTCTGCAGACTTATGGCGAACAGATGGCAGAGAATGTGGTTGAGATTGGAGTATAGCCCCAATGAATCACGATATTGTTGAATGTGCTCCTTTGGATCAGTACCCTTGTATTTGCAAATTTTCGGAGTATGGAAACCTTTCAAAATATCCATATCGAATAGTTTTTTGGCAATTGGACTCCCTTGTAACTTGGCAAGGTCGTCGATAGCACCCAAAACTTGTGCTTCGATTAACTCCTTAATACGCTGGTTCATATGCTCTTGTGCGACAGAGTGATGGGTCAGTTGAGTGGCTTGATGAGGAAGTGGCGGATTATGAGTACCGGTACCTTCACTCAAACAATCTCGTACTAGAATTTGAGGTGGATGTCTCTGTTCTTCCTCTTGGCGTATGGAACATCGATGACCTCGGCTGATCTCAGACTAAACCCTGCCTCCCAAGTGAATGAAGGGTTGAGGTTCATTCCAAATATTCCTGGAAATAGCTTTGCTAGTTGCTCCTTGAGGTCCCAATCTTTTTCGCGCAGAAATCTGGAAGGCTTATGGCACCTAATCGTGATCTCATGTTAGTAGAGCCTGCTGAGTATTCTACAGAGCTTGCAGGGCAGTCTGTATTGTTGTTATTTGATATTCACGCTGTTTGAGTGCTGCTAAACGAGTTTGTGGTTTGGCGTCGAGCTCCTTCTCATAGAGCTCTCTGTCGCGAGTAAGTTGTCGTTCGAGCTCGTTGCGTTTCTCCATTTTAGTGTTGGGATTCGTCCGTAGCTCTGTAAGTTATTCTGGCTCAACTGAAAGATTGAGCCAGATTCTGGTAGCTGGTCACCTGGACGTGACCATAGCTGAAATTTGTTGTATAGTGATTGAATGTCTTAGGGTATCGTGGAAAATATTTTTTTCCTACAGACGGTGCCAAATGTAATGGCCCAATTTCATAAAATTGAAGTGGCCGGAATTACTTCTTATACCAATGTACCTATAACAAAATCTAATTGAAAACAAGAAATGACACATGTGTTTAGCATGAAAAACCTATAAATAGGTTAAAAACCACGACCTCGGGTTGAGGATTTTTGTGATAGTGGCATTTATTGCTTGAGGCTGATATCTTATTACAAGTGATATCTAGACTTAGAAATGTTTGATCTTGTGAATAAGAAGTTTGAAGTTTTGGAGAATCTAAAAAATATAGTTTTCCTGGTAATTTATATAGGCCTTTCCCGCAGTTCTTCATCGTGCTGGAGTATGTTCTCCGAACAATATGGTTAGTGGCGGTTGACTGAGTAACTACTGAGTTCGAGAGAGACAGGTGGCTTTGACTTATACAGATTTTTCGGTATGAGCTCAACTCATGTTCCTTGTCAGTTCGTGGAGTATGTGGCAATGTTGGCTGGTAAAGTCATGTGGAGAATGTGTAAGTTTGATATGGAGGTAGTTTGAGCTGGAGACAGCTCGATTAAGGTAAGATCGAGGGATAGGCCCCTACAGAAATGAAACGTGACATAACTAATGAAAAATCCTCCATCTTGTGGCACAAACGACTGGGGAATATCTCTAGAAAAAGAATGCAGAGATTAGTAAAAGACGGGATCCTTCCGAACCTAGATTTTACAGATTTTGGTGTGTGTGAAGATTATATTAAAGGCAAACAAACCAAACACACCAAGAAGGGTACCACAAGAAGTACGGAGCTTCTTGAAATTATTCATACAAATATTTGTGGACCTTTTACAACTTCCTGTTTTATGGGAGAAAAGTATTTTATCACCTCTATTGATGACTTTTCATGTTATGGTTATGTCTATTTATTAAGTGAAAAATCTAAAATAGTGAATGTCATTGAGCTATACATTACTGAGGTCGAAAGACAATTAGGCAAAAAGGTTAAAGTCATTAGGTCAGATAGAGATGGTGAATACTATGGTAGATATGATGAATCAGATCAGTGTCCTGGCCCATTCGCCAATCTCCTAGAGAAGCTTGGTATTCGTGCTCAATACAATGCCAAGAACACCATAGTAGAATGTTATAGCTGAAAGGCACAATTGTACTTTAATATAAATGGTTAGGAGTATGACAAGTAATTCAACTTTACCCGTATCTTTATGGATTGAAGCTCTAAAGACCGTTAGGTATTTATTAAATAGGGTTCCTAGTAAGGCAATTTCAACAACTCCAGTCAAGCTTTGGACTGGAGGAAAACCTAGTTTAAGACATCTTCATGCTTGGGGATGTACAGCAGAGGCTAGAATTTATAATCCACATAAAAAGAAATTATACCTTAAAACTATCAGTGGGTACTTTATTGGTTATCCTGATAAGTCCAAAGGGTATAAGTTTTATTGTCCTACCCATAGTACGAGAATTGTTAAGACCGGTAAAGAAAGATTCCTTGTAAATGGTGAAATTAGTGGTAGTATTGAATCACAAAATGTAGTTATTGAAGAAGTTAGGGCACAAGTCCCATTACCCATAACTTCTAATCTTGTTATTGTTCCTATGGTTGTTGATCAAATCGATGATACCGAGCAACAACTGGACAATCAGCAACTCCATAATGAGATTGTTACCATTGAACCGATAATAGAGGTACCACAAGAAATAGTAGCACGCCGATCCCAACGGGAAAGGATATCTGCTATTTCGGATGACTTTGTGGTATACTTATAGGAATCTGAATTTGGCATTGGGACTACTAAGGATCTGATTTCATTTTTACAAGCCATGAATAGTAATAATTTTACTAAATGGATTGATGTTATGAAAGAAAAGTTGAAATCAATATAACAAAATGAAGTTTGGGATCTCGTTTAATAGCCAAAATGATACAAGAAAGTTGGTTGCAAATGGGTCTTTATGACCAAGCGTGGCAGTAATGGCAATATCGAATAATATAAAGCCCGACTTGTGGCCAAAGGTTTCACTCAGAAAGAAGGCATTGATTACAAGGAGACCTTCTCACCTGTATCAAAGAAGGACTCACTTAGAATTATTTTGGCATTGATAACTCATTATGATTTATAGTTACACCAAATAGATGTGAAAACTACTTTTCTGAATGGGAGTTTAGATGAAGAAGTCTATATGAATCAACCTGAAGGTTTTTCCAAAGAGGGGAAAAGAAATATGGTTTGCAAGCTTAAGAAATCAATATACGGTCTTAAAATGGCTTCCCACCAATGGTACATTAAGTTTCACGATACCATTGTTCCTTTTGGCTTTAAGGAAAACATTGTTGATCGATATATATACCTCAAGATCAATGGGAGTAAGTTTATACTTTTAGTTTTGTATGTTGATGATATCTTACTTGCTACTAATGATCTTGGTCTGCTTTACCAGACTAAGAAGATTTTCTCTAAGAACATTGAAATAAAAGATTTAGGTGAGGCATCTTACGTGATTAGAACCAAAATCTATCAAGACCGAGCACGAGGATTGTTAAAGCTATCTCAAAAAGTCTATATCAATAAAGTTTTAGAGAGATTTGGTATAGATAATTGTTCAGCTACTGATGCACCAATTTAGAAAGGTAATAAATTTAGTCTTATTCAATGCCCAAAGACTGAATAGGAATGTAAACAAATAGAAAATATTTTGTACGCGTCTGCCGTAGGGAGTCTAATGTATACATAGACTTGTACTAGACCGAACATAAACTTTCCTGTTAGTATGCTAGGTAGATATCAAATCAATCCAGGGATAGAGCATTGGAAAGCTTTAAAGAAAGTTATGAGGTACTTGCAAGGAACAAAAGATTGCATGCTCACATTTAGGAGGTCTGATCATTTAGAAGTGATCGGTTACTCAGACTCAAATTTTGCTGGATGCTCTGATAGTAGGAAGTCTACTTTTGGTTATGTCTTCCTATTGGCTGAAGGGGCAATTTCATAAAAAAGTGCAAAACAAGATAGTATTTCTTCATCTACTATGGAGGTTGAGTTTATGGCATGCTATGAGGCCACAGATCATGGTTTATGGTTGCAGAATTTTATCTCAAGGCTTGGAGTTGTCGACTTTATTTCCAAGCCGCTGAGAATTTATTGTAATAATGCTGCAGCAGTATTTTTCTCCGAGAATGATAAATATTCTAATGGTGCTAAGTGTAGCACTCCGCATTCTTGTTTTCCCCGTTATAACTCTTTTTATGTTAGCTGTAATAGTGTAGTAGGTTGCACCTCTTTGTATGTTATCATAGCTCATGTTTCCCCAAATATTAACAACACAAACTCATTCAAACCCACCACCATTCTTTACCAAAGTCTCCACAAAATCTTTCCTTATTCTTCTCCATAAACCCTCAACTCCCATTCTACTCCATAGCTAGCCGTCAGGAAGAACAATGCTAAAATTCCCATATGTCAACTTCAATCCCATAAATTCAGATTTGAGAAAGCTTAGAAAAATAGTAAATTGAAAATTTTCAAAACCTTGTAGCATCATCTTATAACCTTAAATCAAGGGGTTCCAGAAGCTTAGTCAGAGAAAGGAAGTGTTGGAATTTAGGAGCATACCTCTTTCCTCTACTACTCATTCCCAATTCGTCAATTTAGGCAAGTATTTTATCCACGGTTATTTCATGATTAGAACTAAGTAAATGATAGATTTTGAGCATGCTTTCTAGTGTGTATCAATTTTATATAGTTAAAATATAATATATTACTGATGGTCCTAGAATCCATATTTGGTCAAAATTTTATCCAGGGGTTATGGCAGGTATTCGCTATTACTTTGTTTTAAAATGCATAAGAAATGGCTTAACCATAGTTACTCATACTTGGATGTCATGTTGTTGTTGAATGTAGATACATATGGGGAATTACTCTAGGAGTTACTATTATCTTGTAATCCATGGATATACTTTTCAAGCTTCATTAAGGAGATGTACCTGGTAGAGGTGTTCTTTAGTCTTATATTTAGTTGTTGAACATGTGTAGTTCTGTAGTGATGTAGGGAACGTGTTGGAAACTCTGACATTTTCCTTGCCATCTTTACTTTGGTACTTTTCATGAAGAGTAGGACTGGATATTGTGGGCGTTTACTCTTAGTGTTACTATGTAAGTTAGACGATTCATCTTATCTTAGTAATGAGTACATGTAGTGTTTCATCTTATCTTAGTAATGAGTACATGTAGTGTTTCATCTTATCTTAGTTAGGATACGTTGAGCATCGTGATGCATACATTAGGCAAGTGATCAGAGGTTGAACTATGTTGTATTCCTTTATGATTTTTGTCCAAGAAAACAAAAGCATGTCTATGGCTTACAAGACACTTATTTGACCAGAAAATATGATTTGTAGGTAGGGATTTGTAGTTAGTAAGGGTATTGAGTCTGATATATGTAAGAGCTCGAGTTATCTATTAATTGTAAGTCATATTAGTGGTTCCACACTTAGTTCAGGTGGTATACTTGATAGCGATTTTAGAATAAGGTGATTGATGGCTCCTTGCTTACCGAGCTGATGATAGTTGATTTAGGAATGGGTTCAGGTATTCCAATTATGGGGGCATATGGATTTTGGTACTTTATTGGGCAATTTACAGGTTATCGTTTAAAGATTGATTATTGTTGATTCTCATCTAGTTAATTACTTAATCTAAAGGGGGATTACTCCACCAGGTTGCGTTGGTTAATAGGTATGACTTATTTCATTTATGAATCAGATATATATCATGGACCTTTGTAACTTATGAAATTGTATATAGAGTGTGAATATGTTGGTTGGTGATGAGTACTCCTTACACTAAAGGGCCCTTATCTAAGTCATATGGTTATATGATAACTTAGTTTTTAGGAATAGCTTATACTAGTATTTACATATGAGTCTTGAGTTTAAGAATGTGTGATATTGGAAATGGTTGGACACGTATGGTATGATATTAGAGGTATGTTAGCATAAGCACATTAAGAGATATTAGTTATATCTACTTAGGATAAGGAAGCCAGGTGATAGGCATTATTCATTAGGAGGTTAGTATTCTAAGGTGTGAGTGGAGTAAACGGGTTCCTTATATCACCAGGACATTTAGGCGAGTCCTTTATTCTAGAACTCAGATGACTCCTTGGTATGTCTTCCATGATAATTAAACATATAGTCATATTGTTTTCCATGATTCAGTAGTCGGGACTTAGACTCACTTTCAGGTTTAGGACTTTCATTCGATATAGTCATATTGACAGATAGATTATTAGATGTTGGAGTTTTACTTCATTTGATAGAGTCCCCACTTATTATTAAAGTGAGGGTAAATATATTATTGGGTTGTAAGAGAGGTAGGTCTTGTAATATAGTCTCAGATGTTGTTTAGGCAGGAGCAGACAGATCATTTGATTCTTCTAGGATTTAAATTTCTTCCTTTCTATTCTGTTGGGGGACTTCAAGTTAATGTACACAGTAGAGTTATGCTATTACGGTCCTTGGGTTTGAATCCCTAAACAAAAGATTTGGTTATTGCTAGTCAGTGTTCCAGGGTTGCAAGCCCTAAAATTATGCATCAATTACTTCTCGGCTGCATGCTTCGTGAGCATCCCGTGGGCATAGATCCCTAAAAGTTGAAAATATATCAGGCTTTAGACCTGTAGGTTGAATCTCCTTGAACACTCTGATCAGGTGCATTACCCACTAATTCATGGCTCAATTAAAAAGAATCCACTAATCCCTGGCTCGACAATAAGGGATACGTTTCTGTTAATTTTGGAAAGGTGCGAGAGTATGGTCCCATTGAATTAAAAGTGACCCTGTGTACTTGACTTCTTAATTCTCTTTCCACATCTACCGTACTTCTTAGGTTGTAGTAGTTAGATCTAAGTTTGGGCTATCGTGGATATATTGCTAGGATAATTAGTTTTATTTAGACCGCCTTCTTTCAGACTCGTAGCTTGGTTAATCTTCTCTTATACTACCCATGGGTTCTTTATGTCTCTTTTATGTGTTTATCTTGGTGAATCTTGTGTTATGACCTTAGATATTTGTACTTTAAGGGTGTTGCTTGCTGACGCCTTGCGCATATACTTTTTCAGGTGAATCATTACAGTAGCAATGCTAGTAGTTGGAGCAAGCTAGACTTGCATGTTTTGGAGTTCTTGCCATCCATATGGTATTATTTCTGATTATATTTCTTTTTAGATTATTCTTCCGCTGCGTAGTTTCATAGTGTTGTAGATGTATTTAGGATTTATTTTAAATTGTAGTACGTCTTTTGGAGGTTCATCTTTAGGATGACCGACGTTACACCTCAGAATTCGCGTTCTTAATAGTTTATTAAGAAGCCAATTTTAGGGGCGTGATACTAAGTGCATGGAAATAAAATATTTATTAGTTAAGGAGTCTATTCAAAAATAACGAGTGTTTATAGAACACATAAGCACAATACTTATGGTTGCAGATCCATTGACTAAGGGATTACAATCAAAAACATTTAAGGAACATGTTTAGAGTATGGGGCTTGGGCAGATTCCATGATGTTTTTCTTTATAGTTATGGATTTTTTAGTTTGATTATTTTCTTTAAACATCTTTTTGAGATCTTATTATAGTATGTTTATGATATTTTCATGTTTACCATTATGTGTACACATGTATGTGATTGGATGAATGATAACAGGAAAGTCTTTTGACAAGACATTACTGATGGACCTTTTATAGGCCTATTTGTTCACGTTTATAAACCTCACTTATGAACCAAGTTCAATAGTTTATTATTATTGTAGTACATGGAAGGAAATGCTTCGCAAAATTGCATAAAACCTCCATGACTTGCTTTAGAAAATTATTTAATTTTGGTATTATGATGACCAATAAAGATAGTATGACTTGGATATATTTTAAATTGCGTGTGTGCCAGTTATTTAATCGTTGAGCCCATTTTGAGTCAAAATTTTTGCAAACTTAAGTTTTATCGAGTATAATTTTTAAACCTACTTCATATGGGCCAAGTGGAAGAATGTAAGACTTATTATGGCCTACATGAGCAAGGTTTTTTTAGTAATTATGGGTTTCTAATTATGATGATTCAAGTCCTAATAGGAAACTAATCTTATTGGTTAATGAGGTTAGGGTTTCCTACAACTCTCTACTTTGATGGAAAGTAGTTTTAATTAAAATAGGAAACAAGGTCCTCTCTCTACCTATATAAGTGTACCTAGCCCATTAACTAAAGTACTATCTCAAAGGAAAGGTTAAGGGAGATAAAACCTAGTTGTCACCGCTCGCCGTCGCCGACGAACTTAAAGGACATATCTCAATCAATCAAGCTATGGATCAATGTATATGATTATGTTTCTGCATTATTATTTATTGTGATTATCGTATTAAGACCAAGGTTCTTATAGATCTATTAATATATATAAATCTTGTCATGTTTTACAAAAGGAAACAAGGTTTCAAGTAGAAAGACAAGTCGTTATAGCTTAAAGCTAAAATTTGGGTGCATGATGTTAAGTCTTGGCTAAGTTTCCAATATATTCTTTTGAGTAAGATTGACCATTCTTTATAATCTTGAATTTTTTCTACTAATAGACCTCCCAGTAGGACAATCGCAAGAGGTAATCCCCCACGGGTCTTAACGATTTTTCTCCCAAGTTCCTTGAGCTGCAATTGAAAAGAACATTTCTCAGAACTTGGAGTGTTATTGTGTGCAATAAATACCACCTTTGCAAAGAAATCCCAACTATCATTGGCGCTTAAAGGTTTGAGTTCATGTGGAGGACTTACCGGATCAACCTGCAGAGTGACTTCCATGATGCGAGTGGTAATGATGATTCTGCTACCATTCTTTATGTCAGGGAAAGAAGCTTTTAGAACTTTCTAGACATCAGAGGTCCAAACATCATCCATAACCACGAGATACTTTTTACCTTTCAGGAACTCATGAACAATCTCTTTTAAATCTTATACATTCATTTTTCCCGAGTTCTCTGATTTGAGATTCATGAACTCCTTTGCTAGGTCCTGCAAAAGGACTTTCTGGTCGTATACTTGAGATACATTGATCCAAGCATGAGCTTCAAAATGCTTTCATGGCATCAACATTGTAAACTTAATTAGCAAGAGTGCTTTTACCCGATCCCCCCATAGCAACGATGGATATTACACAGCGGCGCAGGGGTTGCTCAATCAATCGTGTTGTCAAGACATTTATATCTTCTCCGAAATCGACAATATCATGTTCATCGAGATCATGGGAAACTTGTCGATACAAACTTAGCCTTTCATTAGTTGATTTTGATGATTGACCTGCTTCGCTTGCAACGTTCTCAATGCCATACCTTGCCTGACGATCCGAGATATCACTAATCTTATTTCTCATCTATTAAATATATTTTCCCAGCTTATGGAGAATGAACGCTATATTGAACACGAAAGCATTTCTCTTAATGAATCCAATCTCCTTTCGTAGTGTTCTTTTGAGGATGCAATCCTCTATAACATCCTCCGCATCGCAAGCAATGTCCCTTAAATTATTGACCCAGTTCTTGGCATTTTCATCTCCTTCTCTTGCATCCGCTCCCTTCAAGAAGCACATTATATGCCTAAGTTTGCCTATAATCCATTCCAATTTGCATTTCACACTGCTCAAGAAAACTGCTTCTTGAATGAGCAGCTCAGCAAGTTTCTTTACCACAGCGGAAGCAACTGCCTCTACAGCCATGTATTGATTTTCCAATTTCTTTCACTTACAGGGTTGTGTCTCTCAGAAAGATGTAGCTCATAGATCTGGTTTGGTGGAGGATTGGGCCTTTACTACTGCGCTAGTTATATTAAAGAATAAATGTCATTGGTTAGTTAATAATTTAATTGAATACTAATTAACTGGCTCCATGGCATTATGTCTTCTTAACTTCTATTTAAATTGGAAAAGGTTAAACTAGTAGAGCTTGAACGATCATGCCCACTGACTTCCCTCTTCGTCACAGTGGAATTGTTCAAAGCATTGTGATGTATATCAAAACAAGACTTTCTCTTACAAAGATATGTCTCTCTTTCACAAATGAAGGTCCATGGATTAAGTCTATTATTTCCCTAGTTGTATTAAAGAATAACCATCATCAGTAAGGTTGTAATTTAAAAGGAGACTAGTTTATTATGTTAAAAAAAAAGTGAATACCCATTAAAGTATGTCCATCATCTTCCTGTAGTCCCCTATGTTCTTGAGCTACCAGATATTTAAACTAATTGGGATGAGTTATTTGATTGAGGATTGATGATTGATGGACTGTACCCTCTTAGCCGTGTACCACGTCGGCGTAAGAGTTGCTAGGGTTGTTACTACATCAATATCTATTTAAGGGGAGGGGAGGGAGTCTCACTTTCTCTGGTGCCTAGGTTTAAGGTTATCCTTTGGAATGTCCTAATCGCCTCTCCTCTATTCTTGGGATATCCCCTAAGTCGAGCAACCTAAGAGAGTCGCTCATTTGTCAGTCGTAGTGGCACGCTAGTAGTTGTGCTTTATCACAGCCTTGATGAACTGCATTCCTACATTCGCCCTCTCTCAGATACTCCTTCGATAATCGGAGGGGTAGTTAAGATCAAATTACACCTGCGAGATGATTTATCCCGAATCACAGGAATTGTGCAAGGATGAGGCAGTCTTGTACCATGGGCAGTTTTATGCTGGTATGAAGTTCCCGCTAGATCTGCTGACCAAAAGTGTGTTGAATATATTATGTCGAGCCCCTGGGAAGATGAACAGGAACTTCTAGCCGCATAAATTCTATAAATGAGATGTTACCAAGGGCAGAGCGTATAACTGCGGAGGATATAAAGGTGCATTATATATTATGCCACTCTCCTCTTAATACCAAAAGGAAAAAGGTCAAGTCGAAGGGTAGTGACTCCTCCGTTGTTGATGATTCAGTCTATACTAAAAATAGCTGGTTGGACGAGGGCGAGGCGGGGACAAGTGCCAAGGGGAAGAAGAAGAGGCAGCCTCGTCCACCAGAGTACCGATATTACTACTATCTTGGTGAGCGGTCCGTGTCGCAGGGCGGCCCCAATATGGAGGGCCATATAGGCGTAAAATTAATGGACCTACCCTCCAGTAGCAGGTCTTGGTGTCGGTATCCCTTACGAGTTTGCGGCCACTAGGATCAAAATAGTCATGAGGACTTGGGCGTAAACTATAATTGTTTTAACCTAAGGTCGCCTCCTAAGAGTACTTGGTCTGGGCATTTGGTGCACGAAACGAATCTTAATAGATCCCTTAGGAATTATCCGGAGTTATTTAAAAATGTGGGCCACAAGAAGGGAAGTGAGGCTAGGAAAGGGAAAAGAATCGACCCTGGTCCCTCGGTCGTTACGACTGATACTGACTCTGTTGAAAATTTTAGGGCGGATCAGCTGCCCAATCCTTTTGGTAGGGAGAAGATAAAAGCTTTGATCGAAGACGAGATGGAGAATCATGGTGTTCCTGATCTGGGTACAATAATGAGGATAAACAGTAGTCAGGTGGGTGGGACCCGACAACCTAATGTTCCAAGGTCCTCTCCTACTCAGCGTGGCGATCAGGTGAAGCTTGCGCCCACGCAGGCTATTAAGAAGCGGATGTTCAACAAAAGGCCTCGTCTAGATGGGGAGATGTCTCGTTCTGAGAGTCCAAAAATTGTAGGGTTCTTAGATCTAGACTCAGCCATTCTAGGAAATACGGAGAATATGCAAAGTACGGATGCAGCTCTAGCTAACCTGGTCTACCTCAATCGATGTGCAAACCATATGGAGCTCTATCTGAAAGAGGTACTCCCTAATATGCACTTAAGCATATTTTAAAAATGTATCCCTGACCTTTTCTTTTGTATGACTAATTTGTCGAAAATCATTTCATATGCCAAATAGGTTATTCTGTATCAAACAACGATAAAGAGTAAAAGTCTCTCTGATGACGCCAGGATTGCAGAGCTGAAGAATTTCCTGCGAGCCGCTGAATCTTTTGCATCTTAGTAGAAGAAGTTGACGAAGGCAACGGAGGACTATAAGAATAAGGCGAAGCAGGATATGAGCGTAGAGAAGATGAAGCTGAACAAGACCATTGTGGAGAAAATGATCCAGATCCAGAAGCTGGAGGAAAGCACCAAAGCAACCCACAAAGCGGGGGCAAAGAAGGTTGGCAAGGTCTATGTGAAGACGATTGTGAAGATGGCGGTGAAGCTGGATCAGTACGAGTATGTGCCATATCTAACATTATTTTTAGATAATTTTCCCAAAGCAAAGCATCGCGTGGACCCTGTGGTAGGCAAAACTCCAAATTGGTATGGCATTCTGACGATGACTCACGATGGTCTAGCAGATGTTAAAACCCAGCTTCTTCTGAATGCCCGTCAGGCAGGTAAGGAGGAGATGGGGGGCAAGAACCTGTGAGGAGATGGGGAATGATATTTTTAAGCTCAAGTGTTATGTTTTTTTGCACATACTAGGGTAACCAAAAACATTTAAGCTTGATGTAACTGTTGTGTGACCATCGAGGCATGGCGAGGTACTGTGACCTGTAATATTTTAACTTGTGCAGTGTCGTGGAATTATATGCTTTCAAATGTTGTTATGCATGTATACTTGGTAAATATTTTATATTTGATGCGTACAGGTGTGGGTGAGATGTTTATGGAAAGGCTTGCTCACCCCTAAGTATTATTTGTACTTGGGAAATATATTCATACTATATGCATGCAGGTTGGGGCGGGTCGCCTATGGGAAGACTTGCTCGTCCCCAAATATTATTTACACTTGGGAAATATATTCAAACTATTTACCTGCAGATTAGGGCGGGTCGCCTATGGAAAGACTTGCTCGCCCCCAAGTATTATTTACACTTAGGAAATATATGCATACTATCTGCCCGTAGGTTGGGGCGTGTTGCCTGTGGAAAGTCTTGCTCGCCTCCAAGTATTACTTATACTTGGGAAATATAGACTTCCTGCTTCCTACGTATCTTACAAATTGGCCAAATTGTCTTCCTGCCTCCTGCTCTTGATGAGCATATCGTCAATGTAAACTTCAACTATTTTACTGATGAGATCGTACGTAGAATATCTTGGTGACGAATCATTGGTATGTCGCACCAGCATTTTTAGTCCGAACGGCATAACAGTATCACAATATATGGCTTGTTCGGTGATAAAAGATGTAACTTCTTAATCCTCAGTTGCTAGGGGTATCGATTATATCGAATAACCATCCATGAAGGACAAACATTCATGACCGAAGGTTGCGTCAGCTACCTGGCTAATTGCAGAGAGTGGAAAGTAATCCTTGGGACACGCTTTGCTGATGTCGGTGAAATCGATACAGACTTGAACTTTGTCAATCTTTTTTGGGACCACAACGATGTTAGAAAGAAATCTAGGGAATTGTATCTCACGGATAAATCCTGCCTCAATAAGTCGGTGTAGCTCTTCATTGACGTCGAGCCGTAGTTTTGGTGATAAGAGTATTGGCTTCTGTTTTACTGGGTTGAAATCTTTGCGGATGTACGGGTAGTGACAGACGGCAGCTGGGTTGATTCCTGGCATCTCTAGGACAACCAAGAAAAACCATCTTTGTACATAATGATTAGCTCAAGTAGGTAACGACGTTCCACTCCTTACAGTTGTGCCTATAAATATTGCGCGACCAGCGCCATCGATATTGATGGACTCGACTTCCTCTATCTGCGGTTCTTGCCATCAACTCCAGGAAGGTTCTATTATTTCGGCTTCGTGTGTGAGTGCGTTAATATTGCCATCGTGGTTATATTTTTGGTATTTGGGTTTCTTTGTTAGCCGACTAATACTATTAGGCTTCTGTAGTTGTTATCTCTGAGTACGCTCTATTTTGGCAATTTGTGACCTGGTGGTGTTATAATATTCACGCGATGTTCACTGATAGCCTTTGATTTTGAATGTTCCTTGACTCATTGGGAAATACACTACTTGGTGGTATGACGATGGTATCGCTCCGATGGCATGTATTTAATCACGCCCAATGATTCCATTATATGTCGTGTTTGTTGCTGAGACGACGACAAAATGTTGGGATGATGTAGAAGGTCCCACGACGATTGGGAGATGTATCTCACCTAGAGCGACAGTGGTGTGGCCGTTAAAGCCTGCTATTATGACACATAAGTTTGTTAGGAAATTTCTCAGGCTCATCCTGGTAATCATGTTGTAAAATAGGATATTTGAAACACTACCAGAGTTGACTAGCATCTTGCCAACGGTGATGACACTGATAGATATCTTGATAACCAAGGTGTCATTGTGAGGGCTGGCAAGGCAACTAAGGTTAAAGTTAAAGAAGGTTATTGCGTTGGGCGGAGACTTGGAGGTTGAAGATATAACTCGTGGAAGGTGATCGAGTTCAGATAAATTTAGGCATTGTTGCTTCGATACTTCTTGATCGCCCAGAGATCCAACAGCGCGGACATCTTCAAAGATCATATCGACACTTTCAGGCCTAGCGACCTGGTCATAAGTGCCGACCGGGCATGGACCTTTGCTATTATCACCTTCTTGATGTATTGTATGAAACGACCCTATTTAAAAATGGTTTCAGCGAGGTTGTTAAATGTCACGCTCCAAAGTCCCAATGATTTCAAACAAAATCATCAACAGGGACCTAGGGCGTGAAGGTAGGAAATCAAAAGAGTTGTCCCACGAACAACCGAGCCGTAGACAAATTCTGGCTCGGTCTTTCACATATAACAATTCATCAGAGTACAAGTAAAAATAATAGCGAAAGCCAAAAGGTAGATATATACATATCAAAACTAAAATATAAACAACGTCTCAAAACTATACAACAACCGAGCCGAAGTATAACTAATCTACAATATACAACAAAAGACCTACGGTAGCAGAAGATCTAAACTCTGATATCAACTGAAAGTCACGGTAATCACTCAGCAGCTACTCCACCTCTTAAATGTAAACAACAAGAGTGAGCAAACCATAGCTCACTATAACCCAACGAGGCTAAAAGTTATACCAATACAACTAATGCTAACAAGAATGAGTAAATATAAAGTTGTGAAGCATGGTGACAAAATATAACAATTCTAATTAGCAAGGAAACAAAATAATGACAGTCTTACAAGCACAGATTTATATCATATGATAGTAAGTGATATGCTGATGCAGAATTTTGATGTTGGAGAGATGTATGAAGATAAATCAATGGACTTAATCTTATAATAATTGATTAGTCAACCGTTAATGCAAGGACTCGTACATATGAGAGCTCATCTTTGGATGCAAGGGTTCGGATATGCAAAACAAGCTCGACCGAGGATAACATAGGTGTTTCAACCTCACAGTAGAAGTCTGGGAACCAGGAAAGATATCTCATGCCATCCTAATTGTGTGTGATAGTATCCAAACATAACCTCACTCGCAGGAGAAGACTGGGCACCAGGAAATAGTATCCAACCATATCTTTCCTAGCAGGATAAGACTGGGCACCAGGAGAACTATTCCAACCATACCTTTACCTCACAAGATAAGACTGGGCACCAGGAAATAGTATCCAACCATATCTTTCTTCACAGAATAAGACTGGGCACCAGGAGAACTATTCCAACCATATCTTTACCTCTAAAACTTTAACCCGATCTAAGGATCCTATTGATTCAAAACAGATCCATCTGAGATCAAAACATTACAGCCGATAACCTGGCATACGCACTTAGGATAACTACCAACAAAAGAAAGTGGTAATTACTCCTAAAACTGATAAATAGTGACTTAGTCACACTTTTAACCCTATGGCCAACATCTTACTGGTCACATGTCAATAACCAGATGGACAGTGACTAACCCATCACTATATCAAACCACCAATGAACAGTGACTAGTTCCTAGTCACAACATTAAAATATCATATAAATAATGACTAATATCCAGTTGACGTTCAGTGACTAAGCTGTCACAACGCCGATACCCGGATGTATAGTGACTTAACAGTCACAGCATCAACAATAATACTAATCTTAAAGGAATAACTAGTATTCCAGGACCAAGCCACAGGAATACACAACATGCAAAACTACAATACTAATATATAGAACCACAGCTTTACGAGTGTTTAAATACTAAATTCAGCTGATAATCGACTCCTAGGATGAGTCAAGAGTAGTTACGCTATCAAGGTTCAAGGACAAAGCCGCGAGAACTAGCGTAACAATTTCTAACCCGTCCTTGAAGTCCGATGCATATAACTAAGCAACTAAGCTAACATATCTAATCACCGGTAATAACTAGCTTAACAAGGAGAATAAATCTATACTACATCCTAATAGTCATTCTACATTAACATAGGCAATACTAGTAAAGAATTCAGACTCGAAGGGACACTCACCTGATAAAAGCGAACTCGGGGAACTAAGCAACTCGTATCCAACACAAAAGAGTCCCGCAATTAAGTTACCGGACCACCCGTCCTCCACAACACCGCCCAAATCAGTCCATACATCACCCAAATCAGTCCATACGTCCGCTGAACCCAAAACCTGAAATTAAATACACTCCGATATCAAAAACAACCCCAATACATTCTCCAATCACAAACCCTAAGCTATGGTTTTCACCCAACCACTGAAATCATACAATAGTATACCCAATAATCTGAAATCATACAATAGTATACCCAATAATCTGAAATCAGACAATAGTATACCCAATAATCTGAAATCAGCACCCTAGTATACTCAATAATCTGAAATCATACAATAGTATACCCAATAATCTAAAATCAGCACCCTAGTATACCCAATAATCTAAAATCATACAATAGTATACCCAATATTCCGAAAGCAGCACCCTAGTACCAAAATCAGCAATAGAAATCACGGGGAGGGAGTGGCCGAGTCTGGCAAAAGACGACAATGAATTAGCGAGCGGGAGAACAATTCTTTCCACGCTGTGGCTCCGCGAAGTTCGCTAACAATCACGGATGATAATGGACAACTAGGTGTAGTAATTATGGCCTCAATCGTCCAAGAGGGAAGGAATTTAGAAGGAAGGTTTGAGTCGGTTTCGTTTGAGGGAGAAGAATGATGATTTGATAATGAGGGGTTTGGTTATTTATAAGGGAAGTAAAAATACTTATCTCGAGGTATCACCGACGTCTAAGAATCACTTAAAAACCCAACTTGGTCGTCTAAACATGTCACATATTCAAACATAAGGCATTCATGTTCGAACATAAATAGATAGTTGAAATTTTAACATAACAGAAGAAATGTTCCAAATTCTGAACAGTTGGTAAAAGGAAGCTATCCAATGGAAATTCCCAAATATTTGCAAGCTAACCAAAAATCCACTGAATCACACACACATCACCATACTACAGCAAAACATTATCACCAACCCACACAGGGTTTCCCAAGGTGCCAACACATCCTAATCTGCCCTAACATATAGAAGTTACTAAAAGGATATCTAATGTCAAACCTGTCCAAATCCATATACAAAGGATACAAAAGGAAACAGTTAGATGCATAATGGATTTGGAATAATTATGTGGAATGCTTAAAGTATAAGAACATGAGAGTGGCAATATATAGACAAGAATATGCAGAGTGACAATGTGATGAGTATATAAATGATACTATATATAAAAAATATCTGGGTCATTACATTAAAAATTGGAACAATTTTCAATGTTATGACAGTGGACGTTGTGATGTGTGTAGAATGGATGACCCGGTCTATCTTCTATTAGGTCGAGCACTCAATAATCCTTGTCATTTTTCATTAGCTAGAATAATACCGCACGAGTGATCCTGAGGTCGTTCTTCTTTTCGTGAGGTAACTAATTCCCTCTTTGTTCGCCACGCTGGTCGTGTGGCTCGGCTTGTTTTTTTGTTCAAGCAGGTTCTACTGCTGGAGGTTTGGGTGGTGGCTAATTATGTGGTTGAGAAACCTATATCTTGTGCTTTGAGTGTAGAGGTGGTCGTGAATTTATAGCTATGAGAGTTTAGGCCTATAATCTGTTATCCCTTTTGACTCTGTCATTTTTCTTGGTTCTAGGGAATAGGTCTGCAAGTGTCTTAGGTCAAATTTTGTGAAGTAATTTTCGTAAGTCTCTTGGCGAGCATCTGTTTTCAAAGGCTAGTATGGCCGCCACATCATCGAGCTTATCGATGGCTAAAGCTACCTCTTTAAAGCGGTTGAGAAACTTGATTATCGCTTTTCCCGGATTTTTCCTCATACTAAAAAGTGAGTCAGTCATCTTCTGGTCAATTAGGTTGTAGACATATTTCTTGATGAACAAAGTTTGTAGTTGTGCGGAGTTGGTGACTGAGTTATCTTCCAGAGTTTGAAACCACGTCAGTGTGGAACCTTCGAGGCTGGAGAGAAAGAACTCGCATTTGATTTCGCCGTGGACGTTATATTATGTATATTCATCATGTACTCGAATTTCATGCAATGTTGTTATAGGTCGCCTGACCCATTAAATGTGGGAATTTTGATGTTATGCAACGTTTATTCCTACTTGTAAAACTTGATGTAGTCCTTAAAATGGGTTCCCTTAGACCTTGCGGATCAATTAGGTACGCAAGGCAGTTGAAGCATCCTTTGGGGAATTGGACAAACTCCGGATGAGGTTGTATAATTCTTTAGTTGTCATGTTAGCTAGTGTATTTCCTCTTTCCTCTTTTACCATTGCCCCACTGAATTATGTTTGCTAAGTTAGCTCATACCTGATCGAGGGGTAGGTGGAGGGACTGCATAGGAGGGGCAAAAGTTGGAACACCACTCTGCTGCCCGAAGAGTAACTATTGTGGGCTGCAGTAATATGGTGGTCGTTGCGGGTGGCCTGGGCATACCGCATTGTTCAAACCTACGAGTAATGGTGGACCATAGTAATTTGATTGTGGTAAGAAACTGGCGTGGTTGGCCCTGGGTGGGAGATGGTCTGGGCCACGAAACTGTGGGTGGGTCGGACCATAGATAAGCTCGTAATACAGATAGCCTGAGCTCTCAGGCTGAGGTGAGTCATACATCGATCCGAGAAGATTCTTTGGTCAGAGCTAAATTGTTTGAGGTTGTGCTTGCCTGAAGATTGGGGGTTCTGGTGGTCCACTGTGGTATGGTGGGTCCCTCTAGGCGATAGTGCACTCTTTGTGGTGGAGGTTGCTGTCCCCCATCGAGAGTTAGCTGGGAGTGACCGCATTCAAAGCTTGGAGGGGTTGTCTCGGAGGGTGATCTTTTTTACCGGCGGTGGCTATCTCTTATTGTTGCATCACTGCTTCGGTGCCTATCGGATGGAGGTGCCCAGCTAGTAGAGTTGTCCTACTCCATTTCGGCACGGCGGCGGCGGCAGCTGTTTAACCATTGCAGATGCTCTACGTCGTCATCTCGATGGTGGAGTTGGTCCTGAGCCTTCACACCGTGTCTTGTGTTAACCGCAACTCGTCTGGTCTTGCCGTGCTTCTAGTTTGATACACCATTGTTACTGGGTTGTGGTTGTGAATGTTTGAGTAGAGACGGTGCCACTATGGGCCATTATGTTCTTGGGCTACCAAATCTTTAAACTAATTGGGGTAAGTTATTTCATTGAGGATTGATAGACTGCGCCTTCTTGGCCACGCACCACTTTTAGGAGGGGGAGAGAAGATCTAACCTTCTTCTTGTACCAACCGATTTTCTCGTGTGCTTAGGTTTAGGGTTATCCTTTGGAAATGTCTTAACTGCCCCTCCTCTATTCTTGGGGATGTCCCCAAAGTCGAGCCACCTAAGCATGTCGTTGATTTGTCAATCATAGTGGCACTCTAGTAGCTATGCTTTATCGCAACCTTGATAAATTGTGTTCCTACACTTCCCTAACCAGGGAATCAATCAAACAGGTGGACTATTGTAGGTAAATCTATACTACTAAAGGAATAGCTATGCCATGAGAATAAATCTCGGCTGTTGATCCTCCTACCCTCTACATATTGAAGAAAATTGAGGGCTTAGGTTAATAACATAAATACACGAAATTGTAACAGCCGTTAGATCGTGGGTAACTTTGTCTATTTTTTCAATTTATTTAATTCTAAAATACCCTCATTTCGTATATACCAAATCTATGAAAAATAAGCATCTCAATCGTAATTACGTGATCAAATTAGGGTCATTTTTGGAAGTCCAACCCACAACTTTTGGTATATACGAAAAGGGTATTTTAGGAAGCCTAAATACAAACCTAAAACGCCAAATCGTTAGGCAAACTTCTCGATTTAGGTCTTTGAACAACAAAAACTATCTAGCAAGTTCAAATCAGACTTCTAGGGTTTCCAATTCTCACTCACAGATTAACCTCTAGAAGACTTAGATCTCAACATTTGATTTGATTTTGATCAATTTCAATGTCTACCGTCCTTGAATCCATCACAATCCCAAATACTTTCGTCCTAACTAAAATCACCTTTCTTCTTTCCTCTATCCCAAAATTACAAGTTGTCTAGGCTTTTCTCCAAGACCAATAAACTCATGAACCTGATACATCACAGTGCCATCTCCATCACAATTTGAGATTATAACATCTCCAACATCATCACAACATGATTCTAAGCAACCCCTTTTGATTTCACCCAAACCCAAGTCCAAAAACACAGTCAAATGTTTACAAAACCCTATACTTGGTTTTTGCTTCTCTTAACTTTCGCCTTTTTAGGGATGTTGAAGCTTGAGTACTACAATATAGACCCTTCGAATCCAATTTCAGCAACTCCATGTTTTCAAACGGTTCAAATGTTGCAACCCCAACAAATGGGGTTAACAATTGGGGAAGAATCAGGGGTTGGGTTGGGTTGGGTTGGGTCGGGTCGGGTCGATATGGATATCGATGATCGAGTTGAAGGGGGAGGGCGAGGAGGAATCGGAGTTCTAGGAACAGCCTAATGGATTGGGTATGGCCCGGTTTGGAGTTTATGGATGATTATAGGAGATCTAGTGAGGGTGTTGTGAAGGATCGGACAAAGTACTTGTTGGTTGTTGCTTTGGGCGGGTTGAATCAGCAGAGGAACCAGATTTTCGACGCGGTTGTGATTGCGCGGATACTAGAAGCTGCATTGGTTGTTCCCAATTTGCAAGTCAATGTTATCTGGGGTGGCGAGGGGTATTAAATCACTAATGAGTAATGGGGTTCTAAATTTGGAACTATGCACTAATGAGTAATGGAGTTCTAAATTCGGAACTTTATTCTTATAGTTTTATCTTGTGCTAATTTAGGAAACTGGGTTTTGTTTTGTTTGGATTGGTTTGGTGCAGGGAGTTTTCTGATATTTTTGATTTAGAGCATTTCAGGCATGTTTTAGCGGATGATGTGCATATTCTGTCATCTCTGCCATCAACACATTTGATGTTGAGACCTGTAGAGGAGAAGCAAACTCTGTCCAATGTATCCTCGTGTTGGATCCGTGAACTTAGTAACTCACTTTTCCTAAATACTTTCTCTTAGATCTTTGTTTTGAGCTCCTCAGCTTATAAGAAATGTGTTCGTTTCAGAATAAGCTACCTTGATATATTCAAGTACGTGGAGCTTACATGCGACAAGCACAGGGCTGAGTTAGTAGTCAACCCATCTCTTGAGGAAATTATACACTATGACTTGTGGGCTCGGAAATATGTTGTCGGCTTACTACCGTCTCCTGTTGTTGTTTGATCTACGACTATGCACCCTCGGATACTAGGACGACCTCCAATCTTCTAACTGGAGAAAGCCATTCAACTTCAGATTAAATGGGGATTCATTGCAGAGGTACATTGGAAAGCTAGGTTTATATACTGATCGATGAAAAGAGTGGCAGCTATAGTATCTATTATTTCATAATATGTTTTAAGAATGCTTTCATTTATAAAATATATCGTCAATATGTGCATTAATTTCGATTTCATAGAAGAAAAATGTGAAATAGAAGAAAAACTTGTGGTTCACTTTGTAAACGTGTTACTTCAGAGGATCTCAGATAAAAATTCAGAAGAAATTCTTATCTTTTCGGAGAGTCAACTATTTCAGGGCTTCTGTTATTAGCAAACTCTGATTATTGTTCCAAGTAGAAGTCAGATTGGTAAAATACCACTTATAAAAGATTCATTCACTTTCATGTGTTAGTTTTTGTAAAAAGATGATTCAATTAAAGATAGCATAAGCAAGCTCTAAGGCACCGAAACCAGTGCTATAAAATTTAGGAGTCTCCATTGTAGAATGGATAAGTAGGTATGGGGCAGAAGAACCTAGAAAAATTGGATACAAAATACTGGTAGCCTGCAGTGAAACTCCTTGTGAAAGACACTCTCTAGCACCCACAGATTGCATCGAATAAGCAAGTGAAAACACCACTTTCATAGTATATCCACATTGCCAAATGAGGTTTGAAGACTTAAAGTCTTCTCTTCTCCATCAAGTCAGACCTTTCTGATTACGTAATAAGGTATAGAAGATCGTACATTAGAGTTTAGGAAGCTGCCACTGCCGGAGCATAAATTTGAGATACTCACATGAGGTCGTAGCTTACAGTAATTCAAGTAGCGCGTGAATGATAGTTATTTATTCACTTAAAATGGCGGAGACGGACTTAGTTAAAGCGTCCAGGGGCTGCTGAACAAAAATAGTTAGCATATAGTTTTTTTTTTCTTTCTAAGTTACCCCTTGGTATGGCCGAGGAGCCCTTTCCCGGTCTGCCCTTGATGAATGATGATACACCAGCCAAACACCTCTAACGAAGTACTTAACTAGGAGCAATTCCATAACCAACACCCCATAAACACACTGGAGTAAAGTCATCAAATTAAAAGGCGGATTAACATGTCTCTTTCTTGGCGTGTCCTAGTGATTAACGAACATGTGATCCTTACTTATGATTATAAAACTATTTATTCAATATATTAATCGAATAGATGTCTATATTACGAAGATAGAGTTATACCTAATTGTGGTTACTAACCTATCTATAATATTTCAACTAGAGGCAGCCACAAACTATGCTTCATAGTTCATACATTAAACCTACAATAATATTTGGTGATATTAAAAACCATCTTCAACCGCATCCCCAGAAACTGATGCTATTACCCCGACAAAATTCTATGCTTTGTTGCAAATTCGGCGCTCCGGATCTCCGAATCACATGTTATCCGTGCTTGATACTATCGCAAAAAACAAAAAAATTGCATTCGATAATATAATTAATAGTTAATGTGCTTCTAGAAAGCTAATCCGTGCATTCGATAATATCGCCAAAAGAAAAAAAAGTGTGTTTGATAATATAATTAATATTTAATGTGCTTCTATAAAGCTAAATTATGAAATCTTGATCCAACACTTTTAAAAAAGAAAGATTATAACTAGGTTGGTGTATCCAAGAAATTTTGCCAATCCTTGGAACATGGAATCCACCAAATTTGCTCTAAGAGGTCTCTATTCTAGCATTTTTTTGGGTTGTGTACAAGAAGCTACACTGTTCTAAAACTTTTAAGTATGTACTAATCCATGTAGCGCGATCTTAGGGTCTTATTGTAATCTTTTGATAATGGCTTAAAAATAAATATTAGCTCATCTGCCATCAACACATTTGATGTTGAGACCTGGAGAGTAGAAGCAAACTTTGTCCAATGTATCCTCGTGTTGGATCCGTGAACATTTACCTCAAGAGGGTAAGGGTGAAGTTCTATTTGATTTGGACTTAAAAATGTGATTTTTTTGATTGCCAGTTGATTGATTTTGCAAATTTTGATTTTGTACTAGTGACGTGAGTTAATTTAGTTGCTATTTGTTTGCAGTTAAAGAGGGATGGTGTGCTACTTTTACGAGGTTTAGATTCTAGGCTTTCTAAGGATCTTCCGTCTGATCTATAAAAGTTCGGCTGCAAGGTAATTGTCAATCAATCCTCGTGATATCATATTAATTTTACTATTCTAAATTCCAATTTATGGAGTATAAATTTTGCAATCCAGTATTAATAGAAAATGTCAAGTTTTTTGTTGTTTGTTTTAAAAGTAGGTTCTTAGTCTGGGAATATCTCTATAATATTGATTATAGCTAACCAAATTTCGCACAAGAAAAAATAGTCTATGAAGTGGTTTCTTGCGTGACATTATTATTGAAGAAACATGTTAGTTTAGTTTTACGCTTAACCCGTGCAACTCTTGTCACTGTTGTCAGGGATATTCATATGATGCAATGTAGTGTAGTAGACTACTGGAATGTGAGAGAACATATAGTATAAGTAGAAGAAACTGACATTAAGAGTTGATTCTTTTAAGGTAGTATTTCATGCATTGAGGTTCTCTCTACCAATTTTAGAACTTGAAAATAAGCTTACACAGAGAATGAGAAGCAAGGGACCGTACATAGCTCTTCATCTACAAATGGAGAAGGATGTTTGGGTAAGGATTGGATGTCTTCCAGGGCTGAGCCACAAGTATAACGAGATCATCAGAAGTGAGAGGCTAGAGGTCCTTATGGGATTATCAAACATGACTTCTCATGATAGATAACTTGCAAGGAAGATATTTGAAGTGGTCCGAATGTTCGAAGATGTCGGGATGTTGTTTGTCTTGGTTGATGACAGCAAGGTATAACGATTCTTAATTAGTTTAAACTACTATTAGCTAATGTTTGGTAGCTTTGTCATATCACCAGTTCACCTTATTTCAGTATTTCTTGGTCATCCATAAATTATCTTATATGGTCATTGTTAATGGTTTCAATCACCAAAGGCATGTAACTGGTGAAACGATTAACAAGGTATGCGACTTCCATTGTGATTATTCAAGTGTTTTACTAAGTTTATTTTTCTTTACTCCAAATTGTAATATCAAAATTATCGGAGATTTCTCATTTTTTTTAGGTGGTTGTGGGACATTGGCATGAACTCGAAATCAGCACTCCATCTAATGCATCAAGGTGAGAAGCTAAAGCCATATATATCTTCTCAGACATAGGCATGAACTTCCATGTATGTTTTTACGATCAATATATGCTCTTACTCTATCAGCTTCGCATTACTAAAGACTTGGACAAGTTGAGTACATATTGATCGATAAAATTGGTTCTCTGAAGATGAACAAAATTATATTTAGAAGATGTTGCATTAATGGAGTTTTCCACCGAAATGAGAACTGGGACGTACTGAAAGGTATGTGTAAGTGCAGTTTTCATTTTTATTCTATTGGTTGCTTTACAAATTCTTAAATTTGTACCTGAAGGCTAATTCATTTTTGCTTATGGTTAGAAGCATTATAGCACTTTCTTGATTAACTCCATTCAAGATACACTAAGTCACTAAGTATAGATTTCATACCCATTCACAAACTAATGCATGTTTTTGTTGTTACACAATACCAAATGTTTGTTGCACATAAATCTATAGTTTATTTTATCGATATTTACTTTTGAGTTGATATATATTTTTCGATTGACTAAAAGCTCAAAATGGAAGAGTGCTCAAATCAGGATTCTAGAAAGAACGACGAAATATGTTCGCCACAAAATGACAAATATATATGTCGATAACAATAAAACTAAATAAATTTTTTCAAGAAAACGACGTATATATCTGTGGATAATTCTAATATAAATGACATTTACCCATTGTAATGACGTAATTAACGACTTATACCACTGTCATATTTTTTAGAAGAACGACAAATATGTGTTATTATAGCACGACATATATATGTGTCGTCTTCAAAAACGACACCGTTTTTAATGATAGTTGTTAACTACATAATGTATGTCATTAATCCAATATTAAAGACAAATATTTTTTACGCTAATAGCCATTTTTCAGGTAGTGCAAATTTGATCTGTTTTCATCACCAAAGAGGGTATTTGTATTGTGTTTGTTGTTTCGGATGGCAAATTCGTTGATGATTCAAGGTTACTTTAATCCTGACTAATATTGACAAGCCCAAGAAGTCGCACATACTTAAAGATTAGATACTCCACATACTTAAAGAAAATATTTCTTAAGACTCTAAAATTAACATGCAACCACTCTATGTTTTTGGCGTTTATATTGTAGCTTACTCTTAACATGATTATAAGAACCCGAATGTGAATCAAAATTAATAGCCCACAATCAATATAAACACTGCTTTACAGTCTTGAGTTGAAATAGGAAAATAAATTTTACTAACAAATAAATAACAAAAAAAAATGGCATAAACCCCATACATATGAAACATCATTTTTACTAACCATCCTACTTTAACATCTAAATCATTTGCTTACTATAGTAGAACGCAAAGTAAACTTATTTACTTCAGCAATAGGAACTTCAAACATTTTACAACCAACATTTATGAATATATACTCGTGTATATCAAGTTCTTCGATGACTCTATGACTATGCATAGTAGCTTCCAGCCATGGATGAATAGTAATTACTAATTTTCATACTCTACTAAATCAAAACCTTTTGATTGACAACATGACTCTTTGCGATTTTACCCTCGTTATTGAATTTCCAGGTTGAAGATGATGTCAATGCATTATGAAAGGCAAATATATCGGCAAACCCACACTCCCTCATACTCCCCAATCCCCCATGTTGTCCCATATATCCTCTTATTCCCCCATTATCCCAATATTTATCCTCATAGTTATGGGTCAAACAACTGGGGATATGGATCCATAAAATAAAGGTCACTCTACTTTGTTCTACATTGATAGAGTTTTCATCTTTTTTCTCAAAAAGGTACTTAAAGCAGATCCATTGAAAGGTTATGGTATCATTTATGGTGTTAGCACATAGACATATAACCCATACTTTTGTATGGAAAATTGTTCAAAATTGGGTGCCAAATTACAACTTATGTGAGGGACTACTACAGGCTTAATAGATGAACAAACCATTTCAAATATGTGATCCTATTCTAAAAGGGGAAGCTGTTAGCATCATCTCAGACAGAGAACTACTTTTTATTACAACCGAATGCGGAATAGCCATTCATGATTATCTGCAAAACTTTATTATGGTAACTAAAAATCGTACAATACTAACTCCATAGTATTTTATCCCAATTTGGATCTAGATATGGTCAATTATACCTATTATTAGTAACATTCCAAAATCATACAAACTGACCCAAAATAATAGAGTTTTAAACTATCAAACTAAATAAATTCTACCTCATAAACTAAACAAAATTGTACCTGATAGAGATCTTCATCTCTAATGGAGTTTTAGGGAATGTGAGATACATGCAACTTCAAATGGGGAAGAAATAGTTTTGGGAAGAGATATGGGTTTTGGAAACCTAACAAAATGTTTCCCAAGTTATCTGATAATTACCATGCAACAAGGGTATTAAAACTATCATTATAGACATGGACTTAACAAATGGGGAAGAAATAGTTTTGGGAAGAGATATGGGTTTTGGAAACCTAACAAAATGTTTCCCAAGTTATCTAATTATTACCATGCAACAAGAGTATTAAAACTATCATTATAGACATGGACTTAACAAATTCAGCCTATGAATTGGGCCTAATTTGGATAGGCCTTCCTGACAATGAGAGGTTGCTTGGAAGGGTCAATGCATATCTTGGATCATCACCTTCAATTTTATTGCTCAATTTTTTTTGTTGCTAATTACAACATCCACATGTTTTAGCACTTAATTATAGTCTTATCTCAAGAGATTTTTGTCTTGCCTATTATAGCCGAAAATAAAAGAAAAAACACCTTACCAACCCACCACATCTATGAAGGTTGTTCATAGTTATTAAGCACAGATGAACAGCTACAGTCAAACTGCTAAAAATTATGATTCATTTTTAGTTTTGCTATATAGTGTCGTATGTTAGCGTCAGGGCTTTCATGCATGCATATTTTTGGTAAAAATATTGACAATTAAGGGCAACAACACCAACACTTCATTTACCTTAAAATGATCTATCCTTGTATTGACTATCGACATATTACTTTCCACTCTCTACTATAATGTGATGCGGGTGACATAATTGCTAATGCCGATGGTAATGTTCAGTTAAATATCAGTTTAAGAGGCGATTGATATTTTTTCTTTGTGGGTTTTGCTGATTTGTAATATGTTTTGTGGTGGTACAGCAGTGGTGGTGGAGGCAACAATAATAGATACTCAGGTGCTTCTATTTCATAGTTATCGATGTTTATTTAGTATTTATCATATTTTATGATTCTGTCATCTACTTATCATGGTATATTTATAAAAACGTGTTTGAAGTGTAAAGTTCATTGTGTTTCTTAATTATGCAAATTCCATTGAGTGGATCAAATGCAGTTATTGGAAGAGCCCTTGTTCATGAACTTCAGGATGATCTTGGAAAGGGTAAATATTAATTTTCGTTAGTTTTCCCGTTTCATTTCATTTTTAATGACGCTTTATACTCAGATGTTCTTATTTGGTGTAAAAACGAAGAAGATTTCATGTATGGCTATATATGTATGTCTTAAGTATATTTACCTTGTGTTTTTTCTTCTACTAATATATTCTTGTCTAATTTTATCAGTACTTCTCACTTGTAGGAGGGCATGAACTTAGCCTTAGCACTTGTAATGCTGGTGGAAGATTGGCATGCGGTACGCTAACTCTTATGACCTTTATCATTTCAAGTTATTTTAAATGAACTTATGATTTTATGTTCATGATGAAAGTCCCTACACCCATAGTTAGAAGACTAGACACAAGCAAGTCAATACTTCAAGGGCTTTCTCCTGATAGAAATGTTTGTTTGATGTGGTTGATTCTTTTGGTGGGCATTTTGTCATGTTGATGAAGTCAATAATCATAATCACAATTACAGTGCAGTTTATAAAGCTTTAGTGTGGGTGAGTAGTTAAATTTAGGAACACCAAATTCACTGTTTATGACGGACATAAATCTAGGATAGGTTTCATAGTCAGCTCTTACATGATTAATGCTACCAATGTTAACTATGTAAGCTTGTTATGGTTTTCAGTGACTCCTAGGGTGTTTATACCTATGAATGGGTTAAGGTTTTAAGCGAGATGTGTACATGAAGTGGCTCCGGTGTCTGATAGACTGTTATTCAACTCACAAATTAAATTTATACCGGCTTTGCTATGTGCAAAACAATACATTTTACCCATCATGTTTATCATCGCAATGGAATGAGCGAAAATAAGAAAAATGACCAGGGCTTGAGGTTTAGAGAATTTAAAGAGGAAAACCCACAATTAGGCAAACATTCTAAAAAATGTCCTTAAACTGGCTGAACCTGTCTTGAATTAGTGGTGGTAGCGGTTCTGCTCGAGGTTTAGAGAACTTAAAGAAGAGGAAAACCTATGAAGGAAAGTAGGTGAAGAATTTGAAATATGTCCTTGAACCAGCTAAAGCCATCCTAAATTAGTGGTAGAAGCAGTTCTGCTCTGCTGACCAGCTCAGCAGCAGATCGTTCGGTTTTGGCTTTTGGACTTTGATTCTTCTACTACTGCTGTTGTCTGCATGGGAGAATTACCTTGGAGGCAAGAAAAGGTGTTGGGAAGGCTTTTATTTCTGCATTCAGATATGGTGCAGTTATGGGATTTCTCCTTGCTGCTAATGGACTTTTAGTTCTTTATATTACTATCAATGTCTTGAAGTTGTACTATGGTGATGACTGGTTAGTTCCTGAACAATTAGCACTGCATTTAAGGTTAGAATATGTATGACTGGTTCTGGACTGTGGTACAAAATTCCTTATTTGATATTTAAATTAATCCTCAAGTGATTGCTGAGATGACTAACGGAGGAGTCCTAGTATTAAATGTACAGGAAGCATCACTGCAATGATATCTGCCTTTGAATGTGTTCATGATGTACTTTCCTCAACTCTAGCATTCTTCTCACCACAATATTTTTATGTATCTTAAAACATCGATAATTTCTGATGTGATATCTGCAATGTCTTTTTGTTGGGGTGTTTTTGTACTGGTTGGTGTACCAAACAAAGATGATACATTCAAGACGCACCCGATGAACATACTTAATGAAAGGACACTCAAGAGTGCTTTTTTTGGAAACTACAAACCGTGTTCAGATATTCATGGGGTCTTGGAGAAATACATGAAAGGGTAAGCAAATTTTCTATAAAAAGAAATACATCTCGGGAAAAAAATATTTTTTTTCATTAAAACCTCCTCTGTTTTAATCCTTGCATCCTTGCACGCTCTTGAAGTGGAAAAGTTCATTACTCATGCAGTCCCATTCTCCGAGATGGACAAGGCGTTTGATCTCATGTTTAAAGGAGAAGGTATTCGATGCATCATTAACATGAACAGATAATAATGGATAAGAGAACAAACATGAAGAGATATTTGAGTTGTGTTTGATTATGGCGTTTTATTTTGGATTTTACTGGTATAATGTATTCCCTTTTTTGTTCTGTGATCTTTGTACAAATGGAAATAAAAATCACATGGTTTTTTTTTGCTTACTTATCTTTCATTGTTGCCCAACAAGAATTAGAATGAAAAAAACCCGCACTTGACTCTGAAGTTACTTTATGTTGAATACTAGATTTATATATGCCTTGACGCAATAGTAAAACTGTAAGCTCCATTAGTATCTTTTATTTGAGTAAGAATGTTGGTCACGTTAGGCACAATTTAGAGCATCTCCTAAAGTACTTCAATGCCTAAATGTTGGTTGGGTGCCCGATTAGAAAACAAACAGACGCCCAACACTTGAGCGCCTGATCGAGACGTAAAAAAGCAGGAAAGCAAGACTCAACCTTGCTTTTTGAGGAGAAAAACCTATTGAGTGAGGTACTCTTGGAGGATGGAAATTTTACGTGGCAACTCAAAAACCAGGTGAGTGAGGTACTTTAAGAGATGTTCTTAGAGGTGTCTATTTACAAAAAGGCATGGACTAGTACATTCACCAAAACTTGCCTTCAAAATTCAAATAAATGCAATGGCCCTGAATACTGATTTCGCGTTTGCTAATTGGTATTCTGTCTCCTAATTAGTGGTATCTCATTCGCAGTAACCGTCCAGTCCTTATGTAACATCAAGTGGAAGTAATAATGCTCCAGTTGATTGTATATGAAACCAGGCAATCAGTCACAATTTGTAGTAGATTCGCGTTTGGAAAATTTGAGCAATCTCAGTTCATCCGTGTCGGAACCCATTATGTTGCACAAACAATGAATACATCAAATGCATTACTCTCAATTTTTGTTGCTCAGAATGAGTTGATTTTGATTGGTAGTATTCCCACCTTTGCCTTAGGCAAAGTGATAGTTAACAGATAGACAAAGTGATAATTAACATACACCAAGAAAATTCATAAAAGTGAGGATTTTTTCTTACGTTTTGTTCGACCTGAGTTATAGCAAGTTCGAACTGAACTGGGAAAATAGGAAAAGCATGTGCCCACCCACTCTCGACTTGGCATTTTATTTCAAATTTTGAGAACGAAAACTACGAATCTGATTATTATTAAGATTCGGATGCTGCCTCCAATTTTAGTCCAATTCTAGGCAAATGGATATACATACATATGCTACAAATACATTGGCAAAACCCAGTGCTGAATTGTTTTATGAAATCCGCTATGCCTCTTTATTCAGGGTTGGGGTGTTGCTGTATTGGTTGGTGTACGAAACAAAGATGATGCATTCAAGACGTACCGATGAATCTATTCAACGAAAGGACACCAAGGGTATCTTTTCAAAAACTACAAACCGCGTTCAGATATCCCTGCGGTCATGGAGAAATACATGAAAATGAAAGGGGTAAGCAAATTTTCTAGAAGAAAAAAAAGACACGAGAAAAAATATTTTGCATTTCCATTATAACCGCCTCTGTTTTAATCCTTGCAGGAGCTTGAATTGGAAAAGTTCATTACTCATGCAGTCCCTTTCTCAGAGATCAACAAGGCGTTTAAGCTCATGCTTAAAGGGGAAGGCATCAGATGCATCATTCACGACAGACGAAAAAGAAGACTGGAGATATTCAAGCCATACTTTTTAACTTGAATATATATTATGTTTGCTAATATGATCTTTTGGTTGAACTTCATACTCTTCTGTGTATTGTATTCCTCTATTTGTTATGTGATGTTTGTACTCATGGAAGAAAAAAATTCACATGTCTTTGTATGTTTAGTTATCTTTCAGTATACTAATACATGATCCAAATGTGCATGAAATTGTCACCTAAATATTAAATATAAATTATAACCAAGTTTGAGATTCGATATTGCGCCAAAAATTGTATATGTATGTATGCCTCATACAGGGCCGGCCCTGTAGTTTTGGAGGCCCTAGACGGAACCCAAAAAATGGGCCCCCCAAAAAAAATAAAAAAAATAAACATGATGCATGCAACAATAAATCATTCTCAGCTTCAGAAAATGGATGAAAAGTCATTGAATATGCTGTCTTTTACACTAACATTTCAGTTACACTTCAAGAATTCACAGTTTCAAGTACCTAAGCTAATAGCATCAGGAGGTGTTAGGCAATTCTACACTACCATTGAATATGTTGTTACTTCTTTTGCACTTCTACCATTACTACCTAGTACTGCAAGACCAACTAACATGCTTAAGCAACAAATAATTACACTTCCTCCGTTACCTTCTAAATAGAGACCTTCAGCCGACGACAACGTAACTTCAATAAAATGGGGGTGTTCAAGATGAGGATTTGTGCACATATAGTAAACTACAGGTACTTTTGGACTTTGGCGCTTAGGTGATGGTTCCATTCACACTTTCGCTCTGTATTTCATCATCCTCCCCTCCATTTCGCTTCCAGAATCACCTTAACTACATAAACATGTAGAACAAAGTAAATACCTCTATAAACTATAATCTCAAATGTTTCACCTAACATTTTACCCAACAAAACATATAGTCTACCTAAAATCATTAAGTAAAGCAACTGGGACTACTTCCAAAGAAAAATTAGCAATCTTGCACAAGAAATCATCTACTAATCCTGAAAAAGAAACACCCCCAAATTTTAAAACTTTGCACATTACATCATATCACACCCCAAGATCTAAAACCATGTTTAAAACTCCTTGAGTAAACCACAAATCAAATGGAAAACTTTTTTTCAACAGTTATCAAAACCCCAAACTACAGAATCAACAAATGAGCGGCTGAGAGTCGAGAGAGGGCTGTAACAAAAGCCTTGATTGAGAATGAGATTATGAGAGAGAGAGGCTCATAAGGCTTTATTTTGGAGGCCCAAAACATACCATAAACCATATTTGGAGGCCTTTAATTTTCACCAAAATTTGGAGGCTCTAGACCCAGGTCTTATGGGTCTGTACCCAGGGCCGGGCCTGGCCTCATACATTAATCTTACTCTCTTTTATTTTTCCTAGGAGAAATCTTAAAATGGCCAACATATATATGAAAAAATTTCAAATTATTGTAGGCACACGCGATCGCGTGTGCCCGACTGCTAGTATTTGTGAATGTAACACGTCCACACATAAATAACTTTGTGCCATTATAATTTGGATGCACACTTGAAGGCCGTGGATGAAACAATTTAGTCCATATGTAGATGGGTGTGAGAAGGAGGGAAGAAGATCTTATGGGGGTTTATTAATTCAGACTGCTTCATGGGATCCCTGTAGTTGCATTCAACAACAATTATATCCCAGATCATGAAATAGGCATAATTGAGATTAAAGCATCCTGGTATCCATACTGCAAGTAAACTGGGATTCAAAAATCTTTGTGTTGTATATGACTCAACCAAGGTTTCAAATAGCTGTTATAACAACCGCTATAACGCCGTTATAACGGTAACGCCCTGAGCCCGTTCCGTTCTAAAAAATAACACCCGTTATTTGTTGTTACAAACTGTTATTTTATGCTATAACGGCTGTTGTTACCGTTATAACGTTACGTTATTTTTAATATTTTTCTTCACTTATAACGAACGTTATACACCGTTATATACCGTTATAACACCGTTATATGCCGTTATATAACTATTTAAGTAATAGGCAAACCACTGGCATAAAAAAAACTAATAAAAGTAACTGAAAGTGGTAGACTTTGCTATGTTTATAGCCTTGTAGAATTATTTCTTGTGATATGATGAAATAACTAGTTAAGTGGTAGGCCACCCATTATGATCTGAAATAAAAATAATCTAGCAAACCATGTTACCATTGGCATAAAAATAAATAATAAAAGCAACCGAAAGTGAACTATGCTTGTAGAATTATTTTTTATGATATGATGAAATCATTATTTAAGTGGTAGACCACCCATTATGATCTGAAATAAAAATTAATCTAGCAAACCACGTTACCACTGGCATAAAAAATAATAACACAAGCAACCGAAAGTGAACTATGTTTGTAGAATGATTTCTTATGATACGATGAAATAATTATTTAAGTGGTAGGGCACCCATTATGATCTAAAAAAAAAATCTAGCAAACCACGTTACCACTGACATACAAAATAATAATAAAAGCAACCGAAAGTTAACTATGTTTGTAGAATGATTTCTTATAATATGATGAAATCATTATTTAAGTGGTAGGCCACCCATTATGATCTAAAAAAAATCTAGCAAACCACGTTACCACTTACATACAAAATAATAATAAAAGTAACCGAAAGTTAACTATGTTTGTAGAATGATTTCTTATGATATGATGAAATCATTATTTAAGTGGTAGGCCACCCATTATGATCTGAAATAAACAATAATCTAGCAAACCATGTTACCACTGGCATAAAAAATAATAATAAAAGCAACTGAAAGTGAATTATGCTTGTAAAATGATTTTTAATGATATGATGAAATTATTATTTAAATGGTAGACCACCGATTATGATCTAAAATAAAAAATAATCTAGCAAACCACGTTACCACTGGCATAAAAAATTAATAAAAGCAACCGAAAGTGAAACCACGTTACCACTGGCATAAAAAATAATATGCTTGTCGAATCATTTCTTGTGATCTTCTATAAATATTTGGCATCGTGACTTAAGCATGTATCCATTTCACTACCACTCTTAAGAATTTTTCAAAATCAAGTAAGAAAGGTATCCATAGTTTTAATTAGTTTAAAATTAAATTAAAATTAAACATGTATCCATCTTCTATGGTATTTAGCTTAAAATAAATTTATTGTCTTATCGTACTAATTTATAATATTTTATTGGTAAACCTATAGGATGTCGAGAAGTGTAAGGGATTTCTATGATCATTGCGTTAAGGTTGGACCAAAAGCTATTCAATGCAATTACTGCAACAAGGTCATAACCGCTGGTATTACCCACTTTAAGGAACATTTATCAACTCAACGTGGATCTGCTATCGAGTGCCCAAATGCACCAACTGATTTACGAAAGCTTGTTATTCAGGCTCTTCAAGAAATGAGGTAAAACAAGCGTTCTCGCCGACAACTGTGGGATTGGGAACCCCAAGGATCGATGCATGATGACAGTGATGAAGTTGAAGATATCACTGATAGTTTTGGAGATGCCAGTGAACCCGATTATCATCCTGAGGAAGGAAGTGGGGGTGAATCTCAACCTACGAGGACTAGAAGTACGGGGCTACTTAGTAGGTTATTTCGTCATGGCAGAGTCTCAAACGAAGGGTTAGCATCGCGATCATCATCATCATTATTAAGAGCACCAGCTCGACACTCTGTTGATTTACACTCACGAAATCCACGACGAGGAACTCAACAAACCATTCCAAACATGATGGGTGGAGGGTCGAGTTCTAGGGAGTATGCATGTGGCAAAATAGTATCGATGTTCTACGAAAATGTTATCCCCTTTAATGTTGCTTCGTCGTAATCGTACCATGAAGCTTTTAACTCTGTTGCAAATTATTGTAAGACTTTTCGACCTCCAACGGCTTATGAAATTGCTAACCCATTTCTACAAAAGGAAAAAAGGAGAATAGAAGAAACAGTGATTCAAAGACAGAGATTATATTGGAAGGACTATGATTGCACCCTAATAGCAGATAGTTGGAAAGACAAGGCGAAGCATACACTCATCAATTTTCTTGTCTATTGCCCATCAGGTATCTACTTAAAGTTTAAGAATAATGAATACTTGCGATTTGGAAATTTTAGTGGTTTATATAACAATACTAGCATAAAAATGTCATTGTTGGGCAGGTATCAATTTTTTGGAGAGCGTTGATATTGATGACAATCGTTTAACGGCTGATTATTTGATAACCTTGTTTAAAGATATAATCGATTATGTTGGAGCTAAAAATATCGTTCAAATAGTGACAGACCAAGGATCAAATTTTAAAGCTGCTGGTAGGAGACTAGCTATCGAGTATCGTCATATATATTGGACTGCTTGTGCAGCCCATGCGATTGACCTTGTGCTAGAGGACTTAGAGTCATTCAGTTGGTTAAAGGATACCATTGGAGATGCGAGGAAAATATCGAAGTTTGTTTATGCTGATGCATGGGTCCTTGCCAAGTTCAGAGGGCACTCAAACCGTCATGACCTTATTCGCCCTTTTCTAACTCGGTTTGCAACAAGTTTCATCGCAATTCGTAGTATTATAGAAAATCAAGTTCATCTTCAACAGCTTTTTGTGGATACCGAGTATAGAGAATCAAGCTATGCAAAACTATCAACGAGTGAAGCTGTCCAAAAAATTGTTATGTCTGATGATTTTTGGAAAAAAACCAAGAGTGTTGTTGCAATGGTAGAACCATTATTAAAAGTCTTGCGATTAGTGGACTTCGACAAACCAACGATGGGGTATCTTTTTGATGCTTTGTACACATCAAGAGCGGTAATAACAACTTTTTTTGGTCCACGGCGAAGTGCTAATGTTTGTAAGATATTCGATCATAGGTAGAAAGAATAACTTCATTCAGATTTGCATGCTGCTGGTTATATACTCAACCCCACTTGAGCAGGCACAAGTAATGTTAGAGGTATTCAAAGTCTATTACACACAAATTATATATGCATGTTATTATTATTTAAATAATATAATATAATATTTTTTATTTTACACAGATAGGAAAGCTTCCTTTCAAGCTAGGTTGTATGGGGTCAGAAGCTGCACGCATAGCAGCTCAACAAGGAAGTCCTAGTGAGTTCTTAAATTATTTACTATAAGATTATGTTATTTACTTATCATTCATTTTCTAACAAAACTTGGACCCAATTTTCTTAGTTGATTGGTAGAATTCATATGGAGTGGAGTTGCCTCAACTTCGAAAGTTGGCTGTAAGAATTTTAAGTCAAACATGTACTTCGTCCGGATGTGAAAGGAACTAGAGTACCTTTGACAGGATCCACACAAAGATTAGAAATCGATTACTTTCAAAGAAACTCAATGATTTTGTCTTTGTTCAATATAATATTTGGCTTGAAAGAAGAAGGGAAGATAGACGTCGACGTTATCGCGTAGACCCCATAAGTGTGCCTGCTATTTTATTGGAAGATCCATTATGTGAATGGATTGCTGGAGATGACGATGAGTTTTTGTTGCCAACACATGAAGAATGGCCAGAAGAGCTTGAAAGAGAATTATCAGCTGAAGACCCGGAGGTCAATGAGCAAAGGAGGTACTCTACTTCTGTTATTGACACAGATTTCCCAGAAAATTGGTCACAAGCACCTATGTATCAAACACCAATGGAGCCGTTGCCTGAGGCGTATTTTAATTTTGATTTTAACCAAATCAATCTGGAGCATGGCCAACCTTCAAACTACTCTGAATTTGATACCAATCAGTTCGACTCCGTTTACCAGTGAATGAAATGTCGCATTCCAAAAGAATCATTTTCATTTTGATGTTTATTTGATTTTTAATGCTATGGTGTGATGTTTAATGCTTTGGTGTGATGTTTAATTTTGTCGGTATGGTGTAGTGTGTTATTTCAATGTTGTAATAAGTAATAATTTTAATAATAATAAGTACTTTGGTTTTTCCTTTATTATCCTTTTAAATATAAAAAATAACGTCTATAACGCCGTTATTTGTAAAATAACGTCTATAACGGTTGTTATAATTGAAAATTAATATTTATATATAAAGAAAACAAAAATACAACCGTTATTTAAATATAACACCGTTACAGGACAAATGACCGCCGTTATAACGTTTTATTCTTGTCATCTAGCGAAAAATAACGTAACACCGTTATAACTGCTATAACGGTAATGACCTTTACCCGTTACACCATTATAGCGTACCCTTTTAAACCTTGGACTCAACATATATGTAGTCAAAGCTTTAGTCAAGGAATGTGATCCACCTTGGACATGCTTGGTAAATCTTAGAAAAACATTGAGGCAAATGGATGGTATAGATAAGGTTTTTGCCATCTATAAGCCTAGAGAAGCAAATAAACTTGCATATCGTATTGCTTCAGATTTGGAGATCTCAAAAAAATATATCTTATTTTCTCTTTTAACTTTTCCAGTTTTCTTTTAAACTTATGTCTTATGTTAATTGTAGCTGGTATCCTAGATTTTAATCCCTTGTAAATTTTTAATAAAGCCTGGTGAGGGTGTACCTTAACCGTAGCTTCCACTTAAAAAAAAAAAAAAAAAGTCAATTTGTGGAAAAACTTGTCTTAAAACCATTGCTTGGTGTGATTCCAAGTTCTCTGTAAGTATATGTTTTATATATGAGGGCATCTCTAATAGAAATGGGTGTGAGATTTCTATTGTGTGAAGATACCCACACTCACACCGCTTTAAACTCCAACAGTACAAAAATTCTCATTTCCTTCATTTCTTTATGAAATGGATTTTCCTAATGATCCCATTCTATCAATATGTTTGGAATCAAGTTCATCTGATTCAAGCGATTTATCCGACTCCTTCTCGGAGTTAATGGAATAATTCATCGTATTTCAAGATCAACAAGCGGCTTTGATGTGTTTATACGTGAAATGGGAAGAACATACGCCGAAGGTCGGAGACTCGGTGGAGGGTCGGGAATGGGTGGATCGTGGACATCGGTTTTAGAAAAAAAAATTGTGGGGAGATTACTTTATCGGCGATCCGATATATAAAGAGAAATCATTTCGCTGACGTTATCAAAGGAGGCGGGAGTTATTCGAGAATATTGTTGAAGACGTTCAAAGTCATGATTCTTATTTCAAATACAAACCAAATGCATTCAAAACACAAGGTTTAATAGGGCATCAAAAAATATCTGCTTGTTTTCGAATGCTCGCTTATGGAACCTCCTCGAATGTGCTAGATGAATATCACCATTGTATAGAAAGCACGACGTTAGAGTCTTTGGAGAGATTCTATCAAGCAGTGGTGAATTTATACCACGGGATGCACAGATAGAAACCGAACACACAAGATGTAGAGAGGTTGCTTAAAGAGAATAGTGCTAGAGGATTTTTAGGGATGTTGGGGAGTTTGGATTGCATGCATTGGGGGTGGAAGAATTGCCCGAAGGCTTATCAAGGCGCATTCAACAGGAAGAATCCTAAACCCAGAATCATCCTTGAGAAGGTTGCCTCTTTTGATTTGTTGATTTGGCATGCATTCTTTGGAATTCCCCAATCAAAAATTGATATTAATGTCATTGAGTGCAGTAAGTTATTTAACGACCTTGCTATGAAGAATACGCCACTAGTCTCTTTTGAGGTTAACGGTCATACCTATGACATTGGTTAGTATCTCACTGACGATCAGAGACATCTATCCCTAATGGTCTCTGATCGTCATGGCTATCCCAGCACCGTATATGGAAAACAAAAAGAATTATGTGAAGTATCAAGAATCGGTCAAGAAAGATATGGAAATGGCGTTTTGTGTTTTGTAATCACGATGGGCTATCGTGAAGCATCCCGAACAATTTTGGAAGATGAAGTAATTGACCAATATAATGTACACGTGCATTGTATTGCACAATATGACTCTTGAAGATGAAAAAGATGTTTTAAACCTCGATTATGAATATGATAGAACATCCCCACCACCTCTGATCGAGCGTAGTATTATATCGTATGACGACTTCACAACATACGTAAATGCAACATTGGCTTATCGAAATGCGTAAAAATAAACAGATCTTCAAAAACGACCTTGTGGATCATCTTTGGAGAGAAACTGGCAATCGACGGAGGCAAAATTAGTTTTCTTGTTATGTAATTTTTCTTTCGTGGTTTCAAGCAAGTAATTTTAATTACGTAATGGAATTTTAATTTCAATAAAGTCAATTTCAATAACATAATTTTATTAACTTAAATTACATTAGTACATAATTTAAATCATTAAAAAATTTCTGCCAATAATCTCCTAAAACCCCACCTAACTAATAATCTCCTAAGCCCCCGTCATCAAAGTTACCTGCTTGGCTAGCCAAATGACTATTCAAGTTACCCAATGTGTTATGAACAACACCACCAATGCTAGATGAAGAACCTTGGCCATGAATTCGTATTTTTATTTTTGCAAAAATCTCACTTTTTATTAACTCATAATATCGCGCGTTTTTGGGGTCTATTATAGATGTGTTAATGGACATTGTTGAACATGTGTTTAGAAACGGTACGAAAATGAACGAAAAGGAAATTAAAAACTAATGATCGAGGCTTGCAGTCATTCCAATTTCCTTAAGATAGATTTTACGTACCCTGTATATGGTGCTTCATAGTTAATGGTTCCTACCTCCCAAGATACAATGATTGAATCATACAGACTTGAAGCACCCAAGTTGATACGCCTGTCGAACTATCTATAATATTACTCTAAAGAAGAAAACAACAAAAATGAAAGAGGTTTAGGTTTTTTCTGTGTTTCAAATAATACAAAAAAATAGCTATTTATAGAGGAGAAGATGACTTATCAAATATCCTGATGGCAAGGTTATTCCCCAAGACACACATCTTTGAAGAGTTGTAACTCTTGGAGAGAGTAACCAAATCTTGAATAAATACCCCAAAAATATAAACAAAAAATGACTAAGTATAAACTAGAAATCCCCATGAGCCCATGGCCAAATCATAAACTTATAAATAGTTTAGGTAGGCCATGGGTCAGGTCGCACAAGCAAGCCCATAGGCATCCCCATATAGTAAGCCTACACACATTCGCGTTATACGCGCGTCAGGGTACCACCTAGCTACACATGATAGTAATATACAACCAATAATAAAGTAGAAATCCTCTTTTCACTTATCCAATGTGGGACTAAATTGAAGCACCAAGTTTAACATTCAAATTAACCAAAATATGTAGGTTTTCTTTCCAACAATCCCCCACATTTGAATAAAAATGGTAAAGTCAAAAAGAAAAATGGTGAGAGTAAGGTTAGGAATGGTCCTTCATCGAAGAAGGTGTCTTGTGGACTTGAACCTTCCCTAGTGAAAAACTATCAGACATATTTGGCTAATCCATGAACATGATGTCTTGAACTATTCAACTATTGGTGTAAACCCAAAAAATAGTATTCACAGTTCCTTTCCTATCATAGACAGTTCTAAAAGTTGTGTCCATTTCGACCCTGGGCAATCTTGGATTCATTAGTGTTATTAAAGAATTTAGCCATCTCAATTCTCACGGAAGCGACCCTCACATCTTACTCACATAAGTGATTTCCTATTAAGAGTACCCTGCCATACTCTACTTGTATACACAAGCTATAGGAATAATTAAAAACAAAGTTTACCGTAAAACTCGCTACAAGTTGCATTGTTACATCAAGAATAAGACGGAGGCCTATTCTCCATAGTGCTTAGGTAAATAGCCCTCAACTAGTTTTTCTATTGAAACTAGATCTTGAGATCCTCCAATCAACTAAGTTAGGTAACCATTGAGATTACTCGTAGATTGGCCGTATTAATCCCAATCCTTTTGATGTACAATATACTTGCCCTTTCAACAACCCTTTTGTAAATGGATTCGCAAGGTTATTTTGAGATGTTACAAAGTCAATAAATATTATTCCATTCGTAAGTAACTACTTAATTGTATTGTATCTGCGACGTATATGTCAGGACTTACCATTATATACTTTATTCTTACCCTCGCTAGTGTTGCTTGATTATCACAATGAATACATATAGCAGGCACAGGTTGTGGCCATAAAAGAATATTCTATATAAACTCTTGAAACCATTCCGTTTCTTCTCAAGCTTTGTCCAATGCAATGAACTTAGATTCCATAGTGGATCAAGCTATACACATTTGTTTTTGAGATTTCCATGATAATGGTGTATCTTCAAGTATGAAGACATATCCAGTAGTGGATTTTGACTCATTAGAATCTTATATCCAGTTTATATCACTATATCCTTCAAGTACAACTGGATAAGCAGTGTAAACCATAGTTTTAAGGTGTACTTCAAGTACTTTAAAACCCTAACTAGTGCTACCCAATGTGCATCTCCTGGATTACTTGTAAAATGACTCAATTTACTTACTCCATAAGCAATATCTGGTCTGGAATTGTTCATAATATACATGAGACTGCCTATGATACGTGAATACTTAAGTTGAGAAATGCTTTCTCCCTTATATTTTGCTAAGTTTTGAGTTCTATCAAATGGTATTTAAACACCTTTACACTCAAACTTATTAAATTTCTTAAGCACGTTTTCTATATAATGTGCTTATGACAACATAATTCTCTGTGATGTCATATTAATCTTGATTCCAAGAATAACATCTGTAATACCTAGGTCCTTCATGTTGAAGTTCCTATTTAGCATTTTCTTAGTTGACTTTATTACATTAATATTAGTCCCCAAAATTAGCATATTGCCAACATATAGACATACAATCACGTATGCATCATCAATGCATTTATAATAAACACATTTGTCATATTCATTGATTTTAAATTCATCCATGATCATAACACGATCAAACTTTGCATTCCACTGTATGGGCGCCTATTTTAATCTATATAAGAACTTCACAAGTTCACAAACTTTGTGTTCTTTTCCTTTGACAATAAACCCTTCAGGCTGGTTCATATAAATTTTTTCATCTAATTCAGCATTTAAAAAGGTTATTTTCACATCTATTTGATGTATTTCAAGCTTATGCAAAGCTGCAATAGCTATCATCATTCGTATAGACCTTATCCTTGTAACTGGTAAATAAGTATCAAAATAATCTAGGCCTTCCTTTTGCCTAAATCCCTTAGCAACATGTCGTTCCTGGTACTTCTATATAGAACCATCAGGTTTCATCTACCTCTTGAAGATCCATTTGCAACCTATTGGTTTGTTACTAGGAGGGAGATTTACCAACTCCCACGTATGATTTTGTATAATAAAATCAATTTTACTATGCATTGTCTCTTTCCAACTAGGGGCCTCAGGAGTTGACATGGCCTCCTTGAAGGTTTGAGATTCATTCTTTAACAGGTTAGTTAAATACTTTTGACCAATTCTTACGGATACAGTCTTAACCCGTTTGTTACGTCTAAGTTCTGTAGCTTGTTCAGAAGTTTGTTCTGGAGTTTGTTAAGAACTTTAAGGCCGAAGATCACTACTTGAAGCAACATCATGTGATATTTTCAGAGATTTCACAATATCACTCATTTTGCTTGAGAAAATATTCTCAAAGAATATAGCATCATATGATTCTAGAATTGTGTTCTCATGTATAACAATGATCTTTAATTTGTGTACCAGAAATCTGAATGCACTACTATTATTAGCTTTGCCAATAAAAATGTAGTCAATAGTTTTTAGCCTCAATTTTACACGTTTGGAAACTGGAACTTGCACTTTTGTAAGGCACCCCCACACTTTCATGAATTTAAAGGAAGGTATTCTACCTTTAATTCCAAAGTCATAAGGAATGTTATTAGTCTTCTTATGGGAAATCTTATTAAGTAAATAGTTTGTTAAAATTAAAGCCTCCCCCCACAAATTTTGAAGTAAACTAGAACTAATCAGCATGGCATTTAGCATATCTTTTAAAGTTCTATTTTTCCTCCAAACAACTCCATTTTGTTGAGGTATATAAGGTGTTGTGGTTTGATGAATAATCCTTTTCTGAGCACAAAACACTTCAAAAGCTGATAAAACATATTCATCACCTTTATCTGACATTAGATTTTTAATCTTCCTGCCAAGTTAATTCCAAACCTCATTTTTGTAAAGAGTAGACATCTTTAATGCTAGTACAGTCATTGATAAAAGTAATAAAATACTTTTTCCCACCTCTTATTTGGACAAATTTTAAGTTACATAAATCGTTATGTATTAATTCGAGAGGTTCTGTCTTCCTTTTATCAATTGAATGAAAGGGTTACAAACTTTGCTTCAACACATATTGTACATTTCTATTTGCAATCAATGATAAATTTAGGCAGCAGTCCTAAGTTCATTAATCTATGTAACGAACCAGTATTAACATGGCCTAATCGTTCATGCCAAACATTAAAAGACTCGAGAATATAAGAAGAACCTTCAATTTTATTTATAATCACTAGGGTTACATCAACATTGAACTTAAATAGGCCATCACATAAGTAGCCCTTTCCTACAAACATTCCACTCTTAGTCAAGACACATTTTTTCAACTCAAATATATGGATAAAACTCTTCTTGATTAAAACTGCTCCAGATACCAAATTCTAACAAATATTAAGAACATGCAGAACTTTATTAAGAGTAAGTTCCTTTTCTGATGTTAATTTCAGGATAACCTTTCCAACTCCATCAACCATAGAAGTTACAGAGTTTCCCATGTACAATTTTTCATTACTGTCTACTTTTTTGTATGACAAAAACTGAGTTTTGTCAGAACAAATGTGACGTGTTACTCCAATATCAATCCACCAATCTTTAGTGTTACTGACCAAGTTAACTTCAAAGACCATAGTAGAAAGGTTTTCCATTTTAGACACGTTGGCTTGAAGGGTTGGTTCTTTGATGACTCGCCTTTATTCTACCTGTAGTCCTTTGCGTGGTGCCCTTTCTTTATGTATGCATGGCAGTTCCCAAAAAACTTCTTAAAGTTTTTTTCAGTCTGTCCCAAATTAAGGTTTTTACCCTTCTTCCCATTCTTATGGGATTTACCCTTATTGTTTGATGGATTTCCTTCAATAATATTAGTTTTTGATTCCAGCGAACCAATTCCAATCGCTTTCTCATTGTTGCGATTGTCTTCTTCAATCCTCAAATGCACGATCAAGTCCTCAAATTTCATTCTCTTGCATTTGTGCTTCAAATAATTCTTAAACTCTTTCCAAGATGAAGGTAATTTTTCAATCAATGAAGCAACCTGAAATGACTCACTCAGAATCATTCCTTCTGTATGAATTTTATACAGGATAATCTACAACTCTTGTACTTGACTGATTACTGACTTATAATCGATCATCTTAAAGTCAAGGAATCTGTCGACAACAAATTTCTTCGTTCCTGCATCTTTTATCTTGTACTTCTTATCCAAAGAATCTCATAGTTCACTGGCAGTCTTAAGTGGACTATAAATATTATACAACTTATCATCCAACCCATTCAGAATGTAGTTCATGTATAGCAAATTAGAATATTTTGTTGCCTCTACAGCAGCGACGGTGGTCTTATCAATTTAATTATCTTTGAGAACATGGATACTTTCTTACAGAAATTTGGCTAGGTATACTGTCAGATAAAACAACATCTTTTGCTGCCAACGTTTAAACTCCGCCCTATTGGACTTCTTCAGCTTCTCTTGATGAACACGAATAACAATTTTGTTAATCGACATCTTCGTAAAACTCGAACACAGAGAAGATCTTAAATCTGTCTTAAGATTGTTGAACATGTATTCAGAAAAAAAAAAAAAAAACGAAAAAGAAATTGAAAACCGATGATCGAGGATTGCAGTCACTACAATTTCCATAAGATAAATTTTACCCTACGTATGGTACTTCACAGTTAATGGCACTGCTCACCCAAGATACAACAATCGAATCATACAGACTTGAAACACTCAAGTCGAAACGCCTACCGAACTATCTGTGATATTACTTTCAAGAAGGAAGTAACAAAAATGAAAGAAATTCAATATTTTTCTGTGTTTCAAATAATACATAAATAAGATATATATATAGAGGAGATAGTAATTTATCAAAGGACCTGTTGGCAGGGTTATACCCTAAGATACACCTCTTTGAAGAGTTATAACTCTTGGAGAGAGTAACCAACTCTTGATTAGATACCCCCAAAACATAAACGAAAAATGACTAAGTGTAAACTAGAAATCCCCATGAGCCAATGGCCCCAAGGCTGAATTATAGACTTATAAATAATCTAGGTGGGTCATAGGTCGGGTCGTTCAAGCAAGCCCATGGGCATCCCCATATAGTAAGCCTTCACATACTCGACTCACACACACGTGAGGGCACCACCTACTTACACATGCTACACATGATAGTAGTGTGTAACCCATAATAAAGTGAAAATCCACATTTCACTAATCCAATATAATGGGACTAAATAGAAACACCAAGTTTAATATTCAAATCAACTAAAAAAAATGGGTTTTTTTTCAATGGACATGACTTGCATCTCTTGCTTCTTTATCTTATTTTTCGCATATTTTTTGTAAAGGCGTAAACTTTCTAACTTTGGTCGTGCATGCTCATCTTTAGTCTCTCGGTGGGATTTCTCATTTACTTTCTTCTCTTCCTTCTCTTTAATCTTCATGGTGACCGATTCGTTGAAACTTTTCGAGATTTTGGTAGTCGCATTCATAACTTGATCAAAAGAGGTATTTAGACTTCGCCTTTAATTATCCAACTTTTGGCTTGGATGACGGTTACCATCTATCGATTGAGCATAAAGTATTATCTCATCTCCATCTTCACCTTCACCTTCACATTCACCATCTTCACCTTCGAACTTCATACCCAACGAAGACCCATCCCGGGCTTAAATATTTTCAAGTTTTTTTGGCCTTGCTACTTGGTTTGCCCAATGTTTCTTCCACGAAATCCATCCACTTTGGATGTTTGAACAAGATTTACCATGTATGAAAAAACCAAATGGACGTCGATGTTTCTTTTTTGGTTTGAAAGTTGCCTTAAATAATTCATTTGCACAAGCTTCCTACAATATGGTAAAGAGAAAATTAAAACATAATGTATAAAACAATATTGTTAAACAAAGTTCTAGAAATGAGACATACCACATTTTACATACCACATTTTTCTTGCCAACGCCTTCTCCACTCTTAATTGTAGTAAGAAATTTAGTCTTCATCGATGAAAAATGAATGGTGGATTTGTTAATCATACCCATACGTGCTTTAAGTAAGAACATGGTTCGTATAGGGCCGGTTGATTGCTTGGTGATTTCTTTCAATGTTTTGCCCCAAAAAATATGGTTTTTTGAGAATTCCTGGTTTGAGCATTCGCCGAGACATTCAACTACAATATGACAAGAACAATGTCTTCAACATCCTTCGAAATCTTCGATTCTGCCTTCATGATTTTTGGTATTCTGATAGTTTGTTGGGTTGATGGAACAAAAATTTTAAATGAGTTTTGAGACTCCATAATGTAAGATAGTGTACGGGTTAATGGATGAGAGATTGAGAAATGAGACTTGAACAATTGAGAAATGAAGAGTTTGAAGATGAGAGATTATGAGCTTTGGGAGCTTGAGAGTTGAGAGAAGAAGGGATTGGGGTTTTAAAGAGTTTAGAAAACTAGCCACTTGGCTATTGGAAGGAGAAAATGAGACTCAGATATGAGGCGCCTGTCGTGCAGGTGCGCCGATTTACAATAGGCACTCAGAGTAGTACCAATTGAGTTTAGGCACGCAACTTTTTGCTTGGGTGCTCATCGTAGAGATGCGCATTTGTACGACAAGTACCTATGTCGAGTAGAGATTTTTATCCTAGAGTATGCGAATTCTCATATTTTTCTTTGGCGAGTGGGAGTGGGAATTTTTATTTCCACTCTCCTATTGAGGGGGATTTAAGGCGTGAGTGTGAAGACTTTTACTCCCACTCATCTCTATTGGAGATGATCTAAGGCCTTAGAACATTAGGTATTAATAGCATAGCGATCCAAATTATTTAAAAACTACATTTACAAGATCGTTACCGTTCAAATTGTACTCTTATTCATGTAATCAGACGTTATATGTGGCGATGAAGAATTGGCAGAGTTTCTCAGAAGGCCCACAAGTTTTATTGTTGTTAAATGGTTGTAGTACAATATATATATATATATATATATATATATATATATATATATTACATCCTAGGGTACTTGTATCAAGACAAACATTAATTGTTGCGTTTCTCGATGCAAAATAAAAAAATCAATAGCGTACAATTGCTTTCACTTTTCTAGGGGCAATTATGTAAATTCAATACAATAGTAGGTTACAACCGTAGTTGTGGGTTAACTTAGTTTCAAACATGTGGCAAAACCTCTATATTTTAGTGCCATGTATCCCCCAAACAAAACCACTTCCCTTTAAGTTCAAATGTCCCTCATTCTCATACCCTAACGGTATCTTTCACCTCCACATCTGGAACCACTATGTAGAAATGGAATTCTCTCTTTCTCCCTCTCATTTTAACTATATGTGAAGAAGTTAATGGGCTTTTTTTTTCATTCGCAAGTACTAATTTACTAGAGAAAGTTTGATTATCTTCATCCAAGTTCAACTCCACATACAATTACAAACAACAGTAAGCCCTCTTTTTCTCTCTCTTTAAGTTTTAATTGGACAGAAGTTTTTTAAGTTTCTTTATAGGCATCATTGATATACGATGTCGTCAAAAATGGTGTAGCGGTATTAGTTTTTTTTTCCATATTATTTATTGGTGGAGGAAGAAATCTAGTATAAGTTCATGAAGTTGTTGTTTGAATTGAGTTCATGGAGGGACAAATAAAAAATCAAGGATGAAGGGCGGGTCAATTACTAAGCCCTGATTGGCTCAGTAGTTCTTTATTTTGAGAATCCAGGCCATGTTTTCATAAGCCCTGTTTGGCTTGGTATTTAGGCCGTATTTGCCTAAGAGGATTTTGAGAAAATATTTTATTGTTCATGAGTTCTCAGGGCTTATATCCATTGGTTTCCTTTTTAATACTTTATTTTGCTTTATTAATGTTAGGGGACTTCATGTCTGATCATTTGACATCAATTAGTTTTTGAAAATTCATTTGTTCTTATGTATACTCAGGATCCTATTGGGTGTTTAACGAGAACATTAAATATATTTATGAGAAAATATTTTGGCTGTTGATGGGTACACATGACCCTATTTGCCTAAGAAGTATTTGAGAAAATATTGATGATATTCAGGGCCATGTTTTCCATATTTGCCATGTTTAATTAATGGGTACTCAAGGCCCTGTTTGCCTTGAACATTAATTAATTTTTTGAGAAAATATTTTGGTTGATAGCTACTAGGGGCTTTATTTTCTGAAGACATTAATTAGTTATTTCAGAATTTTTTGGTGGTTCATGTATACTCAGGGGCATGTTTGCCTAAGACATTAATTGATTTTTGACAATTATTTTATTGTTGTTGTTAATGTACATAGGTCCCTGTTTGCCTTGGAACTAAATTGTTTTAGGGTCAGATCTTTTGCTTTTTGCAAATACTTAAGGCCATTTTTTTACTATGATGACTTAAGCATCAAGTTATCCTTCCGACACACCAAATTCCCCGTACACCCTGAAATGGAAAATGGAAAACACACCAAAAGCCAACCTACGGCATACATGGAGACTACAACGATGAACACTGATACGTATTTTGTGTATCACTGCTGTAAGACAAACGTGCAAGTGTTCAGTGGAAAAAAGATCAACCACAAAGTATGTGCAAGTGTTCAGTGCGTAAAATATATACAAAGGACATGATCACACCACGACTAAGTATTTCAAGTATGTGCAAGTGTTCAACAATATTACTTAAGGCATGTATTTTTGTACATTGTTTTGAAGCAAGTATGTGAAATAAAGCAAGATCTATTGATGAGTGTAAAACAATCATTATTGTAGTATTTGTAGGTTCAAAGTTCCAATATTAATGGTTTACCAAAAACAACATTTGATGTGAAGATTTCATTCATTTGATCAATCGATTCAATCAAAAATATACACATTAATGCCACCAACAGATAAGCAAATTAAGAAATAAACCAGTTACCTCCTACAATACACGGATACCTATGTCTTGGACGTATTTTGGCTAAGTTGAAAATCTTGTGAAGACTTTACGGAGATGAGGGTGCATTTTTTTATTTTTTATTTGGAAGGTAAGCCATTTTTAGGGATTCGTAACTAGTACCAAGTCCCGAAGGGCTTCCAAAGCCCGAAGGAAAGCCGATTTTTAAGGGATACGTAACCACAGAGTAACCAATCCCCAAAGGGCTTCCAAAGCCCGAAGGCACCCACAAGCCTCTGAAGAGGTACAAAGCCCGAAGGCCACACAAGCCTCGAAGGGTACCCAAAGGCCCACAAGACAACTCAAAGGATGTGTGGGGGTGCATTTAAAATATGATCAAAAACTTTAAGTAATGTTGTAGCATATCGGATATATAGATAGTGTCGAAGGAGCGTTGAGGTACTTTCCCTACAACTAATGTATATTTTAGAAATTAATAGGTACTTGAATCCTAGCTTTGTATCGTTGCAATGCTGAAGGTATGTGCTCGATCATATGAATTGCACCGGAGGCGCATCGACGTTGTTGTCGTGACTTGGTCACGCACGGGCAGATATGTTTGAATAAATAAGAAATATTGATATCCCACGCTTAACCATACTACATGATTTGCGCGCAACATGAAGTGCAGGAATCACTGGGGGGCATATAAATGTCGAAGCATGTACAGGAGTTTATTGTGTAAAATATATAGACATACATATATACAAGGGATATGACCGAACCACGATAGTATTTCGAGCAGATGACAACATTCACAATATGAGAAATGAAAGAATCGGATATCAAAGCATATTACTTAAGATTTATGTTTTTTTGTATAAAGTTGAATAGTTCGTTTTCGAGTTACTTTTCTATTGATGTAAATATAACAATCATGTGGTTTGCCACAATTTTTATTCTTTTTTGTAATTCTAGCATAAACCATATCAAATATTAGAAAGTATTTTTTTGGTATAATTATCATCTAAATACATGATTTTTCTAATCAACTCCATACCATACATATAATCCCGTATAGAAGCATAGAACATGTATCAGTTATATTCATATTGTCGAAGGCGCGTTGTGATGTATCAGTTGTATTCATAGTGCCGAAGGCGCATCGTTATGTATCAATTATATTCATAGTGCCGAAGGTGCGTCCTCGTATGCATCGTGACTTGGTCACGGGTATATATATATATAAGTTGTGCGCCAATTGAGTTGACGCCAACTCAATTGGCTCAGAGATCTTTTTTTAATTCAACAACGGTCACTGCAAAAACACAATGCATCCCCAGTCTAGAAAAAACCACTTCTCTACCCCTCGTAACATGTCAGATTTTTTTAGATTTTAAGCCTACGTGGCTGGCTAATTTAGCCAACCTGCTGCTAATGCTCTAAGGGCCCAACAAGAAAGGAATGCCTACGGTAGGGAGAGCATATAGGACTCTCGTCCGCTATACATAGTCATAAGTAAAGTAGGGGTTAACTCAATTACATTTGGCAACTTAACTGGAAGCAATTCGAGTCACCGGTTTAAGGCTTGACTCCAATGCTCCATAACTGAAAGTAGTCAAAAACGTGTTCCGATAGCCACTAAGGGTGTGTTTGACTTAATATTTTCAAGTGAAAAATAAAACATTTCTTGGGAAATATGGTTTTTGAGTGTTTGATAATCTTTATTAAAGGTCGGAAAAAATTTCCATGTCAAGAAAAATTTCCTAAAAACAAGTCATTTATTTTCCTAGCTCACCCCCTAAGGAAATTTTCTTGATCTATTTTCTAGCCCTACCTATCTCTTCTCTCTCCTCACTTGTCTCTTCATTTACATGGAGATACTCAATAAAGTTAAATATTTTTAATGTACAAATCAAACAACTTAGGTGTGATTTTCCTAGAAAAAAAATCTCAAAACTAATTTCAATGAGAAAATGATATTTTCCCTAGAATATTTTATATGCAATCAAACACACCATAAGGTGATTACTAATTGAGAAGTTTTAAATACGCCCCAAACTTTATAAAGCTCACCCTAGCCGATTAGTTTTATGTTACATAACAATTCTTCATATGTAAAGACAAATATGCCCCCAAAATGATAACAAATAAAAGCTCACCTCTCATCTCAATCGACCTTTTCTAACAACCTAAACAATTCGACTCTTCAGAAGGCATTTTTGTCGCTTACTTTTTTTATAAGCTTGTAAAAAGGGAGAATTTTTTTTCAAAATAGCAGTAACTCCTTCTAATAAATATTTTATTTAGCAAAATTAATAAATATTTTATTTAGCAAAATTATAGTTTTTTAACCTCAAAATTACATCAAGAGATGTACTATACAACTCCATGATCATGATCATGATCTTTAATAACAAAAATATTCATACATACAATAAAGCAAATACTTATTTTCATAGATTTTAAAAAAAGACATTTTTACTAACAGTCGTTAACATATTAGGCCCAGTCTCTCTCGAAAACCTACCCAAATAAATAATAAGTCGTCCTTCTTGAATTATTTCTACCGTGTCGTCAATGTTTTAAACACGAAACTTGTCTGACCGTGACAACCCAACGAATACCACAACAACAACACCTGTTTCTCAACGCACCACCTCACCAATCAACACGTAACGGATACACACGTGTCAGTCACCAACACTTTTCTCGAACCTCTGATTCTCTGCCAGCGTCAACGATGTTGACACCCGGACCACACGTCGCTAAAAACACGCCACCTTCATCGTTTACGCGACACGTGTAGGACCTTCTCTGTTTCAGCATTTAAATATGGTGAAACACAACACATGCGTGTCGGGCAACAAAATTAAACCTATTTCATACGTGTCACGTTTTTATTAGGCAACGTGTTAAGAATAACAGAGGAGCAAAAACACGTGTTGGATTTTTAGAAAGATGAACGGTTATTATGCCTTTGGGTCCTACATTTGACGGTGACAGTGACGGACCCACCATTGTTTAGGGTTTTAAATTCAACTTAAACATCAAATTCAAGAATCTTTCATTTCATTTTCTCAAAATTTTCAAATTTGGGTTTTTTAATTACCAAATAGCGGTTGTAATTGGAGTTCAATCCAAACTAAAAATTGAGGGTTTTGGACTTGTTTGTAACGTAAACCTTGTTTTTAGATGGCGGAGATTTGTTGTGAGAGCAAATCATTGAGTTCTTCTCCTTCACGCGTAGCGAGGCGAAAGAGAATGGAAATCAGACGGTTCAAGTTTGTCTCCGGGATGCCATTAACTCCTCAGGAGAATGCCAAGCGTCAGAAGAAGGTTTTGGGGCCAATATCGCCGCGAGAATGCGATAACGCAGTCGATAACTCATCGAATAATGGCGTAATTGAGGTGTCGAGACTGAGTTTGGATTTGAATTTGAGCTCAAATGAAGCATCACTGGAGAAATCCTCAGAAGTTAATACCGTTGTTGTCGTAGATCGGTGTCCAAAGTTTGGAATGACATCGGTTTGTGGTCGAAGAAGAGATATGGAGGACGCGGTGGCGATTCACCCGTCGTTTTGTAAGCGTGATGGGCAGATCCTGTCGAGGATGCATTTCTTTGGCGTTTACGACGGTCACGGTTGCTCTCATGTAAACACTCAAAACCTAACTAAAGCTCTCATGTTTGTTTGCGTCGCTCAAATGCTAAATTTTGTGAATTTTTTTGGGGTTCAGGTGGCTATGAGCTGTCGGAGTCGACTTCACGAGCTGGTCAAGGAGGAAATCGAGACCGATGAGGTATCAGTTGATTGGAGGCTCGCGATGGCGCGGAGCTTTAAACGTATTGATGATGAAGTGCTTGGATCGAGTGACGGTGTCGACGCGAATTGCCGATGTGAACTTCAAGCGCCGAAGTGCGATACCGTTGGATCTACTGCAGTTGTATCAGTTGTAACTCCTGATAAAATTGTTGTGGCAAATTGCGGTGATTCAAGAGCGGTGTTGTGCCGGGGCGGTAGAGCCGTCCCTCTTTCGATTGATCATAAGGTGAGTCTCCCTCTTTCGGTACAATATTATTATATGCCTGGGTCCATGTTATTTATCTATATTGGTGTTATGTTGCTACAGCCGGATCGACCAGATGAACTTCAACGTGTCCAAGCGGCTGGTGGTCGTGTGATTGATTGGGACATCCCACGTGTATTGGGAGTTCTGGCGATGTCTCGAGCTATCGGTAAATTCTCGGATCTCCAATACTCGGTTTACAATATGAAACATGTTAGGTTTGGTTGAGTTTGTGATCTGATCTTGTTTTATGGTGGAATATTACAGGCGATGGATACTTAAAACCATACGTTATTTCTGAACCAGAGGTGACTATAACGGGTCGCACACCCGAGGATGATTGTATGATATTAGCTAGCGACGGGTTATGGGACAAGGTCTCAAATGAGACTGCTTGCGGTATCGTGCGCATGTGCTTAACTGGCCAAGGACCGGTTCTCTCCCCATCATCGCCCTCGGAGAATGATGATAATGCTGGAGATAGCTCGGACAAGGCATGCTCTGATGCAGCATTGTTGCTAACAAAGTTGGCTATGGCTAGAAACAGCGGTGACAATGTGAGCGTAGTTGTGGTTGATCTCAGACGAGATTCATGACGAATACTACCTGTAATTTTTGGGGGAAATGTGTTGAAATTGGTTCATCCTAAGGGTGAAAGATTATACATATATTTAGTTCTTTCAGTATTATCTCGTGTTTATGTTTATCAAACTGATTGAACCAATAGTATCAACAATTACTATCAGATGGGAGCCATAGGTTTGATTCGGACACAAATAATTGCAGCTTTGGTAGGTTATGTTAGGAATAAATTTGGTTTGGGTTAGCATCCACTGGATTGGGGTGAACCATCGACTAACCCAAACCATAAATCCTAAGTTGATTTGGGTCTAACCCGCACTGGGTTGGGTGAACTACCAAGTGTAACCCACCATATATAGCCTTCTATATATACATCCCTACATCCCCTCCTATGTATACATCCTTAATCTTTATACCCTAACAAGGTCATAATAAAGATTGATTGATGGTATAGATTGTTTTTGTTCTCAGCGCGACCGCTTCTGGAGCAAAAGATTGAATCTCTGTAGTTTTTACAGAATATGATAAATTTTTGCGTTGCGGAGAGCTATAATTCGGATTATTCATTGAATCTTGTTGTTTTATATTTGAATATATGTTATATCTATACATAACTATTACGTTTAAATCTCTGATTCGGGAAAATTCAGACCTTTTTAGGAGCTTTTTTTGTACCGTTATACCTAATTTTTATCTTTTTCAAATGTTCATTTTAAAATGTATTTTACTATTGTTTTTTCGAGATACGGCATACGGCGATTTCATGGAGATTAGTAAAGCAGACGGTAATCGCTACATCCTCGAACCATACGGGGATTTTTGCACTTCAAGAAGCCAGCAGATAATATTTTTGGTTACGCTCCATGACGAATTACATCAACGGAACTTGAAGATTAAGTTTTGTCTTGAAGAAACCCACGACTCTCTAGAAGACAATGATGCATGCATCACTCAAGTTAGAGAATGATTTATCCAATACGACAGAACCAAGCGTATTTCACCGAAGTTCTTCTATACTCGCGAATTTCAAAAGACAAAGATCTATTCACGAAGACTCTTGCACCAGCTACGTTCAAGATATTGGTACACAGAATAGACATGTGAAATTTGTATTCTTTAATGTCTCTGGGAGATAGACGTTAAGGGGGGGTAGTCTCCACCTGATATGAGCATATGCGTGTTGTACTCTTTTTCCTGATAGCATAGTTTTTTCCTTAGAGCTTTTATTAGCTCGAGGTTTTGACGAGGCAACATTATAGGCGCCTACCACCCATCTGTGACATAGGATTGCACTCTTTCCTTGCATAGCTTTTTGCCCAAAGGGTTTTGCTAGGTGGAGGTTTTAATTAGGCACCCAGGGGGAGTGTTAAGAACAAGTTCGGTTTGGGTCTAACCTACACTGGTTTGGGGTGACCCACCGACTCCTAACACAACCCATAAACCTAGGGAGAGTTTTAGAGACCTTAGGTAGCCTTCTATATATACACCCTTAGGGATGAATTATTTGTAACCTAACAAGTTCATAATAAATGCTATCTATCTTCTCTCTTTATATTGTGTTATATCTAATGTGATTGATAGTGTAGATTGATTTTCTTCTCAAGAGGGTAGTATTTTACATGACCAGTTTGAGTCAATTATTTTTGTTGTTTTTCTATTGACTTTCTCGGAAAATTTAGGATTTTCCCCGGCACTCGGATCCGACCAGTTTGAGTTCTCGATCCGACAATTTCCTGATTAGTCTACATTTACGGGGATTACATATGTTTTTTGGCTGTTACGAATTTACCTTTTGTGAATGTATGTGGTAATGTTTACAGGAGTTATTTAGCCTGCAAAGGAGTCAAATCAGTCCATAACTCCGGTAAAATACTTGTGGCAATGCTCTTTGGCTCTGGCAGGTAATTATAGAGTCACATATGTTGTGTCGAGACGTTTGATCAAAAAGCATTACACCTCTATAATAGAAGAAAGAATCTGATGTACGTTAAAATAATACCTACAAACATTACCCCTTACTTGTTTAGTAACCATCTACAGAAAAAATGAGTATGGTGAAGACTGATATGATAAAGATTGCCAAGCTTTCGAACCTTCTGCCAAGTACTGCAATAACTCCAACGAATTTGGGCACAACGAGCATACCATTAGCCACTGCACAATTCTTTCAGGTTTGTGTTTAAATGAGCAATGTTCAAGGCTTATATACTCAGAACTCTCAAAAGATGCCAATGCTTTAGCAATGAAACATTCATAATATTACAGAAGTTAAGAGGCATTGTAGTCTGATGCAGACATGAAGATTATACAGTCCATGAAGGGATACTAAAATGCTGGAAAAGAACAGGATACTGATGCTGGACAGAATTGAGTGCAATAAGTCTGAATCCTGAAAGAAAAAAAGCAAAATACAAGTCCATAAAAAACTCCTGACATTCAACCATATGAAGATATCTAGCCTTCATAAGAGACAATTTTCAGATACATCTACATACTTGAGAAGGCCTGGTTGAGTTACTTTTCATAAATGTCTATTAGATAAGATATCTATGAATTGCTAGTAGCTAATGTATATTTTGGATTCAGGCATACATATTGAGCGGTTTCAAAAGTATTAACTCTGATGGAATTGTAGGATCTAGTGGTTGATTTTCATGCTTTCTTCTCTTGGAAACCTTGCCATGCAAACTAGTTTTGTGTTAGGGATTTATTGTAAGATCTAGTGGTTGATTTTCATGCATTATGGAGAATAGGTACTATATGCTTTGGGATTCCTAAAATTAGACAAGTAACCTCTAGCCATGCAAATTATCCACATTAGTCGACCTTCTACCCCTCACCTACATTCCCCTCCCTCTCTCTCTCTCTCACACACACACACACAGCTTTTTCTTGAATCCTGATAAGGTTTCAGCCATGGCAGCAACAAATTATACGGCAATGATAGGTAACCGCCCTGGTTATGAATCTCCACTTACACCCAAAGTGTGTGCTTTGCCTACTACAAGCAGTTCAAGAGGCATTTGGTTAGGTCTCGATTATCCATTTCCGATAATAATGATGCAAATTTCTCTCATCTCCATCATCACATTAGCACTCCGTCTCATGCTCAAGCCTCTTGGACAACCGCCTATCGTCTCACAAGTTCTTGTAAGTTATACTTGATTTACATATATTTACCCACCAAAATGTACCTGTGCACCTTCTCATTCTTCACAGAAAAATATTGCTTAAAAAAATGGCTAAAGTTATCATATTGGACAATGACGGGGGTGAAACCGTAGAAGGATGAATCTCACGTAACTAAAAGTGAGCGTATTGATCATTCTCTCATAGTTCATTTATTTTTACAGGGTGGTATAATATTAGGCCCAACAATTCTCGGACACAGCAAGAAATATACGGACAAAGTGTTCCCATTCCAAGCAAAAGTAGTACTGGACACATTTTCATTATTCGGTTTGATGCTCTTCATGTTCCTTATAGGAGTGAAAATGGATATAAGTACGGCTCTGAAATCGGGAAGAAGATCTCTTCTTATAGCCGTTTTTGGGTTATTCTTGCCTATTGTATGGGGTAGCGCTGTTGCTTATCTCCTAAGCAGATATATGGCCGTGGACCCTGAATTTTCAATAGTTCTTCAAGCAACAGCAACTGTACACTCTCAATCAACCTTCCCAGTTATAGCCAGTTTCCTTAGTGAGCTCAACATATTGAACTCTGAGATCGGGCATTTAGCTACAAATGCAGCGATAATCTCTGACCTCTGCATTTTCTTCATCCAAGTATCGAATAATGCCTACTATGTGTCCATCAACACTTCTTATAGGAATACAGTGGGGAATTTTATATCAGTTTCTATCTTAATTATCATTCTCGTATTTGTTCTGAGGCCAGTGGCTCTATGGATTAATAGACAGACACCTGAAGGACAACCTGTAAAGGAATCTCATATCTTTGGGATTATAGCAGCGGTTTTGGGTCTCGGATTTATTGGTCAAGTAATCGGACAGAGTTATTACCAAGCACCTTTTCTTGTGGGTTTGGTCATACCAGATGGACCACCGTTAGGAGCTGCATTAGAAGAAAGGCTCCAGGATTTTATATCGGTGATGTTCTTGCCGATCTTTTTTACCGTCTGTGGCTTAAAGGTGAATGTGTTTGCTATTGCAAAAAAGTTGAGGGAAGCGTTCATTATCCAAATTGTTCTTATCTTCGCTGTCTTGGCGAAGACCATAGGGATCATGCTGCCATCTCTCCATAGCAGGATGCCTTTCCGTGAGGCTTTCACGCTTGCTCTGATCATGAATTCTAAAGGCATAATTGAACTTTGTGTATACAGTGAGATGTTTGAGGCTAAGGTACTTTCCACCACTTTTCTCTCTTGAACCTTTTTTTCTTGTCTTTTCGTTCTTCAGAAAATTTATGATTTTGTTTCTTGTTTTGGTTGTTCCTTAGGGACCCTATTTTACCCTATTTTACAATTGATAAGAAAGTAGAATAATCACTAACGATGATGAATGTACCTTTCTGTGCAGATGTTGGACAACCAAGCTTTCTCCATCTTACTTATGACAGTGATGATCACATCAGGAATTATCGCACCTCCCGTCAGATCCCTTTATGATCCATCAAGGAGATATTTGACCTTCAAGAGAAACACAATCCAACACAATGGACGTAACAATGAACTCAGCATACTTACCTGTGTTCACAGTCCAGACGACATTCCAACCATAATCAAACTCCTTGAAACCTCGCATCCTAGCAATGAGAGTCCCATTAAAGTTTGTGTCCTCCAACTTGTTGAGCTTGTAGGCAGGTCCTCCTCTTTATTCGTGGACCATCGACGACAAACTGAGTTTAGCTCTCAACATACGAGCACCATCCTCAAAGCCTTTAAATACTTCGAGCAGACCAACAAAGACAGTGTCTCTATACATGCCTTCACTAGCATCTGTCCCTTAGCAACAATACACGATGACGTGTGTACTCTTGCGCTAGAGAAGAAGGTAGCACTTATAATTATGCCCTTTCACAAGCAATGGCTGAGAGGACGGACTGTACAATCATCTACTGCCATCAGAAATTTGAACTGTAATGTACTCGGCAAGGCCCCTTGTTCCGTGGGGATACTGATAGATCACAACCAACTAGGCCGTTATAGATCTTTAGGAAACAGAAAAATGATGTTCTCAATCGCTGTTCTCTTCTTTGGTGGGCTTGACGACCAAGAAGCATTGGCCTATGCTGAAAGAATGGCAGCTGGACCAAACACAAAACTCAGAGTGATTCGGCTTTGCATGGATGGGGCAGATAATCCATTTGATACAGAAATGTTAAACGAGTTTAAGATTAATGTGTCACACAATGAACGGGTTGCTTACCAAGAAAAAAAGATAAGAGACGGTACAAGAATAATGAAGATACTAAGATCAATGAATGATGCTTATGACCTTGTAATTGTTGGGAGACGCCATGAGGATTCCGCACTTACCTATGGACTTACAGAATGGAGTGAATTCCCAGAGTTAGGGATCATTGGAGATATATTGGCTGCACCGGACTTTGAGGGAGTGTCTTTCATCTTGGTAGTGCAAACACGGGCCCTAGTATGGGGCATGCCAGAACAGAAGTGAATAGATAATATGACAAACATTTCTCCAGGGGACACGTCTTCTTGTGCAACTTAGATGTAGATTACTAATCCGCGGATAGAAGAAAGCCAAAAAAAAAAATGTGGTAACTAATACAAGCGGGCACAAAGGGACGGGCTTGAAGACGAAAAATGAGGTCTTTAGTAAGGATTGATTTCGGTATAGACTAGAATAGATTATGGCTGTAACAAGGATTGAGGTCCTGGATTTGTTTGGGTAAAGAGTAAATAAAGGCTGTAGCAGGGAATTAGGTTTTTCTGTTGAATACTTGAATCATACTCTTCGGGAGCCACTCTACTACATCGTTAGAGCCGGAGAATACAAGGAAAGTCAGCCCGTGTCTCTATACATGCCTTCACTAGCATCTTGTTGCAGTTGAAAGAGGAGAGAGTTAGCAGGTGACAGTGTCGAACAATGAGTACTCCCGTGCAGCCAAAGGTGGGCTACCTGCCCAACCCCAGCTTACCTTCCAAAAGAAAATGAAAAAAGGTGGGCTATACCTGTAGATTCGCTTCACTTCGGACCCTTCGACCACGCTTTGTGTCTACAGTCGGCAGGAGAGTCATGCAGTGAACATTACAGTCAATGAAGGGATACTAACGTTGCAGAAGAGTTGCGAGAAGTCTGATTCTCTACAGCAAAAAACAATATACAGTGTGATAAATCTATCAAACAAAAACAGTATGTGATGGGAGCATATTTTGTGTATTACATGACCATTTTGAGTAAATAATTTGGTGATGCCCCATTGCCATGGCTTTCTTAGATCCTTTTTGGCTATCTCAGACGTGTGAGGTTGGCCAAAGTCCCTCACCAGTATTGTCATGAATTTTCTTTTATCTTGAGTATAAATAGTCCACAATCAAATTAAAAACTAACCTTAGAAGAAGAATTAACAATGAACAAACGATTTGGCAGGATAATTTCTTAATATGAACTGTCACGACCCCACTCTACGAGTGCCGATGTTGTTCTCACTTAACCACTACGGATCTCCTGCAGTGTGAGATTTTTCTTTCAAAGAAAATGCCTCGGTGACATGTAGAGTGAAATCTTAACTTAAGGACCATACACCTGACAGGATCTTAAACGACGTGGGACTAAACTATTGGTGTTACCGTCACCGCTAATGGGCTAGGTGCCTTTTCAATACCCGCTCAGCCGGGGTGTTACGTGAACTTCTATTACTCAATTTGATTGATTACAATGAATTTCTCCTCAAAAGCCTAGGTTGAAGATTACAACTTGGATCATTTTCATATTGCCTACCTTGCCTTTTTAGAAGGTTACAAGTTTACTCTTTACAATATATAACGAAATTGCCCTTCAAACAACCTAATTTAGAAGTAGTGACGAAGCGGGCCTAAAAGTCGTTCGAACGACTTCCTTGATTTTGCCTAGAACTTGAGGTAGATAGAATGCTTCTTCTGTTCTTCAACTTGTTCAAACGGCTCGTTCAAACAACCTTGGCAAATTTGCTTAAAATCATCAACATAACTTTTGGCTTGACCTTGCTTCTAACTCGTTCGAACGGCTCCAAAGCTCGTTCGAACGACTTGGCATCTTTTGGAGGGGTTTAGTGTTTAGATCCTCCTAGATCAATAAACAGGAGTATTGGTAATGGTAGTTACTAACAAGAGAGAGCTTATTAAAGGACCTTATCTGAAGGAGAGCGGTGAGGTCTGTAGCAAAGAGGGGACAGATTAAGTGACGGCTGTAGCAGATAATGAGGTCTCAGGCGCTGTAATCGAGTACAAGAATCCCGTATTGAAGTTTACAGCCAATTCCTTAAGGAAAAAAAATATAAAGAGATTGCAGTTAATGAAGGATTCTAGAATATAGACAAAATATAATTCTGAATCTTTAAAACGAAATCAACATACGGTATGATAAATCAGTTAAACAGAAACACAGACAATGCTGAGATCAAACATATCTACAACGATATCTAGCTTTCATAAGAGATTTAGGCAAAATTTGGCAGGTGTTCAGATTTTTGGTTTCAGAGACTTCTGTCCCACTTTTATCATACCTCTTGTAACACAGAACATAGTATACATTTCCTGTTTCATATCTAAAAAAAGAAAAAAAATGAATAAGAAGGTTTGCTAACTTTAATGGCGGGATCAAGCATTTTAAGTATTTCGGAAGTCCAACAACTACGAGAATCATGTCTTCCATTCAAGCATTTGAAAACATACTTAACAGACTCTGATGAACTCTAGGATCTAGTAGTTGATTTTCATGTTTTTTCTCTTGTAAACCTTGCCTTGCAAACTAGTTTTGTGTTAACGGTTATCCATTGCCTTCTCGAAAATAAATTATGCTATGGAATTCCTAAAATTAGACAAAATTATCCCTAACCATTGAAATTAGTCAACTTTGAACTTTATCCCACGTACTTTCCTATGTCTATTGGTACTCCATATTTCTCTCTCTCTCTAAGTATTTTTCTTGAATCTTGATACAGTTTCAGCCATGGCGGCAACGAATTCGTCGATAGGGACAGGTCGTCGCCCTGGCTACGAATCTTCACTTGTACCAAAATTGTGTTTTATGCCTAAAACAAGCAGCTCAAGGGGGATTTGGTTAGGCGACGATCCTCTTGATTACCCATTACCGATGCTAATGATGCAAATCTCTCTCATCTCCGTCATCATATTAGCACTCCGTTTTATTCTCAAGCCTCTTGGACAACCATCTATCATCTCACAACTTCTGGTAAGTCATATTTGATTATCATATAATTTTACATATTCACCTATCAAAGCTTACCAGCGGAACCATAGTAAAGTTAAGTTAAATCATTTCAAAGCAGCACTGAGAATTAGCATAAAAGGTAAAAAAAAATTGGTTTTGCCTTTCCTAAGTTATACTCTTCTCATTAATCATAAAAACATTCCAAGTAACCTGTGGCTGGCCCGGCTAACAAACCAAAGGTATCATATTAGACAATGATGACAGAGAAACGGAAACAGTACGAGGACGAGTTCCATCTTCTTTTGGGTTGGGGGGTACATTGTCTTCCCAAGAGTTAGCTTTTTAGTGGTTGTTTCAAAATGGTTAATTTTCAGAATTTATTCATACTCGTGAAACTGAAGACGCAACTAGAAGTGCTTCTATTGATCATTTTCTCATAGTTCATTTGTTTTTGCAGGGTGGTATAGTATTAGGCCCAACAATATTCGGACACAACAATGAATTTGCAGAAAAATTCTTCCCGTTCAGAGCAAAAGTAGTACTGGACACATTTTCATTATTCGGCCTGATGCTCTTCTTGTTCCTTATAGGAGTAAAAATGGATCTAAGTACGGCTCTGAAATCAGGAAGAAGACCTATACAAATAGCCGTTTACGGATTATGCTTGCCTTATGCATTGGGTAAAGCTGTAGTTTATCTCATAACCAGATATATGTCCATGGACCCTGAATTTTTAAAAGTTCTTCAAGCAATAGCATCTATACACTCTCAATCAACCTTCCCAGTTATTGCCGTATTCCTTAGGGAGCTAAACATGTTAAACTCTGAGCTCGGGCGTCTAGCTGCAACTGCATCGATAGTCTCTGACATCTGCTATTTCTTCATCTTAATATCAACTAATGTCTTTTATATGTCCATCAACACTTCTTCTAGGAATACAGTGGGGTATGTTATATCAGTTTCTCTCTTAATTAGCTTTATCACATTTGTGATGAGGCCAGTAGCTCTATGGATTAACAGACAGACCCCAGAAGGACAACCTGTAAAGGAATCTCATATCTTAGGCATTATTATAGCGGTTTTGATTCTCGGGTTTGTTAGTCAAGTAGCCGGACATAATTATTTCCTAGCGCCTTTTCTTATGGGTTTGACTGTACCAGATGGACCACCGTTAGGAGCTGCATTAGAAGAAAAGCTCCAATCTTTTATATCAGTGTTGTTCTTGCCGATCTTTTTCACAGTCTGTGGATTGAAGGCGGATGTGTTTGCAATAGCAGATAAGTTGAGGAATGCTTCCTTCATCCTAATTATTGTTATTATATCTGTCTTGGCGAAGACCATAGGGATCATGCTGCCACCTCTCCATAGCAGGATGCCTTTCCGCGACGCTTTAACACTTGCTCTGATCATGAATTCGAAAGGCATAATTGAACTTGGTATATACAATGATATGTTGGAGGCTAATGTACTTCCCACCACTTTTCTCTCTTTTAACCTTTTCTTTTCGTTTATTTGAAAAGTTATATTTTGTTTTATGTTTTTGTTATTCTTTAGGGTATTCTTGCTTATCTTATTCTATATTTGATAAAAAAGAATAACTAATAAGATGATGGATGTGCCTTTCTATGCAGATACTGGACATCCAAGGTTTCTCCGTCTTATTTATGATAGTGACGATCACAGCCGGGATTATTCCACCCCTCGTCAGATCCCTTTATGATCCATCAAGGAGATACATGTCATACAAGAGAAGGACCATCCTACACAATGGACGTAATAATGAACTCGGCATACTTACTTGTGTTCACAGTCCGGACAACATTCCAACCATAATCAAACTCCTTGAAGCCTCTTACCCTAGCAACGAGAGCCCCATTAAAGTTTGTGTCCTCCAACTTGTTGAGCTTGTAGGCAGGTCCACCTCTTTACTCGTGGATCATCGACGACAAACCAAGTTTAGCTCTCAAAATACGAGCACCATCCTCAAAGCCTTTAATTATTTCGAGCAGAGCAACAAAGACATAGTCTCTGTACATGCCTTCACAAGCATCTCTCCCTTAGCAACGATACACGATGACGTGTGTACTCTTGCGCTAGAGAAGAAGGTAGCACTTATAATTATACCCTTCCACAAGCAATGGCTGGGAGGACGGACTGTACAATCATCTACTGCCATCAGGAATTTGAACTGTAATGTACTCGACAAGGCCCTTTGTTCCGTTGGGATTCTTATAGATCACAACCAACTAACCCGTTCTAGATCTTTAGGAAAAAGCAAAATGCTGCTCTCAATCGCTGTTCTCTTCTTTGGTGGGCTTGACGATCAAGAAGCATTGGCATATGCTGAAAGAATGGCAGATCGATCAAACACAAGACTGACAGTGATTCGGTTTTGCATGGACGGAGCAGATAACCCATTCGATAAAGAAATGTTAATTAAGTTTAAGATTAATGTATTGCACAATGAACGGGTTACTTACCAAGTGAAAAAGATAAGAGATGGGACAGCTATTATGAGGATAGTAAAATCAATGGAGAATGCTTATGACCTTGTAATTGTTGGGAGACGCCATGAAGATTCCGCACTTACGTATGGGCTTACAGAATGGAGTGAATTCCCAGAGTTAGGGATCATTGGAGATATATTGGCCGCACCTGACTTTGAGGGTGTGTCTTCCATCTTGGTGGTTCAAACACAGACCCTAGTATGGGGCATGTCGGAACAGGAGTAATAGAGAATATAACAAACATTTTTTCAGGGATATATCTTCTTGTTCAACTTAGATATAGATAACATCCCATTTGAAAGAGAAGAAAACAAAAAAGTGAGCTGACTTGGTCTTGAAGTGAGGATAAAAGTTGTTCAGATCTAAGAGTGCTTTCACCAGCAAAACATGTTTCTCTCAGTAGCTAAAGCAATGGGGAGGACAAGGTTACTCGAAATCATAGCTCTCTGCGGGCAATTCGGGCAAACAAATCCAAAGTTCTTCTAGTGCCTATGATATTTTTGTATTTTATGGAAGGACTTGAATGCACTTCTAATATGAGGTTTATCGAGCAAAACAATGTCTCTGAGCAAATTTGTGTGGGACAATCTTCCCTTAGACCGTGTTTATTTTTTCCAGAATGATACAAATTTTCAATGTTTTATCTCGCTTGTATTAAAGCTCTTTTTAGACATAGATATCCCTGCCAAAGGTCTAAGAAGCATGTAAAATAACAACATGGTTACTCATACAAATTTCGAAAGTAGGTGGAACAGAGAGTATGGATGAAAAGTAAGATGACAACAGTAAGAAATATGATTACGACGTTGACATCTCAGTCTTATCCAACATGAGGCAATTTGTAAAATACAACCGTTTGAAGCAGTTTGCACTAAGGGCATTGGCCAGCACACTTAATGAGGATGAGCTAGCTGATCTGCGAGATCAATTTGATGTGATTGATGTGGATAAAAATGGTTCTGTTAGTCTTGAAGAAATGAGACATGCCCTTGCAAAAGACCTTCCTTGGGAAAATGAAGGAGCCTCATGTTCTAGAGATTCTTTAAACGATCGACAGCAACACGGATGGGCTTGTAGACTTTTCTGAATTTGTGGCAGCAACGCTGCATGCGCATCAAATGGAGGAACATGACTCAGATAAATAGCAGATGCGATCTAAATCGGCTTTCGAGAAATTTGATGTAGACAGAGATGGATTTATTACACCTGAGGAGCTAAAAATGGACACAGGATTGAGAGGATCAATTGATCCTCTACTGGAGGAGGCAGACATTGATGAAGATGGGAAGATAAGCTTATCAGAATTCCGTAGACTTTTAAGAACTGCAAGCATGAGTTCCCTAATGTCCCCCACAGCCCATCAGGCTTCAAAAATTCTTGCAAGCAGTAAAACAAAGCATTTTATATTGAATATTGAAAGGAATCGAGAGATGAAAGGTAAAGAGGGAGCAGGAGACACGGAGGAGGCGGTACTTTTTTGTTGAATTGATTGCATTTGATCGAGGTAGGTCCCTCTCTGATGGACTTCTACTTCTTTTATGGTGTGGCAACGCGTACCAGAATCCTGAAGCTAGATGGTGTTTGTGATCAAATGTTTTTTTTTTTTTTTTTTTCATCTTATTAATGTGGATTTTGACTCGGCTAGGACCCACTCTGACACAAGTCTTGCACTAGACCATCTCACATGCAATGCCGGCCCTCAGCGTGAGATCTACTTCCCTGAGAGACCGACCGTCAACTAAGGCTGACCCTTCACTCACGCACACCATTATTCCTATGCATGTGTTTAAATTTAACGTTAAGATGCCCACTTGTAACATGACCAAAACAGTTCTCCCTGGAAGATGGCGGTCAAAACATTATTATAGGAAGTGCACGCGACGTAAAATTAGCCATGACATTTTAACCGGAGCTCTCGGTCACACACACAAAATACACACCACGGCTTGTAGTTCTGCGCATGAACACAAATCACAATATCACACACTGGTTCAGCACACACCGGCTGAGCCTTCACTTCCCCGCAACACCTTAGAGCCTGGCTCAGGAAACTCTGGAGGAAGAGGCACTCCCAGAACTACGCTGATAACATACTGAGACAGACTGAAGTGCGCCACGAGAAGATTAGAGGGAACGTCTCATGGCGACATCTCTTTGTTCAAACAACTCAATCCTTATTATACAATCCTTCACAACACAGACTCGCATTCATAGGTAGCATGTTTCACAAAACATGGAACGCGAATCTTGCAACCCCCACAAAACGTCGTCACCATTCCAACCACACAACTATCCCTTGTATCCAAGCCTCGGAAGCGGGCCTGACACCGGCCCTCGGTTGTCAATGATTGTCCTCTCCTGAAACTGTAGGGGGACTGCAAAAAAGTTAACCCTTAGAGAGCTCATTGTGCATAATCACAAATACCATCCTGACATTATCTTTCTGTCTGAGACCAAAGCATCTGACCCTGACACTCTTACTAAGCTCAATACCCTGGGCATGACCCACACATTCTCGGTCAACGCCTCTCACCAGCTCGCTGGTGGACTCTTGCTTGCATGGACTCATGAGATCGACCTTACCATTCTCTCCTCCTCTCCCAATGGTATCGATGACCTAATCCAGTTCCAAACCCCAATCCAGACCCAGGGCGAAGCCCCTGTTCCCTGGCTTTGTTCTTTCACTTATGGCTCCCCCGATACCCAGCACGGAAGTGCCTATTAGGCATCTATTGGAAACCTAGCGCGCTCTATCACTGTCCCGTGGGTTATCATTGGCGACCTTAACGGTATTACATGTCAGGAGGAAAAATACGGCAGAATCCCCTTCGACAACACGTCGCGGAACCCCCTGGAGGAATTTATCTTTGACGCCTCGATGATTGACCTGGGGTACACAAGGGACTTCACATGGTCAAACAAGAGGTGTGGAACTAATCTGATCAAACAACGCCTTGACAGAGCCATAGTTTTCATCCCCTGGTGTACCACCTTTCCGGACGCCACGGTCCGTTGCTTGCCTATCATAGGCTCGGACCACGGACCTATCATCCTAAATACTGACGCAGTAGGCCTTCTCTTCCTAAACAATTCAATTTCCAATCTGCCTGGATGAACCACATTAGTTGCAAAGAGGTTATCAACAATGCTTGGGCTACTGAACAGACGGGCTCCCGTCAGCTGAGGCTTTGCAAGAAGCTCCGGCATACCAAAAAAGAGCTCATAATCTGGAACAAGGATATATACAAGAGCATTCCTAACCAAATCCATCACATAAGGGACCAGATCAGGGACGCCCAAAAGGAGCCTCCCTCCGAGGATAATATCAATCAGGAGCTAAACCTCTAGCAAAATTTTAACCAGCTTCTTTCTTAATAAGAGACTCTCTGGCGCGATAAGTCCCGTGAGCTTTGGCTTGAGGGGAACCGCAATACAAAGTTCTTCCACCTTTCCACTCTCAGCCGGTGCAGACACAACTCAATTAAGCAGATCCGGAGATATGACGGAACGTGGGGCACTGCTAAGGAAGAGATTGGGGACACTTTTTGTGGATTTTTACACCAACCTCTTCACCCTCCTATACTGATCTAGGACCTCAATATTATGGAAAAGCTGGTTACAAAGGAGGATAACGCCCTGCTCACAAATGAGCCTACAATAGATGTGCTTAAAGAAGCCCTTTTCTCTATGAACCCCTATAAGTCTCATGGCCCAGACGGTTTCACGTCGCTTTCTACCAAAAGTCCTGGGATACGGTCAAGCAATACCTCTTTAAGGCTACGCTCGCCTTCTTCCAATCGGGCGACCTCCTCCAGGAGTTCAACCACACAAACATTACTCTCATCCCCAAGAAAAAGAACGCTGAATCCCTAGAGCATTTTAGGCCTATCAGCCTGTGCAACGTTAAGCTTAAGTTAATCACCAAAATTTTAGCAAACAGACTCCGACCTCTCCTCAACAAGCCCATCTCCCCTGCTCAAAATGCTTTCATACCCAGTAGGCAAATTTTTGACAATATCATCATGGCCCAAGAGATCCTTACTACCTTAAAAAAAAGGAGCCTCTAGTTATATGGCGGTTAAGCTCGATTTGAGCAAAGCTTTTGATCGCGTGGAATAGAGCTTCCTGACCGACACCTTGAAAGCCATGGGATTCTGTGAGAAGTGGTGCGATTGGATCTTTCAATGCATATCTACCACCAGACTCTCCTTTAATCTCAATGGGACTCCCTACGGACTCCTCAAGCCTGGCCGCGGACTCCGTCAAGGCGACCCCCTTTCGCCTTCCCTCTTCTTAATTTTCTCAGAGGTCTTATCTCGCATCATTCTCAACAAGGAGATCAAAGGGGAACTTCACAGTATCAAGACTGCCAGAGGCAGCACTCCCATCTCTCACCTGCTCTTCGCTGACAACAGCTTCATTTTCTGCAAAGCAAACCTCGACGAAGCCAGACCTTTAAAAGACACCCTCACTACTTTCAAGCAAGTGTCTGGCCAAGAGATTAACCTTAGTAAATCGTGCATTATGTTCAGCAAGAACTGTCATCACCGGCACCACAAGCTCATCCAAAATCTTCTCCATATCAAAAAAAGACACTTCGGGCGATAAATACCTCGGCGCTCCCCTTACCTTTGACAGGTCGAAGAGCATCAACTTCTAAGATATCATCTCCCGAGTCTCTAGCAGAATCGAGGGCTGGAAAGCCAAACACCTCTCACAAGCCGGAAGGCTTACCCTGATTAAAGTTGTTAACTCGGCAATCCCATCTTTCCAGATGGCCATCTTCCCATTCCCTGCTAAGACTTGTAAAAAGTTAGACTCTATCAACGCCAGATTCCTGTTGGGCACAAATACGGAGGGAAAAAACAAACCCCAACTCCTCAAATGGAAGCCTCTCTGTCGACCCCGGAAGCTTGGAGGCTTAGGAATCCGCAAAGCCAGTCACCATAACCATGCCATGATGGCTAAGTTTTTCTGGCGCCTGATCAAAGAGCCGGACAAACTCTGGGCTCATAACTTGATCACCAAATACACTCCTAAAATTTTCCCTTTATTAGCCACCGTTCGGCCCTCCAACTCCTGAATCTGGAAAGGAATCATCAAGGCCAGGAATCGAATATGGTCGGAGCTTAGATGGCACATCGGCGATGGGATGAGTGTTGATTGCTAGTTGGAACCATGGATCCCTGGCATTCCGTACGGACGGCCAGCCGGCCCAGCTCCTCTCAATCGCTCCATCACACGAGTTGCCGACCTCATCTGGACTACCAGTCGTACTTGGAAGTCGCATCTGGTCCACGCCATGTTCCACAAAGACATAACCGACATCATTATTGCCATCCCCCTTAGTAGATACCTGGCGAAGGATGTTCTCAGATGGACAAAGGAACAAAATGGCATTCTAACGGTCAGGTCGGCGCATCAATACTCCATCCTTGACCAAGACCGGGAAGACCAAAGAATTTGCCCAGAATCGAACGAAGGGCCATCTTGGGATCACATATGGAAAATGCTTGTTCCCTTTGGAAAGCTATCCAGAATGGCATCCCGACTAAGGCCAATTTATGGTTCGGTGATAGCAACTGGGATACTATCTGCCCTAGATGTGGAGTGGAAGCAGAAACTACCACGCATGCCCTTTTCTTTTGCACCAAAAATCATGAATTCTGGAGTAATTATGCCCTCGCTCTTGACATGAGGAACTGGAGATACACGGGCTCTGTGCGACAAACTCTCTAGTGCTGCTTTCAGCTGAAAGGTGGTATGACGGGCCCTCCTACATTCTATGACACTCTCAGCACTATCATGTACGTCATCTGGATGAGTAGGAATGAGCTCATTTTCGAACAGAAAAGACCTGAACCCGCGGAAGCCCTTAAGCGGGCAAAACAGTTCCTCATTACACAGGATAGAACTGCCCCTATTCCTCCCAGACCGGTTCCGCCCACCCCCCAAGCCAGCGAAAGGTGGAATGTTATAAATGTGGATGTCTCTTGGACTAAGTCTGGTACCCCAGGAGGCACGGGCTTCACGATTAAATCTCACACCAACTCTCTTATTTGTGCAGGTTATGATTCAGCTAGGGCAGCCGATCCCGAAGAGGCGGAGGCCATCGCCGTGATCCGAGGGATGTAGGCAGCTATCAGATTGGGTCTGGACAGAGTCCTTCTTACCGACTTTCAGCGGCTGGTGCGAGCCTTCAGAGACAGATCCGAGGACCTTTAATGGGGAGCCCTCACTCTAACCCCAGATTTGAGAGCGTTAGCAGCTGGTTTTTCTTATTTTATTTTTGAGCATGTCGATAGGCATTGTAATTTTATTCATCACTTTTTAGCAGCTAGGGGTGCAGCTTCCCCCATTTTGTTTTGTGCCGTGCATGAGCAGGCATCCATGCTTGTAAACTCTGTTATTCCCAGTCATTAGGTTGTTTTTATTCTATCCTCCTTTGTTTAAAAGAAAAAAATGATTACTGTGTATTTTTTGGTATGGCGGAGCTTTCTACAATTGTAATATGTGATTATAAGGTATTAAATCCAAAGTTGATGCCCCTGAAGAAAAAAAAAAAAAAATGTTCACAGAACGTACAACAAACTGATGTAAATATATAATTTAAACCTAAGAAACAAGATGAAATTAGTGATTTCTGAATGAGTTGCTCAATCAAAAGTTTTGTTATGAAGTAGTTTTCATCACGTGTTTCTGTTTTTTTAAGCATATATTACTAAAATATATTTTACATTATACCAAATCTTCGACGAATTAGTTCAGCATTCACTTGTTTAAGATCTTAAAATATCCCCTTCGAGCTATTAGTGTTGGAACGAACTCTTCTTCCAAAACAAGATCCTTATATACTCACTCATTTTATACTATACGAGCCCCATGGTGCCGACATCAAGTCAAGGGCGGAACCAGGATTCTAGGTTGGGGGGCTAAGATATTACGAGGGTATTAATAATTTTAGAGGGATATTTACTAATATTATTGATTAATTACGTATTGATTCAGGCGAAACCTTCCCTGTACAACTCCTCGAAAACCCCTCTCCCTTTCCAAACTCCTCTTCCAATTTCACCTTCTCGCCAAGACAATTTCACTGCCCACAATCACTAACAACGCTAGATCTCCCCGTCCTTCTCACCCCAACAAACAACTCCCTAGTCAAATTATCCCTCATAAACACCACCGAATCCCTTGCCACAAGCTTCTTGCTATTCACGAACTTACTCCACCCCGTCGTCAACAAATGCCTACTCAGCGTCCCACGATATATATGCCTAAACTCCCACATAACCCCATGCACATCACGAACTGCAATCGTCTGCAACAGTGGAACCGCCAAGTAATCCAACCCCAAGAATATCGAATCAACACAAAACCTAGGAACCGAAAATCCACCACCATTGTTCGCATCACTGGGTGTCAAAACCTTCGCAAACGAAACAATCCTCAACTCAACCCCATTATCATCACCACCCCATTGTTAGGTATATTACCAATTTTAGAGGAGAAAGGCAGAGAAGAGGTGGGTTTGTTACTTTGTTTGTTTGTGAGAGAGGAAGAGAGGTGGGTCTAAATAATTTTTTTTTTTAACAAAGTTTCTCCTAGTTCCGCCCCTGCATCTAGTCACCCATTGCCCCTGCATCTAGTCACCCATTGAACCACCTTGATCATAAGACCAACACAACTTAACCAAAATAGAGACTATGACATATCAGAGGCTAGATGATTCTTAAAGGTCAAACGGGTAAGAAAACAAAACTTCAAGAAGATGTTATTACCGTTAGGTCAACTATCTGAGACTTTCCCTCCTCTTTTGAGGCTCATCCATCCTTTCTCTCCCCCCCACCCCCCACCCCCCACCCACCCACCCACACACACCCAAAAAAAAAACAAAAACAAATGAGGTTATCTTACTTGCTCTCTCATTGTCCTCTGTTTTCTTTCTTTTTCTCTCTAATCTTACTTTCTCTCTGATTTCTTTTACCCACAAAGTTTCAATAATGGCATCTCCTATTCATGGCTATGATTCACCCCTTACTCCCAAAGTATGTGTTTCCCCCCTTTCAGCTCGCTCAAGGGGTATATGGTTAGGAGATGATCCTCTCAAATACTCATTGCCCATTCTGATGCTGCAAATGTCTCTCATCTCCCTTGTCACAAGTGCCCTCATTATCATTCTCAAGCCTCGTGGAATACCATCCGTCGTCTCACAAATCGTCGTAAGTTATATTCCTTTTGAGCATTTTATCAGTAAGGCTTGTCTTCAAAATTGTGACCCCTTCAACCGAAAATAAATCAATTATGTTGTGGGTTGTCTCTACGTTCATTCAACGCCTTTTAATCTATTTAGTGTTGTTCATTTTGCTTTGGATAACAAGCCCAAAGGGTTTTAGCCTTTTCGGGTGTTTCAATTACTAAAAGCACTTTGTAAATGCTAAGATGTATTTATTTATTTATTTATTCTGTAGTGTTGATTATCTCGTTATTACATGTATATAATTTGAACTATTTTGTTTCTCTACCAGGGTGGAATAATACTAGGTCCATCTATTATAGGACGAGACGAAGGGTTTGCGAATAAAGTATTTCCCTTCCACGGAATGCAAGTACTCGAAACGTTTTCGCTATTTGGGTTGATGCTTTTCTTATTCCTTATTGGGGTAAAATTGGATATAAACATGATTTTAAAATCAGGAAAAAGAGCCACATTTATAGGTGTCGCCGGATTTATTTTTCCTTACGCATTGGGGTGGTTCGTATCCTCTTTCTTAGTCAAATATCTGACCATCGACCCTGACATATCGAGAGTTCTGTATGCAATAGCTTCTGTACAATCTCGGTCAACTTTCGCGGTCATCTCCTGCTTTTTAAGTGAGCTCAAGATCCTCAATTCGGAGTTGGGACGCCTAGCCTTATCTTCATCGGTAATCTCTGACATTTTTGCTTTGATTATCAAGATGTCTAAGCATGTTTTCGATATGGTGAAGGGACATACGTACAAGAATTCGATAGGGTATACTGTATCAGTTACTATCTTAGTGACCTTTGTCGTGTTTGTCACGAGGCCAGTGGCAATATGGATTAATAGACAGACTCCGGAAGGACAACCGGTGAAGGAATCTTACATCTCTTCAATTATTACAGCAGTATTGACTCTCGGGTTTATTAGTCAAGTTATGGGACAAACTTATTACCTAATCCCTTTACTTATGGGTGTGGTTATACCAGATGGACCACCATTAGGGGCTGCGTTAGAAGAAAGGCTTGAATCATGTATTTCTGGAATATTTTTGCCTATCTTTTTCACTGTTTGTGGGTTAAAAACGAACCTGTTTACCATAGGGGGGGAACTGAAGAATGTGTGGATCATAGAATCAATCGTACTTATCTGCTTCTTGGCAAAGATCATAGCAACCATTTTGCCATCTCTACATTGCAAAATGCCCCTCCGTGATGCTCTCTCGCTTGCTCTTATCATGAACTCCAAAGGCATAATTGAACTGGCTATATATAGTGAGATGTTGGGGAATAATGTAATGCATCATCTTTTTTATTATTTTAGTCTTTTTTTTCCGTTGTTTGTGATGGATCACTTATTGGATAAAAACTGATGAAGATTATTTTATTTATCCCTGTGCAGTTCATGAACGGCGAAGCCTTTTCCATTTTACTTGTAACGGTGGTTATCATAACTTCAGTTATCTCACCTATAGTGAAGAAACTTTATGATCCATCAAGGAGATATATGACCTATAAGAGAAGGACCATAAAGCACCACTCCCGTCAGACTACGCTTGGAATACTCACTTGTATCCACTGTCGGGATAACGTTCCAAGAATCATCAAACTCCTTGAAGCCTCAAACCCAAGCAATGAGAACCCTGTGTATGTTTGTGTCCTCCAACTTGTAAAGCTTGTGGGGCGGACATCTCCTTTACTTGTGGACCATCGGCGGCAAAACAAGTATACTACTAAACCAACGAGAGCTCTCATCAACACTTTTAGATACTGGGAACACAACAACATTGGCAGTGCCTTTGTAAATGTCTTCACAAGCATCTGTCCTTTTGAAACGATTGATGAAGACGTGTGTGCTCTTTCTCTAGATAAAAGAATCTCTCTTATAGTTATACCTTTCCACAAGCAATGGTTGGCAACTGGCACGGTAACATCATCCATGGCCATCAGGAATTTTAACAGCCGTGTACTAGATAAAGCACCTTGTTCCGTGGGTATCCTTGTTGACCACCACAATCTCAAATCTTCTAAATTCTCCATTAAAAACAAGCTATACTCTATTGCTGTATTCTTTTTTGGTGGGGATGACGATCAAGAAGCACTTGCATATGCTGAAAGAATGGCAAGTCGAGCAACCACAAGATTGACGGTGATTCGATTTTCTTCTGAAGCAGACAATCCCTATGATGAAGAAGCCTTGAATGAGTTTAAATTCAACACATTGGATAATGACCGGGTTACGTATCGAGTAGAGCATGTAACCGATGGTTCAGAAATAGTGGCGATGATTAGATCAATGGAAATTGCTTACGACCTTGTATTGGTTGGTAGACGTCATACGAAATCTCCTATAACACATGGATTGACAGAATGGAGTGAATTCCCGGAGCTTGGAATCTTTGGAGATATATTGGCCACACCAGATTTTGAAGGCGTGGCCTCTGTCTTGGTTGTGCAACAACAAGCTCAAGTATGGGGCACAATTCTGCAGGAGTGAATCGAAAAACAGATAAAGAAAGATTTACTTTGCAATCATAGGAGGGATCACATTGAGGGTTCAGTAGATCATTCGGTTAAAACTGGGCTCCTTTAGGGATATCACAGCACCAGGAATAACTACATGTTTGAGATACTCTGTTCGGAATGTGATCTACAACGTGATTGCCAATAACACAAGACTCTAACCCATCATAACCCTCAGTTGCAGTACGTACTAAAATTTATACGGTTGGAAGGTAAGATTAGAGTGACCAGTAGAGGATGCCAAAAACCGGGTAAATATCCTTAGTATTTATACTAGTATAGTGTATCTTAAAAGGCGCAATATTGGATTTTAGAAGTTATTGCTACTTATTAAGTGTTTTATTTTTAAAGGCAAGCCGGTTTTATATAGGGATGCTACTTATTAAGTTATTTGTTTGGATTTGATCTACACTCGGATTAGTTCATCAATAAACTTAAAAGCAGGAACTCATTCATTGATGTTTAAGGGCGCATTATATCTTTCTCTTATAAACACATTCATACGTTTATTTATTTGTTTCCAAACTATCTCTAATAGCGCGAAAATCTTAACAGAGTTGCATCTTAGCATTCCTCTAATTTTTATCATTATACGACAAGAGGTTAGAAAATGAAAAGTTTCACATAGACATTTAATCAAACAATTTACTTAATCCAGATATCTTAAACTACAAATATTTAAATCTTTAAGAGATTGAGGATAACTTACCTCAATCCTCTTTACTTGAGAGGACATATGTTGATTACTCACTGCAAGTCTGGAAGTTCCACGATGCCGCGGTGATTTCTTCGGTGAAATGGGGGGTATGACTTATAAGTTTACACGACGTTATTCGTGACACTTTGTTGAGTATTGTAATAAAGTTCAATTGGAGAAATAGTTGAGAATGAGGGTGAGAAGTTTTGGGAGAAGGGAGGATAAAAAGTGATGAAGAAGAGCATCACTGTAAACACCAGCTTTTTGAAAAAGCGCGCCATGTTTGGGAGCATCTCCAGCAGTGCTGAACCTGGATCTTTAGATTAAGGCAAAAATGCTTCTCACATAGGGGACGGCAATGGGGTGGATTTGGATCGTGGACTTACCGAGCTAATACCATCCCCACCCCGGCCTAGCTCTCATCCCCGCCTAAAACCCATTTAAGTTTAATGGGATCTCCAAATCCGCCACGCATTAAAAAACTAAGTGCCCATCATAACCCTCAGTGCCCTAATTTTCTAAAAGCCCTAATTATTTTATGAGCTCTCTTTATCTGTCAACCAATAGGGAGGTCACTTACAAACGACTTGAGCTGAAAATGTAGTCAGGTGGTTACAAGTAGTTACATGGCAGTCCGATTGAAGCTTTTTCAAAACCCCTAATTACCCTTTTGATTTATTTTTAATTTACACGTTATGTTTGTTGTGGAAAAAGAAATAAAGTGAAACCTGTTAGGCATTTTAGGTAAAGGAAAATACCTCTCATACTCCCATGTTTCTCTCCACTCTTTCCTCCTGTAATCTCTCCAACAACTCTTTCTTTTTGTTAGATTTATATAGAGCATTTCCCTATCTCTGCAAATCTCTATCTCTTCCTTAAAATTATATTTCTCTCTCATCTAATTGCAAATACTATCTCTCTTCCATCCACTACCGACTATTGAGACAAGGATGCATAAGGGCCTCATTTCCCATTTTATCACCCATGATGACCATATCTCTATGTTATTGCTAAGATAATTCTCTTTGTGTGCTACATAGAAGATGATAATCATTTTGTAAGAACATAGATTTTCAAAATATAATGAGAAAGTTGTAGTAGCATATTTCTCAGATTCGACAAAGAAAAACTAAACATAACTTAGTCGAAGACAGTCCAACATTCGAGAAGATGTCACATCTGCAACCACAAGTTTTTGACATATTAAAAGTAGCCGTTGTGCTTGGTCAAAAAGAGCCGTTAGAGATCCGTGAAGTTCGCCCACTACCCCCGAAATAGAAAACTGTTTTTCTTTTGGTAAAACTGTCTGTATCTACTATAAATACAGGCAGAGAATGAGTTATTTGGATCCGCATCTCTACGATCCATTCATCCTTACTTTCTTATCACTCAACAAATTGTAATAATTAGCAACTTATTGGATTTCTCATTAAAACCCTCCTCGAGGTCATGGTTTTTCTCAGCCTTTACTGAGTTTTCACGTAAAATCTTGTTTGTTTAAGCTTATTATTACATAATCCTTACTAGAAGTATTGGCAAAGATTATCCTCCCAGAAAATACGCCATTACAATTGGCACCGTCTGTGGGAAAACTACACTTTTCTTTACTACTGTGATCTAAAACAGTCCGATGACAAACATGAATCTCCAAAGTACCTCTAGTATGTTGAGGAACCACGAGATCAACTCGATACCGGAAACAGTCGATCTACATAGCGCAGCGATCGAACTTCAGAAGCAAATGGAATCTGACCGAGTCTAGAGGCTTGAAGATCGGCGAATTCACGCCCAAATTCTTCAAGTTTAAAGAGATGAAAGGAGAAAAGCCTTGGACCAACAGAGCCGGACACATCAGAAAGAAATGGAGCATTTTACGGAGAACTCAAGATCGATTCACTGGCTGTCAAGCGTCACCTCCTCAAGCTCGAAGTGATCATCACTCCAGGGCGTCCCAAAAAGAAAACCAGCCAAGAGAAGAACAAGTACAAACTTCTCGATCCAGATCAAGGAATCCAGACAAGGTTTTTTGACATTTTGGACTTACATTCTCATCACCGAAAACTCTCAAAAGTTGACGTACACGTCATTAAACTCCACCACCATCGGTAAGACGACCTATAAAAGATCGATTGGGACTTGAAGGACAGAGAGACTTTGATCCACAGGTTACAACCGCACCAAATCCTCTACCACAATTCATCACCTTGGATGACCTAAACAATATGATCCAAGCCATAAACTTTGATATCCCAGGCCGAAGGCCTGCTCTCGATAAAATTGAAACAAATCTCATATCTCCTCATCTCAAAGTCATGCCCATTCCAAAAAATTTCCACATGACAAAATTTAATTAGTATACAGGCCTCACTGACCCTCTCGCCTACGTCTGACACTTCAGAGCTGCAGTTGAATTATACCCCAAACTTGATCATATGCTATGCAGATTATTCAACATGAGCCTAAAGGAAGAACCTCTCAGGTGGTTCCATACTATCCCCGAAGGTTCTAACAATACATTTAGCCAATTGCAGTGCCTCTTCGAGTTAAATTATGCTCATGCTAAGGAGTGAGAAATAACTGTGGATTCATTGTTCTTCTTCGAGTAAGGTGCAAAAGAAACCTTGGCGAGTTTTTATAAGCATTTCTTGCAAGAAATATGGAAAATTAAGAATTCAAATCCCAAGATTGTCGTTCCAGCATTCACCTCAGCACAACATATCGACTCCAAAGTTCGAGAAGAACTTACCTTGCACAAGCCCAGAACGGTGACAGAAATGATTGATATTGTTAATAACTACATCGAATTAGAATGATCTAAAATGGATAAGATGAAGAACTCATCAGTCATCCATTCCACTAAAGTATTTTCATCTCCACCTCAAAAGTTAGCCAATACCAGACCACCCAAAAAATACGGAAGAAACACCGACAACGCTAAAAGAAGAGATGAAAAACCAGACAGACCCATCCCAGTTTTACCTCCTATGACGACCACACTCTCCGCTATCTTACCAACAATAAAGGGAGATAAATTATTTCGGGGAGAACAAATAATTTTAGATATACCCAACAAACCCTTGTGCCAGTATCACAACGTGTATAGCCACGAGACTGACAGCTGTTACTCTCTAATTCAGATTTTTCATCGCATTCTGCTAGCTGGAAGATTTCACAATTATGTACTCGACGTTCAGAAGTTCCTCGAAGAAGAAACTAAAAAAACCGATGTTCAACAAGATCCAGTACAAGGATAAACTCGCCATCTTTACATGATCAAGATTGAGAAAAGAAAAAAGAGAAAACAAGACGATAAAATTACATCTTGTTGCAAAATGACATCCTCAGACAAGTAAGCAAAACTCCTCCCTAGCTACAGCAAATTAAAATGTTCGTACCATATTTCATTCGAGGACTACGATGCAAGCCATGTCAAGTTCCCTCATGACGACCCTTTGGTCATTATGCTCAAAGTAGGACATGACTACTTCCACACCCTTTTCGTCGATACAGCTGGAAGCGCTGCAGATGTACTGTTCAAAAGAGTAATTGACGTTCTGGGACTCAAAGACTCAGTGAAAGCCTTGACAACCATAATCACAAGGTCCAACGGTTCTAAAGAATCAGGCACGGGAGAAATCACCTTGCCAGTTCAAGCAGGATCAGAAACCACTTTCGTCAAATTCGTTGTCATAGATGCCGAATCAAAATATTTGGGAATTTTAGGTCGAAGTTGGTTATGAAATTAAAGAAAGTTAAGCAGTTGTACTTATGTGTGAAAATACTACCACCAACTCTCATACGGTGAAACTTCTGAAAGCATAACAACTATAGCAGGAAACTTCCCCGACGTTCGAACTGCATGATACTTATGTAGTAGACTCCATTGAACTCGATGAGCCTGGGCGTAACACCTTTATCGGCTCAAAATAGACATTCGATAAAAAAGAAACCATGATCAAACTTTTAAAGAAAAACGTCAACTTCTTTGCATGGTCTTTCCAAGAAATGCCCGACATCGATCCCTCGTCGCATGCCACAAGCTCAACCTCCTTCCAGATAGCAAAGCAGTTGTACAGAAGTGTCGTAATTTACCCCCACCTTCGCGAAGCCTTTAATGAATAAATCGATAAACTCCTTCGTGTAGGATTTATTTGAGAAGCAAAATATCCTAAATTGGTTTCTAACATAATGGTTGCCCCGAAGAAGAATGGGAAAATCAGAGTCTGTGTATCGACTTTACAGAGCCCAACAAATTTACGCTGAAAGATAACTTTCCTCTCCCGCTGATCCCACAACTCTTCGACTCTGTAGCAGGACACAAACTTCTCTCAATGACGGACGTAGCCTCCGGTAACAATCAAGTTCCTTTCGATAAAGAAGATCAGGAAAAAACAACTTTTGTCACAGAAAGAGGTCTATACTGTTGCACAGTAATGCCTTTCGAATTAAAAAATACAGGAGACACTTACCAATGACTTGTCACCAAAATGTTCAAAGATCATTTGGGAAAAATCATGGAGGTTTACATCGATGATATGATATGCAAAAACTTAAAGCGTGAAGATCATTGCAATAACCTCCAAACTATTTTCGATATCCTTCGTACCTACCAGATGAAACTCAACCTAGATAAATACCAATTTGGTGTCACCTCGGGTAAATTTCTGGGACATCTGGTTAGTAAGAGGGGAATTGAAATTGATCCGGTACAAATCAAAGCACTTATGGCCATGCCATCTCCTCGAACCAAAAAAGATGTACACAAATTTGCTGGCAAGATTGTAGCTCTTCACAAGTTCATCTCTAAGTCAACTGATCAATGCAAACTTCTTTACCTCATTCTTCATGGAAATCCAACTCTACTGCCCAAAAAATAGCCCAAGGAAATCATTTGGTCCCCTGACTGTGAATTGGCTTTCTAAGATCTTAAAAGATACTTGGGGAGTCCTCCTATAATGAGTACTCCTATTGATGGTAAAACACTGACAATGTACTTATCAACCACCGATGAATCCATTAGCTTTGTCCATATTCGATAAGACGGTGGTGTGGAAAAACCAATCTACTTCATCAGAAAAACTTTTATATCTGCTGAGAAAAGATACACAACAACAACAACAAAATAACTACTTGCCCTGGTATACAGCTCTCAAGAACTTCGACCCTTTTTCCAATCCCATCCCATCCTATCAAAATCATTACCAAGTTTCCTCTCAAACTTGTACTCTCCAAAAAAGAAAAATCTTGACGAGTTCAATAATGATCTGTATTCCTCGGCGAATTTGACATCTCCTTCGAGCCTCAAATATCTATTAAAGGACAAACAATAGTTAATTTTTTAGTAAATTTTCCTGTCGAAGACCCCGATTAGGAAGAACTTAAAGAAGTACTAACTGATGACTCAATTGTAGAACTAGACGCATGGTTACGAAGCACATGATGGAGATTTTTTATAGATAAATCCGCCGGACCATGAGGATCAGGAATCGACATCATCCTCGTTACACCATCCAATCATCGTATCGAGAAAGCTATTAAACTCATGTTTTATGCAACCAACAATGAAACAGAGTATGAAGCTATCCTCCATGGACTGGATCTTGCTATCGAATTTGGGGCAGAGGAAATAACTGTTTACGTCGATTCTTTACTCGTAGCCAACCACTACAATAAAACGTTCAAAATATTAGGCAAGATAGTTGATTATGCAGCCTTGGTCGAAGAAAAAATGAACAAGTTCAAAATAGCAACAATCCCTTACCTCCCACGAGCTGAGAACCGCCACGTTGACGCATTACCATACATTGCTGTAATGCTCGAAGATAGTGAAAAAAGAACTTTGGACATCGAAGTCATAGAACATTCCAGTCTCGATATAAGCTATACGATGCAAATCAATGTTACTGAAGATGAAGATACTGAAGATTAGAGAAAACCATTCTATGCATACCTCAATTCCAACATCCTCCTGAGTAACAAAGAAGAGGCCCGATCACTCCTGGAAAAATGTTCTTGATTCATAGTTCAGAATAAAATCTTATATCGCATCACATGAGGAGAGCCACTTATTGAATGCATATCTCAGAAACAAGCTCAAATCAAAATCAAAGAAATTTATGAAAGAATCTGTGTAGCTCATGTTTCGGGACGATCATTGACCCAACAGGCATTCATTCATGGATTATACTGGCCAAAGATGCGACAAGACTACGAAGACTTCGTTCGTAAGTGCTACAAATGCCAAATTCGCACTCAAGGCATCAAAAGCCCAACACTTGAATTGCACAGAAGAAATGTCTTGTGGCCATTCAAAAGATGGGGGATCGATATCATTGAACCTTTCCACCCAGTATCGGGAAATAAAAAGTTTGTTCTTGTCATAACAGACTACTTCACCAAATGGTTCGAAGCAGTTCCTCTATGTCACACTAACGAGAATGAAGTCATCAAGTTTATTTGGGAACACATCATAACCAGATTTGGCAGCCCACACATGATATGATCTGATAACGACAAATAATTCATCAAAAGCAAAATTCTTAGTTTCCTCCACAAATATAAGATTCAACTATCAACTTCGATACTGTACTACCCACAAAGAAATGGCCAAGCTAAAGCCATTAACAAAATCCTCAAATTAGGGTTACGCAAACGCCTCGATGAAAAAAAAGCCTGGTGGGTCGATAAACTACTAAGTGTCCTATGGGCATACCAGACAACTCCTTGAACATTCACAGGCTGTACCCCTTTTATGATGGCCTTCGGCACTGAAGCAGTCATACCTTCAGACCTCGATCTACCAAGTAGTCGACAAAAAATCACAGATGAAGACAATGAACTAGGACTCCTTTGCAACCTCAACTGTATCGAAGAAACCCGCAAAAAAGAAATTACAAACTTAGGGCGGTACCATGATACTCTCAAGAAAACTTACAACAAAAAAGGTTCGCAAGTGAAAGTTTAGCATTGGTGAACTTGTCCTTCGACTCATACAGGACAGTACTCGACCCAAAATTTTTGGCAAGTTATCAGAAAACTGGGAAGGACCATATATTATCAGTGATAAAACCGATAGTAGGACTTACTGGCTAATGACCGAAGATGAAATGCAGCTCGAATATCTATGGAATGCAGCCCAACTAAAATTGTTCTACAGATAACAACTGTAACCACTTTCGAATGATTCTAATAAAACTATCATTACTTTCAATTATATTTGTCAAACATTCATCTTTGCTATCTTTACTTTCAATTAGTATCGATACATACTTGACAAGTATGCATCAAAACTAACATTCATCTCTTCGACAAACACTATCCAATTACAGGATGATCTCGTTTGTATTCATTACTTATCGAACAAAACATGCGATATTTTGTCATTTTCAATCTAACCTAAATATCCCATCGAGGAATAATATCTGGTAATCATTTTCCCGAGCCATTCATGGCCCTCTTTCAATCATCTTCGATACTTGCTTCAAAGCAATACTCTGTACATTATCTATAATCATATCTCATGCTCTCTATCTTGTCGAACAATTACACTTAGCATAAATTTAACAAAAACTATGCATACATTACTTTCAAAATATTCTTTGACAAAACATCAACATAAGCATTCCAAAACATAAGAAAATATTTTTTTGGTCCCATCGACCAATTTTACATCTTTAACAAAACAAAAACTTTTCCAACATCATTTACTCTGCAGGGGGAGAGATTGTAGCATCAACCTTCACTGGTACACCTGAAGTTAGCTCATCTAATAAATCTTTGGCTAGAATGCCCTTAGGGATAGTCACCACAGGAGTTTTCGGTACTTCAGGTGTCTCAGGCACTTCGGGCGCTTCAGGCATTTCAAGAACTTTGTCCTCCGTGTCTGAATCGAGAAAAAATTGATTACCAGCAATAGCCAAGCGCCTATAAAACTCTTTCATGTCCTCCAACTCCTCGTATTGTCCAAGAATATTGGCCTTCATCTTCTTCCACGCGTCCAGATTATCTTGAATAGCTTCAGTCCTCACCTCCTCCAGGACCTTAACATGCTCCACCTCTATCGCCCTTCGAGCAGCTGTAATCTATTCCCGGACATCATTCTCAAAATTAATCTTCTGCAGTGCTAATGCCTCCTCTCTTTCCTTCGCAAGGTCAACCCTTATCCCCTGGACCTCTTTCTCCCAAATTTTCTTCGCCTCGTGAAGTGCAACCTCCTTCGCCTTCCCGGCATCAAGCTTATACTTCCCCAACCTCGCCTCTAACTTCTTATTCTCCTCGATCAGATCTTCTTTATCCTTCACTAGCTCTTTCTCAATATTCTTGTAGGCGACCAGCTGGTTTGCCAGAGTACCAGCACCTAAAATACGAGGTTTGGCCTCGATCAACAACTTTTTGATTTGCATTATAGTCATAATATAAGTTTTTGAATAAGGTACCAAATTCTTTAATCGAAGCAAAGCAGAAGAGTTCCCCACCTTATTCATAGTTCGTTGGCTTTTGCTGAGAAAGGAAGAAAAGCTTTCTGTCCCCATCAGACAATCATCAAACTCTTCCTCCAAAGTCGTCGTCCCAGACATATAAGCATCCATGGACTTTTGGACCTCAGTTTTTGACTCATTGACGATTTTTCTCTTTATCGACTCCGAAGACGCCTTCTTCTTCGACAACATGCTCGTCGACATTTTTGGAGGCCGACCATCCGGAACACCAATTGGTATCTCATCAACTTTTTCCCCCCTCTTCGACAGTAAATCTTCGAGATGTCCTCTTAGGGGGGAGAAAGGGAGCAACAGCCTGGTAGCAGCCCTATTTTTTTTACCTTTCCCAAAGGTTTTCGACAACATCGCATCCCTTTTTCCAGTTTCAAAATCCGTAGTGCAACCACTGAGGGACGGGTTCTCGAGGGGGAAGCTCGAGTCTACAACTCTTTTGTTCCTCGCAGACATATTTCCGTCGATAACCGGAATTTTTGTTCCTTTCACCTGAGTTCTCTTTAACCCCGACTCTTAAAATAAATTATCAACTTTTTCTTGGTCGACTACTAGGTTGTCGATCCTACCGTAATTTTTTTTCCTGATATTGTATAGCTTCTCTTTTACAGTCGACTTCCTGTCAATCTTCTTCAAAGTTGCGCAAAGACAAAATAACGAAGTGTTAAAACCTCAAAATCATAAAAGCACATCAAACTTTGACATACAATTACCTAACCACAGACCTAAATGGAAAGTTTTCCTTTTAAGAGTCTCCCCTGGATTTCTCTAATTAAATTCATAATTTCCCGAAACAAGGAGACATTCCTTAAAGTACTGCCCCCCTGTCGATACTATTAAATAAAATAGAAGTCTCTTTAAGAATCTTGCCAAATACCTATACCCTACGACGAATTTTATTTAAGTGTGTAATACATACATAAATCTTCCACGGTGATTAACCCTTCCCTTCTCACCTTCAATTGACCGTTTATTACTCCACACACCCGAAAGAGATCATATACACGAGGGTTAAATTGCCCAGGGGTAACATCGAAGAAATTCGGGAACTTTTTCTGGTCGGTCGAAGTAGAAGCTTCATCCCCTTTTTTATCTATTCTCGATGGACAAGTATGTCATCCAAAGGAACGTTTTGATCAAGCATTTCAGGATGATATACCTCTCATCAAATGTCCTTGAGAATTCTGTAATTAACTTTGAAATGCAAAATCTCACTCATTTTTGGTCACTCTCCATAACAAACATCATCATCATCCTCGACATCTTCCTCTCCCCCACCACTACCTTCTCGATCACTAGCCTGTGGCCCATGATCCATGTCTGTGTTGATGCCCTCCCCATCAAAAACTTCCACATCCCTAGGCGACACCTTAAACTGGTCGATACTAGCCACATCTGCGCTACTCAACCCCACCCTATACCTACCGCCCAACTTTTGGACATAGGCTATCACATCAATTAGCAGGGGCTCTATATCTACAAGGTTCTCGAAGATTACTTTATCATTAATTTAAATAGGCTTACCTTCCAAGTTACACGGTCTAATATTTTGTATTAAATGCTCCTTGGGAAACACATAACCAGATTTGTTTGACTTTTGCCTCAGAAATGACATAACAAAGACTTATGCGACATTCGATAACCTTTTAAAGCTTCTGATTTCTTCTCGACACAACAACAAGTAATTGCATCAAGAATGGAGTGATTGCAGTAGTATATTTTCCAGATACGACAAAGAAAATCTAAACAAAACTTAGTCGAAGACAATCCAGTATTCAAGAAAATACCACATCTGTAACCATAAGTTCTCAACCTACAAAAAGTAGTTGTTGTGCTTAGTCAGAAAGAGTCGTTGGAGATCCGCAAAGTTTGCCCACTACCCCCGAAATAGGAAACTATTTTTTTTTGTAAAACTACCTGTATATACTATAAATATGGGCAGAGAATGAGTTATTCGGATCCACATCTCTATGATCCATTCATCCTTTCTTTCTTATCATGAAACAAATTGTAATAATTAGCAACTTATTGGATTTCTCATCAAAACCCTCCTCGAGGTCTTGGTTTTCCCACCCTTTATTGAGTTTTCACGTAAAATCTTATTTGTTTAAGCTTATTATTGCATAATCCTTACTAGAAGTATTGGCGAAGATTATTCTCCTGGAAAACATGCCATTACTAAAATGTTATTGTCAGAAAAATGTTGGAATACAAAAACTTAGCGGCCAGTCACACCGACACCCGGTATACTAGTTTTATCTCAAATTCCCTCCATGTTCACCCCATTATTTATTCACTTCAGATTCTGAAAGATCAATGATTCAATAGTACAATGTTTCCAACAAATCGTCATGAGATCGTTATTATCGTTTGTAATTGGTCAACATTTTCAAGATCCCAACTATTTTTATCTCCCAAAGTTTACCTTCTTTTGTTGTTTTTTACCATGGGTACTTGTGGGTAAAATAGGTACAAAGTTAAAGCAATGAGGATTCCAAATCAAGTGTTAAAATTACCCCTGATCCCGAAGCTATGTATCTCGCCAGTTCCAATAAACTAGGTCGGATATTGGAATGGCAACAATCCCTTCAATGCCTTGTTTCCCGTGTTAATGTTTCAGTTTATTCTCATATCTCTTATCACATCCGCATTTTGTATTATCCTCAAGGCTTTTCGACAACCATCTATCATCGCACAAATTCTTGCAAGTAAAAACCCATCTTAGTACTTATAAATAAGTTTTGTGTTATTATATCTAGGCATTTCAGATAAAACACTCCTTACGGTCATTTGATTAAGTTTGATATAATGTTTCCATTAAATATTATCCTTTTACTTTGTATTTTCTCTTCCAGGGTGGTATAATATTAGGCCCTTCAGTTATGGGCCACAATCAGACTTTCATAGATAAACTGTTCCCATTCAAGTTAATGATAAATTTATAGATGTTTTTGATGTTGTGGGGTTGCTCATAGTCGTTCGAACGGCTATTAGGCCCGTTCGAACGAGGCTCAATTTTTTGCCTAAAAACTGACTCAGTTACAATCTTTTGTTGGAGGCTCATAGTCGTTCAAACGAGCCTCATAGTCAATCGAACGACAATCAATTTTTCTGCCTAAAAACTGACTCTGTTACCACCTTCGTTTTGTTTGTTTGAATCCGTTCAAACGAGACTCGTAGTCATTCGAACAATGAGGCGGAGGTTTATTTTGTGAGGTCATTTAGACCGTTGGTTTTACCTCAAGATTGTAATAAGTTTCCCAAGTATATAAGGGAGACTTAGGGTATTTCTTAGCCACCCTTGGTGAGATCTATTTATAAGGAATCTTTGGAGATAAAAACTTTGAGAGACCTCAAATTGGTTTGTGATTGTTACCTAGGATCATTGAATAAAACTCTATCTCTAATTTGTGTAAACGTAGGCAATTTCCCGAACCATGGTAAATGTGTGTTCTTGTGTGATTGTGTTTATTCCTTTAGTTTGTTCATTGCTAATCGAATCAAATCGGTGGTCGGCTTCTGCGGTGCAGGTCAACAATTGGTATCAGACCGAGTTTGTATCCTCAATGGATCTCAAAATTATGGTAACGTCTTATCTTTATTTTATTTTGTTTCTAATTTCGATTATTATATGAAATTTGGGGAAACAATGGTAGAAGGAGATGAACCAAGTTCCTTGACGGCACGGCGCCTAAACAGAATATCATAACGGTTATGTTTAACAATATCAGCTGCAAATCAAGATAAGTGAACAACATCAACATCTGCTTCTAGACTCTTCCTGAATTAGATGAAGCGAAAATATGATGTGATAGTTCAGCTTTGGGTAATCCAGGTCTAGCAGATATTGGGGTTGTTTACAGGGATATTAATGGAGGGGTTTCGGGCATTTATAGTAAAGTTATTGGCAGTACAACAAACTATATTGTAGAAGTACAAGCTATTATAGAAAGAGTATAATAAGCAATTAATAAGGGTTGGAAAAATAGTTGATAGTGCCAGTATTAACTACATCAATTGCAACCTTTAAGAAGGACAAAATTCTCTGAAAATATAGAAGCCTCTGGAAAAAAATTAAGGATCAAATAATGCAGCTCAGATTCACACAAATATGGAGAGAAATCAACTTCTCAGCAGACCAAATAGCAAATAGAGGATTAGCAGTACAAAACAACTTCAAAGAATGGTGCAATGGCAAACCAGAGTTTTTATCTTAGATTGAAGACCCCTTTGTAAAGTACTTTAAATTTAAAGTGAATTAATTATGAGCTTTGTATGGTGGTTGATATTGTTTTATTTTAGTTTTCTTGTACTTTCTAGGTTCTTAGCTTCTAATGAGGCTATCCTGGTCCCCTTAGGTGTTTGTCCCTTTTCCAATGAATAAATTCTAAACTTTTTGTAAAATAAACTGTTTAACAATGCCTAAATTAAAGTTAAGAAATTTAATGGCACAAATAATTTTGGCATGTGGCGATGCGAAGTTATTAATGTGTTTAGTCAAGAAGATTTGGATGAGGTGCTGGAAGAGAAACCCGATGAGTTAGAGGAAAGTGTTTGGAAGAAGATGATCAAAAGGGCTTGTGGTCAAATTCAGTCATGCCTAGCTCAAGCCATAAAGTACCTTGTGATGAATGAAACCTTGGCGAAAGAGATTTGAATGATTCTTAAGGAAAAATATTTGGTGAAGACCATCCAAAATTGACTTCATTTGAAGAGGAAGTTTTATCACTTCACGATGAGACAAAAGATTTCTAAGTCGGAGTACTTGAACGATATTGCCAAGTTGCTTGCCAACTTGGTGAATCTAGAAGAGGCTGTTAGTGATGAGGTAAAAGTTATATTATTTTTGAACTCGCTTCCCAAAGAATATGAATACTTTGCTACTATGATAACCTATGGGAAGAGTTCTTTATAGTACTTGGATGAGACTACGGTGGTGGTGAATCATGAATATTGAAAGAAAGATAAAAGAGAGTTCAATAAGTCAACGTCCGAGGTGTTGATGGAAAGAGGGAGGTCTATGGACATGAAGAAGTCTAATGTGATAAGAACTCTCGATCGAAGTTGAGGGATCGCAGTGTTAATCGCAACAATTTGGGTAAAGACGAATGTGCGTTTTTGTAAAGAGATATGACATTGGAAGAATGAGTGTCCTATGCTTCTAAAGAAGAAGAAAGGTAGGAAAGTTTGATATTTAGTAAATATTTCTCAAGAACGTGAGGTAAATGAATGTAATGATTATGACTTTTCTCTAACTATATCATCTAGTACATGTATTATCGATTCCAAAGAATGGATTTTTTTTGGATTCGGGTGCTACTTATCATATTTGTCCCAAAAGAGGTTGTTTTCTAGTTTCAAAAGGCTAGAAGGTGGAGTTGTGTTGATGGGAAATGATTATTACAGTCGCGTAATGGGGATAGGTACCATTCCTCCCAATTTGCACAATGGTTTGGTTAAAGAAATTAAGGAGGTTTGGTATATTCTGACTATAAAGAAGAACAATATCTCAACTCGTACTTGGAAGCAAAATACTACAAGGTTGTGTCTAAAAATGGCATGAAGAAGGTTCTTAAGGGAGCAATGGTAGTTTTGAAGAAGCAACAACTTGTACCATTTATATGGTACGGCTATTCTTGGGGAGATTGCTACTGCTGAAACTGTGGAGATTACTCTAGAGATACTAATAGACTATGGCGTATGCGCCAAGCGCATACGAGGGAGAAGTCCTTGAGAGTTCTTGCAAACCAAGGGCTTTTGAAAGGTGTTAAGGCGTGCAAGTTAAATTTCTGTGAACCTTGTGGTCTAGGCAAGTAGAAAATAGTGAAGTTTGGTACCATCGTACTCATGGAATCTTTGATTATGTTCATTCAGATGTATGGGAACCTTTCAAGAATGCTTCACTTGGAGGTAAACATTATTTTGTATCTTTTATTGATGATTTTTCTAGGCATGTGTGGGTATATACCATGAAGAGGAAGGATGAAGTTCTAGAAATTTTTATGAGGTGGAAGAAGTTGATAGAAACTCAAATCGACAAAAAGATCAAGTTGCTCTGTTCTGATAATGGTGGGGAGTATACAAGTTATCCATTCTTGTAAGTATTTCAGGATGAGGGAAATGTTTGGCATTTCACCATTAGGGAGGCACTGCAACAAAATGGTGTAGCGGAGCGCATGAATTATACTTTCCTGGAGAGGGTACGGTGTATGTTGTTAAATTTTAGGTTAGGCAAAGCGTTTTGGGTTGATACTTTAACATATGCATACTACCTCGCTAATAGGTTGCTTTCGACTGCAATTAAAGGTAAAATACCAATGGAAGCTTGGTCGGGAGAACCTGCTATAGATTATGATGCTTTTTATATTTTTAGGTGTTCTGCATACTATCATGTCAAAGATGATAAGTTGGATCTTCGAGCAAGGAAAGCCATTTTTTTGGGAAATAAGAAATGGGTTAAAGGCTATGAGTTATGGGATATGAAAGACAGAAAGATTATTCTGAGCAGGGATGCCACTTTTGATGAGAATTCTATGATAAAGTCATATGTCTCTGAGCATGAAGAGAAGATGACATGTGAGATTTTACAGCGGGTTGAGATTTATGCACATCTTTATATGATCCAGATAGTTCTGTACCAAAGGGAGTGTCATCTAACAGTGTGACAATGAGTGAATAACCATTAGTTCATGTTCTAGATGATGAAAATACAGACGAAGGTAAAGTATTTGGTAGTACAGATGAGGAGACTCCGGTGGTGGAGTCAATTGCAACTAGTAAACCAAAGAGGAATATAAGTAAGTCTGGATGGCTTACAAAAGACATGGTACTTCCAAAGGCGAAGGCCATGGTAGTCTATACACTATCGGTCGTTGAAGAAGATGCTTCTTCTACCTATAAGGGAGCTACTTACGATTCCGAGGCTAACCATTAAGTAGGAGCGATGAAGGAAAATATATATTCTCTTTTAAAGAATGAAAATTGGGAACTTTTAAAGTTACCTAAGGGAAAGAAGGCGATTTGTTGTAAGTAGGTTTACATAAAGAAATAAGAATATTAAGATGATGATATACGCTTCAAAGCAAGACTCGTAGACAAAGGCTATGCTCAAAGGGAGGAGATTGATTATAATAAAGTTTTTCTCCAGTGGTGAAGCACTCCTCCATTCATATCCTTTTGGCCTACGTAGCGCAATTTGATTCAAAGTTGTAATAACTTGATGTTAAGATGGTGTTCTTACATGGGAATTTGAAAGAAGAGATCTATATAACTCAGCCAAGCGGGTTTAAAGTTGCTCGAAAGGAAGATTATATGAGTAAGCTTAAGAGATCGTTGTACGGTTTGAAGCAGCTTCCAAGACAGTGGTACAAACGGTTTGATCAGTTTATGATTGGGCATAAGTACAAGCTGAGTCATTATGACCACTGTGTCTACTTACGCAAGCTACGTGATGGGTCTTTTACTTACTTGCTTTTGTATGTGGATGATATGCTTATTGCATATAAGCAAAAAGGCGAGATTGACAAGTTGAAGAAGCAAATGGGTGAAGAATTTGAAATGAAGGATTTGGGTGATGCAAAAATAATTCTTTGCATGGAGATTCATAGAGATAGAGAGAAGGGAATGGTGCATCTCCCTCAGACAACATACATTAGGAAGGTACTATAGAGATTTGGTATTAATGAGGACACAAAATCTCTAAGTACGCCCCTTGCTCCTCATTTTAAGCTTAAGGCTTCTATGTCTCCAAAAACACTTATGAGGAACGTGATTATATGAGCCAAGTTCCTTATGCTAACATTATTGGTAGCTTGATGTATGTGATGGTATGTATTCGGCCAAATATTTTACAAGAAGTTGGGATGGTTAGCGGATATATGCATTATTCAGGAAGAGATCATTGGTAAGCTGTAAAATGGATTCTGCAGTTTATCAAAGATGTTATGGATATTGGTTTAGAATTTTGTATGTAGTATTCGATTGATAGTTTTGCGTGGGTTATGTGAATTTTAACTATATGGGAAATTTGGTTAAATGGCGGTCTACTATAGGATATGTTGTTACATTGGGTAGAGGACTGGTTAGTTGGAGATCTACGCTACAGTCAATGGTAGCCCTATATACTACTGAAGAAGAGTATATGGTGGTGACTGAAGCGATCAATGAATCCATTTGGATGAAGGGTCTTTTGCGCAATTTGGGCATTAAGATGGAGCATCTTGATGTGCTTTGTGATAGTCAGAGTGTTCTTTTCTTGGCCAAAGATCAAGTTCATCATCAACGCACGAAGCATGTTGATTTGCGTTATCATATTGTCAAAGAGGTACTCGAAGAAGGTAAGATTCTGTTGAAGAAGATTCACGCGAGTAATAACCCGGTTGATATGTTTATGAAAGTTGTTTCTAGGATTAAGTTCAATCATTGTTTGGACTTGGTCCAAATCCTTTATATGGATTGATTTGGCCCTTAACGGGGAAATTGGGATCTACGGGCGACTTGATCCATGGTACGTAGCTAGGCAACCATTGATTTGGTATAGTCAATTTTGGTCATTTGGGGTATTTGTTTTTGGGTCCTTGGGGACATTTGTGAGAGAGGGTTCGATTTGTTCGGTTTGCAAAGTTTGGCTCAGATTTAAAGAAATCTTCACCAAGGTGGAAAATTGTGGGGCTGCTGATAGTCGTTCGAACGGGCCTCATAGCCGTTCAAACGAGACTCAGTTTTACCTAAAAATAGACTCAGTTATAATCTTCTGTTGAAGGCTGATAGTCGTTCGAACGAGCCTCATAGCCATTCAAACGACAATCAGTTTTGTTGCCTAAAAACTGACTCAGTTACCACCTTCATTTGGTTTGCTTGAATCCGTTCGAATGAGACTCATAGTCGTTCAGACGACAATGCAGAGTTTTATTTTGTGAGGTCGTTTAGACCGTTGGTTTTTCCTTAAAATTGTAATAAGTCTCCCAAGTATATAAGGAAGACTTAGGGTATTTCTTAGCCACCATTGGTAAGATCTATTTGTGAGGAATCTTTAGAGAAAAAATCCTTGAAAAGCCTCAAATTGATTTGTGATTGTAACCTTAGATCATTGAATAAATCTTTATCTCTCTATTTTGTACGGACATTGGCAATTTTCTTAATGATGATAAATATGTGTTCTTGTGTGATTGTGTTTACTCTTTTAGTTTGTTCATTGCTAACCAGATCAAATCGGTGGTTGGCTTCCGCGGTGTGGCTCAACAAATATTTGGGTTAATACTATTTGTGTTCCTTACCGGAGTAAAGGCACATACAACTGTTATCTTTAAATATGAAAAAAATTCCCTGGTTATAGGTGTTTCCAGGCTTTTCTTGCCGTTCGCATTGGGTAAATCCATAGTTTTTCTCTTACAAAGATATGTAATCATCGAGCCCAAAATTTCAAGAGCTCTTAGGCTAATAGCGACTTTGCAAACTCAGACAACTTTTCTTTTTGTTACTATTTTACTCAGTAAGCTCAAGATGCTCAATTCAGAGCTAGGCTGCCTAGCAGTTTCTGTGTCAACATTAAATGAATATGTGTTCATGATTACATGGTTAGGGCATACACGAGGTAATTATAGGGACCTATCCCTCGAGCTGGGATAACATCAAACTACTACCATGCCAAGCTCACGCAATAAACACATGGCATACACCCTATCAATAGTGACACCAAGACTGTAAACTGAAGAAGAGTGTGGCTCGGGCACTCCGAATAAAAGAGAATGAGTCAAGGACACCTGTCTCCCATGAACTGGCAGTTACAGGTTCAACTCCCACTTTTCCCTATTCTAGGAGAACGTACTAATACATGTAAAACAAACTGAGGATGAGGTCTATAAAATGAATAAGATATAGAGGAGAAAGGACCAAGTTTTTCTAGCTAAAAAATATCACACATTGTAATTAAGAGATATCAAACTCAAGCAATAAAGTTATTTTTCTAAATCCTCAGGCTGAGGTCGTGGTTTTTACATATTCAGAGGTTTCCACGCTAAACACATGTGTCAACTTATACTTTTTGTTATTATATTTGTGTCGCATGTACATTTGGTGTAAGATTCGTTCGAGCTACGAAATTAGGCCCTTACATTTGGCGCTGTCCTTAGGAAAGAAGACATATTCACGAAATCTTATGGCAGACAGTTACTTCGAGGTCGACATTCCATCATGGTGAACCCCAGATGACCAACTTTGGTTGCTCAGGATGAGAATTTAATAGAACCCGATCCATTAACAAAATTATGGGTGAACCTCAACGTCAAAACCGAGAAGCAAAATGAACTAGAACGCCAATTGGTGCACGACCGAGAGCTTTGCAAACAAGAACTCAAAGAAGAGCATTGAGCTCAACAGATGGAGTTCAAACGACATGAAGAACAAATGACAACACTACAGACTGCCTTAAAACCTCTACAAGACAATCAGCAGGATTTCACTCCCAGGGAATGTGAGGCCATGCCCGTAGCTTCCAGGATTTCCAGATAAAATAGATTTGGACCTAGAGGTACTGCTAGCAAGGGAGCTTCCAGGAACCACCATAATGATAATTAGGTACTAGAAGCCTCTATTCATCTAGGACAAGAGGGTCAATCTAAAATTAGTTGAGGATGCAAATACTTTAAGCGACAAGAGGAAGAACCACGACCTTTATCCAGTGTACCAGTTCATGAATGCTTGAGCGAGAGAAACGACAATCATAATCCATAACCTGTACGGCAGATAGTTCTAACACTCCTCCAATACATGATATAGGAACATATGGATCAGAGAATCAAAAACTTAATAGAAGCTCAAGCTTTTAGCAGTAAGAACGGTCCAGGCAAATTACAAGTCTGTCTAATTTCTATAGAGTTGTTCAATATGGAAATACCAAAAGGATTCCACACTTCAAAGATACGTAAGTACAAAGGCACAAATCCTAGGGAACACGTGCAATAGTTCCCAGAATCTTTGGGCATTCTCTGTCGATTATTTGCTACAAGTCTTCAAGGAGAGTCATTCCGCTGGTTTTATTTTTTACCTGAGAATTCCATCCTTACATTCGAGCAGCTATAAAAAATCTTCGTCAAAACTTATGCTCATAATAAAGATAAAGAAGAGAACTTGTACACTCTTATCAGTCTTATGCAAGTCCAAGGAGAGAAGCTTAAATTCTTTTCAAATAAATTTCTCGAACTTGCGAGAAAAGTTGATAATTTCGATAAAAAAAAGTCGTATCGGCGTTTGCCAATGCATTATAGCTTGATTGTAAGGCAAAAGAACACCTCTTCTTGAACAAACCCTTAACTTTGGAAGACATGATTGAGAAGGTCAATAGATATATCGATCTGGAAAAGATGACGTCTGAAAGGCATAAATCTATTAAAAATATCCTAGCTGCAAAGGGACCACCAACAGATAGAAACAGTAAACACAATAATGAAGTTCAGGGTGATAAGAAACGAGCTAAATCAGATATAGAAAAATTATGAAAAGGTAACTTACTACCAAAACCAGGCCTTCTAAAGCTGAATGTTAAAATTTCAGCAATCTACCATGTACTGGGGAAAGACAAATTCTTCCGTGTAGCTCAACCTCTAGAACCGATCGAAGGTAAACCATATTGTATGCACCGCAAGGTAACACATCATGAAACTGACCACTGCTACGCCGTCCAAAGATTGCAGGAGTACATTTTCAAAGACGAAAGAATGCATAAATACATTATCGATTTGGAAGGATATAAAAATAGAAGCTATAAGAAGCAGGTCAAAGTAATTCAGGTTGAAGATCAATATGAGGAAAAGCACCTGTACTACCTCTACCTCAACCACATGATTGAGATTCACCAGATCAACAATTCGACAAGATTCAAGTGACAGAGGCTAACATAGTGCTGCGATCTTACAGTTCAGGATAAATAAGCTAAACTCCTTCCCGAATCAACTATCGGTGAATTGGAATTTCATTTGAAGATTACGACATACGGCATGTCAAGTTCCCACTTCATGACGTACTAGTCATCATGCTTAAAATGAAGAACTTCGTCATGAATACCATGATGATAGATATAGGCAGTGATATCAAAATTCTTTTTCAGAGCACAATCGAGCAAATAAGGCTAAAAGAAAAAGTTATACCAAGTAACATAGATATCACTGGCTTTAATGGATCTAAAGAAAAACGAGTAGGGAAAATCATCCTTCCAATCATGGCTGGACCTATAATACTTGATGTCACCCTCTATGTTATTAATGCAAAATCTTGATTCTTGGCATAATGGGGCATTGTTGGCTTCATAACATACAAACAATCCCCTCCACATACCATTAGGCACTTCATTTTTAATACAATGACGCCATCTATGAGATAAAAGGAAGTCAAAATCTCGCTCGAACTTGCAAAAATATAGTATCTACCATACTCGATATATCTAAATGATTTGTTGCATAGCAATTACAAAAGACTGGTCACGTCGAAGATCAGCCCTTCACAATCAAGTGTACAAAATATATTGAGATCAATGAACATAATAGGGGAACATATATTGGTACTAAGCTCGTCCAACAGGAGAAAGACATTCTAATACAATTCCTTCAATTGGACAAAGATGTGTTCGCATGGACTTTCCAAGAAATACAAGGAGTTGATCCAGCGAAGGCTTATCATAGATTGAGCATTAGAGATAGAACTAGATCAGTCAAACCGAAACAAAAGTAAAGAAGACTCTCACCTCATCTCAGAGATGAAATCAACATAAAAATTGATAAATTAATCGCTGTCGGTTTCATTCGAGAAGCCAAATACCTAGATTTGATTTTGAACATAGTAGCAGTTCCAAAGAAGAATGAGAAAGTTAGAGTTTGTGTAGATTTCACATATCTAAACAAACACACACCGAAAAATAGTTTCCTTCTTCCAATAATTAACCAAATTCTTGATTCTATAACAGGAGATGAACTACTATCTATGATGGACGTTGCTTCCAGATATAACCAGATACCTCTCTTAGATAAAGATCAAGAGAAAACCACTTTCATCACCGAAAGATGCCTCTATTGCTACAAAATCATGCCTTTCGACCTTAAAAATGCTAGAACAACCTATCAAAGGCTAGTAACAAATATGTTCAAGGAACACTTGGGAAAAACTGTCAAAATATACATTGATGATATGCTCTACAAAAGCTGAAGTTATCTTAACCCCCAGCATCGATCATACTTTGATATGCGCAATCAATACTAGGAGCGATAAAGAGGAGGACAACGATCGGAGAAAGCCTTTCCTCACTTACATCAGCCTGGAGAATAAATATAATGGGCCGCTTCCAGAAGATCTCAAAGAGCGCAAAAAATTAATTGAAAACTCGAAATGATACACAGTACAGAAATGCGCTATCTCAAGTGCCTCTCGAAGCAAGACGCGGATGGAATGCTAAATGATTTACACGAAGGGACTTATGGCTCCCATACCGTAAGATGATCTATTACAAATGGAACAATTACACAATGAGTTTTCTGGCCCAGAATGAGAAAGCAGGCTGAGGAATATTCACAAAAATGCGATGCATGTCAATGACATGGTAACTAAATACGAGCTCCTGCACTCGAACTTCACGCTAGTAAAGTATTCTGGTCTTTCATGCGATGGGCACTTGTGTAGTAGCCTACTCGCAACCTTCCAAGACTACTCAAACACTCGAAGGTTATATTGAAGCCTGCCGAAAGACTCGAAGCCTCATGTACTCACAAGTCGACCAGGATAATTATCTGCTCGCAGCATTTCCAAGACGAGCCGAACACTTAAAGCCTAATACGAGACTCGAATCCAAGGGAACTAGTGCATCAACCAAAACCCGCGGCAAACCTGCATTCGAATACAATAAAGCTTTGCCCATATCAGTATATGGTTGAAGGCAGACAAACTCAACAAAACAACTCAGCAGACAAGCCGACAGACAACTATGGCAAAATCGACTTTCGAATGGGACAGTTACCAATATGGATATACATGTAATTTAACCCTTTTGTGGTGACTCATCTTTTCCTATCTCCTATAAATAGGAAAAGAGAGCCACCATGAAGTGGTTAGAAAAACTTAGTCCAAAATCCCATATAAGAGTTGGAGAGAACCTTCGAGCACTGAGAGAAGCTTGATATTCAGGTCTTTCCTAACTCGAAATATTAAGTTCCATCTATATATACATCATCCCTTTCAAATCCTCGCAAGAGGTCATGGAGAATGCCTATTCTAGGACTCTACGCAAGTATGTTTGGGTAGTTTACTCTCTTATCTCTACTCAAAGTACTTGTGAGACCCCTTTCTCGAGTCTAATCCCATGGTGTAAGAGTGCGATCTCCTCTCTACGAGATTATACCCCTACATTTGGCACCATCTGTGCTATACCCACCATCTTTTTTTCTTCCTCTTCCCACCTTCCTCGATATTGCCATCCTCCAATGGCCCCCACCCTTTGTTCTACCTCAACCATAGTCGGTACTCCCGCCGACGGCATCGCTGTTCTTAATAAGCCAGCAGTTTGCTCAAGCGGAAGAGCGCCACACAAACCAGCTTCACCTCGAGCGAGAAGATCAACGTCAAGAACTCGAAGCTGAATGGTAACGCCATATGGAAGAAACTAAGTGACATCACCGAGCCCTCGACAAGTTTCGCCACACGATTTGGGGACTACAACAGGCACAAAATCAGGATCCATGTTCTCTCTCAAGCCCCAATACCTTCACGCATATTAGCTCGTACGCGCTTAGGTCTATACCTCCAGACTGAGGTACCACTAATCTAACTCAGTGTCAAAGGTTCCCCCATTCCTCTATTCGAAGGTCTGATCTACCTTTGCATCCCTATTTCAGAGGATTCGAGCGATTATACACTTTGAACATCCTGCCATCCTATTCGGCACCCTACCCGAGAATTCCTAGGGGAATGCAGTGCCGAACACACCCCCAAACTGCGGCCCCATCAACCGCGGCCACATCGATTGCCCCCTCGAGTAGCCTATCTTACTTAACAGGAACTCAATCAGTAACTTAAAGCTGCCATCTGCATTAGCTTTAGCCCCACACCCAACTCTTGGATTCGACTTAATAATCCCCTCTAGTCGAAGCTTCTCGCTATCGGCGTACCTTTAAACTTCCACAACTCCAAAATCTGTAAATACCTAAAAACCGACCCCCAATCCCACGTCCTTGAATTCCAGAACTCCTTAAGCCTTCACTCATCAGTCGATCATATTCTGCATTGAATGTTCCTTACTAGCCACACCGGCAACCCCCTCAAATGGTATCATAGCCTACCTAATAGGTCCTTTTCAACTTTTGCAAGACCTCGGCAGAAACTCTCGAAACCTTCACAAAATGATTTTTAGACGAATTGCGTAAAATCGAGAACCTCGACTGCGCAAATGCCATTCTCACTTAATCAAATGCCTTCCTAGATCACAGCCGCGTTAAAAAATATATCGTCCTCCAAAAACCTTAAACCCTCGAGGAGATGCTGTCCAAAGTTAACGGCTACATCAACCTCGAGCGACTCCGCGAAAGCAATTACCAATGATAACCCCAAACACCCAATCAAACCGACCAAGATTGTCAATTCCTAACAAGGTCACCCCCGTCTATATAAAACTGAGAATTGCAACCGTAACAACCCCGAAGATCAATCTGATTGACCCCACAAGAAATATCCAATGCCAGTCGTCCCCAAACTTAACGTCTCTCTCACCATTCTCCAATCAATCATCAAAGCCAACCATATTTGGCAAACCCCTTATCTGATCGAAGTAAAAAAGGACAAACCAAAAAAGATGTACAAAAACTTGCTGGCAAGATCCCCACTCTTCATAAGTTCATCTGAAAGTCATCTGATCGATAAAAACTTTGAGATGAACCTGTGAAGAGCTGCAATCTTGCCAGTAAGCTTTTGTACATCTTTTTTGGTAAGTGGTGGTGGCATTGCCATGAGTGCTCTGATTTGTACCGGATTTATTTATATTCCCCTCTTACTGACCAGATGTCCCAAATTTTTTCCAGATGTAACACCAAATTGGCATTTTTCTGGGTTTAGTTTCATTCGGTAAGTACGAAGGATGTCAAAGATGATTTGTAGATTGCTGAAATGATCTTCTCATTTTAAGCTTTTGCAGATCATATTGTCGATTTAGACCTCCATGATTTTTCCTAAGTAATCTTTAAACATTTGAGTGACAAGTTACTAGTAAGTGGTTCATGCATTTTTTTTAATCCAAAAGGCATAACTATGTAACAGTAGAGACATCTTTCCATAACAAATGTTATCTTCTCTTTGTATTCTTCAATAAGAGGAACTTGATTATATCTTAAAGCTACATCCATCATCAAAAGATGTTCGTGCCCTACTACGGAGTCGAGGAGATAAGAAATCAGAGGGAGGGGAAAGTTATCTTTTGGTATGAATTTGATTGGTTCAGTGAAATTTACACAAACCCTGATTTTCCCGTTCTTATTTGGAACATGTAGTCATGATATTTGAGACCCATTTTGAATATTTGGCTTCCAGAATAAACTTGCCGTGAAATAGTTTGTCTATCTCTTCATTGACTGCCTCTCAAAGACGGGGGATGGGGAGGGGGTAAATTGCAATGTTTATGTACACACATTTTACTGTTTAGAAGGAGGTTGAACTTGTGACATACAATTGATGGATTGATGCCTTGCATCTCTTGGAAAGACCGTGCAAAGATGTCGACATTTTTCTTTAAGAGTTACATCATTGTTTCTTTCTCTTTTGATGATAGTTTTGAGCCAATAAATGCATTTCTTCCTGGTTTATCAAGCTCTATGGACTTAACTGCTTCAGTGTCTTATTGCTTGAACATTTGAGGCAGCTTTTTCTGTAATTGCTATACCTTTAGAAGTTTTGTTGTATGAGAGTTTGTGGTGGTATTTTTGCACATTCATGCTGCAGCTTGACTCCCTTGGATTTCATAAACACCATGATCTGTTGGAAAACGTAAGGCCAAATGATTTATCGATGGTACTGCCTTGATAGAATGGAGCCAACTCCTTCCCAAGATACCTAAATATTTTTATTCCGCATCGATGATAATGAATTTGACGAAGGTGGTTTCTGGTCCTGCTTAAATAGGCAGTATGATTTTAACCAAGGCTGGTTCTTTGGAACTGTCCTGTGATAGTTGTTCTCAAAGCTTTAACCAAATCTTTAAGGCCTAGAACATTAATTGCTCTTTTGAATAATACATCCACTGTACTTCCTGTATCGATAAGAAGCGTGTATAAGTAATTTTGTCCTACTTTGATCATTATGACTTGTAGATCGCCACGAGGGTATTTGACATGGCTGGTATCACAGTCTTCAAAGAAAATGTGATATGGACTCTTTACTTTACTGAAGCTGGGTAGAAGTTTTACAGATTTATCTGATAATGTCATCTTGCAACAGGATGTGACTCTGCCACCTTTCTTTCTCTTCTTTCCCTTCTCGATCTTGATCATATAAAGATGGCGAGCTTGACCTTGTTCTTGCTCTTGTTCGACTTCCTTTATTTTTGTTTCTTCTTCAAGAAACTTCTGGATATCAACTACGTATTTGTGAAGTCTTCCTGCGAGGAGAATGTGGTGGAAGATTCATATCAGAGAGTAACAGTTGTCAGTCTCATGGTTATGGACATTATGATACTGACATTAGGGTTTGTTCGGTACATCTAGAATTGCTTGTACTTCTCGAAATAAGTCATCTCCCCTTATTGTTGGTAAAATGGTGAAGAGTGTGGTTGTCATAGGAGGTAGGACTGGGATGGGTCTATCTGCTTTCATGTCTCTCTTCCTGATGTTATCGGTGGTCCATCCACACTGTTTAGTAGTAGCATTACTCGCTGGCTTTGGGTGTAGCGATGAGAACGCATCATTGGCATGAATGAATGAGAAGATTTTCATCTTATCTTTCTTAGACCACTCTAGTTTGATATAGTTATTGATAGCATCAATTATTTATGTTGCTGTCTTGGGTTTGTGTAGGGTAAGCTCTTCTCGAACTTTAGAATCGATGTGGAGCATGGAAGTAAATGCTGGTACGACAATTTTGGGATCTAAATTCTCAATCTTCCTCGTTTCATATAGGAAATGCTTATAAAAGCTATTTAAGGTTTCTTTCACACCTTGCTCGAAAAAGAATAATGAGTCGATTGTTATTTCCCCTCCTTAGTATACGCATAGTTTGACTTGAAAATCCACTGTAACTGGCTAAAGCTGGTTATCGAACCTTTGGGAATAGTATAAAACCATTTGAGAGATTCTTCCTTACGGCTCATGTTAAATAACCAGCATAACATGTGATCGAGTTTTAAGTATAAGCCAACTGCTGCTTTGAAGTGACGGACGTGGGCGAGAGGATCAATGAGTCTCGTGTATTGATAAAATTTTAGCATGTAAAAGTTGTTAAGAATTGGCATGACTTCGGGATAAGAGGAAATGGGTTTGTTTCGATCCTATCTACAACAGATCATTGGCCAGGATTGTCAGAATGTATAGCATGAATCCTATTGTTTAGATCATCAAATGTGATAAACTACTGAAGAGTATTTGGTACAGCTGCAACTTAAGCATCAAAATCCCCTTGTCCTTTGGGTCCAACCGCTCTTTCACTGGTTGGCTCACCAGAGGTGATGGGGTCAAGTGACGTGTGCGTCGACTTCCTTGGGTGGTTGATGTTGATGAGATAAGACCAAAGTATCGAGAAGCCCGAGATCTAGAAGTTCAAATTTGTTCTTCTCATGGTAAGTTCTATGTCTGGGTAGCTCTAGATCGATGATTACTTCGGGCTTGAGGTAGTGATGCTTGACGGACAGTAAATCGATCCTAAGAAAATTTTCCATTTCTTTCTTATAGGTTTGGCATTACTGTTCCAGGGCTTTCCTCCTCTCGTCTCTTTCGACTTGAAGAGCTTGGGCATGAATTTGCTGATCTTCAAGTCGCTGGACCCTGTCGGATTCCATCTGCTTTTGAAGTTTGACCACTGTATTGTGGAGATTGACGGATTCTGGAAAGACGGATACGGGATTGACCTCGTGGTTCCTTTGAGTATTGATGGCACTTTTGAGGTTCATATTTGTCATGGGACTGTCTAGAATCAAAATTGGTAAAGAAAAGTATGGTATTACCACAGACGACACCAATTATAATATGACTATCATAAGACTCCACATCTTCCTCCTCCATAACCTCTATATCACCTCCATCACCACCTCCACCAGAGCACTCTTCTCGATCACTTGCCTGAGGCTCATGATCCATATCGGTGTTTGTCCTCTTCCCATCCGAGACTTTGATAACCCTAGCCTCAAAATCAGTACGATTCCTATTGGCAACCTCCACATTGTTTTGCCCCACCCTATATCTACCACCCAGTTCTTAGACACAAGTGTTCATATCAATTAATAGTGGTTCTATGTCAACAAGGTTATCAAAGATTCCTTCTCTATCAGCATCATGACAGTTAGCATTTTGAACTGGTTCAACAATTTTTTAACCTAAAAATCATATTCCCTTTTTAAAGTTAGTATAATATCATATATTATACATTATATATGTTCATATGTTAGTATCGATACTGTTGTCGAGTATTAGTCACCAACTAATCATTATATCTATTACTATCTAGTTCGACATTATTACATTAGTTATCGATGCAAGTTTAACATAAATTTTACTCAAGTCCTAACATCGATATCATTTTATATATCGAAAACTATTTTATTTCCCTAACGTATTTTTATCGATTTTACAGGAACTATGAAACTTCTCGAAGACGTTTTATCTGCCATCCAGATTCCCGCCAAAAGGAACTGAATCCAAAAAAAATTGATTTTGAGTTCTCTCTAGTGCAAAATCCGGCCCAAATCTACAGAAAATTAGGCAAAACATCTCCACATATCCTACGATATAAAATCTCATCATAAATAACCTCAAATCCCACCGTAACACCGACGGTGACCAAACCTCCCCATCTCCCCATCCCACTTCAAACCACATTAAAATCAAGCAATCACATAACCCCCTATCACCAATTCACCTAGTCAAATCGACAACATTCCTCATATCATCTCCAAATCATAAATAAAAAAAAGGAAACAAACCCTAAAAATTGCTTTTTCTTTCTTTAATTTATCAACAATTACTCATTTATGTTCAAATTACTTCATCCAATCAATCTTACACCTCTTATCTACAATGGCTTCCCAACCAAATCACGATAAAAACAAAAACAAGTATCGAATCAAAGAATAAATTCTCAAAACAGACAAACTAACCTTGGATTCGTGACGCTTCCAAATCCCTCTCTTTTGCAAGTTTGGCCCTCTTGACCCAAATACCAATCTCCTCGTTACCAATGGTAGACAGAGAAACAAGAGAGGAACGAAACAAATTAGAGCTATGAACAGTCGCCAACCACAGGGATATTTATAGGCCCCACACGACTGTTCATTGCATTCCTTCGCGACCGTTCGATTAGCCGCGTGAAATGCCTCGCACGTCTCTTCTCAAAGTCTTTAACTGTTTACCTCCTGAGAGACAACAAGCCTTTGCATTGCTGCTCCAAGCCGTCCATATACCCCTATGTCTCCTCTACTACATCCATCTTCCCCAAGGCAGCTCTTATGTTGATAAAAAGTAATTGTACCTCCAATTCCTTATACCGTAAAATATCACCTACAGGAGTACACCTAGCCATTGTTCTAGAAACACCTAAAATACATCTTTCCTTTTTTATTCACCTCCTATTCTCATAGGACAGTTGTGACGACAATTCAAAATAAAAAAAAATCTACAATTCAGCTACCCACACATCGAGAAGCAATAGCAATTCACATATTCTAATAGCCCTTTTATTTATTATTGAGAATATTACATCACATGCTCATATGTAGTTACATTTGAAGCAAGGAACATGGTTCACTTGACCACATGGGATCAACAATCCTCCTACAGCAAGTATATCCTCTTGCCAAATTTCATCTTTTGCAATGAGCATCAAAATATCACGTCGTTTATCAGCTTCCCGAACTTCATCTGCGAAGATATTGTACCAAAACCAACGATCAGTCATAACCTCAATTTGTTTAGAGACATACATGCAATATTCAGTACCCCTATATTAGGCAACTCATCGGTTGCCGACAATCTCCTAAAGTACCATTCTTCCGCTTTAGCTATCTTAATCGACAAATGATCTTCCTCCGCATCTTCCTGACGGCATGTACGAGTCCTCACCATTGCAAGTACACTTCTGCCAATCCCTACACACGACTTTCCCATTTATAGCAGAATATCCTCACTAACATATATCCTTGCCCTATGATCATGCCTCGGATCCAGGAATATCACTCTCTAGATATTTTTAGGATAACTCTTCCTGTAGATATTTTCCAGTCAGCACATGTAATTTGAGCAACCATACATGTTCTAGAAAACATAGATTTACAAGCGTCAAAAGTTTAAGAACTATCATAAATTCGAGCTATAACCTACACCTTATAAAAAGGTCAATAATAAATTATAAAATGGATAAAGTAATTTATTTCGCAAGATACTGATTACAAATTCATTCATTTTACTAAAATAGTTATAACCGAGGCACCCAACAGCACAACCTTCACAGTCATCACGACGCGTCCTCCTCTCTCACCAATATAATCGCACGGTTCCGCAGACTACCAACACGCTTCGAACCCATTAGGATTATGGAATGCAATTGACAATGTCACCCATAATCCTCTTCTGCTACCTTCGCCTCTACCTCGCTCATCCCCTCATAATCTAGATCCACCGGTACAAGCGGCCTACTAGACATACACAATTAGCCAAAATACCATCTTATCAGCTCCTAATACTTGCAGTCAACACGATGGCGAAATGCCTCCTTACAGAGTTGAGTCCTCGTATTTACCATCTTACCAAAGGGAGCAAATGACCTCCTCAAACACGCATAAGGAATATTTATATGTTCAACTACAATGAATCACCACTCTCAAGAGTCAAAGCAGCAATTTAATTACTATCCTAACCAACCTCCTAGAGAACCGCTCCAGGGCCCTACACAGTTCATACATATCAATTTGAATCCCTATCCCAATTCCTAAAGTGGAGTTCGACGTTTTCTTCTCGACATAATTACAAGTAATTGTATCAAGAATGGGGCAATTGTAGTAGCATATTCCCCAGATTTAACAAGAAGAAGCTAGCATAACTTAGTCAAAGATATTCTGGCATTCGAGAAGATGTCATAGCTGCAACTATAGATCTCAATCTACTATAGTATCCGTTATGCTTGGTCAAATAGAGTCATTACAAGAAGATCCAGGAAGTTCGCCCACCCCACTGCCCACAAAAATAGGAAACCATTTATTTTTGAAACTGCATGTATCTACTAAAATATAGGCAGAGCATATGTTAATCAGATCTGCAATTCTACTATTCATCTATCACTCACATCTTTATTATTCATCAACAATTGTAATAACTAGCACATATTGGATTTCATTACTAAACCCTTATCGAGGTTGTGGTTTTTCTCAAATTTTGCTGAGTTTTCACGTAAAATCAAGTGTCTTAGTATCGAATTGCAATCTCCTTGCAAAAGTATTGGCGAGGTTTACCATCCGAAAAACACGTCATTATAATATAAGATTTGGCTGTTCTCACCTAATTCAAATCGATAATAGGCCAAAGTTTGTTAGAGAGAAAGTAGTAACATTCCTCAACAAATATAGCATCATTCATTCACCTTTAAATCCATACTACCTGCATAGAAATGGTCAGGCCAAAATCACAAATAAAACCATAGTGGATTGAGTCAAGAAAATACTCCAATCGAAAAAGAAGGGCAATTGGATAAGGGAACTACCACGTGTCTTGTGGGCCTACTGCATAACATCAAAACAATCAATAGGATATTCCACATTCTTACTTGCTTATGGAACCGAGGCCGTCATCCTAACAAAGTATCACCATCCCGTCAAAGATCACGACCTTACTGATGAAGAAAACGAGTTTTAATTAGCTTGCAATATGAACTGGATTGATGAGATGCGAGTTCGAGTTGTTACCAATTTAGGTTGGTATCATCATATGCTAGTCAGTTCATACAACAGGAGGGTTCAGAATCGTGAATTTAAAATCGAAGAATTAGTCCTCCGTGAGATCCCTAAAATATAAAGGAGTTACACGCTGGAAAACTTGTAGAGAACTAGGAATGTCCATTTCTGGTAGTCAAAAGAGCTGGCCTTGGATCTTATTATCTCATGATAAAGGACGACATCAGGATACCAAGCCCTTGGAACAGGAGGAGGTTGAAGAAACATTATCGCTAAATCCCTATTTTTCTAAACATATAATATATTTATTATTGTAATTTACATTCCAAAAGTGAGATATAGTCTCGAAATAGTGTGTACATTCTTTTTTTATCAATGAAAACTTTTTAAAAAAAATCCCACATTACTGTCTACTATCATATATATATCTTTATCTACTAATCTCAAATGATAAAGCAAAGGCAAAACTCTCTTTACTCTATTCAACATCTACCATACATAAACAAAAATTAGTTTACGACTTCTCTTACACATGCCCCTTTTGACGAACATCAAACGGGCTTATATCAACGTCAGAAGTTATAAATTCTGGTACTTTAGCAGCAACAATCTCTCTACCTTGATCAACTCTTTCTTGCGTGATGAAACCAATATCGGACACAAAGCGCTCCAATTATTCAAAATGTATTAAATTCATCTCGCATTCTGTGCCTTTTACGATCATCATATCATGTATAGTGTTTCTCACTTTTTCAATTCTCTTAATCTCACACACATAAAATGCAATAATTGCTATCGTCTCTTTCTCATGCACTGTACTGGCTGCGAGCCTATCTCTTTTAGGTACCGGGAGCTCATAAATCCTTGCACTAGCGTCCTTTAGCAATCTTTCCAAATTACTACAGCGGCTTTTTTCTTTAGAGGTTTCGTAAACTGCCTGAACATGATGTGCCTCCATCACTGTTGCAAATTCGTTCATCTGTTTGAGCATACACATCAATTCATCCATTTTAATCTGATTGTACACTCTCTAAATGACCTCTTCCTTAAGTTCCCATTGGGATATTAAAAGGTCTGCCTTCAATTTTTAAGTCATTTTATGCAAACCCGCCTCCCTAGTACGAGAATCCGCCAGCTCGGCCTCCTTGTTTCTTGTTCGCTCATTTAAATTCCTTATTATCGCTCGATCATATACCAAATCGACATCCTAACTCATTATCTACTCCATAAAAGATTTTACTTCGAGATCCTTCTTCCTTAATTGTTCCCTAAGGTCGTTTAGATCTCCTTTTACACTCCATATGTCCGCCTCTAAACCTTTGATGTGATCTTAAGCCTGAACCACATCACTATATTTCTTCTCTAATCTCTCTACCAACTCATTCCAACTACCCCGAGTGATTAACAATTCTGCCTCCCTTTTTTTTACTCGTTCAACAAAATTATCTACATGACTCTGCGCACTCGCTATATCATCCTCCCTTCTCTTTAAGCACCCATTCAACTTCTCCACATTATCTTGAACACTTGCAACTCATTTTACTTTCCCTTCATCTGCTCGGTAAGGTCCCTCACCAAAACTTATGACTGAGTTAATTTGAGCTCCATTTTCATGTTCAATTCCATAGAATTTTCCAACGCCTCATAAGTCTTGGTTAATTCTAGAGTGATTTCCTTGTTAGTTTTGGTAAGAGCTTTTACATGATCATTCACAATCTCTAGCTCGACCTACATGATAGCTCGATCTCTAGTTACAAATTTACAGAATTAAAACATACATACCTCTACAAAATAAAACAGTTCACCAAATAACAGTTTACATCATTATCAAATTAGAACTCTTAGCATCTCAAGTCAAGTATATATCATCGACACAGTAGCACGAGCTGATACTTCTTTAGCTTTTAAGCTATGTAGGTTTCTCGCTCTGGTGGCCATGTGACCTATGATCTCAGGATCTGGGTAAATACGACGATCTTCTAACATTCTAATGTATGCCTCTTTTAACCCTCTCTCACTGTCTATTTTAGCTTCAAAAAAAAGGTCAACTTTATTAGGTCTTTTGTTGCTTCTGGCTTACTCTCTCTGATACCACCAAGAAGAAAAGGATGGATTGTTAAACACCTACTCCTATCTTTCCTAATAACCTCATCCTTCTCAAATTTCTCTTTGGCCAACCCTATGCGAGCAGTACGTAAATTTTTCTAATGCTCTTCACTAAGTTCTCTAAATTTTCTAACCTAAGCCTCCGTACGTCCAATCATAAGAGCTATAGCTTAATAAGCATTTTTCTCCTTAACGAGCTCTTTCTTTAAAGCTTTAATTATGATGCGCAATTCGTTAAGTTCCTACACATAACAATTTTTTATGTCAAACAGCAAAAATCAAGTTCCAATAACACATTACTCAATGGGACAATACAATAGTTTTTCATTCTATAAAAACAAAGTTTTATAGCATTCAACATGTGCCTCATTCTACCTTTTCCTGCCCCTCCACTCCGTGGTTCTCCACCTTAGTGGTTGGAGAGACATCTCCTAGCCTTGATACATTTCTCGAAGTGGAGTCCACCCCCCCCCCCCCCCCGCTTTAGTCTCGTCTTCCCAATCTGGCCCAGTGAGGTCTGCATCTCATCCTTTTATGACAGCTACTACATCATCGTAAGAATAGCCATCATCCTAGAGACGTTGGGCAAGGTTATCATGGGTAGCAATCACTTGGTTTGTATGTTGAGTGGACTCCAGCACGATATTATTCACTACTCCCTGGTAGGATATTTTTAAATTTGCAACCTCTGCGATCGATTGTGCCTTCACCTCTACCAACCTAGTTTGCTCACTACCTAAATCTTTCTCAAGCTCAGCAACCCGCTTCTCCAGCTCCGCTGTTCGATCCTCATAGCCAAGAATGAGACCTTTCATGACGCGAAAAGCCTATACATAACATAAACAAACATTAAGTTTGCACATTTTCATGGAATAAACAATAATTACAAGTTCGTGTCTTACCCTACACATCTTGAATTTTACAGCAGACTTTATCTCGCCAGCACCAACAAGAGCCCTGAACTAGTTTTCCAATATGAGTAGATCATCCTCCATGCTCATTGCCAAAACATTAATCTTTAACTCGCTCACAACAAGGGAAGGTGGGGGATTGTATCCAAATTTTTTTTTATCCCTCCTCGACCTCCGTACCTTCTGCTGTCCCAGAGGTCGAAATTAAAGCTTTTACATTTCTCTTCTTAGAAGCCTTTCAGCTTGTATTTCCTGAGTTCGCCCCTATAGCCCGCGGCTTGGGGCCGGTAGTGGAGCCCTTAAAAAAGTAGGCACTGCCAAATCAATGGCCCCTGGTGTGTCTCGTGCAGCTAGAGGCACCTCAGAAGAAGAACTAACACCTTACATTTTCCTTTTTGCCTGTGACTTCTGTACCTTAAGAGATTTGATGTTAATTCTCTTACTCATGCTTATCTCCAGCTCGTCCAAAACTGCCTTAAGTTCGACTCCCTCTTGAGCTACTATGTCAATCAGGGATTTTGGTTTCTAAATAGAAGAATGAGGATCTGCATACAACACACTATCTTATCAAATACATAACACTATCAACATATACAGTTTGAAGTTAGTAAGATATACTAATATTTCTTAAATAAACTATATGAAAGATCCAGGGCATCTTCATTAGCTCGCTGGAGACACTTTCCTTTCACCCATAACATGTTATCATTCCACACCTTTCTAGCAGAATTTAGGTCAAAAACTTAAGGTCATGTATGGATACAAGAGAAGTAAGCATCCCAGTAGCCCTGAAGTGTTTCACATTTTAACACTTCAACACATCTGACGACGTTAATCTTCTCTATTTCCCCTCACTGGCCCACTTCCTATTTAAGGTTTTACATACACTGATCACCTCGTACATGTTACCGTTTAACTAGGCAGGGCAGGCGTCAATCCCGTTTATGATACCTTTAGCAAAGTTGCTTAAAGGCACCACCACTAACCCATAGTCAAACTGGGACAGATAACATAAAAAACACTCCCCCAGATCATCTGACTCGACCCTATTAAAGTATTCTAGAGAAACAATCTCTGGAATCTCTCTACGAGCTTTCTAATACTCCAAATTAGGGAGTAAGAAAAATGTACTATTCCCTTTCTCATCAACACACTTCCTAAGCGACCTCCCATAATACTCCATCATACCTCCCCGTATACCCTTCACATTACTTTTACATTTAGAAAAATCCTTCAAAACATCTGAACTTATAGGGTAACGATGAAGGTTACCAAGAAAATTAGGGAACTCGACCTGATCATCCCCATTACTCCCACAACTTTAATTTCCTTCATCTTCCTCAACAGGCAAAACTACAGTCTCATTCGACCTAACACTTTTATCCACAGCCCCAATAGAAATTGTACCCTCAACCCCTACATTCTCCTCATCAATCAAGCGATTTGAGGTTAAAGGATCCATCTCGAACGAAGAGCTCGAAACATAACGGAGTCTATTTATTAAGTTTTTTGCACACATCTACACCTACATAGAGGGCCAGGTATATCAGTCAATTTCTATATTATTCCCTGATTCTTTTTTATTAAAAATAAAATAAAATAGAGAGGACCGAAAATACATTATTTTTATATATTTGTATAGTACTTATTAGTATAACAAGCAGAGCAACACATTTCAATACCTACATTCCCAACAATACAGTAAATGACAAAATTTTCCAAATATGTACATTTTTTAAATTTCAAGTACAAATATAGGAAATCTCCAACATTCATATCCAAAATAATTTTCATAGAAGAACAGGAAATCAAAGAAAGTAACACTAACCATCCACTGTAAAGAATGAGTCTGGAACAACAAATGTTTTCTCCTTTACCGTTGACACGACTAACAAAAGTTTTTCCTCTACCCTAAAGATAACAACCTCCTCCTTCTGAGCACGGTGACTTCTATTTGGGTTTATCTCTTTGAAATCACGACACTTTTTTTTCTCTTTAGAATTTTGTTTCTCTAGTTTTTTCTCACTTACAACACTGCAATCAAGAGTTTTTTCTCTCTCTCTAGATTTTCTTTTCTCTGGTTTCTCTAAACGTTTAACAAGGGAGAGGGAAGAGGTATTTATAACAATTTTTCCTAACTGTTGATAATTTTGGGAACTTGTGTAACCACCCTCAGTTTTCCACTGCTCATATCAGTCTATTCATGCCTTTTGGAAGAATACACATTTTCATTATTGCCCCCACCCCACCCCTAAAATTAAATGGATATCTCTCTCTCCTACTCATCCTCCTTTCACACCTCTCGATGTCCATGATAACAATACTCACAGCAACTCGATCTCACATTTTCCACCTTTTATCTTGTATCCGGATTCCTAATTACGATATAAGCGATCAATAGTATTTAGAATCACATCGAAGATACTACCAATGCTCCAAAAAATTTAAATTTTAAAATATTCGAACAGAATCCACATAACAAGGAGGTTAATACGCAATATCAAACAACAAAATTTATTTTTATCTAAACCCAGTACAAATTTTTGACCTACAGTACAAACATGCTCTCAAAAATAATTACATATAAAACATCCCAAATGACCTGCAGCACCACATCTGATCACCTCACCCCTAGCAATCATCTCATCTTCTTCAACTATCTCATCCAAAGCTATGTCTCTTACAACACTCTTATGAGCTTCAGGTTCGATAATCAAATTATGAAACATATCACACCAGAAATGTCGACCCACCTCGATCTCTCTCTCCCTTCTAGTCAATCCTTCGAGCTGTAGTATAGACACGGGTAATGCAGCATCATAACCAAACTACTAAAACAACCATTCACGCATTTATGCTACCATTATTGCAAACCACCCCTCATTTGTGTGGCGTGCCTTCTGAGAGAAAGTCCTTACCATTTCAACTACTTTAAGACCTTGGCCATCTCCCTTTATTTATAGACATAGAGTACGATAAGATGAAATCCCACTTTTTGCTCCAAGACAATACTAACTGATAATCATCACAACTATCACAGTTATCCATCCTAACATTCAAACACTTATCCACTATCCACTTCATTTTGATTAATATATACTCATTTTTTTAACACGAACAAAAAAAAATTTGTAGTTCGATACACAAATTATTTTTTCACACATTATACTAACATAAAATATCATTCCAAACATGTGACACTTTCAGTTCGAGAAAATGCTTTGTATTATCTCAAAAAGAAACATAGTATACTAAAAAAAAAAGACAAAAACAAATACAAAATATAAAAATTTTGGTTTCAAAGGAAACCAATCACAGGCACAATAACAACGTAGCTTCCTTATACGGACGCCAGCAACCTCGTCCTCCGCAGCAATAACATCCTCTGCCAGAACACGAAGACCGGCCCTACGCCGCTCCCTCATTGTAACAAAGTGACAAAAGCAGACCATTTGATAATAGTTCTCATCTGCCTCCTATTCCTCAGCGATAGTCATACCTTGATAGGTAGGACTGACAGGGATGGGAGTGGAGCAATCGAGGGACTGTGTCCCAAAGTACCAAAACTGAATCTATTACACTTTCGCAAGAACTCTAGCCTTATAAGCTTGGCGTATGATGGTCACCATTTTTAATATCAGAAAGACTTCAAAGAAAAGTACTTGAAGAAGATTCGAAGTGATAGAAGTATTTACAAGATAATAGCCGCTAGAACAACAACAGTACTTATAGATAGATTACATTAAATACAGAAAAATGATTCCCAAAACACTCATCATTAAAAAAAATAGTTTTTGGGAAACCCAACAACCAACTACAACAATCACATTATTACAGCAGTTCAATCTCCAACAGTGCTTTACACTTCCAAGATAAATAAATCTACATCAGCAGATCCATCATAACATTTTTTAGACAACCTCTTCACATTCTAAGCTCGATTGAAACTTCTCAACTCAAGATACCCATACCTTCAATTGAGAGGGGGCGATTGTAGGGACTTGTCCCTCGAGCTAGGATAACATCAAACTACTACCATGTCAGGCTCACATAACATACATATGATATACACCCTATTAACAGTAACATCTGGACCACGAACTGAAGAAGAACGTGACTCAAGCTTTCTGAATAAAATTGAATGAGTCAAGGACACATGTCTCCCATGAACTGGCAGTTACAAGTTCAACTACCACTTTCCTCAATTCCAGGAGAATGTACTAACACAAATAAAAAAATTGAGGATAATGTTTATAAAAGGAATAATAAGATACAAAGGAGAAAGGGCCAAGTTTTTCTAGCTAAAAAGATCACACATTATACTCAAGAGATATCAAACTCAAGCAATAAAGTTATTTTTCTAAATCCTGAGACTGAGGTAGTAGTTTTTACCTATTCAGAGGTTTCCACGCTAAACACCTATGTCAACTTATATTTTGTGCTATTATATTTGTGTCATAAGACATTTGTTGTAAGAGCCATTCGCACTACGAAATTAGACCCTTACAGTAATCACTAACAGACTTTTGATGGGACATCAATAGGATATCTAATATCATTTATTCTCATGGTAAGCTTTATTTTGTTTGTCTCGAGGCCAGTGGCCATATGGATTAGCAAACAATCCCTAGAAGGAAAGCCACTAAAGGAACTTCACATCTAAATAATACTAAGAAGAATCCGGATCCTCTCCACCGTGGTGGAGAGAATGGCTCTCAACTCCTCTTTAAATATTTTTTGACACCTGTCCTTTCTAACTCTACTTTAACTCTCTCTACTCACCATTATCCTTTAAAATTTTTACTTTTAAAATAATTTACTAAATAAAAAAAATCAACAAAACCTTTTCAACTTCAGGAAGTGTAGTTCTCTGTTCTCCTTTTCTTATCATGGTTGTTCTTCTTTATACCTAGAAATTACAAGAAATTTGAGAATACCCTAAAGCACCTCTTTTATTCTTCAAAGTACTCCAACCCCAAAAATTAATTCGTAAGTATTTTATGCTAGGTCGTCATCAACAATTTTGATTCGATCATCGTCACGTCTTAATTTGATTTCTACTGACTCTTAATTTTCCCTTTGAAGACGGTGTTCACGTTACTCTCGCTCTCAATTTTTCAACAAGCTTCTTCTTCATATTATGGACGACAATAGCAAGCAACGGCCAGGTAGAGATTTTTGTATTAGTATATACAACACTGATCATTCTCTTTAGCTTTATATATAGTTGAATTATATACTTGCAATGAACTTAACAGGTGTGGAAACTTGTGATGACAATGTAATAGATGAAGTAGCGGATCTTAGTAATCACGATCAACATATTAATGTTAATTTGAGTTAATTCACTAACATGGTATAAGAAGGGATGGTGTGTAATTCTGAAGAAGATGCATTCAAAAAATACAACGAGTTTGTAAGGAAAGTAGGTTTCAGCGTACGCAAAGATAAAATATACAAAAGAGCTGATGGGAGTATAAGGAGTAGAATGTTTGTTTGCTTTAAGAAAGGGTTACAGAAAAAGAACAAGCGGTGCAAAAATAAAACCAAGGTGTGCAATGAATAAAGAACTGATTGCAAGGCTTGTATGATTATAAAAAATCAAGACGATGAATGGATTGTTTCTTAGATTGTCTATGAACATAACCATGTTTTGGCGACCCCATCCAAGGCTTATATGTTGCGATTACAAAGAAAAGTAAAAGATATACATCTAGCCGAAATTGAAAGTCTGAATGCAACAGAAATTACTCCTGTCGAAGGATTTAATTATATGGTTCATCAATTCGGGGGTCGTCAAAATTTTGGGATCACATATGTTGATTATAAAAATGTTCTACGCAAGCGACGAGAAGAAGAACTTAAGAAAGGGGATGCTTGTACAATAATGGAATATTTTGTAAAAAGAAAGCAGAAAATCCTTCTTTCTTTAATGCAGTAATGGTTGATGATGAAAGTCAGTTGACCAATTTTTTTGGGCGGATGCGACGTGTGTGATGGATTACAACTTTTTCAGTGACGTTGTTGTCTTCGATACAACCTATCGAACAAACAAGTTTGGTCGTCCATTTGTACCATTTGTTAGAGTAAATCACCATAGAAAAACAGTAATATTTGGCGGTGCATTATTGATAGATGAAATGACTAAATATTTTATTTGGCTATTTGAGACTTAGATGAAAGCGATGTCAAAAAAGGCCCCAAAGTTAATTCTTACAGGTTAATGTGCAGTAATGGCGAAGGCTATTTCAATTGTTTTTCCAGAAACACGTCATAGGCTTTATTTGTGGCATATATTTCAAAATGCCGCAAAACATCTCTCACATGTTTGCAAAACTTCGGGGTTCCAGGAAGACTTTAAAAGGTGTATTTATAACTGCTACACGGAAGAATTTTTTTTTGTCGAAATGGAAAAAGATGTTAGATGAGTACGGTTTGGGTAAAAATATATGGTAAGGTGCATTGTTCAAAGTTCATAAAAAAAATGGGCGTTGGTGTATGGCCGTGATGTATTTTACGCAGACATGACTACAACACAACGTAGTTAAAGCATAAACAAATTTCTAAAGAAGTTTGTGAAAAGAAAATATTATTTTACCGAATTTCATAATTGTTTTGAAATGGCACTTGAAACTCGGTGTCAAACAAAAGTTGAAGAAGACTTTAAGACAAGCCAAACATCACCAAGTTTACTTGTCCCTACACTAATGTTAAAGCAAGCATCAGAGCGATATACACATGCTATATTTAACTTGTTTTCTGATGAATACAAAGCGCACCTTATATATACGATTGAAGAACGTGATGTGGATGGCTTAATTTTCAGATACAAAATGGGCCAAGAAGGACGTAAAAAAAGCATTATTATGATTGACTCTTCTAATATTCAAGTGGGATGCACCGGCAATAAATTTGAGTTTGCCGGAATCATATGTCGTCACATTGTGAAAGTACTTTATCATAGGAACATTAACGAGATCCCATCCAAATACATTTTAGCAAGGTGGACAAAAGATGTTAATGCAGGAATTGTAAGGGATGAGGTTGGCAAAACAATTTTAGTGAATTGTAATGTAAGTTTATCTTTGCCTTATAATGAGCTTTGTGCACAAGCCATCAAGATTACGACCAAGGGAGCGATCAATGAAGAGGTATATACAGTGGTTATGCGAGTATTAAAGAATGAACTCGAAGAAGTCGAACTTGCAGCGGGGTTACCTCATAAAGATTTAGTCAAAAATCCAAAATCAATAAAGGCAAATGCTTCTCAAAGTGATGAAGTAAAGATTAAAAGAAATACTAACGGTTGCACAAGGCTGTGAAAGAGGTCGTCCTCCAAGAACAAGATTGAAGAGTGGATTAGAATTAAGTCAAAAAAGGAAAAAATCTAAAACTACACGTACTGATTCGAGCAATAGCAATGTGAGAAAGTATCATACAAGTCCACAAAAAAAGGAAGGTTAGTTGTAATCTCTTATTTATATCTTGCTAAAAAGTTTACTACAATTCTTATTCTTATTGTTGATGTCTTATGAATTCTTTAGATTTAAGGCAATGTGATACTATGCTAACTGAGGCTACTTGCACAGAGAAGAATGTTTATTTGAATAAAAGTAATGAGAGGAAGCATCCTACAAGTCCTCAACAAAACGAAGTTTTGTAAGTCTCTTGTTTATATCAGGCAAAATATTTTATCACAGTTCTTATTGTTATAGTTCACGTCTTCGTGATTTTTTTTAGTTTTAAGAAAATGTGACACTATGCCAATTGAGGCTACTTGCTCAGAGAAAGATGTGCATTCAAGTACTAATGAAAAAAATGTCGCTCTAAATCCTACTTTGCACGCCCCAACATATTATCGTTCTCAAATTGTTTAACCATTAGTGCCTTATATCTCAACTCATTACAATAACGTAAGATTTTATTTTACACAAACATAATAGTTTTAATATCTATTTTGGAGAACTTACTAATTTGGACTGAATCAAACGATATAGAACTCAAGCCTTATGGAATTTGGAAGAGACATGGAATTCAAAGAACTTCTCATATGAGCTTCAATCAATTGCTACACCAGGTAAATGCTTTACATGTTTTTGTTTTAGAAAACCTATGTTAAAACTTACATTTTATATAGCCCGTAAGTGATAAATTCGTGTAAAATAACTATCTTTATATCATAATTCTTAGGCTTCTCTAACTGAGGGTGGTGTATCACAACTATTTACAAATCAGGGAGCACAACCAACTAGTAGTACGAGTTACGATTTTACGGTAATGACTTTGATCATTTATTTGAAATTTTAATTAATGTGTTCAACTAACATCAATCTATAATGGTGTAGTCCCAAGATTCCTCTCCGGGACGACAATACGTAATTATTAGTTTTGGGCTTGAAACGTCTCACCGGAGGAGGGCACCACTCGACTCTCTCCGTGTCTCTTCTCCTTCATCCTCTTAGGCTCTTGAGGTTTCTTTGATGTAGGAGGCTGTTCTTTCATAGGTTACCTTCCCCATCGATTTATAGGGAGGGTTTTACCTAACAGTGTTCCAGCTCACGTGTCTTTGGGGTTGTTGGGCGAGTACCCGCCCGAGAGGTGTTCATTGCTAGCAGGGAGTTCGTATGACGACCTGAACGGTCGATGCTAGCTAGAGTGCTCCTAATGGTACAAAGGCTATCCAGTGACCTTCCACCTCGTGGCTAGCGGGGGCGTGCTCTTACCATGTTAGCTGGAGTACTCCTAACTTTGGCTGAGAGGCCGTTCAGTAACCTTCCACCTCGTGGCTAGTGGGAGCGCGCACCTACCACGCTAGCTAGAGTACTCCTAGTTTTGGTTGAGAGGCCGTTCAGTGACCTTCCACCTCGTGGCGAGCGGGAGCGTGCTTCTACAATTGCCCCCCCTCAGCTCTTGCTCGTGTCGAGGATGAGCTGAGTCACCCTAAAAGTCTACTGAGCAAAAAAAATAAGCGTAACGACTTAGTTTTGTCAATTCATCGGCCAATAAACATGGGCCTCTTCGTGACCGGGCTCATTTATAGCATATGAGTGTGGGTCTCGCTGGATGGTTAAAACGTCAGCTAACATGCATAGTTTTCGTATAATATTTGAGGGCCACCATCGTTATGATTGCGTTAGAGACTTGAAACGTCTCGCCAGAATAGGGCACCACTCACTCTTTCTGGGCTGACTCTTCATGCGTGAACACATGCTCTTCTAGCTAGGTAGCTCGTAGTTGTGCTCTTTGGGAACGAGCATAATATTTAATGTTTATATTGAGTGCATGGCATCAACTAATATTGTTATGAACATTTAGAGGATCATTTTTTACGTCCTATCTTTGTATAAAATTTGTTGTTCAATGAAAAATGCCTTAAACTTGCATTTTATTTTTAAGCAAAAAATTAAAATTACTTAAATAACATAGGCAATCTCCAGTTACACATCCTTATGGAGTATGTTTTCATGGGACTACTCTTCATGACAGCTCGTATCTTTTCCATATAATCATTGACTTGGCACGGCCCACCTTAGTGATTTCCACTACGCTGTGAGCCGGTAAAAGTGGATAATTTGTCCCTGCCCAAGGAAATACAAAACTTCGATTCAACTTTTTTATGTCAAATCATTTTCAAACCAACAATTATTTAGTAGTCCTCGTTAGACATTGTAACGACCATATGAGAGTAATTGGGAATTTTTGGAGTTCCCCAAAATTTTAAGAGTTATCGTTGGACAAGATAACATTGGTCATACCTGTTGGATGGTTTATGTGCCAAAATCTAACTTCCGTACTTTGCGAGGACGGCTTACATCAAGGACGCCCCATTTTTCGTACTTAGCGAGGACGACCTACTTCAAGGACGCCCCCAGTCTTGAGTACTTTGCGAGGACGGTCTACTTCAAAGATACCCCCAGCTATGTAGTTTTGATTTTACGTTAAAAAATAACTTTCGCATTGTGCGAGGACGGCCTAGTTCAAGGACGCCTCATCTTACATACTTTGCGAGGACGACCTGCATCAAGGACGCCCCCAGTTATGTAATTTTGTTTTTACGTCAAAAAATGACTTTCGTATTTTGCGAGGACGGCCTACATCAAGGACGCCCCCAGTTATGTAATTTCGTTTTTACATCAAAAAATGACTTTTGGATTTTGCGAGGACGGCCTACTTCAAGGACGCCCCGACTTTCGTACTCTGCGAGGACAACCAACTTCAACGACGCCCCTAGTTATGTAATTTCATTTTTTACGTCAAAAAATGACTTTTGTATTTTACGAGGATGGCCTACTTCAAGGACGCCCCTAGTTATGTAATATCATTTTTACGTCAAAAAATGACTTTTGTATTTTGCGAGGACGGCCTACTTCAAGGACGCCCCGTCTTTCGTACTTTGCGGGGACGGCATACTTCAAGAACGCCCCCAGTTATGTAATTTTGTTTTTACGTCAAAAAATGACTTTCGTATTTTTCGAGGATTGCCTACTTCAAGGACGCCCCGTCTTACGTACTTTGCGAGGATGGTCAACTTCAAGGACACCCCCAGTTATGTAATTTCATTTTTACGTCAAAAATGACTTTTATATTTTACGAGGACGACCTACTTCAAGAACGCCCTGTCTTTCGTCTTTTGTACTTGAGCAAGGGCTCATATGAGAGCAAGTGGCTTGAATGACATCAATGACTCATATGAGAGCAAGGGGCTCGATACATGAGTAAAGGCTCATATGAGAGTATAAGCTCATTACATGAGCAAGGTCTCGCGTGATAGTATGGGCTCGTTACATGAGCAAGGGTCCATATGAGAGTACGGGGCTTATTGCAAGATCAAGGGTCCCATATAAGAATAAGGGACTCATCGTAAGAACAAAAGGCTCATATGAGAGTGCAGGGCTCTTCGTAAGAACAAGGGGCTTACGATGAGCCCAGTACTCTCATATGAGCATCTTGGTCTTACGATGAGCCTTATACTCTCATATGAGCCCCTTGCTCTTACAGTGTGCCCATTACTCTCATATGAGCAACTTGCTCTTACGATGGGCCTCTTGTTCTCATATGAGACCTTTGCTCTTATGATGAGCGCCTTACTCTCATGTGAGCCTCTTGCTCTTACGATGAGCATCTTACTCTCATATGAGCCTCTTGCTCTTACGAGAGGCCCTTTATTCTCATATGAGCCCCTTGCTCTTACGATGATCCTCTTGCTCGCATATGAGTCCCTTGCTCTTACGATGAGCCCCTTACTCCCATATGAGCCTCTTGCTCTTGTGATAACCCTCTTGTTCTCATAAAAGACATTTGTTCTTACGATAAATCCCGTACTCTCATGTGAGCCCTTGCTCATGAAACGAGCCCATGCTCTCGTATGAGACCTTGCTCATGTAACAAGCCCTTACTCTCATATAAGCCCTTGCTCATGTATTGAGACCCTTACTCTCATATGAACCCTTGCACTCATTTGAGCCCCATACTCTCATATGAGCCACTTGCTCTTACGATGAGCCTCTTGCTCGCATATGAGCCCCTTGCTCTTACGATAAGCCCCTTACTCTCTCATATGAGCCTCTTGCTCTTATGATAAGCCTCTTACTCTCATATGAGCCTTTTGCTCTTACGATGAGCCTCTTACTCATATATGAGACCTTTGCTCTTTCGATGAGCCCCGTACTCTCATATGAACCCATTTCCCTTATGAAGGGCCCCGTACTCACTTATGAACCTCTTGCTCTTACGATGAGCCTCTTGCTCTCATATGAACTTCTTGCTCTTACGGTGTGCCCCTTACTCTCATATGAGCCTCTTGCTCTTACGATGAGCCTTTTGTTCTTATATGAGACCTTTCCTCTTACGATGAGCCCCTTACTCTCATGTGAGCCTCTTGCCCTTACGATGAACATCTTACTCTCATATGAGCTTCTTGCTCTTACGAGGAGCCCTTTATTCTCATATGAGCCCCTTGCTCTTACGATGAGTCTCTTGCTCGCATATGAGCCTTTTTTTCTTACTATGAGCCCCTTACCCTCATATGAGTCTCTTGCCCTTACGATGAGCCCCATACTCTCAAATGAGCCTCTTGCTCTTACGATGAGCCTTTTACTCTCATATGAGCCTCTTGCTCTTACGATGTGCTTCTTGATCACATATGAAACCTTTGTTCTTACGACGAGCCCCGAACTCACATATGAACCTCTTTCTCTTACAAAGATCCCCGTACTCACATATGAGTCTCTTGCCCTTACGATGAGCCTCTTACTCTCATATGATCCCCTTACTCTTGCAGTGAGCCCCTTACACTCATATGAGCCCCTTGCTCTTACGATGAGCTTCATGCTCTCATATGAGATTCTTGCTCGTACGGTTAACCCCTTACTCTCATATGAGCCTCTTGCTCTTACGATGAGCCTCTTATTCCCATATGAGACCTTTTCTCTTACGATGATCCCCTTACTCACATCGGAGCCTCTTATTCTTACGATGAGCCTCTTACTCTCATATGAGCCTCTAGCTCTTACGATGAGCTCTTTATTCTCATATGAGCCCCTTGATCTTACGATGAGCCTCTTACTTGCATATGAACCCCTTGCTCTTACGATGAACCCCTTACTCTCATATGAGCCTCTTGCTCTTACGATGAGCCCCTTACTCTCAAATGAGCCTCTTGCTCTTTCGATGAGCTTTTTACTCTCATATGAGCCTCTTGCTCTTACAATGAGCCTCATGCTCATATATGAGACCTTTGTTCTTACTATGAGCCCCGTACTCTTATATGAACCCCTTGCTCTTACGAAGATCCCCGCACTCTCATATGAGTCTCTTGCTCTTACGATGAGCCCCTTACTCTTGCGGTGAGCCCCTTTCAATCATATGAGCCCCTTACTCTTACAATGAGCCTCTTGCTCTCATATGAGCTTCATGCTCGTACGGTGAGCCCCTTACTCTCATATGAGCCTCTTACTCTTACGATGAGCCTATTATTCTTATATGAGACCTTTGCTCTTACGATGAGCCCCTTACTCTCAGGTGAGCCTCTTGCTTTTACGATGAGCCTCTTACTCTCATATGAGCCTCTTGCTCTTACGAGGAGCCCTTTATTCAAATATGAGCCCCTTACTCTTACGATGAGCCTCTTTCTCTTATATGAGCCCCTTACTCTTACGATTAGCCCCTTACTCACATATGAGCCTCTTACTCTTACGAGAAGCCTTTTATTCTCATATGAGCCCCTTGCTCTTGCGATGAGCCTCTTACTCTCATATGAGCCCCTTGCTTTTACGATGGGCCTCTTACTCTCATATGAGCCTCTTACTCTTACGATGAGCCCTTTATTCTCATATGAACCCCTTGACCTTACGGTGTGCCCCTTACTCTCATATGGGCCCCTTGTTCTTACGATGAGCCCTTACTCTCATATGAGCTTCTTGCTCTTACGATGAGCCCTTTATTCTCATATGAGCCCCTAGCTCTTACGGTGGGCCCCTTACTCTTATATGAGCCCCTTGCTCTTACGAAGAGCCTTGTACTCTCATATGAGCCTCTTGCCCTTACGATGAGCCCCATACTTTCATATGAGCCCCTTACTCTCATTTTAACTATTGCTCTCAATCGATCCCCTTGCACTCATATGAGCCCTTTCTTCTGCGACGAGCCCTTGCCCTCATATAAACCCTTACTCATGTAACGAGCCTATACTCTCATATGATCCCTTGCTCATGTAACGAGCCCATACTCTCATATGAGCCCTTGCTCATGTATTGAGCCCCTTGCTCAAGTACGAAAGATGAAAGACTGGGCGTCCTTGAAGTAGGTCATCCTCGTAAAATACGAAAGTCATTTTTTGACGTAAAAATGAATTACATAACTGGAGGCGTCCTTAAAGTAGGTTGTCCTCACAGAGTACGAAAGGCGGGGCGTCCTTGAAGTAGGTCATCCTCGTAAAATACAAAAGTCATTTTTTGACGTAAAAGAGAAATTACATAACTAGGAGCGTCCTTGAAGTAGACCTCCTCGCAAAGCTCATAAGACGGGGCGTCCTTGAAGTTGGCCATCCTCGCAAAATATGAAACTTTTTTTTGACGAAAAATGAAATTTCTTAACTGGGGGCGTCCTTAAAGTAGGTCGTCCTCGTAAAGTACGAAAGAAGGGGCGTCCTTGAAGTAGGTCGTCCTAGCAAAGTACGTAAGACGGGGCATCCTTGAAGTAGGCCATCCTTGCAAAATACAAAAGTCATTTTTTGACGTAAAAACGAAATTACATAACTGGGGGCGTCTTTGAAGTAGGTCATTCTCGTAAAGTACGAAAGACGGGGGGTCCTTAAAGTAGGTCATCCTCGCAAAATTTGAAAGTTGCTTTTTGACGTGAAAATGAAATTACATAACTGAGGGTATCCTTGAAGTAGACCGTCCTCGCAAAGTATGTAAGACAGGCCGTCCTTGAAGTAGGTCGTCCTCGCAAAATACGAAAGTTGTTTTTTAACGTAAAAGCGAAACTACATAGCTGGGGGCATCCTTGAAGTAGGTCATCCTCGAAAAGTATGCAAGACTAGGGGCATCCTTGAAGTTGGTCATCCTTGCTAAGTACAAATGATGGGGAGTCCTTGAAGTAGGTCGTCCTCGTAAAGTACGGAAGTCAGGCTTTGGCGTATAAACCATCCAACAGGTACGACCAGCGTTATCTTGTCCAACGGGGACTCTTAAAATTTTGGGGAGCTCCAAAAATTTCCCAAGTACTTTCTCATATGGTCGTTACAATGTCCAACGAGGACTACTAAAAAATTATTTGGTTGAAAATGATTTGACGTAGAAAAGTTGAATCGACGTGTTGTATTTCCTTGGGCAGGGATGAAATGTCTACTTTTACCGGCCCACAGCGTAGTGGATATCGGTAGGGTGGATCATGCCAAGTCAATGATTATATGGAAAATATACGAGCTGTCACGAAGAATAGTCCCATGAGAACACACTTCATAAGGATGTGGAAGTGGAGATTGCCTATGTTATTTAAGTAATTTTAATTTTAAACGTAAAAGTAAAATGTAAGTTTAAGGCATTTTTAATAGAACAACAAATTGTATACAAAGATAGGACGAAAATAATGATCCTCTAAATGTTCATAACAACATTTGTTGATGCCATATACTCAATATATACATTAAATATTATGCTCGTTCCCAAAGAGCACAACTACGAGCTGCCTAGCTAGAAGAGCATGTACTCACGCATGAAGAGCCAGCCTAGAAAAAGAGAGTGGTGCCCTATTCTGGTGAGACATTTTAAGCCTTTAATACAATAATAACGATGGTGGCCCTCAAATATTATGAGCAAAATATGAATGTTAGCTGACGTTTTGACCGTCCAGTGAGACCCACACTAACATGCTATAAAAGAGCCCGGTCACGCTGAGGCCCATGTTTGTTGGCCGATGAATTGACAGAACTAAGTCGTCACGCTCATTGTGTTTTGCTCAGTGGACTTTTAGGGAGACTCAGCTCGTCCTCGACACGAGCAAGAACTTAGGGGGGGCGATTGTAGGAGCACGCTTCCGCTAGCCACGAGGTGGAAGGTTACTGAACGGCCTCTTAACTAAAGTTAGGAGCACTTTATCTAGCATGGTAAGAGCACGCTCCCGCTAGCCACGAGGTGGAAGGTCACTGGACGGCCTCTCTACCAATAGGAGTACTCCAGCTAGCATCAACCGTTCAGGTCGTCATACGATCTCCCTGCTAGCAATGAACACGTCTCGGGTGGGTACTCGTCCATCGACCCCAAAGACATGTGAGCAGGAGTACTGTTAGGTCAAACCCTCCCTATAAATAGATGGGGAAGGTAACCTAAGAAGGGACCCTTTTTGGAAAGAACAGCCTCCTCCATCAAAGAAACCTCAAGAACCTAAGAAGAAGAGGGAGAAGAGACCCGGAGAGAGCCGAGTGGTGCCCTCCTATGATGAGACGTTTCAAGCCCAAATCTATTAATTATGAATTGTCATCCCGGAGAGGAATCTTGGGACTACAATTGGCATCGTCTGTGGGAGCCAATTGCAGTCCCACAGACGGTGCCAATTGAAGTCCAAAGATTCTTCTCTGGGGTGACAATACGTAATTATTAGTTTTGGGTTTAAAATGTATCACCGGAGTAGGGCGCCACTCGACTCTCTCTGGGTCTCTTCTCCCTCTACCTCGTAAGCTCTTGAGGTTTCTTTGATGGAGGAGGCTGTTCTTTCCCCTTCTATCCCTCTCTTAGGTTATCTTCTCCATTTATTTATAGGGAGGGTTTGACCTAACAGTGCTCCTGCTCACGTGTCTTTGGGGTCGCTGCGGGAGAACCCGCCCGAGACGTGATCATTGCTAGCAGGGAGTTCGTATGACGACCTGAATGGTCGATGCTAGTTAGAGTGCTCCTAATGGTAGAGAGGTCATCCTGCGACCTTCCACCTCGTGGCTAGCGGGAGCGTGCTATTACCATGCTAGCTGGAGTACACCTAACTTTGGTTGAGAGGTCGTTCAGTGACCTTCCACCTCGTGGCTAGCGGGAGCGTGCTCCTACCACACAAGCTGGAGTGCTCCTAGTTTTGGTTGAGAGGCCGTTCAGTGACCTTCCACCTCGTGGCTAGTGGAAGCGTGCTCCTATAATCGCCCCCCTCAGTTCTTGCTCATGCTGAGGACGAGCTAAGTCACCCTAAAAGTCCACTGAGCAAAACAAAATGAGCGTGGCGACTTAGTTCTGTCAATTCATCGGCCAATAAACATGGGCTTCTTCATAACCGGGCTCTTTTATAGCATGTGAGTGTGGATCTTGCTGGATAGTCAAAGTGTCAGCTAACATGCATATTTTGCCTATAATATTTGAGGACCACCATCGTTATGATTGTGTTAGAGGCTTAAAATGTCTCACCAGAATAGGGCACCACTCTCTTTTTCTAGGCTGACTCTTCATGGGTGAGCACATGCTATTCTAGCTAGACAGCTCGTAGTTGTGCTCTTTGGGAACGAGCATATTATTTAATATTTATATTGAGTGCTTGGCATCAACTAATGTTGCTATGAACATTTAGAGGATCATTTTTTACTTCATATCTTTGTATACAATTTGCTGTTCAATGAAAAATGCCTTAAACTTGCATTTTACTTTTACGTAAAAAATTTAAATTACTTAAATAACATAGGCAATCTCCACTTACACATCCTTATGGAGTGTGTTCGCATGGGACTACTCTTCGTGGTAGCTCGTATCTTTTCCACCGTAGCGATATCCACTATGTTGTGGGCCAGTAAAAGTGGATAATTCATCCCTGCCCAAGGAAATGCAATACTTCGATTCAACATTTTTACATCAAATCATTTTCAAACCAACAATTTTTTAGTAGTCCTCGTTGGGCATTGTAATGACCATATGAGAGTACTTGGGAATTTTTTGGAGTTCTCCAAAATTTTAAGAGTCCTCGTTGGACAAGATAACGTTGGTCGTACCCGTTGGATGGTTTATGCGCCAAAACCTAACTTTCGTAATTTACGAGGACGACCTACATCAAGGACTCCCTATTTTTCGTACTTAACGAGGACGACCTAGTTCAAGGACACCTTTAGTCTTGCGTACTTTGCGAGGACGGCCTACTTCAATGACGCCCCCAGCTATCTAGTTTCGTTTTTACTCTAAAAAAAGACTTTTGTATTTTGCGAGGACGACCTACTTTAAGGACGCCCCGTCTTACATACTTTGCGAGGACGACCTGCTTCAAGGACGCCCCAGTTAGGTAATTTCATTTTTACGTCAAAAAATGACTTTTGTATTTTGCGAGGATGGCCTATTTCAAGGACGCCCCGTCTTTTGTACTTTGCGAGGACGGCTTACTTCAAGGACGCCCCCAGTTATGTAATTTCGTTTTTATGTCAAAAAACAACTTTCGCATTTTGCGAGGACGACCTACTTCAAGGATGCCCCGCCTTTCGTACTTTGAGAGGACAACCTACTTCAAGGACTCCCCCAGTTATGTAATTTCATTTTTTACGTCAAAAAACAACTTTCATATTTTACGAGGACGGCCTACTTCAAGAACGCCCAGTCTTTCGTACTTTGTGAGGACGGCCTACATCATGGATGCCCCTAGTTATGTAATTTCATTTTTACGTCAAAAAATGACTTTCGCATTTTGCAAGGACGACCTACTTCAAGGACGCCCCGTCTTTCGTACTTTGCGAGGACGACCTACTACAAGGATGCCCCCAGTTATGTAATTTTGTTTTTTCGTGACTTTCATATTTTACGAGGACGACCTACTTCTAGGACACCCCGTCTTACGTACTTTGCGAGGACAACCAACTTCAATGACGGACCCAGTTATTTTAAAAAAAAATTACGTCAAAAAATGACTTTCGTATTTTGCGAGGACAACCTACTTCAAGGACGCCCCGTCTTTTGTCCTTTGTACTTGAGCAAGGGCTCATATGAGAGTAAGGGGCTTGAATGACAGCAAAGGCTCTTATGAGAGAAAGGGGATTTGATACATGAGCAAGGGCTCATATGAGAGTATAGGCTCGTTACATGAGCAAGGGATCATATGAGTACAAAGGTTCACCGTTAGTGCAGGGGCTCATATGAGAGCAAGGGGCTCGATATATTAGCAAGGGCTCATATGAAAGCAAGGGGCTCGATTGCGAGCATGGGCTCATTATATGAGCAAGGGATCATATGAGAGTAAGAGGCTCGATTGAGAGCAAATGCTCATATGAGAACATGGGCTTGTTTTTTTAGAAAGGGCATATATATGAGCAAGGGGCTCAAATGAGAGCAAGGGCTCATTTGAGAGTAAGAGGCTCATCGTATGACCAAGAGGCTCATTTGAGATTAAGGGGCTCATTACATGAGCAAGGGCTTATATGAGAGTAAGGGTTCGTTACATGAGCAAGGGTCCCATATGAGATTATGGGCTCGTTACATGAGCAAGGGCTTATATGAGAGTATGGGGCTTATCGTAACAACAAGGGTCCCATATGAGAATAAGGGGCTCATCGTAAGAACAAGAGGCTCATATGAGAGTACAGGGTACTTTCAAGAGCAAGGGGCTCACCGTAAAAGCAAGGGGCTCATATGAGAATAAAGGGCTCGTCGCAAGAGCATGAGGCTCATATGAGAGTAAGAGACTCATCGTAATAGCAAGTGGCTCATATGAGAGTAAGGGGCCCACCGTAAGAGCAAGGGGCTTATATGAGAGTAATGGGCACATCATAAGAGCAAGAGGCTCATATTCGAGTAAGAGGCTCATCGTAAGAGCAAGAGACTCATATGAGAGTAAGGGGCACATCGTAAGTGAAAGCGGTTCATATGAGAGTATGGGTTCTTACATGAGCAAGGGTTCATATGAGAGCAAGGGCTCGTCGTAAGAGCAGGGTATCATATGAGTGCAAGGGGCTCAATTGAGAGCAAGGGCTCATTTCATCAGAAAGGTCTCATATGAGAGTATGGGCTCGTTATATGAGCAAGGGGTTCATATGAGAGTAAGGGGATAATAGTAAGAGCAAGAGGCTCATATGAGAGTAAGGGGCTAACCGTAATACCAAGAAGCTCATTTGAGAGCAAAAGGCTAATCGTAAGAGCAAGGGATTCATATGAGAGTAAGGGGCTCACCGTAAGAGCAAGAAGCTCATATGAGAGTAAGAGGCTCATCGTAAGAGCAAGGGGCTCATATGAGAGTAAGGGGCTCACCATAAGAACAAAGGGCTCATATGAGAATAAAGGGCTCATCGTAAGAGCATGAGGTTCATATGAGAGTAAGGGGCTCATCGCAAGAGCAAAGGTCTCATATGAGAGTAAGAGGCTCATCGCAAGAGTAAGAGTCCCATATGAGAGCATTAGGCTCATTGTAAGAGTAAGAGGCTCATATGATTGTAAGGGGTTCACCGTAAGAGCAAGAAGCTCATATGAGAGCAAGAGGCTCATCGTAAGAGCAAAGGGATCATATGAGAGTAAGGGGCTCTTATGAGAGTACGAGGATCTTTATAAGAGCAAGGGGTTCATATGAGAGTACGGGGCTCATCATAAGAGTAAAGGTCTTATATGAGAGCAAGAGGCTCATCGTAAGAGAAAGAGGCTCATATGAGTAAGAGGCTCATATGACAATAAGAGTCTCATCATAAGAGCAAGAGGCCCATAAGAGATTAAGGGGATCGACTGAAAGTAAGGGGCTCGATACATGAGCAAGGGCTTATATGAGAGTAAGGGCTCGTTACATGAGCAAGGTCTCATATGAGAGTATGGGCTTGTTACATGAGCAAGGGCTCATATGTGAGTACGGGGCTTATCGTAAGAGTAAGGGTCCCATATGAGAATAAGGGGCTCATCGTAAGAGCAAGAGGCTCATATGAGACTACAGTGATCTTCGTAAGAGCAAGGGGCTCATATGAGATTATGGGGCTCACCGTAAGAGCAAGGGGCACATATGAGAATATAGGGCTCTTCGTAAGAACAAGAGCCTCATATGAGAGTAAGAGGCTCATCCTAAGAGTAAGAGGCTCATATGAGAGTAAGGGGATCACCGTAAGAGCAAGGGGCTCATATGAGAGTATGAGGCTCATCGTAAGAGCAAGAGCCTCATATGCGAGCAAGAGGCTCATATAAGATAATGGGCTCATCGTAAGAGCAATAGCTCGTTATCTTATCTTTCTTCTAGTCTTGGTGCCAAGGGTAGCTCCCATCTCTGCCATAACCTGCTCTTAGCGGTGGTCTTCAGGGAGGGGGCAGCTCTCATCTCCGCTATAACCTACTTCTAGTGGTGGTCATTAGAGAGAGGGCAACTCTCATCTCTTCCATAACCTGCTCCTTGCGATGGTCTCAGAGATAGGGCAGCTCTCATTTCTACCATAACCTGCTCCTAGTGGTGGTCATTAGAGAGAGGGTAACTCTCATCTCTTCCATAACCAGCTCCTAGCGGTGGTCCTAGAGAGAGGGCGGTTCTCATTTCTACCATAACCTGCTCCTAGTGGTGGTCATTAGAGAGAGGGCAACTCCCATCTCTTCCATAACCAGCTCCAAGCGGTGGTCTCAGAGAGGGCAGCTCCCATCTCTTCCATAACTTGCTCCTAGCGGTGGTCTCAGAGAGAGGGCAGCTCTCATTTCTACCATATCCTGCTCCTAGCGGTAGTCTCAGTGAGAGGGCAACTCTCATTTCCACCCTAACCTGCTCCTAGCGGTAGTCTCAGTGGAGACCATTGCTGCTTCTAGAGATAATTTAGTTGTGAAACGCAGACGGCGCCAATTGTTGTCCCAAGATTCCTCTCCGGGACGACAATACGTAATTATTAGTTTTGGGCTTGAAACGTCTCACCGGAGGAGGGCACCACTTGACTCTCTTCGGGTCTCTTCTCCCTCTTTTTCTTAGGCTCTTGAAGTTTCTTTGATGGAGGAGGTTATTCTTTCCCCTTCCAGCCCTCTCTTAGGTTACCTTCCCCATCTATTTATAGGGAGGGTTTGATCTAACAGTACTCCTGCTCATGTGTCTTTGGGGTCTTTTGGCGAGTACCCGCCCGAGACGTGTTCATTGCTAGCAGGGAGATCGTATGACGACCTGAGCGGTCGATGCTAGCTGGAGTGCTCCTAATGGTAGAGAGGCCGTCCAGCGACCTTCCACCTCGTGGCTAGCGGGAGTGTGCTCTTTCCATGCTTGATGGAGTGCTCCTAACTTTGGTTAAGAGGCCGTTCAGTGACCTTCCACCTCGTGGCTAGCGGGAGCGTGCTCCTACCACGCTAGCTAGAGTGTACCTAGTTTTGTTGAGAGGCCGTTCAGTGACCTTCCACCTTGTGGCTAGTGAGAGCGTGCTCCTACAAATGGATTATATATAGGAAATGTACAATGCTCCTCCAGTATCACCCCGAAAGAAGTTGTGCTTCGATAATGATTTGGGCATGGAATGACGGATGTTCTACATTGCACGGTTGTCATGAAGAATCGAGGAAACAAATTAATGTAACGAATGATTTTAAGTTACAAGACATGAGTGTTTCTTTCTTCTTTTTGGAGTTTCTAAATTTGTAAAAAATTTGGTATCATGAAATTAGAGTTTTTGTTTGGTATACTTTGTTCTTTAAGGCCTAATAAAGCAGGTAATTAACTGTGTAGTGTAGTATGATTAATGGACGTAGGTGTTGATGGGTTAATGCTTGTGAAGAAAGCCAAATAGTGCCTTAAGAATATGGGTTGATTGGAAAGAGAATAGCTAAACAGTGCCTTAAGAATTTGGGTTAATGTTATGATAATTGGTTTGACTTTTTTTCGTTTAAATTTGAGATATTTTATTTTATTGAATTAATATTTAGTTAGTTGATAGAGAGAGAAGAGTTAGTGGTGGGTTAGTGGGTTTGACAAATTAGACATGTAGCATTTATTTTGGAAAAGAAGTAGAGATCCATTCTCCCCATCATGTGTCATGTAGGGCCTCTTGCCTACATGACAAAGATCTAAACAAAACTTTAAGTTTAGCCCATCATTTTGAAAGGTCTAAACTTGTTAAATCGGGAAACAGTCCTTTCAGCATCACATATGTGGTGGAAAATGCTTTAACTAACTCTCATCACTGTAAGTTATTCAAGCAAAAAGAAATGATTGAGATAGATGATATCTTCTCTGAAATAGGAAAAATTCACCAACCCCAGATAGAAGAACTAGATGAACTTCTAGAAAATTGGAACCTAAAGATGCGAGAAAAACCCCTTCTAGGTTATCAAAGACCAAAGGAGGTATAGGTACAAAATGGACAAATGGAAGTAAGAAGCTCTTCAAGGTTCCAAATTATAAAAGATATATTAGGAGAAGAACCTGCAAACCAATCCCTTGTAGAAATTAGACGATTATCGGTAAAAATAGATACTCTCCAAAGGGCCCTTTTGGACTAATGGACCCAATAAAAAATAGAGAAAATAAAAATTTAGTATTTACCAAGATGTTTTGCTCATCTCTTACCTCAAATTATGGAACTCATGACAAGTATCAGAGAGCTTCAAACATATATAAAAGAAATCATAGAGGAAGTCCAACAGGCTCCTCCAAGCAAGATTATTAAAGAGATAAAAGATTTATCTCCAAAAGTAGAAAGCTTAAGTGCAATACAATTAAACAAAATCACTTAGGAAATAAATCTAAGTAATATCTTAGAAACCAGACCAAATCTACCAATAATTATCGAAACAACAGAAAGATTCTTCCCAAAGAATTTGAAACCACCACCAACAATACAAGATGTCAACAAGTATATTTAGGAAAAAATTAGAAGACAGGTTCGAAAACCCTGATAAAATAAATCTAGACACCATCATCAAACTCTTATCTATGGACGATAAGGAATTGGGAGAAAAAATCTACATGGAAAATAACTAATACGAAGATGATGATTCTGTAAAATCAAAAGACGACTCAAAAATAGATGAAGAAAATACCGGGAAAAAGATAAAAATAAACTTAAAACGTACTAGAGAAGAAGGCCAAGGTTCTAATATAAACACTATAGGACAAACCTATCCTAAGATAAATACTGAAAATGAGGAACAATAGAGAAGAAGGTCTGAACTCAGGCCAGAGGAAGATGCTGAGTTTGAAAGAACCAAAACTATTCCTATCAGATCTAATAACACTACAGATAGACTACCTAACTTTCACAATAGGAATATCCCTCCAGAATATCAACTAAAGCAAAGATTTGGCATTCTGGGAACATCTATTTTGGATATAGATTGTATCCGAGAAAGATATAAATTAATAACAAAGTGGTGCGCAGAAATGAACTTTATCATCCAAACCACTTCAGAATTAGCAGCAAACTTACAAGCAGTAAAAACATTAATTTACCACAAACTCAGTGAAAATGTAAGAACATGGTTTGACAAACTTACAGACGAAGAACACATTGAATTGGGTCAAGGTTATAAAACTGGACTCGAATATTTAAATAAAGTCACGGATGTCATTTACTGAGAAATGGTTGGTGAAGATAAAAAACAATATAAAAACAAAATATCCCAATTAGAAGAAGTCTAAGCTGCATGGCATTTGGATAACCTAACCATTTGTGATATGCGTTATTTTGACACATACACATGTGAATACGAAAGATTTTACCATAAACATAATAAATCAGTTCAGGAATATTATAAAACTTTATTCTATAATAAACTTCCAGGAAACATTGCCCGAGTATTCAAAGAAGAATTTAACAAATAAGAGTTTATCCCTGATACTCTTGGGGGAAGAATAAAATTCATAAAATAGTATATTATACTGGCTTGCCAACAATGGACAATCACCAAACAACTCAAAGGTAAGGACATCATCTATTGTGACAAAACAAATTCTGATATGCCAGGAAAATATAGATGTACAATAACATCCCATAAAAAGAAAAATAAATTCTTTAAACGAGAATTTTCGCATAAAAAATACCGGTTCAAAAAGTACAAAGGGAAGAAGTTTTTTAGAAACAAAGAAAACCCCCATTTTCAGAAGAAATTCTTTAAAAAGAGAAACTTTGTAAAAAAGAATGACAACTTTTGTCCTCATAAAAAAGAGAAATTGTAAATGTTGGATATGCAATGAAGAAGGGCATTATGCAAACGAATGCCCTAATAGGGCAGGAAAGAATTTTAAGCATAAAGTATAAATCTTAGAACAAGCTTATGCAATAAGATTAGAACCTGTAGAAGAAGAAATTTCAGAAAATAAAAGTATTTATCTCCTTAAAACAGAGACTGAAGAAGACAGTTCTGGTACAGAAATCGATAATGAAAAATGGACAGGTCAGGCATACTAACATATTTCGAGGATAACCCAAACTCCAATACCTTAAACAGTATCACAAACCCTAACAACACCTATATAAAAATTGGTTGCAAATTTAAGGGATATAAACAATACCATCTACATGCATATATAGATACAGGAGCAAGTATCTGTATTGCAAACAAATATGTCCTACCCCCAGAATTATGGGAAAAGGCAAGAGTACCCTTAGAAATAAAAATTACAAACAATACTTTGATATATCTAGACTATGTAGCTAGAAATATCGACGTACTAATAGGAGAAGAAACATTTTATATCCCTTCTATCCATCAACAAGACTCAGGAGTTGATTTTCTTATCGGAAATAATTTCTTAAATCTTTATAATCTATTTATCCAAAAATGTGGATACTATCAGTATCTCAACAATTATGGGTGACAAGATTGTAATGAGTAAAGTAAGAAATGCAATGACTGTTGGAATCCAGGGATTCCTTGATCAACATAGAAAATACAAAAGAGGTGTTGAAATCAAACAAACCAAACCACAGGTTACCAATGTTAGTATTCTTCATAATAAAGAAGAATATAACTACAAATATTTAAGTATATAAATACCATGAGAGAATCCTTACTTAAAATCCATAAGAGCTTGAAGAAATCAGAGGAAAATTAAAAGAAATTTTCTCTGAAGATCCATTAGACCCGAAAATATGAAGATCAAAACCCACAGCTGAGATCAAACTAAAAGATAAACAAAGTAATCAGGGTTAAGCCTATGATTTACTCACCAGAAGATAGAGTAGAATTTGCCAAACACATCCAAGAACTACTTGAATTGCATATAATTTGCAAAAGCAAATCCCCACACAGTTCACCTGCTTTTTTGATAAATAAAGTAGTAGAACAAAAAAGAGTAAAGAAATGGATGGTAGTAAATTACAAAGCCCTCAGTCAATAAACTATTGATGATGATTATTATATTCCTAAAAAAGATGAATTAATAGGCCTAATCAGGGGGAAGAAATATTATTCCATATTAGATTGTAAATCATGCTTTTACCAAGTTACGATAGATGAGGAATCACAAAAACTGACAGTGTTTAGTTGCCCACAAGGTCACTACCAATGGAAGGTAGTCCCCTTTGGATTAAAACAAGCACTAGGGATTTTCCAAAGACACATGGATGATATCTTTGCAGAGTACTTCAGCTTTTGTTGTGTTTATATAGACGATATCCTTATCTTCAACAATATACTAGATGAACATTATGAACACCTAAATACTATTATCAATAGATGTAAGAAAGAAGGACTACTAATGTCTGAGAAAAAAGCAGTAATTTGCCAGACAAAAATTAAGTTTTTAGGCTTAAAAATTGAGGATGGGAAACACCGTCTCCAACCTCATATTCTAAATAATATCCAACATTTTCCTAGTGAAATTAAGAATAAGAACCAATTATAAAGATTTTTAGGTTGCTTAACATATGCAGAAGCATATATCCACAAGCTGGCAGAAATGAAGAAACCTCTCCAAGCTAAACTCAAAAAAGATGTTCCCTGGAATTGGACACCAACAGACACTATCTATATAGAAAAAGTCAAAAAATAAATTAAGGACTTACTAGGACTTTATCATCCTTTGCCCAATGATAAAATGGTGATTGAAACAGATGCATCCAATGAATATTGGGGTGTTGTGCTCAAAGCCCAGGTTATCACAATTAATGGAAGCATGGAAGAATACCTATGTAGGTATACTTCTGGTTCTTTTTAAACTGCTGAATTAAATTATCATTCCAATGAAAAAGAATATTTAGCTGTCAAAAAGGTTATTAAAAAATTTGCAATATATGTTTTATCACAAAGATTTATAGTCATAAGTGATAATAAGAATTTTGGTTATTTCTTAAGAACCAAAATTGTAGAAGACTACAAACAAGGAAGGTTGTTGCGATGGCAACAATGGTTTAATTATTATCAATTTGATGTAGAGCATATTGCAGGGACAAAAAACTGCCTGGCAGATGCTCTTACCAGATAATTAACTAATCTTTCAATATTCATGTTTTCAGGAAAGCATAAGGAACGAAAAACAAAAATGGAACAAGACTTGGATATTGAGATCCAAGAATTAGAACTACAAATGATGCAAAAAAGGATGAAAATTATTCAGCTCAAACAAAAGCGAAAGCTTATACCTTCAATTAATGAAGAAGAAGAAAAAGAACCGAGAGGATCATATTACGAAGAAATGTTCAACATTTCAAACAGCCCAGAACGTCAAAGTTCTTTAGGAGAATCAAACCCTCCACAAGAGTGTCACAACTCTAAAGAAGATTTCAACAGGATGCAATGAGAAATCATCCATCTCAATGAGATATGAGGATTCTTATATCCAAAATCAGTCTTCACATCCTGGGCAGAAACTAGCTAGAAAGTGATTGGAATAAAAGGTGTTATATACCAAGCATTTAAATTATAGCAAGAGGCTGACCAGGCCTTCAAAAGCTACAATGAAAAAAAAGATGAAGATGAGAGTCCTTCAACCCATCCAACAACCACCGGATCTATGAGGCCAGTGGACTTAGTAGACAAGTTCGACAGTAAGAAACGGATTGACATTGTTAAATCGGCTAACAAAGTTACCTAAACCAATACCCCAGGGAAATTGGCCATCATAGCCCCTGAAAAAGATGAAAAACCAAACCGGTTCAACATACCAAGAGGCCCAATGCCAAAAATACTAAACCCATAAATCACACAACCTAACGAAGTTGAATACGAAATAGGAACAATAACCCCAACAATATGGTATTATTGGTCCCACAAGGCAAGACAAGACGAATGTCAAGACTACGACCTATTATGAATTTATTCCATTAACAGACCAGTTACAAGAAGCAAATTCAACGTTTGTAGCATTGCTGACCCAAAAATGGTATACCAATTATTCATGTGCGGCTTAATTGATTGATGTTATCCTTCAAGCAATCTCTTAGAATTAAAATTCTTCCCAGATAATTTTAAGAGAGCAATAAAAAACTTTTAAAAGAAAATCAAGGCAGAGGATAGACCCATTTTTCTCTAATTTCATAGTTCAATAACTGACTGGGGAAACGAAGAAGGGGATAAAACCCCATACCACTTTATCAAGATAGGCTTAACATCAAATGAATGAGAAGAACCGAGGCTTTTGGCCCTAAATCCAAGAAAAGAACAGGTAGAACATCTTCATAAGGAAAGAGCAATGATGCTCAGCGAGATCCTTTTTGATATCAGAAAAATTAACTGGGAAAGTGGGGTAAAAATAAATTAAAAAACCCCAAAAATCATCATAACAAACAGATTCTCCATGCCAATCAACGGTGAAGATAGGACGGAAATAATGAATTTTGAGCAGGCATTCAATGAAGGAGCTTTGGATGTCTCTAATAGCACCAAAAAGGCATTCTGCAAGGAGGCTAGAAGACAGACGAAAGAGGACCACAAATGTCCTTATTGCCCAAGGAAAGAAGTTGTCAATTTACTAGAAGGACCTTACCCAAGTGAAGAGTTCTAAAGAAGATAAGAAGTGGGTCCACACCCATGTGCCAAAGAAGTTGCCGACACAAAGATAGGTCCATACCCAAGTGAAGACAACCAGAAAAACACAGATGTCAAGCATTATCTAGTGCCGACACTCAATTATTTGCAATTATTGTATTAATATAAAATTATGGTCAGGAGAAGTCTAGTGGGCTCTCCACTATGTAAAAGAGGATAGCTATATAAGGCGCCTCACAAGAATAAGCAGGGGGAGCGAGAGTGTTTTTAATAAAAAGTTCTTTAATTTTTATTTTTTTTGGTTCTTTAAATTAAGTTACGAAACAGAAGTTCTTTATTCTCCAATCCAGTTCTTCAAACAATCTAAAAATTTTGCAAAAAATTCTGCACAAATTTCTGCGATACTCTCCAGAAAAACATTTCTTAGCGATGCAGAATACTATCTTAGTCTTAAAATGGTATTAGCGCTAAGAAATTTAATTTTATTGAATTAATATTTAGTTAGTTGACAGAGAGAGAAGAGTTAGTGGAGAGTTGGTGGGTTTGACAAATTAGACATGCGGCATTTCTTTTGGAAAAGGAGTAGAGAGCCATTCTCCCCACCGCGGTGGAGAGGATCCGGACTCTACGAAGAATACAACCATTCGACCAACTTCTAATATATAGCATACGTCTATCGTCATTTTCTTGCGTCGATGATTTTTTTTAAGGCTCAGATCAGTTTTTAGCCTCAAGTTTAAAACTCAGTTGTCGGATTTGGACCAAATTTGTTGTCACACAAATCATTTGGCGCTTTAGGTAAATTCTATATGCCAACATGGTGTTGAATAAAATTCCAATCTAGAGTTGGGTTTTGCTGGATGCGTTGAAGTTGGAATTGGAGATATTTGAATGAGTTTGATTTGGATCTTTGGTGAAAAGTATGGGTTTTATAAAAATATGAATTTTTCCCCAATGTTATGGTCTTTGTTTGGGATGGGTTGATATGCAATTTTGAATTTTAAGGATTTGGTAATTTGATGAATTTGAGATTTGGGGTTCCCTTTCAGTAGAGTAATAACCCATCTTTTTCTCTTCCAAATTAACTGCAAGAATAGCAAGTTTGTACTTGAAAATTATATTGCTTTCTTTGATAAGGAAACCAACACCGGCGAGGTTGTTGGTGTTGGAAAAAAAAAACCTTGTGGTTTTATCCTTAGTTTGAATTGTTTATATCTTAGTGGTTTATTTTGTACCACATTGGGTATGTAGGTTACACAACTCTAAATTATAAGTAAGAGTTTACTTATGAGTTGTAATGTGCGTGATTTGAGTTGTCTCCAACAGACACATCATGAGGTGTGCCTTAAGGTGTGACCCTTGGTGAAGAGTCGTGCCTTAAGGTGTGACCCTTGGTGAAGAAGCACTAACTTGAGGTGTGACCTTTGGTGAAGAGTCGTGCCTTAAGGTGTGACCCTTGGTGAAGAGTCGTAACTTGAGGTGTGACCTTTGGTGAATAGGCATTAACTTGAGGTGTGACCCTTGGTGAAGAAGCACTAACTTGAGGTGTGACCTTTTGGTGAAGAGGCACTAACTTGAGGTGTGACCCTTGGTGAAGAGTCACCTATACTCTATATAACCCAACTTCGTTTTCATTTTTTAATAATAAGTTTTTCAGAGTTTCTTGAGTCATTTTCAAGAGATAAAATAGACGCAATCAAGGTTCGTTTGGCAGAGAGATAGAAGTGTTTTCTTCTTTCTGCGACTGATCGTTGTATCCTGGGAGACAGGGGCCGATTATATCCTGCAAAGCACTGTGGCAGGGGCGAATCTGTCTTAAGGAGATAGTGTGCATGCACTAGACTCGATCATATCCCGATAAGTGTTTTGATCTCTTTCTAATCTCCTTAACTTGTTTTTGATTATGCCAATTTTTGAACACTGGCTAACAACAGTTGGAAGGATGTCAGGTGACACTATTCTTATTCAAGACGCCATGGCTGAAAAGGTACTATTTATACCCTACTAAAACCCAAAATATTAATAGTTCAATTTGCTTATTCTCTGGCGCCTTTTTTCTTCAGAACAAAATCAGCATTTACTGTAATTTTGTTTTCTCCTACATGGCAAGGAGGAAAATATGGCATTTTTACCGTCAATTCTGCCTGTAAAGTTATGTTTGCAAGTTGTGATGGGAGCTTCAAATACTTAAAATAAATAAATCTTCAACTTCCTGGACTCTTGTCACCCTAAATTTTGAACACCTTTGGCGACCATATTTTTCGCATTCTTAAGTTAAGTATTGATTTTCAAAATGTTTGTTTGTCTTACAGGTTAAGAAGTTTATTCAGCTATTAGCACTTACAAATTGCAAGTTGGTAAGTACTCGAATTTTACTCCCTAGCCTAAATATCTAAAAAGATATTACACAACCTTAAATTAAGAAACTCAAACCCTTATTACCAGAGTATTCTATTTGTTCTTAACGTCGAACCCTCAAGGCCATTTTTTTTTTAGCTTTCTCTTTTGGGTTTTTTTTCCCATCTTGAATCCGCAATTTTTATATCTATTTTGAGAAGAAAAAAAAAGTCAAGTAATGACAGTAATTTGTAGTTCTTAAATTCTCTAATATTGATGATTCACACATAAGATTGATAAAGTAGCTCCCCTAATGACCGTTTTGTTCAAATCCTCAGCTATATATATCCACATCTTATAAACTCTTTCAGAGTTGCAGTAGCGGACTAAGGAAATGCATTCCAATTACATGATTGATAATTACATTCAGTGGATTATGTTTCTCCCATTTATTTGAAGATATATAAATATATCGTAGAGGAGAAATTTGAAAATATTATCTTTAATTATAAACTAATTTAAGCACAAATTCATTGATGCTATTGTCCGAAGTTCCACCGTCATCGACAGCCTCAATAGCCAATTCTCTCCATTTCTTAGCATTCCTCTTCATTTCTTTTCCACGGTTTCCTTCTGTAATTTCCCGAATACACAACTCTATCTCTTTTCTGGTCACCATTCCCTTCTCGTTGATTTCAGCTCGGACACCGACACCCCATATATCTTCTACCAACATTGCATTAGTAGGTTGATCCGACCATTGCGGTAATCCTACCATGGGGACACCCAAGCTCAACGCCTCTAGTACCGAATTCCACCCACAATGTGTCACAAAACACCCCACGGCCGGGTGTGCCAAGACATTCAATTGTGGACTCCAATTTACGACTAGTCCTTTCTCGGATGTCTCCTCCAAGAACTTGCAGGGGAGTTTCTCCTCCTCCGTTGATCTCACCACCCATAGGAAATAGCTATTGCTGTCCCTTAACCCCCACGCGAGCTCCTCCATTTGCTCATCTCCGAGTACTGCCATACTCCCAAATGATACGTAAACGACCGATCCAGGTTCACGGGTATTTAGCCAATTCATACAGGCACTATTGTTGGGTTTGTATAGGTTGAGACCATAGTTTTTATCGTCCTCGATGCGCTTGTCTAAGTACATAGACGGTAGTGTTGGTCCGATCGTACTTATAGGAAATACTTTAGCCATCCAACTCAAAACCTAATATAAATTAGTAACGAAATTAGTTAAAACCATTGTTTCAATCTCAAAATATTGCGAATATATTGTCAGCACAAATAATTGTCGTAAAATATTGTTTTTTTTTTAAGCAAATATTGTTGGTGTTAACAAATAATGTTTTCTTAGTCTTACCTCAACTTCCAACTTCTCAAAGGTGTTGACAAAGACCAAATCGGCTTTCTCCAAGTTTGAGAATTGGCTCAAAATCATGTTTAAGTAAGCGGGATATGATGCCGGGGAAGATATAAAACCCGGCAAATCTTCGAGCCTAAGCGGCACCAATCCAGGTATTGAAACCATTGGGTCCAAAACAGGTACCTTGAGTAATCCATGATAAAAATGGTAGTAAATGTTATTTACGGTCCACGGCTGAGTAAAAAATGGTACTCCCATAATTCCGTACCGCTTTGCTAAATCCAAACCCCATGGGAAAAATGCATCGTAAACCAAGCATTTTACGGGAGTTCCATTACTTGCTTGTTTCTCAATGAGCTTGCCTAGTGTTCTCGACCCAACAACTTCTATTTGATCAAGGTAAGCCTCGATGCTTTCGGCTTTGGCAAAACCTCCATCGTCATATCCGTCTGAGATTGTTTCTAGTCCGACTGAGCCGGAGACGAGTTGTGTTGTCTTGGAGAGAAAGATGGTGGTAACAAGTGTGGCTTTTAGTCCTTTGGAGACCAAGCGATTCGCGAATTGGCCTAGTGGGTTTATGTGGCCTTGAGATGGATAAGGTAGTACCAAAACATGGGGTTTCTCTTGCTTCTCCATCTTTGCTTTGGCCTTTGAAGTTGCTCAAACTATGACAACTAGGATCATGTTCTTATAGAGAGGGACATCTTTAATGTACACTGTGCCTTACTGGACAAGTTTGTGGAGGTTTCAAGTCATCAAATACGTAAGCAAGACAGCGTTGTTTCAGCTGAGTCAGTGTGGTCTTCCCTCCTTAGTCATCTTGAATTAACTTCATTGTTACCTGTTTTGTTAGTTTATATTTAATTTCTGATTATTTTTTTGTTTTTAGATATTACGAGGAATGCTAAGCTCAGCTCTTTAGAGATTTGAGCCGCGCTACTCATGTCATAAACCTGTTGTGTACTGTGTAGTGTACATATGTATTATGGAGAAACATAACGAACTCAACCCCAGTTGTTCATCTCGAATATATAATATATTGCCGTCATCGCGTTGGTGTACAGTTTTTTCAGGAGAGAACATTGCGATAATTGAACGACACGTGGAAATGTCTGAAAATCACTATGATGATCAGTCCTATGAAAGGTGTATCCATATGTGTCCTAGAAAACAAGTTTCTTTTAAGTCATCATATACATAAGCAAGACAAGTTTCTTTTTAGTCATCATATACATAAGCAAGACAAGCTTTTGGCTTTCATACAAGGAAGCCTTGATAGATACGGATACATTTTTAAGACGTTTTTGTAAGGAAGACCAGAGGGTTAAGCGTAGAATCTTTTTGTACACCAATGTGTAGGTGGAACTGAAAATCTCCCGTAAAGATGTGTAGTAGGATTCTTAATGTACTCAGCTAATCGAGCAAACCCATTTTTGAAAGAAAACCGTACATGTTTTCAAATTTTCAAATAAACCTACCTATTAATCTGTGACTGTCAGACTCGATTTCTTTATGGATCTATTTCCATACTTGGATCGTCAGCTCCACGACTACCAAAATTAAGGTCACTGTTTAGAAATGTTGGAAATTAGCTATGAGAACATGGGGTTGATTAAACGCATAACTACCACCACCCACCCACCACCCACTATGAGAACATGGGGTTGATTCTTCGCCTTTTGAACTTGTATTAAAGACCCAAGAAGATGTAATAAACAATTGTAATGGGCAATGAGACATTCATTCCAAAGGTTACCCTGCAAGTGATTATACAGATCCTATGTAAACAAACATGCCATAACTTCTGATAACTTTTAGAGGAACACCATTGGAAATAATTTTCAGTCTAATACGGTTTATCTTTGGTGAATCCTTCAGTAATTCGGCAGATGAAAATAAGAGTGAGAACTTGCGTAGTACTCAATACGTCTGTATGTAAATTATACTCCCTTGCAAATACAAATGCCACTATTCCTTGAGGCAAGGCAGCCTGAAAAACAAACAAACAAACAAACAAGACTAATCCACTATCAAACCGATATATATATTTCTGTAGAAAAAATTATCAAACTATAGGAGTTAACACGGTGCCGACGTAAACTAGTTCTGCAAGCCAAGTAGAGCTAATTGTTAAGTTTAATATCAAAATGGCTTACTTGAACAATGGAGACCTTTAGTATTGTGCCTCTAAGTCCAACCCCAACAGAAGCAAGTGCTATCACAGTAGGCCCCGCGATAAACCTTACAAGCATCCCATATGCAGCTAATTTGTTACCACAGGCAATGATCCTTGGTTGCAAAGCCATGAATAAACCTGAAATTTTGTAATTCAGTCTTCAAAAAAATATCCTATCTTAAAATGAGAAGAAAAAATATATATTGAGAATATTAATCTCGTACCAAGACTAAACATTGCCATCCCGAGGCCGGCATTTGACAAAATTGTGACAGTTTTCCAAAATTTGTGGTTTCTTGAATTCCCACCATCATAGACACAATGTTAAGTATGTTAGGACTTGGGATACTAATTCCCTCTCTAGTTGCTACTATTATTATAGCAGTTTTGGCACTAGGGTTTATTAGTCAAGTTATGGGCGTACACTATATTATAGTGCCTTTGGTTATGGGTTTGATAATACCAGATGGACCACCCTTGGGAGCTGCGTTAGAACAGAAGCTCTAAACCTTTGTTTCTGTGATCCTTATGCCAATCTTTTTCACTGCTTGTGCCTTGAGGACAAACCTGTTTTCGATATATAAAAAGAATATGAGCACTGTATGGATCATCGAGGTCATTATAATTATTTCATTCTGGGGGAAGATCGTAGGGAGCATGTTACCACCTTTGTACTGCAAGATGCCCCCTCTGGATGCTCTCTCGTTTGCTCTTATGATGAACTCCAAAGGCATACTTGAACTGGCTATATGCAGTTTAGTCAGTTACCTCTTGGATGCTCAAGTAATACCACCATCCTTTTCTCTATTTACCCTTGTTTCTACTTTCCGTGATATTCAATATTTTGACATAGATCCCTATTACTGTTTAAAACTAGATTTACCTTCCTGATTCTTGAATATTGAACTTTGAATTTACATTCGTTCTGCCAATAGCCACGACGATCTATATTTCATTATTTTATTTTGAAGAAATATAAAATGTTCAGTCGAACGGTTGTGAAGTTGAAAACCTTGGGGCTATAAGTTCAACTTCGACTATAAGTTCAACTTCGATCACATATTGATTGTATCTCTCAGTGCAGTTCTTGGACGAACAAGCCTTTGCCATTCTACTTGTCACAGTGGTTATCATCATGGGGGTCATCTCACCCATTTTAAAATACCTTTACGACCCATCCAGGAGATATATGACATACAATAGAAGGACCATTCACGGGCGTAAAACTGTTCATGGAATACTCACTTGTGTTCACAGTGAAGATAATATTCCAACTCTTATTAAACTCCTTGAAGCTTCAAATCCTAGCAATGGGAGCCCTATTTATGTTTGTGCTCTCCATCTTATTCAGCTCGTGGGTCGGTCATGTTCTATACTTGTAGATCACCAACAGCACAACGCGCCTACTACTAAATATGCAGGATCTGGACGTATCATCAAACCCTTTAGATACTTTGGGCAAAGAAATAAAGGCAGTATTTATATAAACTCCTTCACGAGCCTCTGTCCTTTTGAAACGATACACGGTGATATCTGCAGTCTTGCTCTAGAGAAGAGAATTTCACTTGTTATTTTATCGTTTCACAAGCAATGGTTGGCTACTTGTACAGTAAAGTCATCCAAGGCCGTCAGGAACTTGAACTGCAATGTGCTTGATAAATCCCCATGCACTGTGGGTATTCTTATAGATCACAGCCACCTCATTAGTTCTAGAACTTTTTAACAGAACATCCAGTTGTACTCTGTAGCCGTTTTATTCATTGGTGAGATTGACGATTAAGAAGCATTGGCGTATGGGGAAAGAATGGCAGAGCAACCAGACACGAGACTCACAATGATTAGATTTACATATGAGAAAGACAGTTTGGATGATAACGAAATGTTGAACGAGTTTAAGATCAAGACATTTAATAATGAGCGGGTTTTTTTATCAGGAGGAAATGGTAACAGATGGGGTAGGAGTAGTAGCTCGAATTAGATCAGCAAAGAACTTTTACAACCTTGTGATGGTTGGGAGACGACATGACGATTCTCCCCTAACATTTGAACTTGAGGAATGGACTGAATTCCCAGAGCACCTTTGGAGATATGTTGGCTGCACCGGATAGATCAGTAGATGTTTTTAGTTTCTATTAGTAGATCTACAATATCACAATATTTGATTTTGTTCAGACATTATACTCACTAAGCAACATAGTCCATCCTTCCGTTTGGATATATGATGACTACTGCAGGAAAAATTAAACAAGTTCCATGCCCATGTTGAATGAATGCCGTAAAGGTGGAAACTGCGATATGCAATGGTCATAAAAGGGTGGGGAATGAACCATTGAGGTATGCTACGAGTGAAGTGAAGGTTTAATATGTACAGTTATCTTTGCTGCCCATTTGGTGTTGCTTCAGGAGGTTTAGTTTAACTCCGGGGTTTTGGATTCTTTAAAGTCCATGAAGTGGTTATACCCTGGATGGGATTTGCGACAGATAGTTCGTCACCAGTTACTCTTAGCTATCAACAGTGAAAAAGGAAGAAAGAACAAAGGCTACAAGATTGCATTTTGTATTTTTTTTAGTCAATTTTGCGCTAACAAAGAACTAGTTATGAGAGAATTTTTTTGAATGTAAAGATCCCTTACATGACTACGGATTTCTAATGAACTTTGTGTTACCTTCTATTTCATCTGTAACAACAGTCTTTAGAAATAATTGTCTTAGTGCCGCTTCCATTCTCTCCATTGTCATCAATGAAGGACATGTTTAATAGCTTGGCTAACTTGTACATCCTTGCTCAAATGCATTGAGCAATTTTCATAAAAAGTTGATGTTAAGCTCAAGCTGAGGCACACCTACAACTAGAAATAGAAGGCCTCAAATCCCGATGGGCGAGCAAAAGTTAAGTGAACTCTCATCGATCCACGAAAGTAAAATATTGTTTCATACTCAATGATTAATAACATTTCAATTCTCTGTAGAGATGCATGTGTATCTAGATGTGATACAAAATAAGATAAGTTACAGTAGATTTATAGGACAGATTGAAAAAAAATATTGGACGGGCGTAAATGAAATGTTTACCATTAAATGCATTTACCATGCCAATTTTCGATAAGCAAAAAGTAATTTTCGTGAGGTAGGTAAATTTTCATAACAAATCTAACAATTTTACAAAGTTTAGTTTTCTTATTAAATTAAAGATTAACTACACATAAATATTGAGACCTTTCTCATTCAAAATTTTCATTTAGCTGCCAACTGCTCTGGCTGCTGCCATCAGTTGGGGCTTGCTATGCATGATATACTTAGCGAGATCATACCATCGGAGGCGGAAGGAGCAATAAGATATGATATCATTAACAAATTTGAAGCTTTGCTTGGATCTGTGGATAGTCTGAAAGGTAATGTAATAGTTTCTTCACTTAGTTTATTTGTCATCGTATTATTAAGTATTATTGCATAAAAAGATTGCCGCTGCTCTGTATTTAATGCAAGAACCTTCCGCTTGCAAAGTGTTTGTTGTTTTGCGCAATTATCAAATATGCTTTTAAATGAGTTGCAGTTTATTATAGTAAACCATACAAAGGTTGGGGGAACAGACTGCTCTATTGTAGCCAATAATCATAGGAAATCCCAAACAAGTATAGAAACAAAATAGGTAAAAAGAGGTTCACTATGAAAATATGAGAACTCTCTCCACATTTTAAACCCCTTCACTCTACTGAATGTTGTGTGTTTTCTAATCTTGAGGAAAAGACTAGACCCTTTCGAGCCTCTCTTCTACGAGAAGAAAGGGTTACCACTGTGATTTACTTACTATTTCTGGAAGAAAGAAAGAAAAACTAAAGTAATAATTGCATTTGTAGGAGCACGCTCCCGCTACCCACGAGCTCACGAGTCGTATACGTGCTCCATACCTCTAGACTGGCACTTCATACTCATAGAGGGTAGTTTGTTACACGACCCATGACCCACGACCCACGTTAAAGGATAAAAACCTGACAAAATACCTACTTTTGACTAGTCCACGTGAAGGGATAAGACCTTAAACCCTACAAGGGTAAAATGTTTATATCCCTGGTCACGTAAGACCGACTCTAGGTTTTAGCCCTGAGCCTTTAAATAATAGGAGCTAAGGGCAACCCAAGAGACGATCCTTTTTTCAACCTCCTGTTCTCTATGGCCTCTACTAGAAACTTTAGTCGTTCCAGAGAGAGTTGAAATAACTAGTCGCCTTGAGACTAACCAATTCCGATCGTTTTAGGTCTAAATCGATAGGTCTTAATTCCTTTGAATAAATGGTCAATGTTTAACCTTAATCAAGTTGGTCAATTATCTAATGTCAAGCAAACAATAAAAATTAAAGACAAGGCAAAGATTTTTAACCCTGTAGGAAACCTTTCTCAGGAGAAAAACCCACAGGTCGCCGTCGAATCACTCGACAGCTAAAACAATCCACTATTGAAAAAGAATTACAAGTATTCAATTACTTACAAACTCGATAAACACATCCCGTGGTTACCTCTCTTCTAATTGAACTCTTCGCAATCAATTCCACGTTCTCGCAACGCCTCTTCGTTCTCGCAACACCTCGCCTTGAATAGCGCACCAAAGTTTTAAAGCTTGAATCGCTCAAACTTTACAAATCATGATTTTGTTTTTTAATCAATGATTGATTCAAGTTTGAGTTGCTAATTCTCTCACGAATCTCTCAAAGAAAAACTCTCCTCTCTCTAAATATCAAGCTCTGAAAAATTAGGTTTTGGAAGAGATAAGGTCTGAAAAAGTAAGTATGTCTTAAATAGGAAAACAGAAAACACGGGCTCTGTTCTAACAACAGTTATTCTATTCGAACAGAGAAGTAACTGTTGAAAGTTATTCGAACAACAATCAATCTATTCGAATATGAATGCATATGTTAAAAGTTATTCGAACAACAATCAATCTATTCGAATAAAAATGCATATGTTAAAAGTTATTCTAACACAAGTAATTCTATTCAAATACAATTCTATTTGTTGCAACATATTCGAACAACATTAAAGTTTATTCGAATAGAACTTTTGTTTTCTTTAATGAGACATTTTTATTACTTTTTCATACTCTGCAAAAGACATAGGGTTTGATATTATAGAACAAGGAGTTAGAAACCCACTTATCTATTCAGTGTCAGTCCAGCTGTAGTCGCTCCATGTGCAATCTCTGACGTCGAGTAACCACGAGATTGTGCTGACATCTAAACTAGACACGGAATGAAACAAACTCTAAATATGGATGTTTCAGGAGTAGTGCCCTACTCTACTCTGGTGAGAAGTGACTAGCCTCAAACGACAATAACACGTATTGTGGTCCTCTATCTAGGATTAGGAAACTACAACATTAAACAAAAAGATTAGTAGTAGAGGTATTATGTATTATTCTTTTCAATGGTGGGAACTGCACCTTTTGATGAAATATCACTGATATTCCACAAAATTTATGAATTTATGCTCAATTTTTCTTATTTTTATTCATTTTGTAATATTATGTTTCTTTAAGTTTAATAAGATCTACCACCCCCTTTGCCATTTTTTTCTTGTGTGCTTGAATAAGGGGAGTTTTCACCGTCCCTAGTGACTGGTCTGCTTCTAAAGGCCGGTCCCACATCCTTATTAACTTAAAATTTGGCTTAACTTAATTTAATTAATTGCTATTTTGCTACTCTGGGCCTTGTTGTGGGATAAAATATAATAATTTATTGTGAGTTTTATAAAGCATACCTTGACTTTATGATTTTGAATCATGAAAACTTCCTTAAAATGGTTAAAGCATTACAAAATATGATGAATTTGCTTAATTAAATCACTAGTCTATAAAAAATTCCCTTGGGCATGGATTAAGTAAGATATTTACACGTCTCCAGGGTATATCAAAAATCTACGCTGTGTCTCATGGATTAAGTAAGATTTTTGACAGAAATATCAAAAATCTACGTGTAAACATATTCCCTTGGACAGAAATATCAAAAATCTACGCTGTGTATCTAGAGTACGATGAATGACTGCAAAACACATGTTTGACATTTTCATGTCTCCTTATGCATTAGATTATTTTCCAAGGATTAACACCAACCGTGTTAGGCATTTTCTGATTTTCATTTTCTTTAATCACAATGTTTGAAGCAGGTGCCAAGGTCAATCTATTTGGTTCCTTTCTATCAAACCTCAACTCGAAAAAGGGAGATTTAGATATTTCTGTCGACCTACCCATTGGTTTACTTGCTCCATGTAGTGAGAGAAAACATCAAAAAGAATTACTTATGGAGATATGGAAATCCTTTGTTAAGGAAGGTAATATGTTTTAACAACAATCTTTGTATTATAGGTTGTAACAAAACTATGTTTTCTTTGGGGAAGTAACTTAGTTTACCATACTTATTTATTTTATTTTACCATCATGCTGGTAGCCTAAGTGTGGTTCAAAATGCCAACGGATAGATTGATGCATCAAAAAAGTTGGCGAATCGATACCGCGATTTACTATTTGAGCGGCTGGGAAATATTTAGTAAAATATAGAATGGTCAAACTATCTAAGATTTATCACTTAAGGTAAGGATATTATTTGATAAATCTGTCCGATAGATGAAATATGGACTTCATTGTTTCTTTAAATTATTATTGTACGAGTAGATCATGGTATGTTTGTCATATATCAGCTGATATTTGAGTTATTTTGAGGCAAAATTACTTAATCGACACAATTCATCAACTTGTATCGACCAACATTTTGACATATTGAAACAGGACTGACAGGTACAGCAGTCTGATTCCTTTTTGATCCTTAAGTTCATACTTTGTGTCAAATTCTAGGAAAATATATTTTTCTTTCAATGAGGACAGAGACAATAGCATACTTTGCCTTTTATAATTGTCAATTTATAGGATAATATATATGCTTCCAATGGGAAAAGAAACAATAGAATACTCTGCCTCTAAGAGTAAGTATCTCCATTTGGGCTGAAAAAGAGTTGTAACACTATGTATATAAGTATATCTATGATGTGGCAATGGAAGTGCTAAATGGGTTGTGAGAAAATATAGACATGGTTTGAGCCAGAGTTTGCAGTTTGAAACTTTGGAATGCCTCAAGAGTGGTGAAAGCTCTATCTCAATGTGGTTTAGAAAAGGAGTTCTTAGGCTTTTGGCAAATAAGTTCGATGTAAATAATCAATAAGGACATGTCTTTTAAGTTTTTCTCCAAAAATGTAGTGTGCAATGCTTGTTTGTCTGATAATATGATCCTTATGTGCTTCTTAAAGTAGGGAGCACGATATAAAAGGTAAATATAATACAGATTTAAAAGGTTCCTAATAAGATATATTGATTTGGAAACCAACCACGTTATGTTATATTTTAGCAATTACTTTAATTTAGTGGCTGCATCTTACACTTGGTAAAGTGGCGTAATCACTTTTTGCACCATTGAAGTTCTGAAACTATTTGTCTTTTTTCTTCTTCTGAATGTGTTATATTTTAATACTAGAGCCATAGACTATTTGTTCTGGTTCTCAAATCAACGGTTCTGATCTCTAAATTGATTATTGGTTTCAGAGGGCGTTCATGATTTGCAATTTATTCCAGAAGCGAGAGTTCCCGTCCTTACGTGCAACTTCCGGAACATTTCTTGTGATGTCTCAGTCAATAATATTTTCGGCCAAATCAAGTCCAAGCACCTTTTGTGGATTAGTGAAATAGATGAGCGGTTCCACGATTTGGTTATATTGGTAAGGCTGCATTTATTAAGCTTCTGAGATTTCTTATTCGAGCAAATGTCATATATTTGATCCATTACCTTTTTATCTTGCAGGTCAAGGAATGGGCAAAAAGATACAACATTAATAACCCTAAGGATGGAACTTTGAATTCGTACTCTCTCTGTTTGCTGGTTATCTTCCATCTTCAGGTAATCTTTATTCTTTAAAGTGTAAACCATAGGTCATTCAATCTTACTTCCAGGAAATTTATCCGGGGAGATTTAACGATTTAAGTAAGCCTTTTCAACACTTGGATTTAATTTATAGATTCTGCTTCCTTAAGATAATTACACTAACTCATTCCAACTCTTTAAGGAACTTACTCATTTGGAAGAAAAATTCACGTATCCCATGCTTTAAAAGTGTTATCGGGGTATGAAATCCATGTTGGTATCTCGATGAAGAAATATTATGTCAAGACGCGACGAGATATTAATATTATTTAGTCTCTAGCTGACAGTTTTCCTTTTCTTTTTTTGCAACTCTCTGATTAGCAAGTTCTGAGAGATTAACATGTAACTTGTTTGAGTGATTTTCTCCATTGACACAGGTGTGAGATCCATTAATGAGAAACTGTAAAAATAATTGTAAAGAACCTGTAATAATGCTTTCCTCACAACGGCACGGCAAATATAAGGGCTATGAAGTAACTGGAACGACCACGCAATTCTTATCGAACACTGGCGACAATAACTTAGTTCTTAGTAACTTCGATCTGTGAATAGTAACTTCGAGCTTTAGATTGCTACAGTACTTCGAGCTACAACAGCTACAGTACTCCGAATAGTAACAATGAACTCAAACTTCGTAATAGTTTCGAGCTTAATAGTTTCGAGCTTCGTAACAGCAACACCGAGTTCTGAACAATAGTAATAGTAACAACGATTGATCTGAAAGAGTAACAAGATGGTTAGCGCTCGAGACGTGGGTCGCACTCTCTTTAAAGAGTATCTCAAGTACTCTCCCAGGATACAACGAGCATCTACAGTAGCTTCGACGGAAGTCTATGTAAAAACTGAATGAGTTGCACCTCAAGTATAAACCGTTTTTAGAGAGAGGAAGAGATAAGACTATGAACAATGATTTTTGTGTCTTTTGTTGTGTGCTTTGGTTGTGGGAGGATGAAGGTATTTATAGGTTAAAACACAACGGTCATAAGCACGTCTCACTTCAATAATAATCTTTGAATGCATGCGTTACGTGCCCTGAAGATTAGGTCTTCCACTAAAACAGTCGTTTAAATGAAAGAGATGAAAGACCCACTATAAAGGATGAAAAACTAAGTTTGAATAAAAGTCCCAAGCCCATACCCAAACTTAAGCCCATGGTCCACATGAGTTTTTGAAATAACCCAACAATCCCCCACTTTTAAAAACTCTCCGAATGAGAAAAAAAACGAGATAACAGTTTTGATATATAGAGATATACATAAGTAAATGTGTCTTTAGACTTGAACCTTTATGTAGTGGACAATCTTCAACGTATAAGAATAATAAGTGATCAGAGTCTTGAACTCATTATTCGCTTTTATTCAGTGAGAAAAACCACATACAACCCTACCAGGTGCAATTCCTAAATGTCAACACATTTCGGCCATGTGGTTAATCTCAGTATAGGTGAAGGCTTTAGAGAAGTTAGCCTAATTCTCATAGGAAGCGGCCGCACTTCCACAATCACCTTGGTGATTCTATGAAGAGTGTTCTTGTATCTAGACACCCCACTCAAAGAAATGAGATATAAAACTCAGCCTAACATTCGCTTCAAGATATCATGCAAATTTACATTTATGTACTACGAGATGAACTCTGGAGTGACAAGCTCCTTATTTGCATGATTCTATATCACAGTGATTTGTTTTCCCCATTGAACCTATTTCTTGGGATTTCTAGTCATTTAGGTTGGGTTCCCACCACTTGTGATTCTATAACAGGTTTTAGCCCCATCCCTAAGGATGTGCTCCACACTTTGTCACGAGACAGTCATTTTGTCAAAGGATCTGCTAAGTTGTTTTCCGATCTTACAAAATCCACTGTAATAGTACTAGATGTGAGGTAACCTCTTATCGTACTGTGTTTGCGACGTATCGCTAACTTCTTACCATTATAGTAATTGTTTTGTACTCTGGCTATCGCAGCAGTACTATCTGAGTGGATCAGTATCGGCGGTATAGGCCTACTCCATAAAGAAATATAAGACAAGAGGTCTTTCAACCAACTTGCCTCCTCACTAGCTGCAGCTAGTGCTACTAACTCAGACTCCATAGTTGACTGAGCTAGAATCATTTGTTTCTTGGATCTCCAAGAAATTCCCCTCCAGCTATACTAAACACGTATCCGTTGGTGGCTTTGGAATCATCCAAAAATGAGTTCATATCTGCATCGCTAAATCCATCAAGGACCGCGGAAAACTTCTGATAGTGTAAACCCAAGTTCATGGTCCTTTTCAGGTACCGCATAACTCTATCAATAACACCCCAGTGCGCCAAACTTGGTTTACTCGTAAATCTACACAGCATAAGCTATATCGGATCTAGTACAGTCCGTAGCGTAGCGAAGGCTTCCAATAATACTTGCGTATTCTTTCTGTCTAACTGCCTCCCCCAAGTTCTTTAAAAGTTTAACTTGTGGATCACAAGGAGTACAAGCAGGTCTATGGTCAAAATATTTGTACTTCTTCAAGATCTTCTCAATTTAATGAGATTTATAAAGAGTAATACCAGTGTTTGTACGTGTGATCTTCATGCCTAAAATAACACTAGCCTCGCCTAGGTCCTTCATATCAAAGTTATTGTTAAGCATATTTTTGGTCTCTAAAATGATATCAATTATAGAACCAAAGATAAGTAGATCATCAACGTATAGACATATCATAATACAACTTTCACCAGATACTTTATAATATAGATATTTATCAACAACGTTAATCTTAAAACCATTTAAAAAAAGTAATTGGTCGATTCTATCGTGCCACTGTTTTGGAGCTTGCTTTAGACCGCATAAGGTCTTGTTCAGCTTGCAGACTTTGTGTTCCTCACCAGGTACCACAAAGCCTTCAGGCTGATCCATATATAATTCCTCTTCAAGCTCTCTATTTAAAAATGCAGTTTTTACATCCATTTGGTGAATAAATAAATCGTGCATGGCAGCAACGGCCAATAATATTCTAATGGTAGTCACACGAGTAACTGGGGAATATGTGTTGAAGAAATCAATGTTTTTTTTTTGCACATATCCCTTTGCTACAAGTCTTGCTTATATTTATCTATAGTACCATTTGGTTTAAGTTTTCTCTTTAATATCCATTTACACCCAATAGAGCGACTACCATGATGTAAGTTAAGTAAGTCCCAAGTTTCATTTGTAGTAAGAGAATCAATTTCATCATCAATTGCCTCTTGCCACAAATCAGCATCACCTGAGGTTAACGCTTCTCTAATAGTATTGGGGTCCGATTCTAAGGTATGTACAACAAAATCGTTACCAAAATCTTTAGCAATCTTTAAACGTTTACCTCTATGAAGTTCTGGGTCTGTATCATGAAAATTAACAGCTCTAGGAACGTTTACTTGAGGTACATTAGAGGTCGAAGAGGTAGAAGGCTGAGAACCCCCACTACTGCCCCTACTACCCCTCAGTAAGTAGGGAAACTTGTCATCATAGAAATCAACATCTAGTGATTCAATTATTATATTATCCTTAATATCAAGAAACCTATAGGTTTTATTGTTAATAGCATAACCAATGATAACGCATTCTAAAGCTCTACTAGCTAGTTTTATCCGTTTAGGATCAGGTTTACGAACATAGGCTAAACAACCCCAAACCTTAAAATAGCTAACATTAGGTTTTCTTTTTCTCAAAATTTCATAGGGTAATAATTCATATATAATATGAGGAATACGGTTTAAAACATGGCAAACAGATAATAAGGCTTCACCCCATAAAGATTTGGGTGATCCAGAACTAAGTAAAATAGCAACTATTAACTCAGTATACGTTCTATTTTTGCGTTCAGCTTTACCGTTAGATTCTGGAGAATAGGGAGCAGTAGTTTCATGTATAATCCCTAAGGATTCATACAAGTTTTGAAATTCATGTGAATCAAACTTTGTGCCTCTACCACTACAAAATCTTTTAATGTATCTATCAAACTGATTTTTCACTTCGTTTACATATGTCATAACATATCTATAGCATCACTTTTGTGACGCATCAGATAAACTTGAGTATAGTTTGAATAATCATCTATAAAAGTTATAAAATATCTTTTACCATTTCGAGTTAATGTACCGTCCATTTCGCATATGTCAGAGTGTACTAAATCCAAAAGTTGTAATTCCCTTACAACACTTTTATGTGAGGTTTTAGTAATCTTACCTTGACTACAAGATTGACATTTATTAAAATAATTTAAATCTACTTTTGGGACCATACCAAGTTTACTCATATTGTGTACTAACTTTTTATTAACATGACATAGTCTAGAGTGCCAAATATTAAAAGAAGACAATAACTAAGCAGAAGCAGATTTATTCATTTCAATACTCATTTTGAACATTCCATTACAAGCAAAACCCTTTCCCACAAAAATCCCACCCTTAGTCAAAATGTACTGATCTGAGCCAATGGTCTGCTGAAATCCTGCCTTGTTGAGAAGATAGCCAGAAACAAGATTCTTCCTCATTTCAGGAGTGTGCATCACATCCTTTAGAGTCACTATCCTTCCAGAGGTAAATACTAGTTCAACATCTCCAGTGCCTAGCACTTTGGTGCAATGGGAATCCCCAAGTAGCACCTTCTGGTCTTCAGTTTCTTTCTAGGTCTTGAACCAATTGTGTTCATAGCATACATGCCTAGAAGCGCCCGAATCAACCCACTACCCGTCGGTTCCACCGACCATGTTGATCTCCGTGATCATAGCCACTAAGGGATCTTCGATAACGTTCGCCTGAGCAACAAGTTTACGGTTCCGACAGTTTCTAGATATGTGTCCAGGCTTGTTACAGTTGAAGCACACAATAGAAACTGTTCCGTTATATGGTGGGGCTTGTTGGTTCGTTCCCTTGTTAGGATTCTGGTGTCCATTTTTCTGACGATTATTCGGATTACCACCGTTAGGACAGTTGTTCCGATTACCGCCATTCTTAGCCTTGAAAGGTTTCCCTTTAGGTTTCAGATGGACCTTCCCTTTGGCTTGAACCAAAAGAATTTCCTCTTTCAGGTCATGTTTTTTATATTCTTCTTCAACCCTAAGACGAGTAATTAAGTTCTCCATAGTAAGTTCCTTTGACTTGTGTCGCAGGATATTTTTATAGTCTTTCCAATTAGGCAGTAATTTGTCAATCATCACGGTAACCTGAAATTGTTCATGAAGAGGTATCCCTTCGGACACGATCTCATGTGCAATTCGTTGCAACTCATGTGATTGGGAAATTACTGGCTTATCGTCGACCATAGTGAACTTGAGATATTGGCTTACGACAAACTTTTTAGAGCCTGCCTCTTCCGTATAATACTCCCTCAGTAATGCTTCCCAAACGACTTTCGCAGTTTCGGACTGTAGATAGTAATCGTACAGTTCGTCTGCTAGACCGTTCAGAATAAAATTACGGCATTTGAAGTCAGCCTCAGTCCAGTTCGAAATTGATTCTAAGGTTTTGTCATATTCGTTTGCAATCAGGTCAGGGTCTATCGCACGTACAGGAACAGGAGGTTCAATTGGGCATTCTTGTTCTAGAACATATGCAATTCCTTAAGTGTGAGATAGAAAAATATTTTGTTCTTCCATCTCTTGAAGTTGAGACCATCAAACTTAGAGAGTTTGTTGGAATCAAACTTCAGCACTTCCGAGGTAAGAGACATATTACAGGAGAAATATACTCTTTAAAATTGTAAAAATAATTGTAAAGAACCTGTAATAATGCTTTCCTCACAACGGCACGGCAGATATAAGGGCTATGAAGTAATTGGAACGACCACGCAATTCTTATCGAACACTGGCAAAAATAACTTAGTTCTTAGTAACTTCGATCTGTGAATAGTAACTTTGAGCTGCAAATTGCTACAGTAACTTCGAGCTTTAGACTGCTACAGTACTTCGAGCTACAACAGCTACAGTACTCCGAATAGTAGCAATAAACTCAAACTTCGTAGTAGTTTCGAGCTTCGTATCAGCGACAACGAACTCGAGCTTAATAGTTTCGAGCTTCGTAACAGCAACACCGAGTTCTGAACAATAGTAATAGTAACAACGATTGATCTGAAAGAGTAGCAAGATGGTTAGCGCTCGAGGCGTGGGTCGCACTCTCTTTAAAGAGTATCTCAAGTACTCTCCCAAGATACAACGAGCATCTACAGTAGCTTCGACGGAAGTCTACGTAAAAACTGAATGAGTTGCACCTCAAGTATAAACCGTTTTTAGAGAGAAAAAAAGATAAGACGATGAACAGTGATTTGTGTGTCTTTTGTTGTGTGCTTTGGTTGTGGGAGGAAGAAGGTATTTATAGGTTAAAACACAACGGTCATAAGCACGTCTCACTTCAATAACGATCTTTGAATGCATGCGTTACGTGCCCTGAAGATTAGGACTTCCACTAAAACAGCCGTTTAAATGAAAGAGATGAAAAACCCACTATAAAGGATGAAAGACTAAGTTTGAATAAAAGGCCCAAGCCTATACCCAAACTTAAGCCTATGGTCCAAGTGAGTTTTTGAAATAACCCAACAGAAACGAATGAAAAATAAATGCAGCGCAAATATAAGAAAGTACAAATCTGACACATCCAGAGTGCTAAATAAAGAACCATTGGGGCGTCTACTATTGACATTCCTTTACAAGGTACACCTTACTGAGAGCTCTTGGGTAATGTTGTTACAGTTACTAAAGTGTGGAAATACGTCCACGCCGAACAGATTCTCAGTTTTGTACGGTGTTGTCCATAAAGCTATCTCGTGACCAAAATGTTTACATAAGAAAAAACTCGTGATCAACTTTATTCTGGAACCTAAAATATCGTCCTGCATGATATGAAGACTCATGACGTGTGCAACTGATTGGTTTCCCCACTACTATAAGAGTTTTGTGATGTCTTCAGCATGAGATGAGAAGTCTTGCTGATTTCGTTTTTAACATGTCTTTTCACAGTTTGGTTAGATCAAAGATATGGCTGTGATGACTCACACAATCATACGGGAAAACTGGAAAGCAGGAGCAGTGGTAGATATTCAAAATACGAGAACAACGCCTACCCGTTAGTCGTAAGTTTCTATTTTACTCAGTAAATTTCTATACATGCACCGAAATGTAAGCGCCTTTTAACTATTTCCTTCCCATTTTGCGAGCATTTATTGTAGAATGTTATATGTTGGTTAGATTGACGATCCACTTCAAGAGTGGGATAATGCTGCAAGAGCTGTTGAAGAGAGTCAGCTGATAGTGCTATCAACAGCTTTTATGCTCACCCATCTGTTGCTTCAATATACTGCGCCAAGTAGAAGTAGTATGTGTGACGCCCAGGCTTTGTAAATAGTTTCCTTAGGTTGTAAGAAAGCTATGTACAAATTTTCATTTATTTTTGTAAAGGTTAGCTTAGGAAAAAGGGGGAGTACGCTTCGTCTCCACTTTTGATGTTTCCTTTTAAAACTTAGTTGTTTTCCATTTTGTTATATATGTAGAAGACTAGTATCCAATACACCCAAGAAAGAATTTAAGCTTGTAATAGTGTTTTGTAATAGTTGTTGATATATGAATGAAATGATGCCTTCAAAGACCATTTGTACAGTGTTTGTGTTGCGTTGAGATTATGTGATGTTTTGCGATGTTGTGTTGCTAAATGATTGATAGAGAAGAGTAATTAGGCTTATTTGGGACAGGTGTCTCGAGTGCCGCACGTGCCAAGCTTAAGTTTAAGTTGGTCTGTGTCAGTTGGTATCAGAGCGATCTAGTTGAAAGTGATCCAGTTACAATGGCAGAGGGTCCGAATGCTACTGACCCCGCCCAGGTCCTTGCCCCGCATGTAGGAGGACCACCCGTTAATCCCAGGCCCTTGAATACCCGAACGCGGTTGGGCCAATTAGAGGAAAAGATGCAAGCTCTAAGTGAGATTATCGATCAGGTGACGACTTTGGAGGAACGATTGGACAGTTTCTCAGATGATCAGGCCCATATGGGCGAACGTCTCGTTTCGTTAGAAGGAGTGGTTGAAGGGAATATGGCTACTCTTCTGGATTAGATGGTTGAACTTTCCTCGAAGGTAAATCTCTTAGTAAAGGTTGTTGGAAATGGAGAACCAGCACCTTTGGGCGGCGGTATGGACCAACCTAGGATCAAGGTCCCCGAACCCAAGGCGTACGAGGGAGCGAGAGACGCAAAGGAGGTAGAGAACTTCCTTTTTGATATGGAGACGTACTTCAATGTGGTCAGGCCTGATAGCGAAGGTACAAAGGTGTCGATGGCTACCATGTACCTCGTCGGTGATGCTAAACTATGGTGGCGCACCAAGTATGCTGAGATCCAGAGCGGTCACTGTACCATTAGAACGTGGGATGACTTGAAGAAAGAGTTGAAGAATCAGTTCTTGCCCGAGAATGTTGAGTTCATTGCTCGGAGGAGTTTAAGATTACTTAAGCAGACCGGCAACATCCGTGAGTATGTGAAGCGGTTCACAGCCTTGATGTTAGATTTCCGCGACATGTCTGAAAAGGATAAGTTGTTTTGTTTCTTGGAAGGCCTGAAACCCTGGATTCAGAATGAACTACAAAGGCAACGGGTTCAAGATTTGGCCTCCGCAATGGCCTCTGCCGAGCGCATCAACGACTACACCCCTATGCAGGGTGAGCGTAGACCGGCTCAGTCTCAGTCTAGTTCCCTGTCGCAACAAAGAACGGGATCCTCCAATAACTACAATAAGGGCAAGAATGGTGGGTACCAAGCTAGAAGTGGGGGAGACCAAGGTCATGGCCTGGGCAGAAGTGGGGGAGCAAGTACATGTGGTGCCTCGAGTTCCAATTCTGGGAGGGAGTACCATATGCCACGTAATAATAGTGGTGCTTCCTCCTCGTCCAGGTTTCAAGGACGTTCTGGGAACTTGAAGTATTTTCTTTGTGGAGGGAACCACAAAGCCTATCAGTGTCCTCAGAAGACGGCCCTGAATGCTCTAATGGCGTCCTAAAGAGATCAAGCCAATGACGCCACTCAGGAAAATGATGGTGGTGAAACTCATAAGGGTTCTCTTTATTTGTGTAATGCCATGACCACACAAGTACCAGAGGTTAAGCCTAAGAAGGGACTCATGTACGTGGACCTCACTATTAATGGGCAGAACACTTTGGCGATGGTTGATACAGGTGTTACCCATAACTTTATCGCTATTCAGGAAGCGAGCCGGTTGGGACTGCGTTTGGTGAAAGATTCTAGCTGGATGAAAGCTGTCAACTCCGCCGCGATGCCGATACAGGGTATTTCCAAGTTGGTTCCGGTTAAGATTGGACAGTGGAGCGGAAAGGTTAACCTTTCTAGCCGTGACATTGGATGATTTCAAGATTATCTTGGGAATGGACTTTCTCCGCTACCACAAGGCTGTGCCGATGCCGTTTGTCAACTCCTTAGGGATTTTTGGTAACAATACCTTAATCATACAGATGTCCATTCAGAAAGATGAGGGCAGACTATTATCAGCTCTTCAGTTGGAGAAGGGACTGAGGCGAGGGGAGTTGACTTACCTTGCAACCTTACGGTTAAAGCCGGATGATCAAAATCATGATACCCTGCCGACGGAAGTCTCCCGGGTATATACGGAATTCAAGGATGTGATGCCGAAAGAATTACCAAAGGTGTTACCTCCACGAAGGCCTATCGATCATCAGATTGAGTTAGTTCCAGGAACCAAGCCTCCTGCGAAAGGGCCATATAGAATGAGTCCGCCTGAACTAGCAGAGCTTCCGAAATAGCTTGATGGGCTATTGGAATCGGCCTTTATTCGCCCCTCAAAGGCGTCATATGGTTCCCCGGTATTATTTCAGAAGAAACAAGATGGAAGCCTACGATTATGTATCGACTATCGAGCCCTGAATAAGGTAACGGTGAAGAACAAGTATCCGATATCGCTCATTGCTGACTTGTTCGACCAGCTTACATCTGTGAAGTACTTCTCTAAACTTGATTTGAGATCAGGTTACTATCAGGTCAGGATTGTTGCCGGAGACGAACCGAAGACGACTTGTTCCACTCGGTATGGGGCATATGAATTTCTTGTTATGCCATTCGGCCTGACCAACGCTCCTACAACTTTCTGTACTCTTATGAATGAGCTCTTCTAAAAATATATCGACAAGTTTGTGGTGGTGTATCTGGATGATATTGTTATATACAGCCGCACTATGGAAGAACATCTTGAACATCATCGCCTGGTATTCCAAGTCTTGCGACAAAACCAGCTATATGTCAAGTTGGAGAAATGCTCATTCGCGCAGGAACAAGTTATGTTTTTTGGACATGTTATTGGTGGAGGACAGATCTGTATGGATATGGAAAAGGTCCTCGCCATTGAGGACTGGAGAGCTCCTACGGAGGTTATAGAGGTGTGTTCCTTTCTTGGCCTCGTGAACTACTACCGCAAGTTCATCGAAGGGTATTCAAAACGCGCGATACCCTTTGCAGATCTTCTCAAGAAGGACCTATCTTGGTCTTGGTCTGAGAAATGTCAAGCAGCCTTTGACGACCTGAAGCATGCGGTGATTACCAATCCAGTCCTAGCCTTGCCAGATATTTCTAAGCCATTTGAGGTTCATACCGATGCATCTGATTTTGCTATCGGTGGGGTATTGTTACAGGAGGGACATCCGGTGGCATACGAGAGCAGGAAGCTGAATAACACAGAGATGAGGTATTCAGCCCAGCAGAAGGAACTCTTAGCTATTGTGCATTGTCTGCGAGTATGGCGACACTATCTATTGGGAATGAAGGTTCTGGTGAAGACCGATAACAGTGCGGCAAGCCATTTCCTTACACATAAGAAGTTGACCTCAAAGCAGGCTCGTTGGTAAGAGTTTCTAGCCGAGTTTGATTTGGATCTCGAGCACAAGCCAGGGAGGATAAACAATGTACCAGATGCATTAAGCCGTAAGGCTGAACTTGCGGCCATCTCTACAGCTACCGAGCAGTCTCACTCTTATGTTACCAGCACTCTTCAAGATAGATCCGCGAAGGGTTAACGGTAGATCCTCAGACCCAGGCCATCATTAATTTGGTGAAACAGGAGAAGATAAAGCGGTTCTGGGTAGAAGATGGTCTTTTATACACGAAGGGACAGCGGATTTATGTTCCTCGGTTCGTAGGACTACGAAGGGAGCTGATAAAGGAGTGTCATGATACTCTTTGGGTAGGCCATCCGGGTTGGCGGAGAACATTATTCTTGCTGTACAGAGGTTTCTATTGGCCAAATGATCAAAACGAAGTGATGGATTATACGCGGACTTGTCACATTTACCAGCAAGACATAGTTGATCGGGATTTTCCACTTGGACTGCTGGAACCACTTCCTGTACCGACACGACCTTGGGAAAGCGTTTCTCTGGATTTTATCTCTGGGTTACCCAAGACTAAAGGATATGGTTCCATTCTCGTGATCATCGACCGATTCTCTAAGTATGCAACATTCATTCCAACTCCAATTGTTTGCACGGCAGAGAAAACAGTGCGTCTCTTTGTGAAGCACATCGTTAAGTATTGGGGCGTGCCAAAGGACATTGTCAGCGATAGAGATCCGAGATTCACTGGGAAGTTTTAGAGGGAAGTATTTAGATTACTGGGATCCACTCTCAACTTCTTAACCATTAACCATACTCAATCAGATGGTCAGACAGAATGCTTTAATGCAATGTTGGAAGAGTACCTCCGACACTTTGTCAGGGTGAACAAGAAGGACTGAGCTGAACTTCTGGATGTTGCCCAGTTTTGCTTTAATGTGCAGAAGAGTTCCTCCACCAACAAGAGTTCTTCTGAGATGCTGCTGGGACAGCAGCCCCTCACGCCGCACACAGTGGCCTCCGATTACAAAGGAAGTGTTTTAAGAGCCTACCAGTTTGCAAAGGGATGGCAGAGAAATACCGATATTGCTCGGGCCTATCTGGAGAAAGCGTCAACCATAATGAAGAAGTGGGCCGATCCGAAGTGACGACCAGATCCTTTTCAAGTTGTGGACCTTGTTCTGATCAAGAGATCCCATCTCAAGCACCGAGGTGGCAGAATACACCAAGGGCTAGTATCCAAGTACATCGGTCCGATGCCGATCATTGGGAAAGTTGGAAAGGTTTCCTACAAGCTTCAGTTACCATCCCACCTTCGCTTCATTCATCCAGTGTTCCATGCCAGTGCTCTGAAGCCTTACCACCAAGACAAGGAAGATCCAAGCAGAAGTACCGTCAGGCCTCATGTTCCGCTCAAGCCAGTCAACTCAAGCCAAGTTCCAGAGAGTGTTCTTGATCACAGAGTGACCCATGTTGACCCGGACACCAAAGAGGAAGTCTACGAGTACCTTATGAAGTGGAAGAATCTGTCAGATACAGAAGCCAGCTGGGAGCACCAAGATTCTCATCCCCTTCTGGTCCGACTAAGGAAGATTGAGGCCAAGCGAAATAGGAAAGAGAACAGGCAGATGTGGAAGCAGAAGAAAAAGTCGACGAGGGCGTCTCCAAGATAAGTGGGAGAGAGTGTGACGCCCAGGCTTTGTAAATAGTATCCTTAGGTTGTAAGAAAGCTATGTACAAATTTTCATTTATTTTTGTAAAGGTTAGCTTAGGAAAAAGAGGGAGTACGCTTCGTCTCCACTTTTGATGTTTCTTTTTAGAACTTAGTTGTTTTCCATTTTGCTATATATGTAGAGGACTAGTATCAAATACACCTAAAAAAGAATTTAAGCTTGTAATAGTGTTTTGTAATAGTTGTTGATATATGAATAAAATGATGCATTCAAAGACCCTTTGTACAGTGTTTGTGTTGCGTTGAGATTATGTGATGTTTTGTGATGTTGTGTTGCGTTACGATTGATGGAGAAGAGTAATTAGGCTTACTTGAGACAGGTGTCTTGAGTGCCGCACATGCAAAGCTTGAGTTTAAGTTGGTCCGTGTCAGTATGTGTGTTGCCATACTTCTTGAGAAGGGAAACGTTTGTTGCCCACAACACGGTACTGTCTATTACTAAAAGCATTTCGAATATGTGGATGATCCTTGTAAACAAGGAGTAGTAGACTTGACTTAATTGGTAAAGAGATTACTTGTATCACATGGTTATCTAGAATCCATAACTGCAAACATTGTCTTTTTCAAGTGCATCCCTGAACCTAGGACGCATATCTTTCGGAAGATTAATCTATTGGAATAGAAACCCAAATGCTACATTTATTATGTTTTTGTTTGCGACAACACTGTTTCCATTATTTGACTTTTGCATATTTATTCTTTTTTTAAAAGTGTCGTATTATTTAGCAATTTCCTAAAGAAACAGCTGCTTGTTTTTTGTCAGCCAACATTACTAGCTCAAACAACATACACATTTTTAATTCTGTTAATTCTAAATGCGGTGGCATTCGGCCATTTTCAAAATAAATAAGATTTCACTGTTTGTTGATTTTGCCTAACAATTGGCTTTTCTAAAACAAATCGGCCATTGTTTCAAGTATAAAACATATAACTTATCATCGAAAAATGTTATGATTCAACATTAAAAATAATAGAAAGATAAAAATGTCTGGTGTTTACCAAATGACATGACTCCCTATAGCAGTATAGCTACATTCATTTGCATCTTCTAGCAAATATTAGATATAAATGATATTTTTCCTTGTTAAGAAGATCGATGAAACCTAATATCTGACTTGATACTTCAGAGTTAGATATGCATGTAACTTTGAAACAGATTAGAGAAAGAAGTAGTCGCTAAAACAAATAGTCCTTATTTTGCAAGTACGTATTATAGCTCTATCAACGTTATTTGAAATACAAGAACAACTACTACCCTCTGATCGTTTTTCTCTCTCTCTCCATTTTGCAAGTATGTATTATACTTATGTTATTTGTTGGTTTGATTAAATATTTCCACTTCGGGAGTCAGGTGATAGAGCTGTCATTAGCTTAATTATGCCTTCACCAATCTGCTGCTTCAGTGTACTGCTCCAAGTAGAACTAAAGTAGCATCCGTGTGCTATATATACTACTCGAAGGAAGAGTTTTGTCACCAGTCTATTATGCCAAAAGCCGTTGGGATATGTGGGTGTTCCTCGTAACACACTTATGTTCCTTTTCTACTTGTAATGTTATATGTAAGTTTGGTTATCCCTGATAATCTTGAAATCTAAACTGTGAACAGAGAGTGACATAGCAAATTTGTTGACATTGCCCAAACTAGTCGGAGTTTGTATTGCAGTTAGTGATCCATTATCGGACTTGTACAACTTCAACAATCCTTTGTGCAATTTTAACCCATGCTCACAATTTTAATAAATCACTCCTATTAGGTTTAAGAACATAGACATAATTTTTCGTAAAAAAGCAGACAATTTATTAATGAAAAGAATAGATTACAAATGTTGATGAGACCAACTGAGTTCCACCCCTAAGCCCCGGAGAACAACTGTCCCTTAGAAAGCCTTAAATAAGATTCTGGACCACTAAGAGCATCTCCTAAAGTGTCTGACTGCTTTGGATGCAAAAAAACTAAATCCAAGGTAGTCAGACTCAATTTCCTCCAAGAGTACCTGACTTGGAATCTAAATAGGCGCATAACACTTGGGCGCCTGTTTGTTTTAAAATACAGGCGCCTAAAACTTGGGCGCCCAAATTATTTATAAAAAAAATTAGGCGCCTAAGTCTTAGGCGCCTGATGGACTGAAGCTTCAAGACGAATCTGTTGGTCCTCTCTTGGCAAATTTCTTCCAACAAAACACTTATATATATATATATATATACACATTTATTTCGAATTTCCTTGATGTAATTGAAGTAAAGGTATCATTCCAACAATTTGTTACTTGTTAATTTAGGGTATTCACTTGATTTTGTGATTTATTGGTGTATTTTAGGGTATTGTAAATTTTAAGCAATAATGTGATTTCTTGGCGAAAATAAAGGTATTAATTGAATTTGGATTTCATACTTTAGGAAATCATCAATTTTAACTCCTCTTGCATCCTAAAGTTTCACTCCAATGTGTTGAAATTAGGGTATTATGTGGAAAATGACGTTGAAAACGACGAACACGCTTTCGTGCTTGCTAAGAATTTGACATTATGTTGTAATAATAAGAATTTGACACCCTCTGATTGATTTCAATACTTCTTATTGCCCTGAGTATACTTCATTGGTCTTTATATAAATTAGTATGTGTTTATTAATGCAGAATTTAACGATGTCGTTAGAGGAGGAAGAATATGACGGAACCGGTGATGAGGAGGGATCCGAATCCGATTATAGCGAAGATCATGTTTCTCAATTGCGCTTTTTATCGGGCAAAAAACGGAAAAACGATTTTGAAAAAGTTGTCAATATCTCCATTGAACCTCCTCCACCTCTTCCGCAAAATTATGAAGCGCGTGACTTTCGGAAACTCACACAACCGGATGGGAATGGTCATTTGTCCACATCAGTTACTACTACATCGGTAAGTTGAAATAACGCATATTAGTAAATTATTGGCTTTATACTTATTTCAAAGTATTTACTTCCGGTAGAATTTAATTTAAATATTCTTATTTGTGTTTATTAATGTCTTTACATGCTCGAGTTGGATTTAAATGTTGATCGGTGTTAGTCAAGCTCCGCGAAATTTACGTAATTCTTATTGAGGTACCAAGTCAGTCAGGCACTGTTAGAGGGCGAAAATCTGATGTGGCAGCTTAAAATCCAAGGTAGTGAGGCACTTTAGGAGTTGCTCTAATAGTTTGCTACACAACCCTCTAATAATCGGATAAGTAAATATTAATTTTTCATGACTTCTTCACCATCAGTGCTATCTAATTAGAAGTCTTAGGCTGTGCTTGGTTCACAGCACCAGACTTTGATTGCAATCAACCGGGTGCAATTGGCATTTCACTTTTGTGTTTGGTTAGGGGTGATGCACTGTGGTGCAAATGCATGATGATGCAACAAATTTAAATTTCCTTCATGTATCGAGTGCAATAGCTTGAAGCCCCAAAAGCTCCACATTGTGATGCAATGTAACACAATGCACTTTGCACCGGCTTACAAAATGCAGTCGCTTGCGGTGAACTAAGCACAGCCTTGGTATATCAATACTCGACAATCATGGATTACTTGCATAGTGATCATGACCAGGCAACAACAGAGTCACACACGATTAAAAGAAAAGGTGGTGGAGTAAGATAGTTTTGTTAATTATTAGGAAGAAGTTTATTGATAATATATTATATACACTGAGAGGCCATATATATGCGCCTTGGGGCATGGCATACTCCTCTCTACAAGATGCCAAAGAGGAAGGTGCATTGCCTCTTAACGAATGTTGGTTATCTCCTCTGCTCTGCACCTCATCGCCTTTCAACCATCTCAAACTCAAGCTCCCTTTTTCGCTCGCTCGATCTCTTTCCTTCTCAACACTTGCTCTCCAATAAATTTCGATACTTGGAAAGTCTTCCTTGGAATTACTATTTTCACAAAAGTTTTTATTTTATTTTATAAATGCTGCTAATTTGTAGCACAACCTTCTATAATTCTATTTTGTGTTTTATAGACAATTAAATACTTGCTTATAAGATCTGTTACAACTCACAACTAGAACTTGGACTTATTGCTTATATTAGGCTTGGCACAATTGGATACAATCCTTGTAAGAGAGGTTCGTCATGAAAGGTTTAATGTCAACCATGCTTATATTGAATCTCACAGGGCATTATATAGCCACCATTAGATAAGTACAAGTCTAACAAAGATAAGTATGTTCTCCCTTATACATTGGTTAAAACTCTACAACTATATCTAAGATAAGAGAGAGAGCATCATCATGAGTTATATCCTTGAGTAGGAGACTTATCTCTAATACATCCCCTCAAGTTGATGGGGCATTGGCGGACCAGCTTGCCTTTTAGCAAATCAAAACGATTGTGCGAGATTCCCTTTGTGAAGATGTCAGCAACTTGATCGATTGTATTAATGTATCGAACATCAAGTTTCTTCCGAACAACTTTTTCACAAATGTAATGGTAATCAACTTCAAGATGTTTCATGCAAGAGTGAAAAACGGGATTAGAAGCCACTAAGATAGAACTAATATTATCACACCAAATTAGTAGAGTCGTCGAGATAAAAATCTTCAAATCCTGAAATAAACTTCTCAACCATGAAATCTCAGCTGCAGTATGAGCCAATTATTGATATTCAGATTTTGTACTAGAACGGGACACTGTTGATTGCTTCTTAGCACTCCAAGAGATAGGATTTTTGCCAAGAAAAATGCAATCCCCCCTATGGATCTTCGATCGTGTGGACTTCCAGCATAGTCCACATCACAATAAGCTTTCAAGTTTAAGTAGTCGGGCTAAAATAATAATCCATGATCAAGTGTTCCTTTAACATACCTGAAAATCCGTTTCATAGCAGTCCAATTTGTCGTTGTAAGATGAGACATAAATTTACATACTTGTTTAACAGAAATGCGAGATTTGGCCTTGTTAAGGTTAGATATTGAAGTGCCCCAACTATATTATGATTGTTGGGATATGATCAATTAAGAACAGAATAATACTAAAGCATGAACAAGAGAGAAATAAAGAAAGAAATTTATTGATTATCATAACTGTGTTCTGTGTACATAGTACAGTGATATATATAGGTAACCCAGAAGGATTCCCTATTCTACTCTAACTCTTCCCATAACCCTATTGGGCCTATGGGTTTGCTAGGAGTCTGTATAGGGCACCCCAACCCTATTGGGTTCCTAGCTTGGGCGTGGACCCAACTCTTAACACTCCCCCTTGGGGTGTTCCATACTAGGATGACTTGCCTCATTAAAACCTCTGCCTAGCAAAACCCCCCTTGGGCAAAAAGCTATGCAGGGAAAGAGTACAATCATATGCCCTGTATAGGTTGTGGACGCGTATACGTTGCCTCATTAAAACCTCTAGCCAGTAAAATCTCCTAGGATAAAAACTACGCTATCAGGAAAAAGAGTACAACACCCATGTGTCCACATCAGGCTGGGACTACTCCTCCTGACATCAATCTCCATGAGATCTATCTCTCTGAGATAATAAATTCTGTAAACTGCGCATGCCGATTCCACAAACTAATCTCTTGAATGTAGGATATGCAAGAGCCTTCGGGAATAGATCAGCCAAATTGTCTTCTGAATGGACTTGAACAACGTCGATCTCATTCATCTTCGGCAACTCATGTATGTGGAAGAAGTTTGGTGAAATATGCTTCGTTTTGTCACCTTTAATAAATCCGCCTTTGACTTGAATGATACAAGCTACATTGTCTTCATAAAGTGTTGTCGGTTTATTTTGGATATAATTCAGACCGCAACTCCCGCTGATATGGTTAATCATAGACTGCATCTAAAAACATTCTCTGCCGGCTTCATGTAGTACAAGAATCTCTGCGTGGTTCGAGGTGTAGTAACCATCGTCTGCTTCACTAATCTTCATGAAATCGTAGTATCTCCATACAAGAATACATAACCCGATTGTGATCAGCCTTTATATGGATCTGACAATTATCCTGCATCGATGTATCCTATAATTTTACATTTACCAAATTGTGGATAGAACAGACCCCAGTCTTTCGTGTCGATGAGATATCTCAGAATACGCTTGATCCCATTCCAGTGCCTTTGGGTAGGTGCAGAACTATGGCGTGCCAAACAGTTTACTGCAAATGAGATGTTGGGTCGAGTCACCCTGCTAAGTATAGCAAAACACTGATAGCTCCTAGATATGGTGTTTCTGGCCCTAGAAGTTTCTCCCCCTCGTCAGGAGGATGATAGATGTCATTGTTCACATCCAATGAACGGGCATGCATAGGCGTCTTGGCATTATGTGTCGTATCCATACCGAAACATTTTATGATTCTTTCGGTATACGTCGTCTGATGTACGATTATGACGCGACCAAGATGTTCGATCTGCAAACCGAGACATAATTTGGTCTTCCCAAGGTCTTTCATTTCGAATTCTTTCTCAAGGTATTCGGCAGCATTCACGATCTCCCCCGGAGTTCCGATGATATTCAAATCGTCTACATAAACTGCAATGATGGCGAAACCAGTATTCGTTTTCTTGATAAAAACGCATGGGCAAACATGGCTATTTGTAAAGCCCTCGGCCTTCAAATATTCAGTCAGCCTATTGTGCCACATGAGCCCTGACTGTTTCAGACCATACAATAACTTATCCAGTTTTACTACGTAGGTACCCCGCGTGCTTGACATTGTCGCTTCCGAAAGTTTAAACCCTTCTGGAAGCTTCATGTAGATCTCCATATCTAATTTCCTATATAGATATGCAACAACTACATCCATAAGACGCATGTCTACCTCATTCTCAACGACTGACAGACTGATCAAGTAGCAGAACGTTATAGCGTCCATGACTGGAGAGTAAGTTTCATCGAAATCGATGTCAGGTCTTTGAGAAAAACCCTGAGCAACTTGTCTTGCTTTGTACATTACTATGTCTCCGAGTTCATTACGTTTCCGTACGAATACCCATTTATAACCGACAGGCCTCATGGCATCTTGCCTAAGGACTATTGGTCCAAACACTTCGCGTTTAGCTAATGAGCTAAGTTCCGTATTGATCGCAAACTCCCAATCTGGCCAATCTGTACGACTTCTACATTCCTCTACAGTGAGTGATTTTGGATCATCATCCTCGATAGCGAGCGCAGCAGCGAAAGTGAATACTTTGTCAACTACTACTTCTGAGCGATCCTACGCAGTGCCATTAGAAATAAAGTTAATCGAGATCTCTCGATTATCATGTACATGTGCCTCGCCGGGCTTGTTTCCTAATGCTACACGTGGGTACGTAGTTACGATAGCCTTGTTGGTGGGTTGTGCCATCCCCGATGGACTGATTACACCATTAGTCTTTTCTTTTCCTGTAAGTTATATCTTAGCCCTCGGCTCAGCGTCTTTCTTTACAGCGGGGCATCCTCTCGTGATGCGCAACTTGGATTCATTAGCAGGTTGTACACCAGTTCCCTGAACATCCAGTCGTGCAGGCGCATTACTTGCAGGTATGTGCACCTTGGTTACTTTAGCAGCATCGTTGAATGAATCATGTAATTCATTAACGATCTGTTGTAAGTATAGAATCCGCTGCACCTCCTTGTCACCATAATTTGTTAGGGGATCTAGATGAGATAGCGATGGTGTGTTTTAACTAATATTGGAACACATCCACAGCATTGACTGTCAATTCTCCCCCCAATGCTGGGAAAATCGTCTCATCAAAGTGACAATCAGCGAATCTCACAGTAAATACATCGCTCGTAGTAGGTTCCAAGTATCGAATAATAAATGGTGAATCATAACCCACGTAAATGCCGAGACGACGTTGGGGTCCCATCTTCGTACGTTGTGGTGGTGCAACGGGCACCTGTATGGAACATCCAAATGTTTTTAGATGGGCGACACCAGGCTCTGACCAAGTTATTAGTTGTACTGGGAAATATTGATTATTGGCTGTTGGACGAATTCTAATCAGAGCGGTAGCATGCAAAATTGCATGGCCCCACGCATAAGCCGGAAGCTGGGATCGTAATAACAGTGGTCGAGCAATTAAATGTAATCACTTGATTAGATTCTCCGCCATCCCATTATGGGTATAGACATGGGGTACTGGATGCTTGACATTTATCCCATTAGCCATACAATAATCAAGAAACGCCTTTGAGGTAAACTCGTCAGCGCCGTCAAATCTCACAGATTTGATCGGGTGATTCGGGAAATGAGCCCGCAATCGTATAATCTGAGCAAGCAGTCGTGGAAAAGCCATATTCCTAGACGATAAAAGACAAATGTCTGACCATCTCATAGATACGTCGATTATGACCATATAGTATTTGAACGGACCACTATGTGGATGGATAGGTCCACATATATCTCTATGGATACGTTGGAGAAAGGCTGGAGACTCTAACTCTACCTTGGTCTTACTAGGTTAGACTATAAGCTTTCCCTGAGAGCAGGCGTTACACGGATAATCTTGTAAAATTCTAATTTTTTTGCCCTTTAGTGAATGTCCAGAAGTACTATTGATAATTTTCCTCATCATTCTCTGTCCAGGGTGTCCGAAATGATCATGCCGAATCTTTAATGTTTTCTCTTGTAACGGAGAAAAATTTGTGATTGCATATGTTTCGACATGCCGAAAGGCAGTAGAATAAAGCCCTGAGGAATACATTGGACACCGTTCTAATATAAGTTCTTGACCGTTAGGCAAATAGGTTATGCATAGAATTTGATTCTCGTCATCTCCTATTGTCCAGACTTGATAACCATTATCATGTATATCCCTAAAGCTAAGTAATTTCTCATGAGATTTACTAGCAAATAACACCGTCTGGATACTCAGTATCGTACCGTTAGAGAGTAAAAATGTGGTGCTCCCTGAGCCCTCTATGATACTGGCTGGCCCAGTAACAGTGTGAATGTCCCCGACATACGCGGTCAATTGCGAGAAATACTTTTTATCTCAAAAGATCGAGTGTGTGGTACCACTGTCTACTAGACATGTGTCATGACTCGTCCTATTATAAATTAGTGCCTTATAGGCAGAAAGATCCATGGGCGACCTATATATATAGCAGATTAAAAACTATATATGCAAATGAACAAATAGCTAGGAAAAATCATCATGGAATAAAACAAAATAAAATATCATGTATGTCACGAGCACAGTACTGAAAGATAAATGATATGTTCCAAACAAAATCAAAAATACTGACAATGAAAAGTAAAGTAAATCTATACTAGAAATAAAAACTACTAGTGCTCTCTCTAATGTGACATCCCATGTCTACTGGGGAATCATGGCGGTATCAGTATCGCCAAAGAAGTCTGACACTCCAAACGCCACAGGGGTTGAGTTGGTGTCAACAACTGTACGATGGGTCCGGAATTTGTTAGCTTTAGCCACCCTTGGTGCCTGGCAGTCTCGTTCCCAATGTCCTGTTCCACCGCAGTTAAAGCAAATAGATCCCTGATCTGGCTTCTTGTCCTTCTTCACATTGCCTGGTGTTTCGGATTGCTAAAATCATTTACCTCTCCGAGGGCCAAAGGGTTTCTGGTGCCCTCCCTTTTTGTAGCTCTGGTATCCTCCCCTACCCTTTCTATTTCTGCATCCCTGACATGCAGAGTTATTTCCCCAAAACTGAACATTATAAGATACAGGCAATGGCACACTCCCAGAGGGCCGCATAACATGATTCTTTATCAAAAGTTCATCGTTATGTTCATAAAGGAGCAGTGTCTTAATCAAGGCTTCATGAGTTTTCATGTTCTCGCGTCAATATTGCCACTGAAGCGCAATATTACTAGCATGAAAAGTAGATAGAGTCTTCTCTACCATTTCAGCATCAGTGACCTTCTTCTCACATAACTCAAAAGTATAAGTAATTTTGTGGACTGCTGAGTTGTACTCAGCGACCGTCTTAAAATCTTAGAACCTAAGGTTGTTCCATTGGTGCATAGCCTTGGGGAGCATAATAGTCTTCTGCTGACCATAACGCCCCTTGAGACTTGCCCATAGATCAGCTGGCTCAACCTTGTCGAGGTATTCGGTCTTGAGGTCATCCTGAATATGATGACGGAGGATAAACAAAGCCCTTGCTTTGTCCACAGGTTCTTCCTTGTTGCCAATGTTGATGGTCTTCTGCAGACCGAGAGACTTCAAGAACAAGTCAGCGTCAATGCACCAAGTGAGGTAATTAGCGTCAGTGAGCAGCAATGGTGCAAATTCAACATTCTTAAGCTTCGCAGACATCTGGAATGCAAAATAGATATCGTAATAAGAGACAAAATATATCAATTGCATGGAAGACAAATCATAGTATTAAGAATAATACTAAAATATGATTCCTAATCATATTTAAAGGTGAACCCCGTTCATATTCTAAAATACATAAAATTCCTCGAGGAGAATCAAATCCCAAATTGTACCCTGTAAAAATGACCATCTGAATCTTAAGTGTACAGTTAAATAGAATCCTAGATAAGATTGTTATTCATAACTGTTAGATGTGTGTTCCCCGTAGTTCGAGAACTAGGGTGTTTTAAGCCCTCTAGTTCAATAAAAGGTTGTATATTTTAGCCAAATGACCCTATTTGCTACGAATATGAAGGGTATTAGATGTTTAGCTAATGAGTGGTTCCATCCTGAAGTCAATTGGGTTCACAAGATAGGTTGATTAGGCTTGTCTTTGAACTAACAGTCTAGGGTAATATAGGGTGTTATTAATGCCTATATACCTCTAAATGTTATGCTCATAACATCTAATTGCACCTAGGTGCAAAAAATTAGTTCCTCAGACACTAAGTTTTTTGAAATAAGACTAAGTCAATTCCCAATTGAGTTATAGTTATTTGTCCTTGACAATTAACTATGGTTTAAATATGACTTATAGTCGTATGCTAAATTAGTCTTAGTTTCGTATTATGAGTGATTCTTGATCAAGATAATTAGTATCCTAGGGGCATACCAGTAATATCTTATTAGCTATTGTAAAGATACTTAAATAGGTATTACACTAAGTACTTATATCACATATAAGTGAGCCAATGCTCCTATACGAGGCACCTATTCCAAAAAATTTGAAAAAAATATTTTGCATAAAAAAGCCAAAAAGGGTCCCCCACGGGATAGGTCTAGTCAATAGAAATTTTGCAAAAAACTTTAGGCTCAATTTGACCAAAAATAGAGCAATTTAAAGCCGTTTTGGTGTCTGGACCGGTCTGACTCGGTCTGGGTCAAGGCCTGAACTGGGTTGACAAGGTCTGAACTGGTCAGACTCAGTCACACGTGCCCCACACGTACACCACATGTGTCACACCCGTTGCACGTTTCACACACGTCACTGCTCCGGTGACGGCAAGGAATATTCCGGTAGCCGGGAAGAATATTCCACATGTGTCACGCACGTGCCAAGGCATGCCACACGTGCCACACACATGCCATGCCATGCCACATCAGCGTACCATGTGTCCTCGACATGTGTCACTGCTGACGTCACTATGGATAAGGATGACATCATAATAAAGATTTTAAAAAACAATAATAAAAAAATGATGACGTCAGCGACCAAAAAACGCCATTTTTGGCGGTGAAATTGCCTAGTTTCAACAAGCTATTAATGGTGATTGGGGCATCTTCCAGAGACGTGTCATATATCGTTGGAAAAATCTCTGAGTAGGCTATCCAACCGAATTGGTCTTGCCTCCATCCGATCTCCATAGAGAAAATTATACACGTTTTAAAATAGTCATTTATCAAGGGTAAAAAATACTAAAAACCCTAGTTTTTAATTCAAAAAAAATTGGGAAAAAATTGGTTTTCGAAACATGCTGATCTGTGATATATTATAGATCTAAATATAGGTATAAAAAAAAACATAAAATACCTCTTCTCCTGATCGCTTAGTTTCTGTAAAATCTCTTATTAGACGGAAAGATCTGCTCTCGTCGTTCCTAGAGCTTGCGTGTTGATAACGTGCTGGGATATGATCAATCTAGAATAGAATAATACTAAAGCATGAACAAGAGAGAAATAGAGAAAGAGATTTATTGATTATCATAGCTGTGTTCTCTGTACATAGTACAGTGATATATATAGGTAACCCAGAAGGATTCCCTATTCTACTCTAACTCTTCCCATAACCCTATTGGGCCTATGGGTTTGCTAGGAGTCTATATAGGACACCCCAACCCTGTTAGGTTCCTAGCTTATGTTTGGACCCAACTCTTAACAATGATAAGTAGCAGGATTAGGTAACAAGTCACTATCAGAAGGATCGAGTTTCTTTCCACTAATAGCAGGTATAGAATATGGCTTAGCCTCCTCCATAAATAAGGATACGCTTGAGAAGACCCAATGCGTAGTTGGTTTGAGTTAAATAAGCATTATCACCAGAGAAAGTATATTCAATACCAAGAAAGTATCGTAACTTCCCGAGATCTTTTATAGCAAAGGACTTACCCAAATCGTAAATATGTCTGTATAAATTAGATGAACAACTTCCAGTAAGAAGGATGTCATTCACATAAACCAACAGTAAAATAAGTATGTGAACAATGAGTAATCAACTTTAGACCCAACAAATCCAAGATCCTCATGATAATCTGATAATATTTGAAACCAAGCACGAGGTGCTTGTTTCAAGCCATATAACAACTTATGTAATCAACATACATAATTAGGGAAATTAAACCCTTTAGGTTGTTTCATGTATACTACTTCGGTAAGAACCCCATGAAGAAAAGCATTTTGCACAATAAGTTGCCTTATGGGCCAACGGTTATGCATAGCAAGCGAAATAATGTCCCGAATAGTGGTATGTTTAACAACCGGGCTAAAAGTTTCCAAGTTATCGATCCCGTGTTGTTGATGAAAACCGTTTGCTACTCCGTGCCTTGTAGCGTTCGATGGTGCCATCGGAATTCTTTTTAATCTTGTGTACCCATTTATTAGAAAGGACATTCATGGTTTTCAACGGCAGCACAAGAGACCATGTACCATTACGTTGAAGTACATCGAATTCGGAACACATAACATCTTACCATTGAGCGGATTTTTGAGCTTGTGTAAAATAGGAAGGATCAACTGGTTCAGTAGAAATAGTCGTAGACAAAGCATATTTTGGATTAAGTTTGAAAACTCCAACTTTCCTACGTGTGACCATAGTATGAGTTGGTAGAATAGAGGGATGGGCTTTAATATTAGATGAAGGAAGGGGCTGCAATGGACTGGAGTTGTTTGGTGATGAAGGAATGGGCTGTATTTGATTGGAGTTGCTTGAGGCAGGAGTAGCTTGGTGAGTTGGTGATGAAGGTGATGATGATGTAGTTTGGGGAGTTGGTGATGAAGGTGGCATAAATGTTAATGGAACTAGAGGTGAATCATGTGAGCCATTAGGGCTAGGGTTATAAGGAATTAAATCAGGTTGCATTAATGGGCTCTGAGATGGTGGAGAGCTAAGTTGGCCAATAATATTGGATGAAGTAGGTAATTGAGTTAGATGTGAAGGTGTAGGAAACATTACCCCTGAAGTCGACGATTTCCCGGTCTGAGTAAAATTAGGTGGAGACATCGTATTATGCTTGAAAGGGAACCCAGACTCATTAAAAATGACATGGTGAGAAATATAAACTCAACCAGTGTCGATATCCAAACACCGATATCCTTTATGATGAAGTGAATACCCTAATAAAATACATTGTTTATAGCAAAACTCAAATTTGTTTTTGTTGTGCGGTCGTAGGTAAGGAAAACATGCATAACCCAAAACGCGTAAAGTAGAGTAATTTGGAGACCGATGAAACAATTTCTCATAGGGGGACACAAATTTTAAGACCTTACTCGGAAGATGATTAATTAAATAAACAAACGTATTGAATGCATCAATCCCGACCATAAGAAGTTGACATACCAGCTTGAGCCAAGAGAGTAAGATGTCCCATGTCAACAATATGTCTAAGCTTGCGTTCAGATGCACCGTTTTTCTTTGGAGTGAAGAATTGTTGAAACTTAGTATTAACATATTCTCCCCCACCATCTGATTGCAAAGATTAAATTTTACACGAAACCAAGTTTTTAGAAGTGGCCTTCAAATTTACAAAATAATCGAACGCTTCATGTTTATAATGCATATGATAAATCCAAGAATATTTAGAATAATCGCCCATAAAAATAATAAAATATTTTGATCCAAAAACTAAAATACTTGGGGAAGCTCAAACATCATAATGTACTAACTCTAGAGACTTAATTAGAAGCAATTAACAAGGAAACTTGAAGAAGTTAGCGAGTATTTTTTCCCATCGGACAAGAAATACAAAACTCATTGTTGTTAAGTGATCCATGCATCGGGAGACACTCTTTATTCACTAAACAACTCAAAATAGGAAATACTAGATGCCCGAGGCGCTGATGCTATGTGAAAGAGGCCCCACGTTCACCAAGGAAGCAAAATGGAGGACTTGATTTATTACGTAACTGACGCCGAAGGTGGATCGGGTAGAGCCCATTTCACTCAGACCTTGGAAAAACATCTTCAGAGTGGTTTTGTCCTTCACAGAAAAATAATCAGGAAAAAACACAAAATAACAATTATTATCTCATGTAAATTGGTGAACTGATAGTAAATTAACAGAAATTGAGGGGGCAATACAGAATATTACGCAAATGATAATCAGAAGAATTATGCAATAAGATACTCGAACCAATATGTGAGATATGCAAACCTGTACCATTGCCCACACCGACTTTATCTTGGCCACAATATTCATCCTGAACTTAGAGATTTGCAATATTACAAGTAACATGAGTAGATGTTCCACTATTAGTAAACCAAGTTTGATTATCACGCGTAATGGTAGATGATGCAACCATAGTAGATAACTTCTTACTAGGAATGCGCCCTTCATATGCGTGGTCCATACGATGGTAGTAGTTGATGGCAGAATGTCCCGAATGATGGCATATTTGACATAGTGGTCGAGTAGGGTTCAACGAGGTTGTTGGCGAGGATGAAACATTAGATAGAGTGGAAGACCCTCTTGAAAATCCCCGGCCATAAGGTGGTTGGTTTCCATATAAATTTCCCCTTCCATTAGATAAAGCAATGGAAGGCGACGGTTGAACCAAAATAGAATTATGTTCTTCAAGCCATATTTCAACGCCAAAAAGTAACCCAATAAGATCATCTAGAGAAACAGAGGTATCCCATGCTTGGACAGAGTTAATAGTTGCCTCATATGCCATACCAAAGCCATTAAACAAGACATTGATAAAAGAATCAATCGTCACTAATAGGTTCTCCTGCAAGCGCTAAGTTATCGACAATTGTATTCATTTTGTTGATATAATCGGTGATAGAGAAATTACTTCTTTTGTATTATGGAACTGAGTTTGAAGAGTGCGAGATTGCGAAGCATATTGGGTATGAAGCGACACCCATACTTCACCAGAGGTAATGATACGAGCGATAGTTGACAACACACTTGGAGTAAGTGCAGAATTGATCCAACTTATCATGATCTGAGCCATTGAAGATAAGCATCATTAATGGTGGAGAGAGGTTTTCCATAAAAATTTGACAGACACGACTTTATTCTATCAACATAGCTATTTAGATCATGACTCCGGAGGAGTGGAAGGAACTGTGCATGCCACAAAACATAGTTTGTGCGATCAAGTTTGATTGAGACAAGATGTAAAATATTTAATAATGGAGAAGAGGAGGTAAGAACCATCTTAACAGTGAAGCGGAAAAAAAATTTGTCGTAAGACTTAGGCTTTGGATACCATGAAAGGTTTAATGTCAACCATGATTATATTGAATCTTGCAGGGCATTATATAGCCACCATTAGGCTAAAGAAGAGCAAGAGGAAAAGATAACCAAGGACGTCACATTACTGGATCTTAATGAAGGTGTCATGTTTGATATCTTTACGAGAATTCCAGCTTATTTACTCGAAGAAAGCTTCAAGTACCAATGCAAACAATGGCTCAATATTATCTCTAGTAAGAATTTCACTAAATCTAAATCTGAAATAGGTTTTGTGGTTGTAATACGCGAAATTGGCAACACGACTGCAATGTGCTCTATGGTAATCAACGGGTTTGAATACAAGGTACGAAAATTATCTACTTATCCAACATGTTTAGGTTTCGAATCTTCTTGCAATGGGTTTGTTTTGTTAGCTAAAAATAAAGACCATAGTTATCATGTTGTAAATCCGAATACAAAGCATAAGATAGCACTTCCAACACTGCCATTGAAGAAAACTAAATATTTTGTGTCCAACCCGTGTGACTTGGTATTTTGTCCTTTAACTGGAGAGTACAAAGTAGTAACCGTTTTGGAATCTCAGAAGACTGTGACGGAATTCGATGAACATGAAGGAGATATATTTAACTTTTACGTGTTAACATTAGGCGTTAATTGCTCATGAAGACGGATAGATGGATCTGCTAGTAAAGAGTCATCTAGTGAGATGTATTGTAATCAACGTATCACAATCAATCCAAGGAATTTTATATTGGATACTTAAGTCGCATGAGCGCATAGTTGTAATGGATGTGACATACGAGAAGTTCAAAGAGTTGTATTATCCTGGTTGTTTGTTAGTGTTAGGAATTAGGGTAGCTAATCCCAATCCTTCGCCCAAGAACGATAAACAGAAATGCCAATTTAGAAATTAAACAAAATTAATACACAACGATTTACCCGGAGGAGGGAAGTGAAAAACCCTTTCGAATAAAAAAACTACTCTCCACTATGATCAAACAGGTTACACACGATCTTCTCAGCTTCCTCAAGCTTTCTAATGGAGTCTCTCGAACCCTAGTTCTCTAGAATTAAACTCACAGAGATTACAACCAAAAGATAGAGTAACAAATAATCTAAGTCCTATTTATATACTTAGAGAACTAATTATAAACAGAATGAATCTCGAGGCAAACTCAACGTCCTAGAAGAACTTCTAAAACCATCCTACGCACATCTCGTTCAAACAACTCTGAGCTCGTTCGAATGACTTCGACGATATAAAGATTCCAGCCCTAGAAAACATGTAACTTGTTCGAACGGCATCCAAGGTCGTTCGAATGACTTCGACGATACAAGAATTTCAGCCCTAGAAAACATGCAACTCGTTTGAACGACATTCAAGCTCATTCGAATGACTTCTTCAGTCTAAGTTTTTCAATGCAAAAACTACCAACTCGTTCAAACAAATTCAATCTTCGTTTGAACGACATCCATTTTCGTTCGAACGACTTCGACAATTTGAGTTCATTCTTAACAATCTCCCACTTGAAATTGAATTCCATAACCCATCTCCAGATCTCTAAATGAATTGCTCGAACTACCCTGACCTTCAACACCATGAAGACCTACTTACGAAAATTCATAATCTTCAACAGTTAGGTTTTGCGCCTCAAAAGAAGAAAAGAAAAAAAAATTGTTCCTGTTCAAATACGACATTTTCCTATTCGAACATGACAATTTCCTATTCGAACAGAAGAATCATACTTGACTCTGTTCGAACAAAGATCGGTGGTAACTTATTTTGGCCGTAAAAAATACCTCGTGATACATAATTCGAAGAAGTTTGTATTATAGGTCTTTTATGATATAAAAGAGATCTAGAGGGTCTAGTGAGACCCAACAGCTACCTAGTAGAGATACATCTCCATGGCTAAGCTTTATAGAGAGAAGGTCTTTGAAAGGTTATAGAAGTTTGAGAAATCTCGTAGGCAGTGGTGGAGCTAGGGGGTTCCAGGAGGGAGGGTCATGTGAAGCCCTTCAACTTTTACAAACTCTTCTATAGGATTCAAAAGTCTTGATAAAAATGATAACTTGCCTTAAGTGTTTGAACCTAAATGAACCCCCTCAAAATGAACATCTGCTTTATCTTTTTTTAGTTTGACACATCTCTTTTACTTTTTGTCTTTCTCTCCATCTCTTTCACTTTTTCGTTTTTAGTGACTTAAATTAATATATTTACCTTTGGCTTTTGGAATATTTTATTTTTGTTCTTTCATCATGTTTGACCGACCCCACTCCTTTTAGGATTTAGAAAATCTCTACCTTCTTTCTTACTTTTTATCTCTCTTTAAAAAGGTACCCACCTAACTTATTATTAATAGTCTAATCTCTTTCTATTCACTATTCTCTTCCTAACAAAACCATATATCTACCCAACTACCCCAAACAAACACACCCCGATCTCCTATTCTTATTTACAATTTATTCGTCAAAACCAATTAATTAAGTTAATGCAAAATTGTGATAGACGAGCGGGTTTTTATTTGCTACCTCGAGTTCATTGATCATTAATCTCAAGTCTCTTCTACAGGTTTTGATGCCCTTCTCTTATGTAATTAATGTCAATAAATTTAATTACAAAGATATCATGCTAGAATTTTTTTATAGCACTAAATTTTGAGTAATTTGGGGATAAAATTCGAAGTAAACAAATAGGCATATTCTCAATTTATGCAAGCTCGATATATTTAGCTATAATTTAATATTAATAGACTTATAAACTCGATCAATATTTTATAGATAAATTTTAGTTGTGTTTAATTGTTTATGATCGCGAAAATCTCAAATTAATAACTAATCTCGATTATTAATCGTATATTCGTATATCTAGTTTTTTAAGTTAATATAATAATTCTATTTTCCATACCGCCAAGCTTAAAACATGATTTATCTTTGTTGTCTCAGTCATGTTAAGGTTTTTCAAACTAAAAAGAAAAGAACATGTTTGTGCATCTCTTCCTACTGAAGAAATCCATGTTGGTGAACAATCACACCTTGCTCCAAAAGGACCAAAACGATGCCATTTAGAGGCTGATTTGTAAAAGCTCCCAACAGATCCAGCGTTACGGTCTCGAATTACTGAATATAGTACAAACGACTAAGACTCGATTCAGAGAGCTTATCTACTAACCGGTCCTTGTCAACCTCGTAATCACAACTTTCCACAAAAACTGATTAGTGACGCTTTAAGACGTTTCAATGTGAAATGGTTTGATGAGTTTTCAAGTTGGCTGGAATATAGTAAACTAGACGATGCCGCATTTTGCTTACATTGTTACCTTTTTAAAACTGATGTGGGAGATCAAGGAGGCGGCGAATCTTTTGTAGTTAAGGGATGGGATTCATGGAACAAAAATGAAAGTCTTTGAAAGCATGTTGGAAGTGTTGATAGTGCTCATAATCTACCATATCAAAAAGGTTAAAATTTGTTGAATCAAAATCAAAGCATCAAAACTCTTGTTTACACTACAACAGATGGGACTTTTTGCAGCACCATATGGCTTCGCCAAAAGTACCAAACAACATTGTTATTGATCAGTAGTGACGCCTACACTAGGGTTGCAAAGCTACTACAAAAAAGTGGGTCCCAACAGATCAATTGCAACGAATTAAATGGCGTCGCAACAGATTCCACACTGTTGCGACGCATATGACGCTGCTAAAACATTTTCAGGCGTCGCTAATGATTTTTTTAAAATAAATGTTTTCAAAAATATTTCAACCCTTTTGCAACGAATGGCGTTGCAAAAGATAGTCTGTAGCAGCGCATTCCGGCGTTGCAATAGTTCAATTTTAACCGCATCTTAAGCGTTGCAAAAGTTTCGCTTTTAACAAACACCTTTAGCGTCACAAATAATATTCATTCATGCCAACACCTCTATTTTACGCATTATTTGCAATTTCTATAATCACGTTAACCTTAAATGAATTCACAATCGTTTATAACAAAATATCTTTCATTAACTAAGATAATCCACTTCAAAAGTGTTCAAAACATCCAAAAAAGTTCACAGCCATATAATATGCAAATTCTTCAAAACCTAAATTATAACAAAATTCACTGTCATCCACCCAAATTTTCTTCAATCATCCACTCGCAATCGATCTGGTCAATCTGGTACAATGAATTAAAAAAAACACATAAGTAAACTTATCCAAACATTAATAAAGCTAAAATGCACTAAAGTAAGCAATGCACATGAAAATATTTAAAAGGAAGCATCATAACATCTGCCTTCGTGATTGTTCAGAGTGCCCATAAAACGGATGAAAAAGACATTTTCAGTTCAGAAAATGGATGAAAAGACGGTTTCAGTTCAGAAAAAATGGATGAAAAAGACGGCTTCAGTTCAGAAAATGATTGGGATAGAACATCCTTTAGGTTATGTTCTATCCTTTCCAAAATGGGGGCAGAAGGAATCAACAATAAAAAAATAAAAAAATATCGGTTGTGGCAAAAAATAGTCAGATATTGAGGATACCAAACAGCTTTAAAAAGGCATCTTCAATGTCACTGTCAAACATTGGTTAGAATTCAAATTCCCTTCTACCATCTTTCCGTACTATGACAGAATTTTCTGCTGCATTATGTTTAAAGTACTGTTTTTATCACTTGACCCTTAAGCCATTTGCTATGGTTGTTTTACTGATTTGGTAAATTGACGATTTGGTGAACCACCCCATTGAGATGATTCTAAATCTGAGAAACTATGTACAAAGCAGCTGCCTGTTAAGCAATAACAACATCAGTCAATGGCATAGGCATAATGCTGAAATGCAGGCTTGTCTGTGCCACCTTGATTGAGAATCAAACTTGCCAAAATTCCCATATAATTGTCATTATGAAAATTATTCCCAATAGCGTAAGTCTATATGATCCCCATTTCTTTAGAAAGGTGATTATTTCGGACAAAAAAATTCTTGCCAAAAGTTCAAAACACAAATGATTGACATATCATAACAAGAGATGGCATCGTTCATAAAAATACATGTTGGGCTAAACGAAAACATTCAGGCGAGTGAACAAATGATATGCTAGTCCTTTTGAAAAGTTGAGATAATAGTATTGATAATTACTACTTTGAAGCAATAAGAAAAATGTTTACTGTTTTCGTCAAAAAAGCTCTCAAAATTGCTATTGTCTAGGACATACCTCTTCCAGACTGTCCTTACGGCCTATCAGACAGATATCTTAGGATTTTTACTTCTTGAAAAGAAAAAAGATAAGTTCAGTCTAAAAAATATCGTGCTAACAACCCAAAAGCATGTTTCATGCAAATTTTTGAAAGAAGAAAAAGAATGCAAGAAACGATATCAAACCATGGTAAACTGATGTAGCTTATCCCAAGAGCAATATTTCCAATCCAACCATTCTGCTTGAGCTGCATCGTATTTGAAAAACAGTTAAAATTCGAGCACTTTATCTCTTCCGTCCCCAGTGAAACTAGAACAATGTTAGTAGTGTGGGGGGAAGATGAAGATGAAGATGCAGAGAGAAAGAGAGAAAAAGGAAAACAAAGGTGTCTCATGCTTTGCCATGGTTCATTGTCTTCGGGATGCATAAATAGGACTTTATTTTATTTTTATAATCCATAACTTGGGTTCATTGTGGTTGGGGGTTTACGGCTCTTAATCATTCATGAATCTAGATGAAACTTTACAAACAACATGCACACTCGTTTTCACGTCTCTAGAGACATGAAACTATCTCTCTGGAAATGTTATTACCTTTAGAGGGGGAGCAGAATATATGTATCCCACCAAGGATCCACCCATAGCGAGGTACAGAACTGTGGGAAAACTATGCCCTGCCCATTATAACCTGATTAGTACATATATTTTATTTTAAGAAAAACAATTATAAGGTCCTTAGAGGCTAAGAATACTTACCCAGACATCTAGTAAACCAGCCAAACCAAGGCCACCTAAAAGCAGCAACCATATTTGGAAAACCACCTAAAAAAGATATTTTATCATAAGCAATCTAAACTTCAGTAACCACACCTTAGATCACTCTCTTAGATTGTATCTATTTTCTTAACAAATTGGGCTTTATATTTCCAAAATCTACTCATTATATATTTAATATTTTATACATTGATTTTCCAAATATAGTTTTTTCATAGTAAGAAACCATGGATACCACAAACCATTTACACAAAACTCCTACAGAAAATCCCAAGTTTATATATAGTATGGAAGGTGGAAAATAGTGTAAAATTCTTCAATATCCTCCAAAAAAATTGGGGACAGGCACAATATTAAAAACCACACATCCTCCCCGATGGAAGTTAAGTGAGCAGACAAATAGAAACAGCTAACATGTTAAAACCTGTACAATTAACAAAAGAAAAAGCGCCACCTCCTTCCATGAAACAGGCATACGCAAGACAGAGCAGTTAATAACATAATTTGAATTCAACAATATCGCAAAGAGAGTGGGAATTAAGGACATCCCAACCAGTACAAGAAACGGTTTGGTCTCCTTAATGACTCACTCTTACAAAAACGACTTGTCAACCTTTTGATCAAATTATTTAAACAGTCTCTAGATACTTACATCAATGAAGATAGATTGCCTGCGTACAGCCAGTGAGACATGGCTCAGACAGGACCATGCACACAACCGATTTAGCAACATCTTCCTTGCTCCAATGAAAATTTCCTTTAATTGCAAAAGTAATTATCAAAAGGGTTACAAGCATGTTTGTCTTACTAATAATTCAATTTATTAAAGCAAATGCAGAGGTACACCGGTTCAAGAGTGACAATCGTACGATACTAGTTTGGGCGGGTTCCAAATAACACTGGGACATCCAATCACAACCGTACTTTGAAGATCATCGAACCAATGATCGACTTTGTAATGTGGGAGGGCATGTGAGCGCCAACATAGTATTCTGTTGACTGGTTACCAAAGGATGGCACGACTATGCGTCCCTTCCCTTATATAAATTTAATGCAAATAAAGAAACCAAGAGCGCAGTATTAGAAAAATCAGATTGCTATCATCTTGGGCAGATGAAGGATCCCCCAGTCCTAATGAGGAAACCAATATAGCTAACTACTGGTTAAACCTTATGTATGATGATCCTAAAAATATCACGTAACTTTTCTCCAGGCCTCTTGCATATTTGTTGTGCAATATAATACCACTGCAAAAAACAACATTTATGCTAAATTATCATCAGGTGAGATGCAATAGTTCAGACCCTTTTAGGAATTCATAAGAGGAACTTAAATGAATACAATATTTATATTATTAAGTAGCACCAATTTGGGTATATATGCTGGAAATTTCTTTAAACGGAAGAAGCGAACCTGAAGCAGTAACACCGCATACCACTCCCAAAACTAAAGGAGGCCATGTAACAGGCTTCGTAAGTTGAAGACGAATCTTCCATTTATTCTGCAAATTACATAACAGTGAGAACCCAGTTTGACCTTAGGTAGCTTGGTTACAAGAGCCATCAAAAAACCAAGTGTATTTCGGCCTCCCAATGAAACAAAGTAACACCTGACTTAATATATAAAATTGAAATTGGGTTGAATTACGTAGTGGATAATTTTATATGTTCAACTTTCCCCGGTGATTGGGACTTGGGTTTGTGCCTCATTAATCTGTTGTATGGGCTTATTTTGTGCTTTCCCTCAATCACCTGTAACTTTGGCTCTGCTTGTTCACCGGAAACATTTCCAATGGTTTAGCGTATGCTAACCATTTCATTCACGTATGACACAAAAGTGTATCTAATCCAATGGCAAACAATTGTCTAAATCACCGGAATGCTTCCACTCACAAACTTTTGTAAGCCAACTCGGTTTGCTTACATCCCTTAAATATTTACAGTGTAGTTAACGGATAGACAATCCCTTAAATTTCAAACATGCCCAACTAGAATGATTAAAAAAGACAAAAATAAAAAAATAGATTCAGATTCAGATGCATTAGAACACGGTGACGTAAGATCATTATGAATTGTTGATAAAACATTATCCAATTGCCACACTATGTAATCCACAAGCCCCAACGAACTCCAAAAGCCATAACTGATTCATCAACAAGTCACAATGATCTACCCTCTCATCAATATGCATCAGTCTAACAATCATCATTATCGCATGTCATAATCTAACTTTACAGAGAGAGAGAGAGAGAGGAGAAGCTGAAATGGCAGAACAGAATGACAGATTAAAAGAGGAATGGAGATGCATTAACATGAAAACACGGGCAAGGATAACAATGATTTAAGAAAACCAAATCCTTCAATTTAAACATGTACATCTAGAAGGATTACAAAAAGGCAAAAAAAAAGTATTGCGATTCTGATTCAGATGTATAGAAGACCACGACAAAGGATGCGAAGGAGATCATTATGAATTGTTAATACAACATTATCCAATCGTCACACCATGTACTTCACAATCCCCAGCCAAGTCCAAAAGCCATAACTGATTTATCAACAAGTCACAATGCTCAACCCTCACATCCAAAATGCGTTAGTCCAACAATTATCATTATAGCATGTCCTAATTCAAGTTTAGGTAGTACTAGAGAGAGAGAGAGAGAGAGAAATACATTACAAGAAACAAAACGCTGATTGACAAATGTGTCAATATTACAATCCAGAGCAAGTAAAAGAAATTGGAAAAATAAAATAGGAGGAAACAAGAAAATGGGCATAAGATATGCCAAACGAACATTAAGGCGTAAGAAAAAGGATGACATGAACACATTACAAGAAACAAACCATTGATTGATAAAAATGACAATATTACAATGTAGAGTATGTAAACAAAATTCGAAAAGTAAAACACAAGAAAACAATAAAACATACATATGAATAGGTAAAAAAACATCAAGGAGTAAAAATCATTCAGTCCCGAAGGCATTGTGAGGTACTCCTGACATCATAGACATGACTAGTAATAGAAGAAATTCGCAAAGTAGGAGATCGGCCAAAATCATTTGCTATATATGTGATGCATACATAGAACTTATAATTATAATTGTAATAGTCTATTTTCGTATTGCACGAAGCTAGCGCTTTACACCTTCGAAATCTATGATGTTTAGTTATGAACGGAAAATAAACAACACTAGATTTAGCGTGGAAAACCCTTGAATAGGTTAAAAACCACGACCTCTCCTGAGAATTTTAGAAAGAGAGAGAAGTATATTTAGACTACTAGCTATTACAAAAAAAAAAAAAAGATATAAAAAAGATCTCTTAGAGGTTCTCTCAGCCGCCTCTAATTTGTAGCTATTTAGTCTTATTTATAGGTCTTATAATATGACCATTGGTTACATTGATGATGCACGTTACAATATCGGGTCTTGATGAGTCTTCATAATGGTCGAGTAACGGCTTGAGTAATTCTTCTTCCTTATAACCGCTCCATAATGTGTCATAAATGGCCACGTGTTTGTTAACGAGGCCGAAGTACCGTAGACGTATCAATTCAGAGTACTGTAGCAGGTCGGATTACTGTAGCAGTTCAGGTTAATGTAGATATTACTATTCAAAGTACTGTTGCTGTAGTAGTTCGAAGTTACTGTAGCAGGTCGAATTACTGCAGCCGGTCGAGTATTGGAAATAAGTCACTACATTCGCCCCATCTCAGCCAATAGCACGAGAAGCATCAGAAGCGAGTGGTGTTGGTTGAGACATATCTTTGATCTTTGGATATGTAAATTGCATGGTTGAAGCAACTGTTGTAAGAGAATGTATTATAATGTATTATAATATATGATAATGGATGATAATGTAGTAGAATAGATGATCATGTATGATAATGTAGTAGTAGAAGGCATGTAGTAGAATGCATGCTAGTATGTAGTAGAATGCATGTAGTAGAATGCATGTTAGTATGTATTAAATATTGCATAGTTGAATGGCATCTCTGCCAGATCAAATTGATTAACTCAATAAACGACCCTCGGATAGCGTATATATTTGAAGAGCTATGATGTAGATCTCAGTTACAGGTCAAGCTGAGCGACCGTGATGACACATGTATTGAATATTGCATAACTGAATGGCGTCTCTGCCTGATCGAATTGATTGACTCAATAAGTGACCCTCAGAGAGCGAGTATATTTGATGAGCTATGAAGTAGATCCCAGTTACGGGTCAAGTTGAGCTACCGTGATGGGACATGTATTGAATATTGCATAGCTGAATGACGTCTCTACCAGATCGAATTGATTAACTCAATAATCGACCCTCGGAGAGCGAGTATATTTGATGAGCTATGAAGTAGATCCCAGTTACAGGTCGAGCTGAGCGACCGTGATGGGACATGTATTAAATACTGCATAGCTGAATAGCGTCTCTGCCAGATCGAATTGATTGACTCAATAATCGACCCTCGGAGAGCGTGTATATTTGATGAGCTATGAAGTAGATCCCAGTTACAGGTCGAGCTGAGCGACCGTGATGGGACATGTATTGAATATTGCATAGCTGAATGGCGTCTCTGCCAGATCGAATTGATTGACTCAATAGTCGACCCTCAGAGAGCGTATATATTTGAAGAGTTGTGAAGTAGATCCCAGTTACAGGTCGAGCTGAGCGACCGTGATGGGACATGTATTGAATATTGCATAACTGAATGACGTCTCTACCAGATCGAATTGATTGACTCAATAATCGACCCTCGGAGAGCGTGTATATTTGAAGAGCTATGAAGTAGATCCCAGTTACAGGTCGAGCTGAGCGGCAGTGATGGGACATGTATTGAATATTGCATAACTGAATGGCGTCTCTACTAGATCGAATTGATTGACTCAATAATCGACCCTCGGAGAGCGTGTATATTTAAAGAGCTATGAAGTAGATCTCAGTTACAGGTCGAGTTGAGCGACCGTGATGGAACATGTATTGAATATTGCATGTAGAGTTGGGCTGGTTGTATCCAGGCGGAAGCTTTTAGATATGTAGAATGTGCTCTGTTTGGTCAATAATTGACCTGCAAGATGTTGGTTGAGCTCGCCCCGAGTATGAGTTAAGTTGTTTGATCTCGAGTCTTGAAGTTGAGTTTGAACATTATGTCTGAAGATGACATCAGGCTCGCCCCGAGTATAACTTGGAATAAGTTGTAATCGTCTGGAGTACCTTGACCTCGAGTGCCTTTATAATGTGATTTGATGTTGTCGAAAAGATGATATCAAGCATTGAGTCTGAATCTGAGATTGGGCTCGCCCCGAAGTATGATTTATTGTACTAGTCGAATATTACGTCTGAATCTGAAATCGAGCTCGCCCCAAGTATAATTTACGTTGATTGATATTAAGTCTGCTGTATCTGTAGCTGAGGACGAGCGTTGTGTTTGAATCTGAAATCGGGCTCGCCCCGAGTATGAGTATGAATAAGTTGTAATCGCCTCGAGTACCTTGACCTCGAGTGCTTTGATAAAGTTGCTGAAAAGATCGGGCTCGCCTTAATCTTTATTTGAGTATCGAGCTCGATAATAAGTTGTAATCGCCTCGAGTACCTCGACCTCGAGCGCCTTGATAATTTGGATTGATGTTGTTAAAAAGATGAGGACGAGCTTTGAGTCTGAATCTAAAGTTGGGCTCGCCTCGGGTATGATTGAATGTATCGGTCGAGCGTTGTGTCTAAATCTGAAGTTGGGCTCGCCCCGAGTACGTGTTAAGTCGATTGAATTAGTAATAAGATCGAGTATTGAGTCTGAAGCGGAGATTGGGCTCGCCCCGAGTATAATATTGTTGTTGTTGAAACTGAAGTAATAGTTGTTGTTGTTGCTATGGTGTGGGCGTAGTTGCTTTTATGCCGACTTAAAGGTGAGGTTTGTAGCTGAGGTGTAATATGAAAAAGTGCTCAATGACAGGCCTTGTTCCCCTTCAGATTCCTTCGTTTTGTAAATGCATTTGCAAACCTCCATACCTTTATGTGTACAAACTAGGAGATCGCAGAACCCAAAAATGTTACTCCCACTGTAATCGAAACCACTTGAACATCTGGAAGCCCATGAAGAGATTGATATTGTTCAACCTGGAGAGCCTAATCTTTCGGATTATTGCCGTCAAATAGAGGAAAATCAGTATGAGTTGTACGCCCTTGTAAAAACTGTGTCATTGATGCTTCGCGAACTGTGGAATTCGACAGTTTGACAGTTATGTCAAAGATAATTAATCAGATGTTAATCACGAACTGTGGAGAGGTTACGCCTCATGGTTTCCCACAACAGATGTTTAATCAGAACGAAGTCTGAAGCTGACCGAATTGTTCCTCCGCAGTTTCGCTTCGTTCCCCATCGACACAAATCATAATACTCATCTCGTTTAAAGAAATGACGAACCAAATCAAGCTGTAATTGAAGAACTTGATCACACAAAACAAAATATCCACCTCGAGAGCACTGACGGGTGGGGAGTAAAGGGCACTGTCGAACTGTCGAGAATCATTATTGATTCGCAAAACCCAAATCGATTTGCGACAGAAAGAGAACTTTGGTCCCTTAATTGATTTGCAAAACCTAAATCAATATGTGATTGAAAACTGTGGATGTAAAAATAATTCGGCTTAGCTTCACGAACTGTAGAAAATTACTTGAAGTCGCGTCGCCGCAATTGTGTTCTGCTATTATTGAAGTTGTGTTATTGCTACTGTGAGAACAGCGGAATCGGTGGAACCATTGGCGAACCAATTCGACCTGTAAATCTCCTTGGGGTTTCACAAATTGTTTTGGGATCCTCTTGCCGAAAGGCAAGCTATTAGTCGAGCATATAGATGAAAATAGGAGAAAGTCCGATACTTGATCCTTCGATTTCAGCGCAAGGTTGTGATTTCCTGGATTCATCGATCGCAGTTCGTATTCTCTTCATAATGGGTCGAGTAGGAGAAGATGATAACGATGTAGTTTGATGTTGACGATGATACTCTTTTCTTCTTTTCTTTCTTTTTTTTTGTTAAAAGCACCCCCATGAGATTGAAGAAGGAAGGATTGTTGTTTCAGATTCGGCAAAGAGATGTGGGACTTCCAGAAAGATATTGGCAGCACCTAACCCTTCTCTGTTAAACTCGTCAATGGTATTATTGTAATTGAAAACTACCAATGTTACAGAGAGATGTTTCGGTAGATCTGAACGTTGGAGTCCTTATCTTAACTTCTGCATTTTGAGAAAGAGAGAGCGAGGAGGTGAAGTGGATTTGTGGCTCTCTCGAATCACCTTATAAAATATGAATATTAGAAAAGATAGAAACATAAACTTTAACTCGGCGTCTTGGTTTGGTTTTCGAGCACCACCTAATCGTTCGTGATCCCACAGATGACGCTAAATGTAATGCTTATTTTTGTATTGCACGAAGATAACACTTTACACCTTCGAAATCTAGGAGATTTAGTTATGAACGAAAAATAAATAACACTAAATTTAGCGTGGAAAACCCTTGAATGGGTTAAAAACTATGACCTCTCCTGATGATTTTAGAAAGAGAGAGAGGTATATTTAGACTGCTAGCTATTACAAAAAAAAAAAAGATGTAGAAAAGACTCTTAGAGGTTCTCCCAGACGCTTCTAATTCGTAGCTATCTAGTCTTATTTATAGGTCTTATAATATGACCGTTGGTTACATTGATGATAGACGTTACAATATCGGGTCTTGATGAGTCTTCATAATGGCTTGAGTAACTCTTCTTCCTTGTAATCGCTCCATAATATGTCATAAATGGCCACGTGTTTGTTGACGAGGTCGAAGTACCGTAGACGTATCAGTACGGAGTACTGTAGCAGGTCGGATTATTGTAGCAGGTCAGATACTGTAGCAGGTCAGATTAATGTAGCAGTTCGGAGTACGGTAGCATTTCGGATTACTGTAGCAGTTCGAGTTAATGTAGCTATTACTATTCAAAGTACTGTAGCTGTAGTAGCTCGAAGTTACTGTAGCAGGTCGGATTACTACAACTATTACTATTCAAAGTATTGTAGCCATAGTAGTTCAAAGTTACTGTAGCAGGTCGGAATACTGTAGCAAGTCGAGTACTGGAAATAAGTCACCACAATATTCAGGAGAAAATATCAGTACAAGAGGTGGAAATGAATATCAATATCCTATTTTAAAGTAACAGGTAGAAAGAAGTACATAATAGAGGCAGTCATATACAAAAAGAATATACATGGTATGACAGCTTATAGTGATCCTTAAGAAGAAATAAACAACAAGGATATAAAAGTGAGTCTAAGACGTATGACATAAGAGAAAAAAATGCTGCAAAATCTAGAGAAACGAGAAAGAGAGATGAAATCTATATCTATGGTCAGCAGTGTCAATTGCTAATGGCAGGAACCCCAATCCGCTATTAAAAACTGAGATACATGTTTGCTTCTGCGGAGTTTGATCTACTACTAAGGAGAAAACTAGCTCAATTTCTGATGTTAACTACGGAATACCCTATCATTGACACTCTACTCCTACAAAAGTTGGCAAATTTTAAGGCCAAAAGACCTTCCCATCGCATAAAAATACACATCACACAACTGAACAACTACCAAATGAGACAGAAATATACTATATACACTCAAACTAAAAAAGCTAAATTGAAAGAGACTTACCAGAGATCTTTTCAGTGGGACAAAACGTCCTGCACAAATCGATACCTGTTTCCTTTTGTTGTGAGAAATAGATATTATGACATCGATAATATCATTCAATTCGAAAGACGAAGCCAACCCATAAGAAGCTACAAGTTACAGAAACCCTAACGACTTTAACGATTTCGCCTCTTCAACACTTACATTCCCCTTCCACTCAAGAGCTAATTTTTTCACTCTTTCCTTCAACTGGGGCTTAACTATCATACTAATAGACGCTAACTGTCCCAAATCATAGCAATTCTACTTAGCTTCACAAATCACTGCAAAGAACACCAAATTAATCATTCACTCAAAAAAAAACACAGAGATTCATTATTATGTTTATATAATTCTCACCTTTTTAGTCAGAAGCTTTAAATCAGAGCCGAAAAAGTGGTGATTGAAGCTTCAAATAAACCAATTTCACTTTTAGGTCAGAAGAAGTGGCGATTGAGGGTGGAGGAGAGAAGAGTTTTTGAGGAAGTTGTAGAATTTAGAGAAAAAGATAACGAGTTTAGAGATGGAGGAAAGGGTTTGCACTTCTCACAGAGAATTTTGGAGAGAGATACGAGTTTTGAGATGGAGGAACGGGAACCGCTAAAAATATTTGCAGCCCGCCCAAACCTAACCCAAAAGCAACACCAACAACGTCGCAACAGACATCTCTTAATTATCAATGACGCATCTGAATACTTTTGGAACACACATGGCGTCGCTATATGTATTTCCCAAATTGAAAATTCAATTAAGATGGATGACCTTTAGCAACGCCAAATGGTGTTGTAAAAAGATGGTTTTTTGCAACAAATTCTTGGCGTGGAAAAAGAGTGCGTTGCAACAGACTCCTTTTATTGTAGTGTTAAAAGAGAACAAACCAAGATGAGAGTAACTATCGAGTACGTCTAACGACAATAGTTCATAACATACATTTTCTTCTAGGGCAGGGATTGGCTTTTCGAGGTCACGACGAGTTAGAGGATTTAGTAAACTGACTACTAATCATAATGATACTATTGACAAAGTCGTTCTTAAAAATGCTCCCAAAAATGACAAGTTGACTTCCTCTGACATTCAAAAAGATGTAGTAAATGCGGCTCCAGCTGCCATGACCACTGCTATCATGAAGGAGCTTGGAGATTCAAAGTATTTAGTTTTAATTGATGAATCACACGATTACTCTACAAAATAGCAAATGGTTGTCATTCTGCGATTTGTGAGTGACAAAGGATCGGTTGTTGAACATTTTCTAGTTGTTGAACATGTTAGTGATACAACATCGATGTCTCTCAAGATGGTGATTGATCAGATATTTGTGAAGAACAATCTGAGTATATCACAATTTCGTGGGCAAGGGTACGATGGAACTAGTAATATGCAAGGTAAACTTAAAGGCCTCAAGACACTAATCCTGAATGAGAACAAATTTGCTTATTATGTTCACTGTTTTGCTCACCAACTTCAACTAGCACTTGTTGTTGTGGTTAAAAAGCATTCTCAAGTAACGTGTTTTTTTAGCACAGTTTCTAATGCTTCGAGTGTTGTTAGAGGCTCATGAAAGCATAAAGATATTCTTCGTGACATTTAAGCAGCTAAAGTCATTTAAGCTTTAGAAAATAAAGAACGCACGAGTGGGCGGGGTTTGAATTAAGAGACGACTTTTAGTAGGCCTGGAAATACACATTGGGGATCACACTATAATACACTTTTGAGCATAATTGAAATGTATCCATCCATAATTGAAGTGCTTGATGCTGTCGTTGTTCATAGCTCAAACTTGGATAAAAAAAGACAAAGCAACTAGAATTTTAGCTTCCATGCAATCTTTTGAGTTCATACTAATCTTCTATCTTATGGAAAAAAATTAGCCATTACTAATAAACTATCAAAGGAATTACAAAGGAAGGATCAAGGTATTGTAAATGTCATGGCCTTAGTTAAAGTAGCCAAGGAAGGACTCCAGTTGATGAGAAATGACGGTTGGGGTTCTCTTCTCCAAGAACTTCATGAACATTATCATAAGTATAATATCTTTATTCTTAATATGGACGACAACTATGTACCTAAAGGTTGATCGTGACATCATGCAGTAGTAAGCACAAACTGGTAACATTATCATTCCGTATTATTCATCGGTTGCCTTGATTTACAACTTATGGAATTGAGCGAGCAGTTCAATGAGGTAAACATAGAGTTGCTCCTTTACATGACATGCTTGAACCCATCAAATTTATTTGCTAGCTTCAGTAATAAAAAAATTAACTCATTATATGGAGTTTTATGAAGCACATTTTACTCATGTTGAGCTTTTGGCGCTTCCTGATGAGCTAGAGAATTACAATATAGATTTGCGGCCAGACACTAACTTCTCTAATTTGAAAGGGATTAATGGACTTTCTCTGAAGATGGTTGCTACAGAAAAAGATAAAGTGTATCCATTAGTATATCTACTAATAGAGATCGCTTTGATTTTACCAGTTGCCACAGTTACCACCGAAAGAACATTTTCAACCATGAATATCGTAAAGAACCGTCTACGGAGATGAATGGTTGAATTATTGTATGGTTCCCTATATTGAGAAAGATATTTTTTTAAAAACTGATGAGACGATCATGCAACGCTTTCAACAAATGAGGACCCGTCGAGAAAATTTGAAAAATATTTAGAGTTTTTTTTCTTCTTGTGATACAATCTTTTTTTATTCATAGAGTTATGGTTCTAGATGCTCTATAAAGCTCATTTTTTATGTCTTCCTATGATGTTTTTTAAATTTAATTGGCTAGTTACTATTAAAAAATCTGTTATATATTATTTATTTAACATCTATAATTTTGAACCCCTTGGATTAAAATCCTGGCTCTGCCCCTGCCCATAGGAGTTTGATGAAGAGAAGGGAAGGGGCTCTTCGATGCTAAGTTATGATATGAATCGAAGGTGAGAAGATATAGATGGTTCAAGAAGGAGATAATTAACGATGGAAAAAAAACAACGATGGTTCGAAGATGATGGTTAGAGTAGAAGCTTCGTTCGAGATGGGTCGTAGCTGTTTTCGGTGAGGTTGAGGTAACTTCATATTTCTTGATGGTTATTTTGATCTCTTTTATAACTTGTAAGTCTATGTGAGTTTTGTTGTGTGGTTAAAGATCTCACGATTGTGAGATCTCTCGAGAGCTTGTAACGGTTTCTCAAGTTCACGATTATTTAGCAAAATTACATTCTATTTTGATAACATGATTTGATTTGCTGAAAGAGAGAGATTGATGAGAGTGAGATTATAGAGAGAGAAAGTATGTGTGTGTGTATAAAGATGGATTTTCTCTCTTCAATTGTGTTATGTTTGAGTATAAAAAAAACTAAAGAATAAATCAATAGATTGTAGCTATGCTATTTTAGTCCAAAAAAATTTATGACTTGATTCGCCTAATGCCGAGTTATTGGAGGGAATGAAACATAGAATTGTTGAAGAAATAGGTTTTCTCTCTCTTCTAACCCTGTTTTAACTGAGCACTTTGTTGTTATTTAGTTTTTTAATTCTAGGCCACGTGGCAGAATATGGAGGATGAGAGACCAACTAAATGATGGCTCCGGAGAAAGCTAAAAAATTTCCCACTCTAAGCTAAACAACTATTGGCTGGGAAGTGATAAAGTTTTAAAGATGTAGGAGAGTAAATTTAAGGATGTGGGAGAGTGGCTTTAAGTCGAAGACAAGCTTCTTTTTTGGGCTTCTTATTTTTTTTTACTTTATGACTTAAAATAAGTATCTTATTTTTACCATCCAAACATACCTATGCATAAAATTAACTTATATTTGGGTATCCAAATAACCCGTAATGGCTCCGGGGATAGTAAACTTTGCTAATTCACAATTGAGAGTTGCTCGAGAATTTTTAAGTCCATCCCCAAGTAGACAGTTAGCCAAGCTCTACTACTTTGGAAGATTTCCTTATGTTACTAATTTTGCAAGTCTATTTACGACCATAATCTTCTCTTCTATGTTTTGTAGATACTAATTGTAATGACCTAATTCCGTAGCTCAAAATTAGATCTTACACCAAATATACCTGTGATAAGAATTAGTATAATACAAGAAATGGCACAGGTAATTTAGCGTGGAAAACCTTTGAATAGGTAAAAAAAAGCACGACTACAAGTTGAGAATTTAGTAACTATAACTTTTATTACTCATGGCTGATATCTTATTACAAGTGATCTCTTAAGCTAAAAATACTTGATCTTAAAAGATAAGAATTCTTGTGGTTATAGAATGTAGAATTGCCTGTCCTATCTCCTCTAGAATTTATAATTTTTATAGACCTTACTCTCAGTTTGATGTCGTGTAGCGACACGTTCTCTTAAAAATGGGGCAAGTGGCAGTTGAATGTGTAACTGCTAGTTGGTGAAAGACATGTGTCTTTGACTTGTTCATATTTTTTGTAATGCCCGAGCCACGTTTCTTATCAGTTCGTGGTTTAGGTGTCAATGTTGATTTATATATATCACGTGTATAATGCGTGAGTCTGGTATTGAGGTAGTTAGAGTTTGCACTAGGTCGAGTGATAAGTCCATGCACTAATATCCTTGCTTGAAGAATCTGTCACGAGTCCTACTCCAATTCAAACTCCTTTGTTTATTTATATCAAGGTTTGATACAATTAAACACACGAGAATTCTTTTTTTTTACTGTGAAGGTCTTAACAACTTAGAGTTTCCTTCCACCATGGCTAAAGAAAAGCAAGATGAGAAGTTCACTAAGGATGTCACATTGTCAGATTTTCATGAAGGCGTCATGTTCGATATATTTAAGAGAATTCTAGCTTATCTAGTAAGAATTTTGCTAACTCTCAGTTCACTAGATCTAAATCTGAAGCAGGTTTTTTGGTTGTAATACACAAAACTGGCAAAACAACTGCAATGAGCTTCATGGAAATCAATAGGTTGGAATACAAGGTACGAGAGTTATTCACTTATCAAACTTTTTTGGTTTTCCAATCTTCTTGCAACAGGTTTGTTTTGGTAATTAATAAGAAAGATCGTAGTTATCATATTGTAAATCTGATTACAAAGCATATGATCATACTTCCACCACCACCATTGAAGAAAACTATAGATTTTCTGATGAATCCGTGTGAATTGGTGTTTTGAAATGGCATAATTTCGTAGCTCGAAATTAGATCTTATACCAAATGTACCAAATGTACCTTTAAATATGTAAAAAAAACCACGACCACGAGTTGTGGATTTAGTAACTGTAACTTTTATTGTATGAGGCTGATATCTTATTACAAGTGACCTCTTGAGCTAAAAATACTTGATCTTGAAAGATAAGAATTCTTGTAGTTTTAGAATGTAAAATTCCATGTCCTATCTTCTCTGGAATTCATCCATTTTATAGACCTCACTCTTAGTTCGATATCTTGCAGCGGTGCGTTCTCCTGAAAATGGGAAAGGTAGCAGTTGAATGGGTAACTGCTAGTTCATGGGAGACAAGTGTCTTTGACTTGTTTATATTTTTTATAATGCTCGAGCCACGTTCCTTATCAATTTTTGGTTTATGTGTCAATACTAATTTTTATATATCACGTGTATAATGCGTGAGTCTGGTATTGAGGTAGTTTGAGTTAGGACTAGGTTGAGGGATAGGTCCCTACAATTGCCTCATCGCAACTGAAGGCACAGGTGGCTTTAGTTGAGAAAAAACTTATGGAATATTTGTTTTAGAATTTGGAAAGGTATACTGTAGAATTTGAGTGGTTGGGGACTCGACACTTCTTTATTGAAGATCGTATTCTGGCATTTAAAGTATGGGAAAGGATTGACGTATTTGGCATTTGGGTTTCCCAATAAAGGTTATTCTTGAATGATGACTGCGTTGGAAATCCTTCCTTACATTGAATGCAAGCCTAATATAAATATTGTTTGTACTGTATCATATGTTATCTCTGTGAAAGAACTCTACTTTTGGGAAAATTTGGTGGTCCTATATTTCATGAGAATGGTGATGACCAGGCATCAGGTATATAAAGCCAGGGTAAATACAAAAGTGTAGAAGCTACAGTTGCATTACTTTGGTAACCAATCTTTAGAGATGCCCACTCTCATACCTGTGTCACCAATTTACCATGGGATGAGAGAGGAGGAAGCAACGGAGGTGGAGGATGACTACTATCACATGTGGTGGTTCCACAATCTCATTCTGGTAGGTAAGCAACATCTGGTATGTCTTCGCTTGCTTACAGATGATAAGATTGAGGAGGCAAATGTAGAAGCCGGTGTACATACCAGGAAGTATTGTCGTTATCATGTGAGGGATTGGGTTATATAAAAGTAGAATCATTCTTCTTTCTCTACCAACCGAAGGTGGTGGTGGTAGATACGGAAGACGGAGATTGAAAATTTTCTTCTGCATAATCATCGCTCTTCTTCTTAAAGGAGTGTTCTATGCTAGAGGTTGGTTCAGGCTCTTTTACAATCATCTTCCAGTCCATTCTTGCATAAGAGTTTTATTTTAGAGATGTATGTTCCTCTAAACGAAAAACTGATATATAATGTAACCTGTAAATCGATCTGTAGGAAAGCTCTGAAAAATTATTCGTTGTAAAGTATTTTGTAAGTAATTGTTGAGTTAATGAAAAATATATTTGTGCAGAAATTATGTGTTGATAGATCGAATTTGAAATTAGTATGGTAAATCGAACTAAAAATATATGTTGGAATATAGAAATGTCATTTGCTGTTTGAGAAAGCGAACTAACAATGAGTATGCTAATTTGAACTATAGCTAGTTGAAGTGAAGTGTGATAGAAAGTTGATATAATATTAATGGAATAGAGATTTGTAGGTTGAGCTAAAAAAATGTTATAATGTAACTCTTTACAATGCATTAGTTGACTTGTTGGAGATATATGTTAGGATGTAAAAGGTACGTATATCAAACTGAAAGAAAGCTATTAAATCGAGCTGTGGAAAAAATGTGGATGTACGTAAAATAGGTGAGAGAATTTGGAAATGAGTTTGAAAAAGATATGGTCAAAATGCAACGAGGTCGTTATGGAAAGATAAATTCAAATAAATTTTAAGCCTGATCTTAAGGTTATCAGTTATGGGTAAGGGGAGTGCATATAGATTATACTATATACGAAATGGGGGGATTTGCTGTTATCGTAATCTGTGTGTATAAATAATGCTTAAAATGTGATTTATGTAGGAGGAAGAAATAAAAATGGTGATGAATCGTTCTCAAAGAGCTCGTCATGCGTTGGAGAGGCGCTTAGCAATAAAGATTGTAATAGTTTGTGAAAGGATTTTTGGGCAGTTAGGGTATGATGCCAATTTACTTGAATCATTAATACAGTTTGATGGGCTGACTGCGAGGGTAAGGGAGAACGAGGTTGGGCATCATGTGTATTCTGAGATATTTTGTGATTTGGTGTTGGAGCCTGAAGTTCAAAAAGCTATTGTGAGGGAAATTGCCCTGGAAGAAATAGCTGAGGAAGATGAGAGAATTGTTTGGTGCAAACTAATTAGGTGTGGTGCTCCAGGGCATCTTGGATGTTTCATGTGTGATTATTTATGAGGGAGCGAACTGTGTTAGGTCAAATAACTACATTTTGAATGGAGGGAGAATACTTCTTCCGAATCTGTCCTGTTTTGTTGTGAATGTTGTTTGAAACATTGAAATAAACATTTAAAATTTTAAATGTTGTAACATTGGAAATGACGTCAGCAGTTCTATAAGTAACAAAAATAGGAGTATAAAAATCAGATCATCTATACTTTTTATCTTTTGTATAAGGGTAGAGAAAGTTTGATTACATGTGAGTATAGTATCATAATGTATGTGGAAAGGTGTGAGGGGGATTTAGGTAGGAGAGAGAAAAATATATTAAAATATAGGACTTGGGGTAATGATAGAGAGGCGATTTCACCAAAAAGATACGAAATGTCTGACATGAATAGTAGAATGGATGCTTTGGCATCAAAACCAAGGGCAGCTCGTGTGAGCCCCATTAAATGCCAGCAGTTAGAGAGAAAAAGTATAAATACCTTTTCTTCTTCTCCATTGAAACGTTTGTCAAACACAGAGAAATGAAAAACTAGAGAAAGCGAAAAGAGATTGTGCTGTAGATATTCTAGAGAAAGAGAGAGAATTAACGAGAGTAAGCATCGCAGCCAGAGGGAAAAAGGGTATTGTAGTTGTAAAAGAATATCAGAGATCTTTGTTATACAGTACCGTAGTGACAGAGGGATTGTGTGTTGTTCCGGATTCTGATTCATACATTGAATGCTAGTGGTTTTAATTGATTTCGCTGATTTGTGCTTGTGATTTAGAGTAATCATTTGATGTGGAGAATACTATATATGTGTTTATTTAAAATTTTAAAAGTTTGCTATTTTTAGTAAACCTTTGAAAACTTTTGCTTTGCATGGAAAAGTATGTATGCATGTGTATGAAATATGTATATGTAGAAGTATAGACAAAAAATATAATGATAGAGAAATTGATTCAATACTTGGACCTGTATGTAGGTAGAGGCGTGTGAAGGCTCTATTATAGAAATAAGCCTCATCCTTAAGCCTATTCTTGATATGGAGACTTCGACCTCTGGTTGTTTGATCGAGCTAGTATATGTTGAGTCTGATAATATAAATGTTGTGTAGGGCTACCTTAGAACGGAGAGCTCTGACCCTTTAAAGGTATATTCAAAGGGGAAGGGCATAATAGAATTTCCAGATTTCCCTGGTAATCTCGTATCCTACCTTGTAAATTCAGATGTATTTAAGGAGTTCTGTAAAATAAAAGGTAGTTTAGTTGGTAGATGGGGTAATGTTATAGAACACTCTGGGAGGTCGTTTAGGGGATGTACTATTGGAAAAAATGCATGTCTTTTCTTTGTAGTTTGAATAGAACCTTGGTGATTACTGTTAGTCCCACATTGGATAAGTGAAAAGAGTATTTTCACTTTATATTGGGTTACATATGTATAACATGTGTAACTATGGGGACACCTATGGGCTTGCGTGCACGAACCAACCCATGACCCATTTGGACTATTTTATAGATTCTATTCGAATAAGTCTATTCAAATAAGATTGTATTAGAATATAATAATATTCTATTTGAATAGAATCTGGCAGGAAGAATATATTCGAATAGATTATGATTCTATTCGAATAAATATGGCAATAAGAAATGTATTCGAACATAAATAGATTTTATTCGAATAAAACATGCAATTATCTTCAAAAGACACAACTCTTCTTAAAGGTGTGTCTTGGAACGCAACCCTATCTACAGGTGCTTCTGAAGAACACCTTCTCCTTTATTTAAACAATCATTCTTGATGTGTTTGACTCACACAAAAATATCAAAATCTCATTTCCTCTTTTTCATTCCTTCCTTCTTGAGAGTAAAATCACAGATAGTTCGACAGGCGTATCGACTTGAGTGCTTCAAGTCTATACGATTTGATCGTTTTATCTTGGGAGATATGCACCGTGAAAACTTTGAAGCACCATACGCAGAGTAAAATCTATCTTAAGGAAATTGCAGTGACTGCAAGCCTCGATCTTCAATTTTTTCATTTTCTTTTCATTCATCTTCGACTCAATTATGAATACATGTTCTACAATCTTAAGACAAATTTTTTTATATCTTCTTTGTGTTCAAGTTTTGCGAAGATGTCTATCAACGAAACTGTTGTTCGTGTTCATCAAGAAAAGCAAGAGAAATTCAATGGAACGGAGTTCAAGCGTTGACAACAAAAGATGCTATTTTATTTGACTACTCTGAGCCTTGCCAAATTTTTGTAGGAAAGTACCCCAGTCCTCAAAGACAGTAAAACTGACAAGACAACTGTCGCTGCTATGGAGGCGTGGAAGCGTTTTGACTTTTTGTGCATGAACTACATTAGGAATGGGTTGGATGATAAACTGTACAATGTTTATACTCCACTCAAGACTGCCAAGGAACTGTGGGATTCCCTGGATAAAAAGTACAAAACAGAAGATACAGGTACGAAGAAATTTGTTGTCAGTCGATTCCTTGACTTCAAGATGATTGACTCTAAGTCAGTAATCAGTCAAGTGCAAGAGTTGCAGATTATTCAACATGACATTCATGTAGAAGGAATGATTCTGAGCGAATCATTTCAAGTTGCTTCATTAATTGAAAAATTACCTTTATCTTAGAAGGAATTTAAGAATTATTTGAAGCACAAACGCATGGAGATGAAGTTTGAGGACTTGATCGTGCGTTTGAGAATTGAAGAAGACAATCGCAATAGTGAGAAAGCGATTGGAATTGGTTCATTGGAATCAAAGGCCTATGTTGCTGAAGGCAATCCTTCAAACAATAAGGGTAAATCCCATAAGAAGAATGGGAAGAAGGGTAACCACCCTACACTGGTTCCAACCGGAAAAGACTTCAAGAAGTTTTTCGGGAGCTGCCATAACTGTGGAAAGATAGGGAACCGCACAAAGGATCGCAGGAAGAATAAAGGCAATTCTTCAAAGAACCAGCCCTCTCAAGCCAACGTGTCTGAGATGGAGAACCTTTCTGCTATGGTCTCTGAAGTGTACTTGATCAGTAATGCCAAAGATTGGTGGATTGATACTGAAGCAACATGTCACCTTTGTTCTGACAAAACCCAGTTTTCGTCATACAACAAAGTGGACAGTGATGAAAAACTGTACATGGGAAACTCTGCAACTTTTGTGGTTGAAGGAGTTGGAAAGGTTATCTTGAAGTTCACCTCAGGAAAAGAACTTACTCTGAATGAAGTTCTGCATGTTCCAGATATTCGCAAGAATTTGGTGTCTGGATTAGTTTTAAGTAAAAAAGGCTTTAGGCTAGTCTTCAAGTCAGAAAAATGTGTCTTGACTAAAAGTGGAATGTTTGTAGGAAAGGGCTACTTATGTGATAGCCTGTTTAAATTCAATATTGATGTAACCTTAATGTTTATCAATAAAATTGAAGGTTCTACTTTCATTCTTGAGTCTTTTAATGTTTGGCATGCACGATTAGGCCATGTTCATAGTGGTTCGTTGCGCAGATTAATTAATTTAGGACTGTTGCCTAAATTTAGCATTGATTGCAAACAAAAATGTACAAGATGTGTTGAAGCAAAGTTTGCAAAACAACTCTTTCAATCAATTGATAAAAGGAAGACAGTACCTCTCGAATTAATTTATAGTGATTTATATGACTTAAAATTCATCCAAACAAGGGGTGGGAAAGGTATTTTATTACTTTTATCGATGACTGTACTAGGTACAGTCATGTGTATCTACTCTGAAGTAAAGATGAAGCATTAGAGATGTTTATGCTTTACAAAAACGAGGTTGAGAATCAACTTGAAAAGAAGATTAAAGCCTTAAGGTCAGATAGAGGTGGTGAATATGTTTCATCCACTTTTGAAGAGTTCTGTGCTCAGAAAGGGATTATTCACCAAACTATTGTACCCTTATACACCTCAGCAAAATGGAGTTTCTAAGAGGAAAAATAGAACTTTAAAAGATATGGTCAATGTCATGTTGATTAGTTATGGTTTGCCACAAAACTTATGGGGGGAAGCCTTACTTTTAGCAAACTATTTACTAAATAAGATTCCTCATAAGAAGACTAATAACATTCCTTATGAACTTTGGAAAGGTAGAGTACCTTCCTTTAAATTCATGAAAATATGGGGGTGCCTTGCAAAAGTGCAAGTTTCTGTTCCCAAACGTGTGAAATTGGGACCCAAAACCATTGACAGTATTTTTATTGGCAAAGCTAATAATAGTAGTGCATTCAGGTTTCTGGTACACAAATCAGAGATCACTAATATACATGAGAATACATTCATCGAATCACATGATGCTATCTTTTTTGGGGATATTTTCCCAAGCAAAAAGAGTGATAATGTAAATTCTCTGACAAGATCACATGACGTTGCTTCAAGTAGTGATCTTCAGTCTGAAAGTTCTGAGCAAGCTCTAGAACTTAGACGTGGAAAACGTGTTAAGACCGCATCCATAAGAATCGGTCCAGAATAACTAACTAACTAGTTAGAGAATGAACCTCAAACCTTCAAGGAGGCCATGTCAACTCCTGAGGCTCCTAGTTGGATAGAGGCAGTGTATAGTGAAATTGATTCTATTATACAAAATCATACATGGGAGTTGGTTACTCTTCTACCTGGTTACAAACCAATCGGTTGTAAATGGATCTTCAAGAGGAAGATAAAACCTGATGGTTCTATAGACAAGTACAAGGCGCGACTTGTTGCTAAGGGATTTAGGCAAAAAGAAGGCCTAGATTACTTTGATACTTATTCACCAGTTTCAAGAATAACATCTATATAAATGTTGATAGCTATTGCAGCTTTGCATAAGCTTAAAATACATCAAATGGATGTGAAAATAGCTTTTCTAAATGGTGAATTAGATGAGGAAATTTATATGAACCAACCTGAAGGGTTTATTGTCCAAGGACAAGAACATAAAGTTTGCAAACTTGTAAAGTCATTATATGGATTAAAACAAGAGCCCTTACAATGACATGCAAAATTTGATCATGCTATGATCAAGGATGAATTCAAAATCAATGAATGTGACAAATGCGTTTATTATAAATGTATTGGTGTTGCATGCATAATTGTATGTCTTTATGTAGACGATATACTGATTTTGGGGACTAATATTAATGTAATAAAGTCCACTAAGAAAATACTGACCAGGAACTTCGACATGAAGGAACTTCGACAGGGAATTGTGTTGCCACAAGTACATTATATAGAAAACATGCTTAAGAGATTCAATAAGTTTGAGTTTAAAGGTGTTGAAACACCATTTGATAGAACTCAACACTTAGCAAAAAATAAGGAAAAAAGCGTTTCTCAACTTGAGTACTCACGTATCATAGGCAGTCTCATGTATATTATGAACTGTACCAGACCAGATATTTCTTATGCAATAAGTAAACTGAGTCGATATACGGGTAATCCTGGAGATGTACATTGGGTGGCACTCGTTAGGGTTTTAAAGTACTTAAAGTACACCCTACACTATGGTTTGTACTATACTACTTATCCAGCTGTACTTGAAGGATATAGTGATGCAAATTAGATTTTAGATTCTAATGAGTCAAAATCCACTACTGGATATGTGTTTACACTTGGAGGTGCAGCAGTATCATGGAAAACTAATAAACAAACGTGTATAGCTCTTTCCACGATAGAATCTGAGTTTATGGCTTTAGACAAAGCTGGAGAACAAGCAGAATGGCTTCAAGAGTTTCTAGAGGATATTCCTTTTATGGCCACAACCTGTGCCTGCTATATGTATTCATTGTGATAATCAAGCAGTACTAGCAAGGGCTAAGAATCAAGTGTATAATGGTAAGTCACGACATATACGTCACAGACATAATACCGTTAAGCAGTTACTTGCGATTGGAATAATATCTATTGATTTTGTAAAATCTGAGGACAACCTTGCGGATCCATTTACAAAAGGGTTGTTGAAAGGGCAAGTATACTGTATATCAAAAGGAATGGGATTAATAAGGCTAATCCACGAGTAATCTCAATGGTACCTAACCTAGTTGACTAGAGGATCCCAAGATCTAGGTTCAATAGGAAAACTGGTTGAGGGTTATTCACCTAAGCACTGCGGAGATTAGGTCTCCATCTCATTCCTGATGTAACAGTGTAACCTGCAGAGTTTGTTAGGGTAAACTTTGTTTTTAATTATTCCTATAGCTTGTGTATACAAGTAGAGTACAACAGGGTACTCTTAATAGGAAATCACTTATGTGAGTTAGAAGTGAGGGCAGCTTCCGTAAGAATTGAGATGGCTGAATTCTCTAATAGCACTCATGAATCTGAGATTTTCCAGGGCCAAAATGGACACAACATTTAGAACTGTTTGTGATAGGAAAGAAACTGTGTGAATACTAATGTCTGGGCTTACATCAACGACTGAATAGTTTAAGATATCATGTTCACTGCTTAGCCAAGTATGTCCGATAGTTTTTCACTAGAGAAGGTTCAAGTCCACAAGACACCTTTTTCTATGCAGAACCCTTCCTACCATTACTCTCAAGATTCTTGTTCGTTCTCATTTTTCCCATTTTCATTCAAATGTAGGGGATTGCTGGAAAAAACGTATGTCTTTTTTTTTTGGTTTGAATAAAACCTTGGTGATTAATGTTAGTCCCACATTAGATAAGTGAAAAAAGTATTTTTCACTTTATATTGGGTTACACATGTATAACATGTATAAGTAAGTGGTGCCCCCACAAGTGTGTGAGGCGAGTGTATAAATGCTTGCTATGGGGATGCCCATGAGCTTGCGTACACGAACCGACTTATGACCTATTTGGACTATTTTATGGATTCTATTCGAATAAAATCTGGCAGGAAGAATCTATTCAAATGGATTATAATTCTATTCGAATAGAATTTGGCAGAAAGAATCTATTCGAATAGATTATGATTTTATTCGAGCAGAAATAGATTATAATCAAATAAAACATGCAGTTATCTTCAAAAGACACAACTCTTCTCAGAGGTGTATCTTGGAATGCAACCCTATTTACAGGTGCTTCTAAAAAACACTTTCTCCTTTATTTAAACAATCATTCTTGATGTGTTTGACACACAGAAAAATATCGAAATCTCACTTCCTCTTTTTAATTTCTTCCTTCTTGAGAGTAAAATTACAGATAGTTCTACAGGCGTATCGTCTTGAGTGTTTCAAGTCTATACGATTCGATCATTATATCTTGGGAGACAGGCACCGTAAAAACTATAAAACACCATATGCAGGGTAAAATCTATCTTATGGAAATTATAGTAACTGCAAGCCTCGATCTTCAGTTCTTTCATTTCCTTTTCGTTCATCTTTGACTCAATTCTGAATACATGTTCTACATGTACTATTCTAGATAGGGAAGAATTATTTTTCTTGTTGCCTGACTTAAATCAGGAGAAAGCTGATAGGGGAATAGAATAATCAATTTCTTTTGAGTACTTGAATGGGGGTGTTGAAAGTGATCTGAACCAGAGATTTTTGTGTTATCTGTCTTAATTGGAATTCGTACTGATATTGCTTCTTAGTAATCTTGCTAAAGGTATTTTAAATACCATAGAGGCTTGTCCTGCCCAACTGAATGATAATATGTGGGAAGTGATAAATGTTTGTGGCAACCTGAATATATTGTATGCTGAAAATGAGGTGGAGAGGAGAATATCTCTTATAGATCTTTTGTAGTATTATACTGTGAAATATTATGCACCAACTGAAGGCGCGTACTTCTCTGCTAGTTCATCTAGACCTCAGTTGAACTCAGCTGGGCAAGTTTGGAATGACAATTTGATATGGGTGAAATGTGATTATCTCCAAAGAAAGGATGAGGAACTTATAGACCTTATAAATAAAACTCTAAAGAAAAGTAAATAATAGTTTATGATATCGAGTTATTGTAGATGTGGCAGCATTTTTCTGTATGTAACAATGTGTTGTGTTTTGTAGGTCCTCATTCTCAAGTGGCGAAAAAAGAATCATTAATAGATATTATAGCTCAAGAAGGTTTTGAGCTCGTGATTATTATGAAAGAGCTCGAAATAACATATCAAAAAGAGTTAATAGGAGGTCAGAGAAAGTGCAGAAGTCTCAAGCAAAGAGACAGATGACAGGCTCCTCGAATATGGTATGACAAACTATCAAACTTTTTACTTGAAAAGGGGTTCATTTGAGGGGGAGTTGATAAGACATCATCTATTCAGCGAGAAGGAGATGAAATACTTATTGCTCAGGTATATGTGAATGATATTGTATTTGGATCTATGTCTGATGCACGTGTCAAGGCATTCAGAGAATTAATGGGAAGAGAGTTCGAGATTAGCATGGTTGGGGAATTAACCTACTTCTTAGATCTCCAAATCAAGCAAAAGGAGGATGACATTTTTGTATCTCAATTTAAATATGCTAAGGATCTTGTAAAAAAAATTGGTCTTGATTTTGCAAAACATGCAAGGACACCAATGAGCACTGCAACCAAATTGAGTAAGGATTCTGCAGGTACTGATGTGGACCAGAAGACGTATATGAGCATGATAGGAAGCTTTTTTGTATCTTACAGCTAGTCGTCCAAAAATTATGTTCAGTGTTTGCATATGTGCTCATTATCAGGCAAGTTCTAAGGAGTCTCATTTACACGCTGTTAAACGAATTATTCGCTATGTTTCTGAGACTTTTGAGTTTGGATTGTGATATATTTGAGACATTACGTCTGAAATTATTGGATACTCATATGCTGATTAGTCCAGAAATTCTAATAAAAGGAAAAACACTTATGGGGGATACTATTACATTGGGAACAATCTTGTTGCATTGCAAAGTAAGAAACATAATTGTATTTCACAATCTACTACAGAGGCGGAGTATATTGCTACGGAAAGTTGTAGTACCCAACTAGTCTGGATAAAATAGTTGTTACATGATTACGGGCTGAATCAGGGAGTAATATCACTTTATTATGATAATACAAGTACAATCAACATTTCCAGGAACCCTGAACAACATTCGGGGACCAAACACATCGACATCAGATTTTATTTCATTTAAGACCTTGTTGAGCGAAAGATTGTAATTGTAGAGTATGTTAGTACAAAGAACCAGGTTGCTGATCTCTTCACCAAACCTTTAGATGTTCTTCGGTTTGAACCTCTCAAATACGCTATTGGTGTCTATTCCATTGCATAAATCTCTCAGGTCATCCTGACTGTTTATGTCGTTATTTTCTAGACATCGTCAGGTATGTGTCATTTCTCTTGTTCATATTGGTTATTTCCCCTAATATTTGCATTACAGTCTATCTTAGCTATGCATGTGCATGTTCAGGATTTATTTATTTGTAATATATTCATCAAATGCTTGAGCTACTTGGTATCACTTATTTATCACTAGTTCTAACTGTTCCTGACTTTAGTCGTAAGTAGAAACCTTGAGGATAAATGTAGAAACTTCGTTAGCTAATATTATGTGAGGATCTAACATTTTGTGCAAGCTTTGAGTATTATTAAATGAATTCGTTCCCGCAAAATCTCTATTTGTTTCTGATCTTATTATTTTATGCATTAGTCAATTGTTGGTGGTGACATCTAGTTCAAGTTAGTCAAATAGAGCATTCCCTCTACTTGATTCGAGATGAAAAATATACTATGTGAGACCGAAGATAAGATAATACGCTTTTTATTGTTATACCTTTTTTGGCCTTCGTCTATGCTTACCTAAAATTTTATCCATTTACAGCCTTTTTGTGCCTTAAAATATACCATTCGTTTTATATCCAACTCCTTTTAACCCATTTATTCTGAGACTTTTCAGTAAAATAAAAGTGAAGGAAGGAGTGAAACCATGTGGTTTAAGTAGGAAAGATGGATAGAAAAATAGAGTTTCCCCAATGTTTTTGCTAGTATATCAATCAGAGTCTTACTAAAAAAAGTATTTTTATTAAATGCGTACTCAATAAAGAGAAAGAATGACGGGAGGTGAACTCAATTTGAAGAAAGAGGGGGAGAAAGTATAAACTGTAGTCTCAAAATGCCAGCAAAATACCTACTCTGTCATGTCCCTTCCCTTACCTTCATTATACCCTTTTTAAAACCTATTTGATCTTGAGTTTAACATAGTCAGTTTAGTGGAGATGAGAGATAGAGATTTTATATTAGTTAACTTGACATCATCAAAAATAATTGATTTTCCTTCCATGAGATCTTTTTGTAAAATAACGCCTTTATTATTTGGATTGTGAATTTCTTAACTCCAGTTTATTCATATTCATATTTCCTCAGAGTGATATTTAGTAAATTCTCAATGACTTTGAGTGACCAACCGTGAGAGGCCTAAGTTGAATCATATTTTCAAAATAGTGATCTTCATGCCCAATGTGGTACATTATAAAATACTTAGATATCAGTCATTCAAACTAAGGATAAAACCACAAGGTTTTTTCTAACAATCCCCCACATATGAATGGTAACAGACAAATTTAGACAAAAATAGAGAAAAATAGGGAATGATCTTGCATCGAGAGAGGTGTCTTGTGGACTTGAACCTTCTATGGTGAAAAACTATCGGATTTACATTGATTAGTAAACATATGTCTTGAACTCAGCTTTAGTATAAACCTAGAGAATAGTCTTCATACATTACCTTTCCAAACGTAATCGATTTTCACAGTTGTGTTGTAACGCCCCACATTTTTCTTGGTATAACTCCTTGTGGTCGTAGTTATGGTTTATAAGTTGCACCTGTAGCATGTTATGTTGCATGTTATCATAGCTCATGTTTCCCCAAATTTTTAACAACACCAACCCATTCAAACCTTCACCGAATTTCTCCAATTCTTCTCCAACTCCTCCTCCTTATTCTCCACATCAATTCTAGGGCATAACTCTCCCTTTAAATAATTTCGGTTCTAGAGAGAGGGGAAGAAAGAGAGATGTATTTGCTAAAGCTCTCTACGACTTACAGCTCTGCATTGCTGCGTACCGCTCGGCTTTCGTTCTTCATCGTTATTCTTAACCTCAGGCAAGTACTCTTATCCCTTCTTATATGCTTTGATTAGAGAATGGATTCACACCTGCAGAGATTATTCTTTTGGTTTACTTGATTCCATGTTCATGTAATTTATCTTGTATAGTTACTGATGCTCCAGTTCTTATTGTGACAGATATTCTTGTCATTGATTAATCAATTCATGTTAAGTATCTTTTAACACATATGCTTAGAGATTATATCTTGAACCATGAAGCCTAATGTGTGATTTCAAATCCAAACCTCAGCCTTGTTAGTACTAAATTTTATTAGAACAAATGCTAGCCTAATTCAATTATACTTTGTGAGAAAATATACCCTGAACCGCGATTGTTTTTGGAGTCATGTTTAAGAAAGAGCCTATGTCTTACTGGTATAGTTTAATTTCCTGGTTGTACATGTGACTTAAGGTTTTTAAGGGTTTCATCGTGTATAAAGCTAGTATTCATTATCGTGTTTCTTTAGGGTTCTATATCCACCATCAGTAAGCAAGTTGGACCTAACTAGTATATTAGAGAACTATTGTATTAGTAGAAGAACTAGATAACCTAGATTATGAATAGACTAAGCTAATCTTAGATTACCATATGATGATGTCTCTGTGATTGAGGTTGGAATTGAATACGGGACTAATATGGAATTGTTAACTAGAGGCAATAGTTCTTTCGATTAGATCTGATTTATATTGATATAGACTTGGAAGATGTGTTACATATATTGGATGAATTGTCGTACTATAATCTGGATTATCATAAGAGCATACCTATGGAGTATTTCATTTGGCTAGTGTAATAACTACTTGTCCGAGCGCCATTAAATACGATGCAGTAAGGATATACATTCTGGAAGTAATAGATCATATGCTGAGCAATGTTATATTTTCCTCATGTTAGTATACAAAAGCGATAATATATTTAAGGTATATAAGAATACTTAATTGACCAGGAGCTGGGAGGTGTGTGCATAAGCTTGTAATAAGGGTCTAGTATGATACATACTGGAATTTGAGGATTATGTATATAAATGAATTCGAGGAATATCTTTTTATATGTAGGTCTTTTTAGTTGGTTGGTATAACAATAACTTCTTATATCAGTTTGGTTTATGGAGATGAAGATTCTTTAGTATGCTTAGACATCTAGTAGCTAAGTTTTAGATAGTACTTTTGAGGCTTGGAAATAGTGGATTCTTATACTGTTTATGAGGTTGATCTATATGATGGTTGTATGAGTGTGGTCCAATAATCACCGCAAGATATTGTGTTGGTGATAAGAACTTTATATTAAATGAACATTTGGCGAGTCTGTGATTCTAGAACAACTTAGATGATTCCTTGGTATGTCTTTTATGACAGTTAATCCTAACTTGGATTTCCATGATTCAGTAGTCGCGACTTAGATTCGCTTTGACGCTTAGGGTTCCTTTTGATATAGTCGCACTTATTGGGCATGTTACGACAGATAGCATTGGATGTTGGAGCTTCACTTCATTTGATAGAGTCCCCATTTGTTATTAAAGTGAGGGTAGATAGATCATCTAGTCGTAAGAGCGGTAGATCTTTAGATTTAGTCCCAGATGCTGATTAGGCAAGGGCAGACAGGTCATTTGATTCTTATAGGATTCAAACTTCTTCATTTCCATTCTGTTAGGATAACTTCGAGTTAATGTACACAGTAGGGCTATGCTGTTACGGTCCTTGGGTTCGAGTCCCTAAACCAAATATGAGGTAACTGTTTATCAGTATTCCTGAGTTGCAAGTCCCTAAATTCTTTCCCGGTTACTTCTCGGTTGTATGCTTCGCGAGCATTCCGTGGGCAGATCCCTAAAAGTTGAAAATAAAATAAGTTTTAGACCTGTAGGTTGAAATTCCTTGAGCACCCTGATCAGGTGCATTAACCGCTAATTCTTAGCTCACTAAAAATGAATTCGCCAATCCCTGGCTCGCCAATAAGGGATACGCTTCTGTTGAGGACAGAAGGGTGCGAGAGTGTGGTCCCACTAAATTAAAAGTGACCTGTGTACGCAACTTCTAAATTCTCTTTCTTCATTAACCGTACTTTTTAGGTTGTAGTAGTTAGATATAAGTTTAGGCTATCGTTGATATCTTGGTAGGATATTAGTTTTACTTAGAGTGCCTCCTTAGAACTCGTAGCTTGGTTGATATTCTTCTATACTTCCGTTAGAATCTTTATGTCTCTTTTCTGTGTTTATCTCGGTCTATCATGTCTTATGACCTTGGATATTTGTACTTGCTGGGCTTTGCTTGCTGATGCCTTGCGCATATATACTTTTTCAGGTGAATTATTACGGTAGCGATACTAGTAGTTGGAGCAAGCTGGACTTGCATCTTTTGGAGTTCTGGCTATCCTTGTGGTATTATTTATCATTTCTATCTCTTTTAGATTTTCTTCTGCTGCGTAGTTTCTTAGTGTTGTAGATGTATTTACGATTTGTTTTAAATTGTAGTACGTTTTTTGGGGGTTCATCTTTAGGATGCCCGACGTTACACCTCAGAATTTGCGTTCTTAATAGTTTATTAAGAAGCCAATTTTGGGGGCGTGACATGTGTTCAATTCGGCTCTGGAAAAATCTTAGATTCATGAGTGTTATTAGAGAATTTTGCCCAATAAAATTCTCATGGAAACGCTCTCACCTCACACTCACATATATGATTTCCTATTAAGAGTATCTTGTCATACCCCACTTGTAAATACAAGTCATAGGAATCATTAAAAGCTTAAATAGTTTACACTAAAAAATTATTACAGGTTGCACTGTTTACATCATGGAATGAGCAGGAGTTTAGATCTTATCAGTATTTATGGTGACTAACTCATAACCAGTTTTCCTATTGAACCTAGATTGTGGAATTTCCAAATCACCTAGGATAGTTTTTCGCTGAGGTTACTCGTAATTAAAGGCTTTAATCTCATTCCCCTCGATGTATAGTATACTCGTGCACTGACAACTCTTGTTAAAAACTTATCCGTTAAGCTGTCATTTTGACTTCACAAAGTCAATAGAGATAACTGCACTCGCAAGTAACCGCTCATGGTACTACATCGACGACAAGAATGTCATGATTTACCAAAAAGGAATATCCTTCATAAAATGTTTAACCACTCAAATGATTTTATGGCCGGGCTTTATCTAACATAATGAACTTAATTTTATTATAGATTTGGTTATATATTAGTTTGTTCAAGGAATTCCAAAATATGGTTGTACCATCAAGTAAAATCATAACCCAATTGTAGATTTTAACTCTTGTACCTTTGAAATCTAATATATATTATTGCATCTGCAAGTACAGCTGGATATAGATTATGGTATAGTGTAAACCATAGTCTAGGGTGTACATTCAGTACCTCGATACCCGACTAACACTTCTCCGTATAGTCTATGCACAACACCCCCACATTTTCACTAATTTATATAGGAAAGAACTTTAGCTTACTTAAACAATGCTAAGAGTAAAGCTTCTCCCCCACAATGCACAATGATATGATGAACCAAAATATAAGCATTGCGTTCATTATATCTTGCGACATTGTTATCAGACACAACTCTAGAAGAATTGTCCATAGTCTAAAAGATTAAAATTTAACCTTTTTGCCAACATATTTGCATGTATAATATCACCTAGGTAACTACTTATACACATACCATATACATTTTTCATCGGATGACAACTTGGAGCCGATGAAGGTATTACGCCCGGGCCCATCGAGTTCAATGGAATCTGCTACCTCAGTATCATGCTGCTCGAATGTACGTTGTGCTTCTTACTGTAATTACTATGCCTTTAGAAGTTTCATCGTGTGAGAGTTGGTTGTGGTATTTTTGCACATACGTATAACTGCTTAGCTGCCTTTAATTTCATAAACTCCATGATTTGTTGGAAATCTTATTGCCATATAATATGTCAAAGATATTGCCTTGATCGAATGTAGCCAACTCCGCCCTAAAATTCCCAAATATTTGGACTCAGCATCGATGACCACAAATTTAACAAAAGTAATTTTTGATCCTGCTTGAATTGGCAGGGTAATTTTTCCTGTGGCTGATTCTTTTGAACCGTTAAAACCTGTAATGGTGGTTGTCGAAACTTTTACTAAGTCTTTGAGTCCCAGAACTTCAATTGCCCTTTTGAACAGAACATCTGTGGCGCTCCCTTTATCGATGAGAAGCGTGTGTAGGTAGTCTTGTCCTACTTTGAGCATAATGACCAGAGGGTCATCATGACCAGAGGGTCATCATGAGGGTACTTGACATGGCTGGTGTCACAGTCCTCAAAGGTAATATGGTACTGACGCTTTGATTTGCTCGAGCTGGGGAGAAGTTTTGCCAATTTGTTTGAGGATGTCATTTTGTAACAAGATATAATTCGATCGTCTTGTTTTCTTTTTTTTCCTTTATCAATCTCGATCTTGTAAAGATGACGAGCTTGCCATTGGCTTTGCTCTTGATCAATGTCTTTGTTTTTATTTTCTTCTTCGAGGAACTTTTGAATGTCCACTACATAATTATGAAGTCTTCCAGCTAATAGAGTGTGATGAAAATTTCGAATGAAATAGTAGCAATTGTCAGTTTCGTGACTATGCATGTTGTGTTATTGACACAAAGGTTTGTTGGGGATATCAAGAATTATTTGTGCTGCCCGATAAAACTCATCTCCATTTATCGTTGGTAAGATAACGGAGTTAGTGGTTGTCATAGGAAGTAGAACTGGGACGGGTCTGTCTGGCCTTCCGTCTCTTCTTCTAGCATTGTCGGTGTTTCTTCCGCGTTGTTTGGGTGCTTTGGTAGGTAAAAATATTTTACGAGAATGGATGATAAAGGAGCTTTTTATCTTATCCTTCTTGGATCGTTCTAGTTCGATGTAGCTATTAACAACATCAATCATCTTTGTCACCGTTCTGGGCTTGTGCAAGGTAAGCTCTTCTCAAACTTTGGAGCCGATATATAGAGCTGAGGTGAATGTTTAAACGACAATCTTGGGATCTGAGTTCCAAATTTTTAGTGTTTCCTGTAAGAATCTCTTGTAAAAACGTGCTAGTGTTTCTTTCATACCCTGCTCGAAGAAGAACAAAGAATCCACAGTTATCTCTCGCTCCTTAGCATGAGTATAATTCGACTCGAAAAGGCGCAACAATTGGCTGAATGTAGTGATGGAGCCTTTGGGGATAGTATGAAACCATCAGAACGGTTTCTCTTTCAGGCTCATGTTGAATAATCTGCATAACATGTGGTCGAGTTTGGAGTACAATCCAACTGCGGCTTTGAAATGTTAAACGTGGGTGAGAGGGCCAGTGAGGCCTGCATACTGAATAAATTTTAACATGTGGAAATTATCCAGAATGGGCATAGCTTCGAGATAAAGAGAGATGGGATTTATTTCAATTCTATCGAGAGAAAACCTTCGACCTGGGATGTCAGAGTTTTTTGGCTTGGATTTTATTGTTTAGGTCGTCCAAGGTAATAAATTGTGGTGGAGGAATTGGTACTGCTGCATCATGTGAATTAAAGTCTCCCTATCCTTCAGGTCCCAATCGGTCTCTGATAGGTCGTCTTGTCGGTGGCGGTGGGGTTTGATTACGCTTACGTCGACTTCCTTGGGTTGTCGATGTTGAGGATGTAAGTCTGAAATATTGAGAAACCCTCTATGGATTTTTGGATCTGGATCGAGAAGTTCGTACTCGTTCTTCTCTTGGCTGGTTTTCTCTCTGGGTCACCTGGAACGATATTCACTTCGGGCCTGATAGGTGATGTTTGACGGACAGTAAGCCGATCCTGAGTTCTTAATAAATTCTCCATTTCTTTCTGATGTGTCTGACTCTGTTGGTTCAAGGCCTTTATTCTTTCGTCTCTTTCGCTGATTGTAATGGCATGTTTTTTGGGAGGATAATTTTCGCAAATACTTTTAGTAATGATGGTGCAATAATAAGCTTAAACGAATGAGATTTTACGTGGAAACTCAGTAAAGGCTGAGAAAACCACGACCTCGAGGAGGATTTTGATGTAAAATCCAATAGGTTGCTAGTTATTACAGTTTGTTTGTGTGATAGTAAAGTAATGATGAATGAATAGTAAAAGTTGCGGATCTAAATAACCTATTCTCTGCCTGTATTTATAGTAGATTTAGGTAGTTTTTCAAAAAGAAAAACAGTTCCCTATTTCGGGGGTAGTGGGCGAACTTTGCGGATCTCCAACGGCTCTTTCTTAACCAAGCACAACAGCTACTTTTAGTAGGTCGAGAACTTGTGGCTACAAATGTGGCATCTCCTCGAATGCTGAGATGTCTTCGACTATATTGTGTTGGTTTATATTGGCTTTATTACATCCTAAAGATTCTATTTACAAAATATTTGACTGATGCACTGAGGCGTTACACGTTGGGTCTATTTTAAAAGATAGAAATTAAAACAAAAGAGTTATGACTTTTTTTTAGTGGTATGTCCATTAGGAATTTTTAGAAGAGATATAAAGATTGCATTGGCTTGGGATGATAGTAGCAGTAAGAGGGATTTTATTGTTTTCAGAGATCAGGGAGATTTTAGGTAAGAGAATCCATTTGTTAGAGATTTTTAAAAGGATAAATTTTAGAAGAGAGAATGGAAAACCTAAGTTAAAAAAAACCCTTTGCGATTGGAAAACTAAAAGTGTTTTTGATTTGGGCAAGAAAAGTTTCTACTTTTAACTATTAACTATTAACTAGTAGGTATAGATAGATAACCCCCAAAACCACATCTAATAGTTTCCATAGTGGTTGCCCTTTGCTAGTTTCTTTGGCCACAAGACCGTTTTCACTAAGCCGTAACTTCGGCCACTTATATGCCGCTGTAATGCGAACTTCGTTTGGTCCATATTTTGCACCATTGCTATAGCATAATTTTCAGTCGGTGAGTTTAACATCCACTGCTGTAGAAACTCTTTAAAACTTACCAAAAAAACAAAGAATATAAAGCCACAATCCATTACAGTTTTCTCTTTGTTTCAGTCTTATTAATAAGCCAATCTCAGCTCTCTATTTTTAGGTTTTCAATCAAAATCATCAGAAATCTCTCATTTCTGTCTCAAATTAGGGTCCCATCATCGTATCTGTTTCAAGATCTTCGACAATTCTCTCTAATTTCACTCAATTTCAACCCAAATTTCTCCCTAAAAAAAGGCCCAATTTCATCTGAATTCGAATCAATTAGGTCAGATTAGGGATCTTTGTTCTCACTCCTCAATTCCCATCTGGGGTTTGATCTTTAGGCGAAGATAAGTAAAGGGTTTTGGTGATTCGATGAGATAATGGCGAAGACGACTGAAACCCTAATTGCGGATACTGGGCGTAAATCGGGTTCAATCTTAAACCCATTGGAGGATTCATGTTCGAACTCAAGGTCGATTAGCGATACTGTAAATGGATCCCATGAGTATACAATCACTGGGTATTCTTTAGCGAAGGGGATGGGTGTGGGGAAATACATATCGAGTAGTACGTTTACTATCGGTGGGCAAGAATGGGCGATTTATTTTTACCCTGATGGGAAGAACCCGGAGGATAATTCGGTGTATGTATCGGTGTTTATCGCGTTAGCGGGCAATGGAACGGATGTGAGGGCGTTGTTTGAGTTGACATTGTTGGATCAGAGTGGAAAAGAGAGGCATAAGGTTCATAGTCACTTTGATAGGTCGTTGGAGAGCGGTCCTTATACTTTGAAGTATAGAGGAAGCATGTGGTATGTTTCTTTACATGGGTATTGGTTCGAATTGTTAAATTGTTGTCAAAAAACTATTATTTATCTAAATTAATCCGATATCGTTTTGTGCATTTATATGGGTATCATTACAGCTTTCATATACATAATGAGACAAATAATAATATCGGTCTATAAATGGGAATTGTATATATGACTCATAGTTTTCTTGGCTGTCTAGATGTTTGGTCTATAGTAGGGTTGGATTTTATATGAATTTTATTAGCGATTAACTTAAGGGGAGTAATATGTTAATGGCTCACTTCTAAGAAGTTCTGAGTTATGGTACTTATTAGAATCTGTGATATTGACCATTTATATATTAAAAGATTTAATTGGAGGTTCACATTCTAGAAATTGGCTGAAAACATGTACCTCTTTAAGTTGGAGGAATCATGCAAGGCCCTTCTGTTATATGTTGTGCCTAGGTACCCTGGTATGAGGTATTTTAGAATGGTCACATGATGTCTAACTGATCAGCTGTCATGGTTAGGTATGTAGACAGTGGATTTATCTTTTTCCCTTCATGGGTGTTCGTTTCTGCCTGTGGTTGGATTCTCTTTTAGATAACAATGCCAATTTGGAACCTTACACTAGTGAATAGGGTCCTTCAGTTCTATGTTATTGCTAGGTACCCTGGTATGAGGGCTTTTAGATATATATGGTCACATAATGTCTTGCCGGTCTGCTATAATGATTCGGTATTGAATCCATCATTTTTATGTAGGCGGCTGATATGTCATTATTTACTTCATTGGTGTTTGCTTCTGCCTGTGGTTGGGGTTTCTTTCATGTCAGTGTCAATTTGGGACCTTATAACGATGAACTAGCGGATTTGGTCTGTGCTTAGCATGGGCTCTAGCCAAAGGAGCATATTAATTAGTTCCCATCCATCCCAACCAAGTAAAATTCACAAAGGTGCTCAAGTATAAGCTATTTTAAATCCATAATAATAAAGCTCAAGTCCAGCATCTAAAAATCAGAGATAAATACTGTAATATCCAGTTTAAATGCATAATACATATGCATTGGCAATATTTAGATGAATAAGTGTAGTAGACAGACTGCTCGTATAGGTTTCATTGCTCATACATTCCTTCAAATGATGGTCTTTCACAAGCCTTAAATGGAAGTTGTCTGTCGCAAATGCTCTGTAATAGCGTTTGAACACATGTTAAAATGGAAATGTTCACATAACTTCTGAGCCAGCAGATGAAAGCATCCTACATGCATAAAAAAAATATGTACATACGTTCTCAATAACCATATACTGCAGTTTTTTGGTTTTCCTTTGAATAGTTCTTATTAATGAATTGCTTGTTGCCTTGGACATAATCCTGAATTTATTACCCGTATTCTCATTCATTAGTCTCAAGAAGCTGATACTATCACTAACAATTGAGCTGTAAGAAATAACCCCTAGCCTTTAGGCAGAGCTCAGGTAATTCTCAATAAGTATACTCCTAAATCTCTCCATATCTTTAGTACAGTAAACCCGAAGAAGTTGAGCGGTGAAATGTAAGCAATGGTTCCCTCTTCTCGTGCCATATAGTTATGGCTCCCTATGCCTTTGAAGGTGGTCTTACTCTTCCTAATGTATCTCTATATATGCACTGAAAAATGTAATCAGTTTCTGTTGTTGATGGGTTCTGTTCTTGTTTGGTGATTTCCTCATTACTATAAAGTGGTAGAGAAAAAATTTAATCCCTTCAAAGTGTATAATTCCATTATGATTTTTATGTGAAATACATTTGTACGATATAAATGAAAGGCTATTCCGAGCTTTAGGTTCATCTCAAATGAACTTCTTTAATCATCCATAGTTGCCATAACAAGGTTCTCATACCTTCGTTTAAAATATGTATTAAGAAAATTGATCGAATTCAAGGCTAACTTGGGAAACCTCTTTAACTTATAGTCACCAATATATCATATTAAGTAAAAATCCATTTTACTAATAAGAAAGTGAAGAAGAGAGTGCGTTGAATGTTAATGCTAATTTGTTTGCATTGCATATATTGTGAAATTCAGTTATTTCTAATAAGTTTGAACTGTTTTGCTGTATCCACGCCAGGGGCTATAAGCGTTTCTATAAAAGGACAATGCTCGAGAGCTCGGATTTTCTCAAGGATGATTGCCTTTCGATGCGTTGTACTGTGGGAGTTGTGAGAAATCGTACTGAGGGCCCCAAACATTTTACCATTACTGTACCACCGTCAGACATTGGTCAAAATCTTAAGAAAATATTTGAGTCTGGCTTGGGATCTGATATAACTTTTGAGGTTGGCGAGGAGACTTTCAAAGCTCATAAGTTGGTTCTTGCTGCTCGCTCTCCTGTGTTCAGAGCCCAATTTTTCGGTATGATTGGGAACACTAATATGGATAAAGTAGTAGTAGAGGACGTCGAACCCTCTGTTTTCAAGGTATTATGTCTTGTTTCTTTTGATTCCCCTGAGGATGTTTCTTTTTTGTTTTGTAATGTACTAGTTATTAGCTTTCATGAAAAAAAGTGTAGAGTAGCTGATAGTGGTTACACTCACAATCTTGTGTCAAGTTCCTTGTATGTAATATAACGATATTCTATATACATCTTTTTAGCTCTTATTGGAGGCTATCTATTTTTTATGATCGATACAAATTAATTTATGAGCACAAAGATGGCATTAGACTTACCAAAACAAGAACACGAGAATCTCTTGCAAATCAATAAAGATAAGAGCAAGGAAAGAAGCAGTAAGTTAACTAGACATTATTTTCTCATATCTAACTTACAAACGATTCTCTTCATTTGCAAAGAGTCTCTTGCAAATTATCAAAGATAAGAACAAGGAAGTAAGTTAATTAGACATCATTTCTCATATATAACGTGCCAATGGTGGAAGCACACATGCCTGGTCTTTGATGTTTAAATGAATTTGTACTTACGTAATTCTCTTTATTTGCAATAATTACAGGCAATGCTCCTATATATATACTCAGACGAGCTTCCTGATGTACATGAAATTGCTGGCTCCATCCCTGTGTGTGCATCTATAATATTGGTACAGCATCTGTTGGCTGCAGCGGATCGCTTTGGTTTGGATCGACTGAAACTGTTGTGTGAAGTACACTTATGTCACGAAGTCAATGCTGACACGGCGGCTACAACACTGGCCTTGGCAGAACAACACCAATGTTTACAGCTGAAGTCCGTCTGTCTCAAATTTGCAGCTTCTCCTGGAAACCTGCCAGGTGAATGTTAATTGCCTTGTATACTAGCAATTTCATTTCAGCTACATAAATTGATCATCTGATTTCGGTCTTTGTTTAAATCCCTCTCCATGTTGCAAATTCGGTAATGGAACGTCAAAATCAATTTACCATATCGGTAGCTAGCAAATCTGGTATCACGTTCTTAAGAAGAAATTGTTTTCTTAAGTGCATTTGGGTTTTTTGAGTGAAGTTGGTGGATGTGCCTTACATACATTTTGAGTAACCTGCTAAAATATCCTGATGCCTGGTTTTTTGTGTGTCAATTGCAGCTGTAATGAAGTCTGAAGGGTTCGGACACTTAGAACAGAGTTGCCCCTCTTTGCTGTCAGATCTGTTAGAGGCGATTGCAGAAGTGGATGAAGAGCCGAGCTTGGTGTCAAGCAAGAAGAGGTCTGGTAGCGTCAACAGCACAATAGGCCTACATGTAGAGCAGTCAGTTGATGCGAGTGGCAGGCGAACAAGGAGACGAAACTCCTAGTTAAATGTCCATGTAGGGTTAGAGTAAGAATTAGTACTGTTATATTGAAGACGTTTTTTTTTTATTGAAGTAAAAAAAAATCCTTGAAAGGACTTTGTACTCTCTCTCTCTTGGTATTCTAGTATAGTGCTAGATTTGTAGTTACAAGAAAGGTACCAAGAATTATTCCTGAACTTATTAACCCGGAATATATTTTCATTAGGTAGAATGTATTAGGCGGTGATTCCCATAATAATAGTACATTCTTGACTGCTTAACTATTATGACCGTATAATTGCACGTTGAGTCTGTATCTGGCACGTTGGGTCGAATAAATCCCGAGTGAAAATCCTATTCTGAAACATTGCAATAAGGGTAATGAAAAAGGGCCGTAAGCGGGTGAATGTCAAAATTGACCGTTATTGATTTACATTGAACTATATTTACATGACATGGAAACATAACTTGAACCACAAAGATGACACTCGAAAAGGGCTTCGCATTTATTCAAAGACTTGCCCCCCAAGGGGACAAGCCCCAAAAGAAGGGTTAAAGCGAGCAGACCTATCGGTATAAAGATTTACATTCGGCCAGAGGAAAGTCCCGATTGCAAAATCCCTCTTGTAGGCCAAGTCTCCGTGAGTCGATAAACCGTATTCAGTGAGAAGACTGTTAAGCTTCCATTCGGGCATCTCTTCATAGTCCTTCTTAGTGTACCTGGGGTAATGCAGGGGCATCTGAAAGGAAATAATAATGTTCGCCATCTCTGCGTCTCTCTCTCTGTCTTTCTATTGTGGCGGCTTTTATAGGTCGATCGATGATCATGCATTTAAAATGGCGTACCAGCTCGTGCATTTTGTTACATGGAGAGAGTGTGGGAGAGAGAGTGAGTAAAAAAGATACACTTACTTCGCATGACAATGCCATTTAGTTTGATATCTGAAGTTAATCAAGATGTGTGCTGTGCAACGTTGTTAGAATTTAGATGGTTATCTGTTTTTATAGTCCCACATTGCTTGATGGTGAGTACTAGTATCTGAGAACTGTGTTATAAAAATGGATTCTGGGCTATGTTAAACTCATACCTTTCTCGGCCTTTTGGCTAAGATCAAGTGTAGTATCTGTTCTTATCAGTTTAATATCTGATATGTGAGCCAATGGCTCACACGATATTAAATTAATTTTTCATTGGGGGAGAGTCCGCCACAATAGCTTGCTATTGGGGCTCTTCAGTGTTGTCTTTGCGTTGCACTGCTGCAAGGACTAGCGCACCCCTACCAATTCTAAACATGAAACTGTTTCCAACCCCTTCCTATTTGTGGTATTGGTAGTAATTCCATAGGCCATTTGTGTATGGTATACTGTACATGGGCATATGAAATCTTCTTGTCTATTTGCCCAATACATTAACAATAGATTTTCTATTTGTAATGTACCCGACAATATTGTTGTATTGACAACAATTTGAGAAAATGGGTTGTTATCGACAATAAAAAAAATAAACAATATTGTCGTACAATTTGTCGTATTGACAACAATTTGAGATAATGGGTTGTTATCGACAATAAAAAATAATAATATAAAAAGCTAAGTTGGTGTTGTTGTTATTGCTGTTTGCTTGATCAATTAAAAGATGTTGGATGATTTGGTAGACAATAAAACAAGATGACATCCACAATAAAACAATATGCTTAATGTAGACTTCCACTCTAAGAATTGTCGATATATGCATGTTTCGACGGTATATAGTACAATGTTAATTGTCTATATATGCATGTTTCGACGGTATATTGCACAATGTCAATTGTCAATCTAAGCTTTCATCGACGGTATGATCCTTGAATTGTCGACTATATGTGGACTCGATAATAATAGCACTTGTGAAATTCTCGACTCTATGTGGAGTTGACAATAATGTCACTTGTGAAATTGTTGAGTTATGCATTACTCGACGATCCTTGTACATGTAAAATTGTCAACTTCACTTGTTCGATTGTTGCACTGGGCATCATTACCGGTTGGCTTCTCAACTATTCTAATTATCGATGATAGTAAAAAATGACAATTCAATTCATATGCAGATCGACTATTTTCATTATTGATTTAATGTAAACCGACAATTCCAAAAATACACCCTGTACTTGCATAAAGTCTGAAACATGCCACAAATGCAAACCCCAACTTCAAGCGGATCTAAAAACAACCAATTGATTCAAAGAGAAATATAGAGAAACAGTTTGCTTATTATGGTTCAACTGGATGTTCAAATCGTTTGTTATGGTTAAATTGGACCTTCAACTAACAACTTGCTTCTCTAATGGACATGATTGCCTTGTTCTTTTAGAGAGAGATAAACCTTTATAGGTTTTCTCTAATGGTGAAGTTCGAGTCGGTGAGAGCGAGATTGGGATGAGGTAGAGAGAGAGAGAAAGAAAGAAAGAAAGAGAGAGAGAGAGAGAGAGAGAGTGAGTCAGTCAATCAGTGATTTGAGGAAGAGAGGAAGAATTTCGGTTTTGAAATGCAAATAAAAAATGCCACCTCCTCTCCAACTGTGTGGTGTGAGTTGAGTGTAGCAAGAGCGTAGCCAAAAGTGAGTGTAGGCAAATCCTCTCCCCTCTACTCTCATAGTCTCCTCCATTAAAAACCTATTATTTCCTGTATCTTCATAACCTTGAATTTTAAGGAATAAAAAGTGTTTCAGAACCTGAGCTTTTAACTTACCAAACTAATGATAAGCTTTGTCAAAATTAGGCATACCTTTCTTTGAAGTTAGTAAGAATGTAAAAGGGAGTATATGTTTTGAGCTAAATGATAGCTATCTGCACCATAGCTATTCTTGGGTCACAGTTTTGAACATGTTTATAACGCAGAAAACATTACAACTTGCTATGGAATCAAAATTTATAACACAGTACTTATAGGATAATGATCAGTAGTCCCGATAAAATCTTTTTGTTAAGTATGAGGCTTGTATGGTTGCTTACAATGATTGTAATTTGAGTCTGATATAGATAGATGGCATAATACAAACACAATATGAATATGATAAGCCTGTTATTAGGGTTGTGAATGGACCAGACCAGATCAGGTCAAGATCGTCCTGACCCTATCCGTTAAGAAAAATAGAGAACCTGACCTAATCCGTGATCCTAAATTATCACTAATTTCATGATCCTGACCTGATTCGTTATGCTTAAATTTTTCCCAAATTTTCAATCCTTACAATTTTAAAATCTAGCAATTAATAACATAACATATGCCTATAATCATGGACATTAGACATTAGACATTTAGCATATATACATAATCAACAATATATCCCTATAAACAAAAAATGATGCATTCTATCTATAATAATTAAAAGGCAACCCATCCTTTTGCTTTGGTTTCAGACGTCCATCACCGACGCGCATGATCTGGGCTGTCTAACCCTAAATTGCCCAATTGGATGGCAGTTTTGGGTTTTAACCTTCTTCTCCCTGTATAAATCAATCCTTCTTCCCCATCTACCTCTGAGATCAAACTTAAATTGATTGAGAGAAAATGTATTATTAACTGATTATCAATTTGTTGTTGTTTTCTTATTTGATTTGTTTAGACTTTAAGTCTCTCCAGATAAAATGTATGTTAGGGAAGGGTTGTGATTGCCTATGATACTGTTTAGGTTTCCTTTGATTTTCCAAATCGATCTTGAGGCTCTCTCCTTCTCTATCACTCTGTGATCTTCTGAACTCTTCGCAACAGTCCACGATGCTCTCAAACTAAGTGAAGCTACAATCTTCCTCTACAACGATCCCATCCAATCCAAACCCAATGATTACCATGTCATCGCCTCGTCCAAACACGTAAGGACCACTCCAATCTCTAATCAATCCCCTTTAACTGATTTGAATGATTTTGATGTTTTGTAGGAGAAATTTGAGTATTTCAAAGCTAAAGGTTGTAATTTGATTGGTAAATTTTTGATGATTTGCCCCAATTTTTTTGTTTGAGAAGTTGGAGAATGGGGGTTTATAATGGTTGGATTTGTGTTGGCAGGTCCACAATGTGTGTTGTCGTGTGCGAAGGAGAATAAGAGTTTGTGCTAATTATGTACATTTTGGTTTCTAGACTGGAGCTATGAAACTTGGCCGGGATGTCATTGTTCTTACGCAAACTGCGAAATCAAGATCTATAGGTTTCCTTTCTTAGTCCTTCAATGATGGAAAAGTGTAAGCCATTGTCAATTGTTTTCTTGTTATTTTATTTTATTTTTCATTTAAGGTTGTATAGATAGATTAGACTCCAACTGGATTGGTTTACACCAGAACTTGGAAATTTATGGTATAATCTGAATGATTATCCGAAAAATAGATTTTATGTATGGAACAAAATTAAAATTCTCAAATATAAGAAAGATTTTTAAGAACTCTTACAAAATAAGTCAATACTGAATTTTTAATTATGGATTGTGCATTGTATGTTACTGCAGAATGTGGAAGTTTCTATTGTGAACTATTGCAGATAGGGTTCTATAATGGAACTGGACACCTCTGTCCCGTCCGAGGCTTCTACAAATTATTATTTGGCAGCTATACAGGATTTTTCCCCGTTTGATGAATATTTTATTGGTGAAAAACTAGGATTATTTCGTGGAAAAGCTATTGGAACACAATTATACATATGGAACTTGTATAAATCAGGAGCGGAATATTGTTTGGAATGGAAGCCTAGAATTACGTGCTCAACCTCTTCAAATGAAAGTGACATATTAATTCACTCTCGAAGGGCTAGGACACGTCCAGACCAATATAAATGTGAGGTTTGTCATCCCGATCTCATTATCCATTTTAAGATTATTTTGTTACAAAAAGTAATTTTTGTAGCTTGATGGAACTTGTATAAATCGGGAGCGGAATATTGTTTGGAATGGAAGCCTAGAACTACGTGCTCAGGCTCTTCAAATGAAGGTGATATATTAATTTTCCCTCTCAATGCAATTGGAGCTAAAGATCCCAAACTTCATTGTCCCCGGAGTTAAATTGGTTGGCTCGATTTAACTTCTAATTATTTTCTTACTTTTAAATTATTTATGCTTGCACTTACTTAGACATTTGGATACTTACTGCTTGGTATGCTTGATTCAGAGTAATTATTATATGTGCTTGCTTATTTGATAATTATTGCTTGGTATTAATTTACTTGATTTCTCTCTACTATTTCTGTAAATAATTAATGTTGCCATGATTATAATTTCCAAACCCAACTCTATAAGCAATTGATTTGGATTCTTCAATAATTCCTGAAGTGGTGAAGTAGTTTTTAAATTACCATTGCCAATATTGAATTCTTAGTGATTGGTCTTAATTTTGGGGTTTTGTAATTTGATTTTTGATATGATGCTTTGAATTTCGAATTGGTATTGAAGACGTGTAAATTAATGCATTTGATGTCGAATAGACTCATTGAGTACTTTATTTTTATGATGTGTCTGAGAACTTAGAATTATAGCCTATGATAGTTGATTAGGTATAGTTTAATTACAATAATTTTTTTTATAAAATATGTGTGAGGATTTAAAGCAAGCTTCTGTTGTTGGTTTACTTCTACTGATGTTAGGTTTTTCGTGGACTCCTTTATGGACTGAGTTTTAATGGTTTATGTAATTAATGTTTTACTTTTATTGGATTGTATATGGTATGATTTAGGGATTTCCAGTTTATAGTTGGTAGGGGTTTGCTTCTATTGTGATAAATTTTGTTTTGCTTTCTAGTGCGATAAATCACTTTGAAGTATATATAGTCATGTTCTTCAAGATTTTCAACCTTGTCTTTTGTTTCCTCGATGTCTTTTTCCTTCTATACAGCTTTGTTTAATCATTGTTTCTTCCACATATCCATATCTCTTCCACATATCCATATCAATAGGAGGGATCACAATTGGGCTTTTCCTCATTATGCTTGTGGATAGTGGCATCTTCAAAACCAGCTTCGAAAATGTGCTTCGTTTAATATATCTCTTAATTTTTGCTTGCCTTTATTCATGTTGTTGTCAACTTTAGGAGAGTCCTTGGTGCCATTATCATTAACATTATTATACCTAGGATGCTTTGTTTTAAAATGGAGGTTCAACTTATATTCCTCAATGTAGGACTTATCACATCCATCGTAAGGACAAGCACATGGATGGTCTATGAAAGCAGGCTTGCATTAAAACTTTTGTGGTACATTTGCAGGGAATATAAGACTTTTTCTTTTGGTGATGTTGGAGCATCTTAACATAGTTTAGGGAGCAAGAGTAAGAGGGAGTAAGGAGACGAAATCAACAACTAAATACCTGACTTCTAGTTCTTCTAGTTTTGGATTATATTTTCTTAAAAGGTTTGTGAGAGACAAATCCCCAAGGATAAATGAAGCATTATTTACATGGTGTGGACAACTCCCCAACCTAGGTACATGAAAGGAAGGGGAGAACCTGAACACCTCTACAATACACAACTAGGCCCAAATTTCATATCCTTGAACTCCATAAACATATATAGTTTAACAAGTACTATAAACCAAACATTTCATAACAACAAAAGTATGTTATTTGTATGCAGGATGCTCTTGTTGGCAGAAGCTATTTGATTGCTCTTGTTGGCTTGATTTGTTTTCTTTTTTTGGGATTGTTCTTAATTGGCTTGATTTGTTTGTTTTTTGAAACCAGATGAGTTGGACTTTAGATTAGTCGTGAATTTTTTATTAGAAGGGAAGACCAGGTTTGATTAGTATTAAAAGAATTAGGCCTTATAGAAATCAATGTCAAGGTGACTTACGTTTGACTGTGAACTGAAACTAATGAGTATTCTGACAGAAAGATTAGTAATAGGACAACTCAGCCTGATGAGAAGACTTGGTTAACTTAAAGGGGGCAAAATGAAGTTCTACTCTTTAACCTGCCTGGGTTTCACTACTTAAAAAGTAAAATATTCTTTATATTCAAATATCGTAATTATAATACCTTCAGGTTGTACAAGACCGACTTGAGCAAGCTCAGTTTAGCTACCTTACTTATAGTTTTGTAGCCTAGACATAGAGCATTGGTAAGATATGTTTTGAGGGAGATTCTGGGTCTAGTAGGAAAAAGCTCTCAGAACGACAATGTCTAGCTGTAGCAAGATAGCAAGACTGCCATAGCAACGTTAGGATAGGGGGGAGATGTGGATATAGGTGTCAAAAGAGCCATCAGTATGGTACAAAAAAGAGTTTTGTGGGTCTGGATAGTAGTACAGTAAAGAAACTAGGTCTTCTAAACTACTCTTTCTAAGCTGCTTGTTTAGTAACCTATATTGATATGAAATATGTCTAGATGTAGCCATTCCTCTTCTTAAAGAAAAGTTTATTTATTTGCTATATAATTTCAAAAACAAATAGTAAAGTTTCGTTACACTGATAATTGAACTCTGTATAAAAAATTATTCAATTCGATTACTTCAGCTTTAAAGTTTGTTCTTCAAATTCTGCATTCATATTGAATTCAATGTGGAAATGCTTTTAATTTCTCACTTTTGGTATCTTTTCTATATTTTCAGGAGGAGACTACTACTATCAAGGCTACAGGAAATCCATAGTACATAATAACAGTCTCAAACAGTGATTATATATAGATTATGACCTTCTCAAAGTGACTAGAAGTATCACGCCTTTTAAATCAAGCTAATACTATCCACGTTTAAAATCATTTTGTAATAAGAATGATCCATCTATTGGTTGCATGCCAGTGATACATGGACCTATTTATTAATTTTCTTTTCCTATTCTAAGATATATATATTGTACAATGTTCTAATTTCTCCACCCTTCCATTTTGTCTCTTTGCCCTGGCAGTCCCTTCTATGGTTTCATAGTGTATCTACATTTGAAAAGAGAGGAATGCTTATATTTGTTTTCAAAGATTACTATTTTCATTTATCTAGCCATAGATGATATATCGTTGCACATAATAAGCTTTTAAGTACTGCACATAACACGTCTTTATGAGGGACCAAATCTGAATAACTCATCTTCAAAGGTTATTTTTGCTTCAATAACTTAACCATAACTAATCTGTATTGAGGGGCAATTCAGTAATCTATGATTTTAGGGTTTTAAGTTAGCTCTAAGTGTTCTAAAATAACAAACAAATTATCATCTAAAAATCATAACTTAGAGGTTGAGTAAGAACTGAAACACCCCCCCTCTAACTGAACCTCTAAGTTGACTTAGAGAATAGTTAGTGTAATAGCCTATTTTTGTATTGCACGAAGATAATGCTTTACACCTTCGAAATCAGGTATATTTAGTATAAACAGGAAACAAGCAGCACTAGATTTAGCGTGGAAAACCCTTGAATGGGTTAAAAACCACGACCTCTCCTGAGGATTTTAGAAAGAGAAAGAGAAAGAGGTATATTTAAACTGCTAGCTATTACAAAGAGAGAGAGAGATGTAGAAATGATCTCTTAGAGATTCTCAGAGCAGCCCCCCAATTTGTAGCTATATAGTCTTATTTATAGGTCTTATAATTTGACCGTTGGTAACATTGATGAGGAACGTTACAATATCGGGTTTTAATGAGTCTTCATGGTGGTCTTTTGTAACGTCTTGATACTTATTGATCTGTAACGGAGCTATTAACATTCTTTAGCTGTGGCTTCAGACTGTTGGGAAGATACGATCTCTTGTGATGCTCGTGTGTATACGACCTGTTGACAAGTGGAGAAGTATCTTCTGTAGCACAAAGTCACAGGATGCTTTGATATCTCCGAACTGTTTATGAAGATATGATCTCTAATAGTGTTTGCGTGTATTCGAATTGTTGATAGATATCTGAGTATATTCTGTAGTGCGATATTATTGGATGCTTTTTCATCTCCGAGTTATAGATGAGTAAGTCTGTATTACGATCTCCTTGCTTTTAGTCCTTGATTGGTTATCAGTATGTTTACTCGAGCTATGTGAGTTTGAATATCGGACTCAGTACGGGGATTAGAAATTAGCCCTCACAACTGCCCCCTCTCAGCCAATAGTAGGAGAAACGTGTGTTGGGAGTGGTGTTGGTTGAGAAGCCCAGTCGTCTAAATTGAATGTTGTATTGATGGCTTCCATTTTATCTTGAAAGAATAGTAGTTTCGACTTTTGGGTCTCCCAAAAATTCCTCTTGAGACGTGCACTTGTGATGAATACTTTATTGGAGTCGGCAAAGTCTTTCTCTGCCGACCCAAATCCCTGTTCCTCCAACTTTCCATGGGATGTCGTAGGAAGAAGTAGAGGAGGCAGAGGATGATTTTCATGAACTATGGTGATTCCATTATGTGGTTTTGTTTGCTGCTCACCGTCGATCCTGTCTGCGGATGCTTGCAGAAGATGCAGTGGCGACGGAATACGAAAAGGCGGGGAAGTCGTCTGAGAAGTATTGTCGATACCTTACGAAAAATTGTGTATTGTAATGGTGGAGGAGGTCCTTTGTTGGCAGCGGAGATGGGGGTTATGGAGGAGTGGTGGGATTAATTTTGTCCTCTGCTTCATTCCAATTCCCATCCTTGGGCTTTGAGTTTTTCTGCTGGGCCTGCCATTGTTTCTTTTTAAGTGGTGCACTGTCATCTGCAACGTAGGTTATTCTTTGTAAAAGACAAAATTGTTTGTAGAACTTATAATCTTTATCTCCGAACTGGTTGAAGTGTTCGTTCTTGTAACATGTTTTTCTTGAATAATAAATTCAAACTTTATTATCTTGTCTTGTAAGTGCTTGAAGCTGCTTTTAGAACTGTTGTAAGATACCATTGAACAAATATCGAACTAGTCACTGATGACATAGGTCAAAAATATTTAGATCGTAGTGTTGATATATCCAAACTGTGTAGGTCACTCTTATATGTGTGTGGCCTTATTGAGATATAGTGTTGTTATGTCTGTAGAGATGACAAGGTCGTAATTACTTCTGTGCCATGAGTTCTTTAGAGCCATGCCATTTTCAACTTGAATACTTGTTATCATCGGTAGAACTTGGTCGGAGCTTTTAAAAATCGCGCTTGATAAACTTGCTAAAGAGGATGTGAGAGCTGCTGATATTAAAACCATTCCGCGTGCTGCAGAGAGTTATCCGTTCTATCATTGTATGTAAGGTACGATGATTGATCATAATAAATTGATTTGCTTGTGTTGTAGTCGGCTTGTCATTGCTTTTTGTATCTATGATAATTTTTGACTGAAATGGAACTGAAGCAGTATTTACTGTTGATTTTTTACTTCTGTCAGATCAAAATTATGGTAAGTGACAGCTGTAATAGCTGTACTTAGGTTTTTAAACTGGAACCATGCTATAAAATAATGTAGCAGGATCGTGCAGCCGTAGAAGGTTGCTGCTGTAAGTAATCGTGCTGTAAGATCTGTATAAATCTTCTTGGGTAGTGAGTCCTTAATAATGGCAGAGGAGAGAGACAAACATGATAACAGAACACGTTACACCAAAAACCATTATGAGGGGAAACGAAAAGGCATGCCTGTTAGGAGAGATAGCGTGGCCGCATGTCCTGAAGAGCTGTCGTTTCAGAAACTGTGGGATAATATAAAAGCTTTTGTTCCCTCTTCTCTTAAACCACAATCAGTTACAGACAGAGGCTGAAGCATTTCTAGAGAGAGAAAATCTTCAAATTTTAAACGCAGTTCTCCAGTGTTGTGTGATCTTACTAAGAAGGACAAAGTTTTGTCGTCTAAGGTGCGAGCGGTGACCGGAGTCGACGGTTGTTGCTCTTCTAGTACATGTTAGTGTCTCTGCTTCCATCTTTTCTGCTGTTGTATTAGTTTCTTGGAAAACTTGTAGTTTGCATTTTTGAACTTTTTAGGTAGATTAATAACGTGTTGGGTACGACTGAGGGAAGAGGCCTATTTTATTAATAAAAACTTTGAATAGATTTTTCCTTTATGTGTGGTAGTGCGCTCAAAAAACCCTAAACCCAGTTGTAAATTTATTGTATCTGCCTGTAGTGAGGAATCAACATCGTCTGATAGGACTATGGATGATTCTGTGGTAATTGGTACTGTGACTGCTGATAATTCGTCTGTTTCTTCTGGGAGGGATGTGGAGTTACATGCGGGGGATGAAACTGGGCAATTTTTTAAATATCCCGACAATGTAGACGTAGCGAAGACATTTTTACAGTATAAAAAGAGTTTAGACGGAGAATGAGGGAATTATGTGATGAATGCAGTGTTGTGGTTCAGAACTCTCGTGAGACCGAGTGGTAATGTAGAGCATTATCAGGTACCTTCTCTGGATCATTGGAAGGGAAGTATGGATATAGGAAATGATATAGATATCGTTTATTATAATGGAACTGGCTCAGAGGTCCTAGAGGAAGAAATCCTCTGTTATTTGAACCAGGTCACATATGGGTTGAGTATTCCTCTAACCTTTTCCAAAAAGGGGTAATAAATGCACTAAAGAGTTGCCCTGGTCAATTAAATGGTAACATCTTTGAGATGATGAGAGTATGTGAAGTCCTTAATCAGAAGTAGGGAGATGGTGGTATTGCAAGATAATTCGTTGCGGACGATGTCTTGAAATACTATAAGTTTAAGTATGTGAAAGATCGGAAGAGCGGATACTTGTTTAGCGATTCGACGAGGCCGAAATTCTTTGATTTTGAATCTTTTGAGAGGCCATGGTGTGACCATCTTATGATGGTAAGGGGTAATTGTATGCAAGTTCCTGGGGAACCTGCGCTCGAGCTGATATATAAGAATTTTAACGAGAGTAAGTGTCTTCATTCTGCCTGCAGTTTGTCTTTTAACTTATTGTGGGCTGCTAACATAGTTTGTTGCTATTTTGGCATAGCCTAATCCAAAAGCTATTACTGATACATCAAGCTTGTTCGATGTCGTTAGTTGAGAAGGGCGCGAACTGAACAAAGTTCTTGGAGAACTAGGAATTCGTAGAGAGAAGATGCTTAACTCTGTAGTTGAAAAAGTACAACGCGCTCATCAAAAGTGAGTTATGGCTGCATCTGGCTTTGCTTATGCTGATGTTATGGAGCTATTGCTGATACATCGAGCTTGTTCGACGTCGTTAGTTGAGAAGGGAGCGATCTGAACAAAGTTCTTAAAGAACTAGGAATTCGCAGAGAGAAGAGGCTTAACTCTGTAGTTGAAAAAGTGCAACGGGCTCATCAAAAGCGAGCTATGGCTGCATATGGCTTTGCTTATGCTGATGTTATGGAGATTTCTGCCTGTGTTGTGGGTACTTCGAGCTTCTTAGTTTGGCGACCAAGAATGAAAAAGATGGTTCCGTCTTCTGAACAAACAGCTCCTGTGTAGATACCGCCGATGGAAACTGAGGGGGTGGTTGCTGATGTAAATATGGCTCCTCCTCTGAAGAAGTAGAAAAAAAACCCTGGTAAAGATATTCAAGCTTCTTCGAAGGGTGTCAACCTCGAAGTCGTGGAACAGGAGGCGCTGAACTTGGCTACGCGTGATCCCATCTGCCTAGATACTCAAATTCGATCCAGCATCTCTCAGGTATGTAAGGAGTTATTTGATTAAATCTTTTCCAGTAATGATCCGATCTTGTAATACTGTTTTGCTGTATTTGTGGTACAGCTTTCTGTTGCTTTGAAGGCGGCCACAGAGGTGTTGAAGCTTGCTGCTGCGAATCGTGGCGAACTTATTCGGCAACATGATGCAGAGAAAACTGCTCTTCAAAAACAGTTTGAGCAGGAGAAGGTACTGCAGAGGGAGCAGTTCGAGAAGGAGAAAGTACTGCAGAGGGAGCAGTTCGAGAAGGAAGCTGCCGCTACAAAGCAAGAGGTCGAAGATGAGGCGAAGAAGGCTGTTGATATTGCGGTGGCTTCCCGAAATAAGCTAATTCAGGCCTTCTACTTCTGGGGTTTGAGCAGAGAAGATATCGATCTTGCTCTTGCAGGGAAGTATGGCGAGATCCTTGCTCTTGCAGGGAAGTATGGCGAGATCGTCTTCCCAAGGGATGATGCTTCTCCAGTGGCTGAGCAGACCCTGACTCCTCCAGTGGCTGATGATTTGACCAAGGATGTAGCAGGATCTAAATCTTGATTTTGTAGTTGAAGCATAGTTCTTGAGATTTAGTCGAACTTTATCCTTTGTACCGGTGGTAGAATTGTTTTTGACGAGGTTTTTGAAAATTTTGTGGTTGTTGTTGATATATGTTGTTTTGATGTGAATGTATGATTTGTATGTAGGAGGTAGTTCATTTGAGGGGGAAAGTGATCGATATGGAGAAGGCCTTGAGTCGAGTAAGAGATTCCATCAATCGTACTCAACAGGTACACACTAAACTTGAATATGAGAGACGCCTTCATAAGTCGAATTTTGATAAAATCTTTAAGGAGTTATTCAAACTTCAATGTAGATATGGGAAGATAAAAATTGAGAAGGATGAGCTTTTGCGAAAAGAGATCGATATGTTCGTTTTACTCCAAAAATCCCTTAAGGATAAGCAATTCGTAGTTGAGAGTGATAAGTTCGAGTGTCAAAGGTCATTATTGTCTTTGACGCTGTATTTTGAGGCCGAAGTTGATAGTGAGCGGGGTTTGAAGGAGGCCTATTTAGAACTGTTAACTGAGAGAGACATAGTGCCGGACCCAGTCGGGTGAAATTCTTAGCGCAAGAAGCACGCAATCGCCATAATAGAGAGACGCAAAGATGCTCAGCTCGGGCTGTAGTATCCATCATATGGTGTGGTGTAGGTTCATTACCTGATGAGCTTGACTTTTGTAGGGGCAAAGGGCAATGAGGATCCTTTTCTTCAACATAAAAAAGGGGGATAGAAAGATCCACGCACAATTAGAAATCGATATGAGGCATGCTTGTGATGAATAGGAGCGGTGCAAGGGTCACAATGCATGTCTGGAGAGGGAAAAGGTGGAGTGTGTTAGGCTATTGCAGAACTCTGAGAAGAGAGTGACATTATTAGAAGCGCGTTTACTAGATACGCAGCAACATCTGCAAGTATCCCAATCATGCTTAAAGAAGAAAATTACTCTAAAGCGGGGGAAACGTGCTATCGACACAGACCACGAACGTCAGATGGCCGATATGATCGCGTTTTATGGGAGCGAGCTCGAAAGAGTAGAAAATGAATTTAGATGTATATCTCAAGCTGTGGTAAAGATGTTGAAGTAGAGAATGATAAGGTTGAAATTATGTGGTTTGCAAAAGGGAATGAGGGTGGGGGAGCTTCAACCTCAAAACCACGAGCCGAAGAGTCTAAGGAGGAGGAGGTCGAAGATTTATTACCTTGCACACGGCATAAGACCTGTCCGCAAGTGGTCATAATCTTTAATGAACCTTTACAAGTAGATGCTAGTAGTAGTAGGGTGCGATCATAAGCCAACTAGACTGTGGCATTTGATTGTACGTTGCATAATATAGTTGATTCGTGTATCATAGCTTAATGTTGTAATAAATGTTGTAGAATGATATGTCTTGTAGGAATGAATATCTGCTAATAGATATATTGTCTCTTGTGATCATTTCTTCAAGGTTGAAGACAAAGTACATGAAAAATTTGCTGCCTTATCCGCGTCAAATAAAAAATTGTCTTCCAAGTTGCCGCAATGTTTGTTGGCGGTTGAAATAACAACTTTGTTGAATTCAAAGCTAGAATCTGAGATGTTGGAGCTGCAGAGTCGGCTAAATGCTATGACTGTAGATTTGTCATGTAAGGATCTAGAGATATTGACTGCTAATAATGAATCCGAACTGTGGAAAGAATCTCTGAAGAAGAAAAAATCAGAGACCATGGCTGCGAATCAACAGGTGCTAGATCTGTTAAGTACGATTAAAAAATTGAAGAATGATCTGTTGCATCATCAGTCGGTGATAGCAAATAATACTGATATCTTAAAGATGCAAGATTCTGAAATCTACTATATGCGCGAGCGCCTGAAAAAGCTGAACTGGGATTTGCCTGAGGCTCGAGATTTATGTCAGAGAAAAAATGACCGTACCAAAACTCACAAGGAGGCATGTTCCAAGACAGATCAAGAGCTTAATGAGGCCATCAATAATTGTAATTCGCGGATCGCTGATCTTGACCGGGATAAACAAGCTTTGGTACAAGAGTGTATTAAAGGTAATGAAGTTTTCGAAGAACCCCATACGAAGTATATAGAGTTGCAGAAGATGATGGACGCAGCTGAAGCCGAGATCAATTACTCGAGGGAGGTAGATAACAAGTTGTACTGTCTGAAGCAGGAGATGGAGCGTAGTGTGCAGATAACGAAGCAATATAGAGGCTCGTTGCTGCAGGAGAAAAAATCTCTAGAAGCTCGATGTAAAGATCTTGACGATGAACTAAACAAGGTGAAAACCAAATTTTATGAAGCTACGTTGTTGACTGTGGAAAATGTTAAGTTGCGTACTATGGCTATGTTGCATGCTGAAGTAGAGAAATTTTGAATAGAGCGTGAGTCGATATTGGCTACTACAACTGAATACGTTACGGAATATGACTTGCAGCTAGCACGGTTATCTTATATAGATAATTTGATGCCGAGAGTTATGCAATTGTTGAATGCACCTTCTACTGTAGTTGATGCGGCTATTCTTGTCCCTGTCTTAATTTCATTTGGGCCTGGGGAGAGTTTGAATGTTGTACGCCCAAAGCTTGAACAGTAGTTTCATTGTTTATATTGAATGTGACAGAGTGTAAATATGTCTTTGTTGTAGAAAAAATATCAAATGTTGGGTAGATATAAAAGTTTGGTATTATCTTTATGTATAATCGAATTTGGTGATCCAACGAACGACCACATAGAGATGTAGTGATGTTGTATTGTAACGTGTATAGGTCAATTTGAATAAATCAATAAAGACCGTAGCGAGATATTTGAAGGACGCGTCACTGCCAGATCGAATTGATTGCCTCAATAAGCGACCCTCGGGGCAACGCGTATTTTGATCCCAGTTATAGGTCGATCTGAGCGACCGTGATGGGACATGTATTGAATATTGCATAGCTGAATGACATCTCTGCCAGATCAAATTGATTGACTCGATAAGAGATCCTCAGAGAGCGTGGATAGGTTGAAGAACTATGAAGTAAATCCTGGTTATAGGTTGAGCTGAGCGACCGTGATGAGACATGTATTGAATATTGCATGGCTGAATGGCATCTCTGCCAGATTAAATTGATTGACTCAACAAGCGATCCTCGGAGAGCGTGTATATATTTGAAGAACTATGAAGTTGATATTGTTGTATTAATTCTCCGTAGTAGGTCGATTGGAGCGAACCATATGAAGATAAGTACAATATTTGAATAGATTTGTAGCATGATGATGAAAATTTGCCTTATTGAGTAAAATTTGAAGTTGCAGCATGTTTAATTTCTGTACAACTTCAGTCGGCGGGAATTCCATGGATTAGGTATAGTTACTCCATCATGCGTACTTAGATCATAAGACCCCAAACTGCTCGCGCCAGTTATGATGAAGGGACCTTTCTAATTGTCTGCTAACTTTCCCGCATTAGGTACTTTGCGATGTTGGGGGATATCTCTGAGAACGAGGTCCTTGACTTTGAATTCTCAATGTCGAACGCGCTTGTTATAGGACCGTGATAAAGCAAACTGATATCTTTCAAGATTGACAATGGCTATTTCGCGTGTCTCTTCGATCATATTCAGGTTGCATGCGATCTGAAATTCATTTTCTTCATCTATCATCTCGTGATTGTCTATTGGGTGATGATACTGAGTAGGTATTATGGCTTCTGTCCCGTAGGCCAGTAAGAATGGAGTACAACCTGTTGTTATTCTTGGAGTTGTTCGATATGCCCATAGTATGTGTGGTAACTCGTTCACCCAATTCCCCTTTTTGTCATCTAAACACTTCTTGAGTCCGTCCACAATTGTTCGATTAGTAATTTCAGCTTGTCCGTTTTCTTGAGGATTGTAAGGGTTTGATGGGGAATGAATGATATTGTGCTCATTGAGGAATGCGACGATTTTGGAGCCAACGAACTGTGGTCCATTATCGATTCTTATAAGATGTGGTCTGCCAAACCAAATGATAATGTGCTCCCAGATGAATCTGATGACTTTTTCTTCTCGTGTTCGGCACGATGAGACTGCCTCTACCCATTTAGTGAAGTAGTCCGTAGCGACCAATAAATGTTTTTGTTTTCCTGGTGCTGCAGGAAATTATCCTACGAGATCAAGAGCCCATCGTCTGAACGGCCAGGTGACTTGGCTTGAGTGTAGTTTGAGTGCTGGGGCTCGTATCTTAGGTCTGTGACATTGACAAGCGTCACATTTGTAAGCATACTCGATTGCTTGTGCTTTCATCTTAGGCTAAAACATTCCTTGCGTTAAAACTCTGTTTGCAAGAGATGGTCCTGCGGTATGGGATTCGCATGTGCCTTCGTGTAGATTGTGCAAGAATTGTTGTGCCTCTTTATCGGATAGGCAGAGCAGGTATGGACTAGTGACTAATATTTTGATAAGGAGCTTGTCTCGGACAATATATCTACGGGCATTGTCAATTAATCTCCGCCGTTCTGTAGGATCTTTCGGAAGTGGGTCATCGGATTTATTGTGAGGTCCAATGTATCTGATGAAAGGCTGTCTCCAATCACTTTTGATCTACTCGCTGCCCCCAGTATTAATGGTGTTGGATATGATGGCATTAATGCTGGGGTTAGAAATGACGTCGATTTTTAAGTAACGAACTTCTGATCCAAGGGCCCCAGCAAGATAAGTGAGTGCATCTGAATGTCTATTTTCTCCCCTTGACAAATGTTTCATATAAATTGTCTGAAATTTTTTCATTCATTCGACTTCTACAGCAGCATAGTCAATCATTTTCTTATTGGCTTGATAGATACCTGCGTGATGATTCACGATCAGTAATGAATCGGTGTAGACAGAGAGCTCTGCTACGCCCAGTGTGAGTGCCATGTCCAAGCCATGAATTAGTGCCTCATATTCTGCTACATTGTTGGTTACTTCAAAATTGAGGTGAATGGATTTTTCGAGCTGATCATTGGAAAGAGTAATAAGAATAATCCCTACTCCTGATCCAGCAGGTCCGACGGAGCCGTCTGTCAAAAGTTGCCAACCTTTCTTTGTTACCCAATCAGACTTCTCTTCAGACTGTACTATGGGTGGTTCATCTTTATTATCATCAACGTCTTCTTCCCAATCAGGATCGTCTACTGGAAAGTCAGCTAGAAAATCTGCCATAGCCCGACCGTTCTTAGAGTGGCGTGGCCCAAAATGCATGTCGTGTTCTCCGAGAATTACTGACCATTGCTGAATACGTCGAGATTTTTTGCGCTTAGATAACATTTCACGGAGTGGATAGTTTGTTAAGACACGAACAACATGGGCTTGGAAATATTGTTTAAATTTCTGCGACGTATAGACGAGAGCCAAAAGAAGCTTCCCGATCTTGGTGTATCTTGTTTCAGCGGGGGTCAAAGTCTTGTTGATAAAATAGACTGGTTTCTCGGTCTTTTCATCGAGTCAGAGGAGGACGGAGCTGAGAGAAGTATCTGTGGCGGCTAGGTATACTGTTAGTTCTTCTCCATCTGCTGGCTTGTTCATAACTGGTGGCTTACCCAAATGTTGTTTATGTTCGTGGAAAGCGGATTTGCATTTATCTGCCCACTCGATCTCGGGATCCTTCTTTGATTTTCCCTGTGATGTACCTTATTTCAATAGATCGAATTGAGGTTGGCATCTGTCTGATGATTTGGACATAAATTTTCTTAGTACTGCGATCTTCCTGACTAGTTTCTGAACATCTTTTTCTATCTTTGGTGATGGCATAGCCAAGAGAGCTTGTATGTATGATGAATCAACTTCAATTCCTCGTTTGCTGATGAGGTGGCCCAAGAATTTTTCCGGATTGTACTCCGAACTAGCATTTGTCAGGATTCAAACACATTTTGTAAGCTCGCAAAATCTCAAAAGTTGTTCTTAAATCTGCCAGATGGTCTTCTTTCTTGAGACTCTTGCAAAAGCATGTCGTCGATATAAACCTCCATTGTTTTACCGAGTTGAACTTTAAATATTTGCGTCATCAATCTCTGATAGGTATCACCGGTATTTTTCAGGCCGAAAGGCATGACCTTATAGCAATGCAGGCCTCATTCGATGATGAACGCAGTCTTGTCTTGATCTTTAGGGAAAAGTAGTATCTGATTGTACCCTGATGCAGAATCCATCATAGAGAGGAGTTCATGCCCTGCTGTTGAATCGAGCAGATGGTTGATAATTAGAAGTGGAAAGCTACCTTTTGGAGTGTGTCGATTGAGATCCGTAAAATCGACGCAAATTCTGATCTTGCCGTTTTTCTTTGGGACTGCGACAATGTTCGAAATCTAGTCCGGGTAAATAGCTTTACGGATTAAACCGACCTCAATCAATTTTTTGATCACTTTGTTTACTTCGTATCGTATTTTTGGTGCTAGAGTTCGTTGCTTCTGTTTAACCGGTTTTGCCTTCTCTTTCAACTCTAGCCTGTGGCACGCCATGGATGGATTGATCCCTGGCATTTCGTGGAATGTCTATGCAAAAACATCGTGGTTATCGGAAATGAATTGTATGAGACTTGAACGTTCCTTCGTGCTCAAGAGGGTCCCGATGTGAGTTCCTCTTTGTGCGTCGTTGATCTCAATATATTCTGTTGGTTCGGCGATGTTATGCCGGTGCTGAATGCTGTAATTGCTATGCTGAAGCTGCTGTAGCTGGTTCAGCTTCAATAGTATTATCGCATGCCCGAGCTATTTTTTGGCTGCCTTTGATTTCGTAGATCCCTCCTTTCCAGTCGAACCGTAGTGCTTGATGATATGTGGAAGGAATAGCTTTCATGTTATGTAACCATGGCCGCCCCAGGATGCCCAGGTAACGGGATTTTGTATTGATGACGTAAAAAATTCCGTCAAGTGTGACTGGTCTGGCTGTGATGGGAAGTGTAATTTTTCCCACGCGGTCTTCCTTAGAACCGTTGAATCCAGAGACGTTGATGTCACTTGGTTCGACCTTGTCCGCTAAACCCATTTGGTCGATCGTGCTCTAGAATAGTAGTTCGATGCTGCTGCCAGTGTCTACCGTCATTGTATGTAGAACTATGTTCTTCATTTTTAACATGATGACGAGAGCATCGTGATGCGGGAAGTTGACGTGACCTACTTTACAGTCTTTGAATGAAATCCCAAATCATCAGTTGCTGGATTCTGGCAACAAACGAGTTTCTTTATTTACCATTGTCAGATCATGGCATTGTGCAACGCGCCTGCGCTTGGATCTGTTGGAGTGACTGACTGTCTGAGTCTTGATGAAGTACAAATGTTTTTCCTCATTCGCATCATTAGTCTGGACGACCGTGATTTCAGTTTTGTAGCTGCAATCTTTGTAACTTTTTACGCCCACAATATATTCGGGCATCCGACCATGCGAAAATATACTCAAGAGGAGAAATTTCAACACAAAACACTGTTTCGTGTCATACTGGTGAATCTTGTGGTGAATGCATTACGGCTTCCCTGGTATGGTTTAAGGAGTATTGGAATTTTTGAAGAGATCATCCTTTTGCAGTAGCGGATATATGTTTGTAATAGTAGTTATCAGTTGTGGTAAGTGCGGAACTGGTCTCTTTTGTCCTTGGCGTGTTCGATTATCATAGGACTTGAAACGTTTCTTATCACCTTTGTAGTCTTTATTGTTGTTGCGAGTACATTCTCTGGTATGATCGTTGGTGGATAGATCTATGCGCTGAGGTTTTTGTTTCTTAGTCTTCAGTCTTTCGAGGTCAATGAAATTGTTAACCTTTTCCATCATATCCTCTAATGTCATCGACTTTTTGAGGATCAGATGTTCCTTGACTCGTCCATCTATGAGTAACCCATTGGTGAAAGCAGAGATCATGATTTTTTTGTCGAGGTTAGCCCGAAAAATTTTCTGGTAAATGTCTCCAATCTTTCCCCTGACGCCTGCTTAAGACTAAACAAAGAGTAAAGACTTTCCTCCTTGTCTTTATTATATGAATAGTTCTTGACGAACAGTTCGCGAAGTAGCTCGAAGGTAAGGATAGATCCTTCATCGATTGAGTAAAACTATCGTAGAGGCTCGCCTTTTAAGCTGGTCGGGAGTAGACGGCAGAGGATGTGGTTGGAGGAGGAATACAGTCCCAAGGAATCTTGAAATTCTTGGAAGTGTTCCACAGGATCCCTCCCCTTCACATTTTTGAATTGTTGGAGTGTGAAAACTGGTTGGTACTTCTTCGTCTAGCAACTCCTGTGCGAGCGGACTCTTTTGCAACCTTGCATAGTTGCTCCTTCTAGTGAGTAATTGAGCGTCTAAGGGCTCTTTGATGCGTTTCTCCACCTGTTCCTGAGTGAGATGTTGATGTCAAGACGTGACAGTTTGTCTTGTTGTTGGTCCTCTCGCAGGATTGTGTTCTCCTGTTGCTTCTCCCATGCGGTCATAGACTAAAACTCAAGATTTTTCTCTGTTTAGCTCCTCTTGTGGCTGTAGATCTATTACCGCTCCAGCGGGTAATGGTGTTGGTGTGACTCCGAGGTAGGACTGGTTCTTGCTGAATTTGAGGAAGCGCGGTATTTCTGCCTCGATGTCCCAGGCGATCATGGACTGATATCCTCGAGGTGGCGGGCAGAGCGTTCTGCTGTCTTAGATTTGCCGTTATTTGAGCTTGGAGTGCCCTGATCGTGTCCTGCATGATGGTGAGCTGTTTCTCCAGCTCCATTCGTCGCCCGGTTTCTGCCTGTACAGTTGTTCGCAGATCCGTCACTCCTTCAGCAGTATTAGGCAGGGCGTGGTGTGATTTGTCTTGATTTGCCATCTTTTAAAGATAAATACGGTGAAAACTAGATTGGAGAATGCTGAGTATAATCTTCGTTCCCACAGGCGGTGCCAAATGTAATAGCCTATTTTTGCATTGCACGAAGATAGTGCTTTACACCTTCGAAATCTAGTATATTTAGTTATGAACAGGAAACAAACAACACTAGATTTAGCGTGGAAAACCCTTGAATAGGTTAAAAACCACGACCTCTCCTGAGGATTTTAGAAATAGAGATAGGTATATTTAGACTGCTAGCTATTACAAAGAGAGAGAGAAAAAAAAAAAGATGTAAAAATGATCTCTTAGAGGTTCTCAGAGCAGCCCCCTAATTCGTAGCTATCTAGTCTTATTTATAGGTCTTATAATATGACCGTTGGTTACATTGATGAGGAACGTTACAATATCGGGTTTTGATGAGTCTTCATGGTGGTCTTTGGTAACGTCTTGATACTTATTGATCTGTAATGGATCTATTAACATTCTTTAGCTGTGGCTTCAGACCATTGGGAATATACGATTTCTTGTGATGCTCGTGTGTATACGACCTGTTAATAAGTGGAGGAGTATCTTCTATAGCGCGGAGTCACAGGATGCTTTGATATCTCCGAACTGTTGATGAATAAATGATCTCTAATAGTGTTGCGTGTATTCGAACTGTTGATAGATACTGAGTATTTTCTGTAGTGCGATGTTATTGGATACTTTTTTATCCCCGAGCTGTAGATGAGGAAGTTTGTATTACGATCTCCTTGTTTTTAGTCCTTGATTGGTTATCAGTATGTTTACTCGAGCTATGTGAGTTTGAATATCGGACTCAGTACAGGGATTAGAAATAAGCCCTCACAGTTAGAACTTAGAGGCTTTACCTCTAACAAAAACAAACACCCCCTTAGTAAGAACGAACTTATTGCAAGTTTCTTTGATCATTCAAGGTACCTCAAGAAGAAGAAAAAAACATAGTGCAAGTTTCTTTGATCAAAATCAAGTAATATCTAGTTATCATCTTATTGCGAAGACTATGGCAATAAATGAATGGGATCAAAGGACGAGTATTATCCGGTACAAAATTTTAATTAAAAAGGCGTGCATAATATGGTGTTCCTAAGCAAAGAAAAGGAAAACCTAAATATATCCCAAAAATACACTCAAACCCAACTTGAATCTTACAAATAATGCGTTTGTACGCGCTAGCGCGTGCCACATTGCTCGTATATACTAAAATAGGAGACAAAAATAGAGATTTATTATACATAACCAGTAAATATATGATCTTGCTAAGGGATCAGGTTTTTAAAGGATCAGGTCATGGTGAATAACCCGATCCGTTAATGATTCGATCCTTTAACTAACGGATCGTAGAGGGTTAATTTTTTCCTGATCCTTATCCTTTGTTAGCAGATCAGACCGAATTGGATATAGGGTTAAATCCAATCCATTCACAGCCCTACCTATTATACAATTATAACACAAACTGATGAGAGAAAAAAAGTAATTCCCATGGTGATTTTATTTTAGAGGAACCTAAATATGATAGTTTAGGCTCCATTAATGTTTGTTTAACATGCCTTTTGATTTGTATATGGGGATTAGGTATTAAACCTGACCCTAGAGATTGAAAGATCGGTCTTATTCCATTATGCCATTATTTTATTTTTGTATCCTTGGATTTATTCACGGAGATTCAAATCCATTTTGAGTACTTAACAAATATGAAAATATTAAGTTGCCGAAGTTACTTAAATAAATTTTGCATGTGTGATCCCCTGAAGTCGTTAATTATTACAAATTAAAATTTGATAAGTTCAAAGTATTAGCTGTTAGGAGTTGGATCCAAGCCCAAGCTAGGAACCCAACAGTGTTGGGGTATCCTATACGGACTCCTAAAAAATCCATAGGCCCGATAGGGTCATGGGGAGAGATTGAGTAGATCAAGGAACCCTTCTGGGTTGTCTATAAATATTATTGTATTATGTACTGAGAATACTTTTATGTTGAATCAGTAATTTTTTTTCCTCTCTCTTGTTCATAAGCTATGCTAGTTATATTACTCTAGATTCATCATCGCCCAACACGTTATCAGCACGCATGCTCTAGGAACAAGGAGAGCAGATATTCCCTTATAATCAGAGTTTTTACGAAAACCAAGCAATCAGGAGAAGAGTGACACGTATCGAGGACACGTGGCACGCTGATGTGGCATGGCACATGCGTGGCACGTGGCAGTCACTGGAGGTGACACATAGCAGTCGCCGGACAGTCACCAAAATCTCGCCAAAATTTTGATCAGAATTTTTGCCAACGGTCACCAGAATATTCCCTGGCGGTGACACGTGGCAGTGACGTGGCAACCACATGCGTTGCATGTGTGTGCGGTGTGCAGTCCGCGTGTTTGGCACGTGTGCGTGGCATGTGTGCATCCCGTACGTGTGGTACAAGTGACTATGCATGCGAGGCACGTGGCAGACCGGGTCAGATCAGTTCAGACCAGTCACCCCAATCCAGGCCTTGACCCTGACCAAGTCAGAACGGTCCAGACACTGAAACGGCTATAAATAGCCTAATTGAGTCTAATTTTTTTGAAAAATTCTTATTGTCTGGACCTACCCCGTTGGGGACCCATTTTAATTTTTTATGCAATTTTTTTTTAAAATTTTTGGGAAGAGGTGCCTCGTATAGGAGCATTGGCTCACTTATATATGATATAAGTTTATGGTGTAACACCTATTTATATTTCTTACGATAGCTAATATGATATTATTGGTATGCCCCTAGGATACTAATTATCATGATCGTGGATCATAGATAATACGAAACCAAGACTAATTTAGCATACGACTGTGAGTCATATCTAAATCACAGTTAATTGTCAATGACAAATAACTAGAGCTTAATTGGGAATTAACTTGGTCTTATTTCTAAAAACTTGGTGTCTGAGGAACCAATTTTTTGTATTTAGGTGCAATTAGATGTTATATGCATAATATTTAGAGGTATATAGACATTAATAATAACCTATAGTACCCTAGAATGTTAGTTCAAAGACAGGCCTACCTAATCAACCTATCTTGTGAACCCAGCTGACTTTGGGATGGAACCACTTGTCAACTAAACATCTAATACCCCTCATATTCATAGCAAATAGGGTCATTTGGCTAGAATATACTTACCTTTATAGAACTTAAGGGCTTAGAACACCCTAGTTCTCAGAATAAAGATAACACACATCTAGTAGTTTTGAATAGCAATCTTGGCTAAGATTTTTTTTAAATGCACATATAAGATTAAGATCTTCATTTTTACAGGGTAAAATTTGGGACTTAATTATTATAAAAGAATTTTATGAGTTTTAGAATATGAACATGGTTCACCTATAATATGATTGGGAATCATTTTTTTAGCTTTATTTTAAGTACTATGATATGTCTTTAATGCAATTGATATATTTTGTCTCTAATTACAATATCTATTTTGCATTCTAGATGTCTGCGAAGCTTATAAATGTTGAATTTCCACCATTGCTGCTCACTGGAACAAATTACCTCACTTGGTGCATTGACGCTGACTTGTTCTTGAAGTCACTTGGTCTATAGAAGACCATCATCATTGGCAACAAGGAAGATCCCATGGACAAAGTAAGGGCTTTGTTTACCTTCCGTCATCATATTCAGGATGACCTAAAGACTGAATACCTCAACAAGGTTGAGCCAGCTGACTTATGGGCAAGCTCGCATGAGCGTTATGGTGATCAAAAGACCATTATGTTCCCAAAAGCGATGCACCAATGGAACACCCTTAGGTTCCAAGATTTAGGACGGTCGCTTATTACAACTCAATAGTCCATAAAATCACTTTTACACTTGAGCTGTGTTAGAATAAAGTCACTGATACTGAAATGATAAGGAAGACTTTATCAACCTTCCATGCTAGCAATATTATGATTCAGAAGCAATATCGGCGAGAGAACTTGAAGACTCATGCAGTCTTGATTCAGGCGTTGCTTCTCTCTGAGCAGAACGATGAACTTCTGATGAAGAATCATGTTATGCAGCCTTCTGGGAGTGTGTCGTTGCCAGCGTCAAGTAATGTTCAATTTTGGGAAAATAGCTCTGCATATCAGGGACGAAGAAATAGAAGGAACAGGGGAGGCTACCAGGGATACATGAAGGGTGGTAACCAGATACCCTTTGGCCCTAGGAGAGGTAAAGGATTTAAGAAATCCTGGATACTAGGCAATGCGAAGAAGGAAAAGAAGACTGATAAGGGATCTACTTGCTTTAACTGCGGTGACATAGGATATTGGGTACGGGAATGCCATGTATCATGGGTGGCTACAGGTGACAGAGTCTATACCCACCAGGCAGCTGTTGATACTAACACCACCCCTCCGGAGTTCGCAACATCAGACTTCTTCGGCGACAAGAACGCCATCATGGATCAACATACGGAGTAATCAGTAATGATATCTCAGTAGACATGTGATGTCACATTAGAGAGAGCATTAGTAGATTTCTTTCTAGACAGACTTGATTTATTTTTTGTTGTCAGTATTTTTGATTTTGTTGGGAACATATCATTTATATTTCAATACAGTGCTCGTGACATACATGAGATTTATTTTTATTCTAATAAATTATGATTCTTCGAATTTATTGCTTGGGAAGAAATTAAATTCTATGTATGATAGTTGATGTACTACATACAACCTACCTATGGATCTATCTGCTCATTGAGCATAACCGGTAATCGGATGAGTGGCGACATGTCTAAGAGATATTAGTACCACACACTCAATCCTCGTGAGATATGACTATATTTCTTGTTTAACCTTGTGCATCGGGGATGACACGAATATCATTGGCACGGCCAATATGAAAGAACGCACTGAGTGTGTCACGCTATTACTCTTTACAAGTACGATACATGGTATCTAGTCTAGTTTATAAACTAGTAAATCCAGTCGGATTTTACTGAGTTTATGGAGATACGTGATAATACTTATCACGTAATGACTATCAAGGAAAATGACAGACATGGTTATGTGCATTCACTCCATGTCTAAAGGTTAGAACACGCTATTAGAATGGTTTCTAATACAGTCCTCAGAGTTTGGATAATGAGGAGGATTATCGAGATTACATCTTAACTTTCCTTGAAAGGAGAGAAGATCCAGAGAGTGTACGTGTAATGATTGCTTTCAAAGAAAGTCTATTATTTCATCCCAGTATGACCAAGGTGGGGTGGGATCTCTAGTCTTTACTCCAAACACATCCATGGAGACACATGTGGACCTTTCCATCCACATAGTGGCCTACTTGAATATTTATGGTCATAAAAGACGCATCTAGAAGATGGTCTTAAGTTTGCCTACTCATAAAATCTAGGAATCCAGTATTATCACGACTTCTCACTTAGATCATTTGATCGCAGGCTCAGTTCCTGGATTATCCGATCAAAGTCGATCGATGCGACTTGACGGGGGTTTGGGAGTTGGACTCACAGGCTTTTGATGAATATTTTACCGCTAAATGGGATAGATGATTGAGCATCGTGAGTACCCCATATCATACCCAACTCAGGATTGGCGAAAAACCTAATCAAACAATTTTGGATACTCGTTGGGCCACTGTTATTATGATCACAGCTTCTGGCTAGTGTGTGGGATATGCATTCTTGCTCCCACAACACTGATTCGGGTTCGCCCCTTAGCAAATTATCAAATTATTTTTTCCCAAAAGCGACAAGTAACTGGGTCGGAGCTCGGTGTCGCCCATCGACAAATATTTGGATGTTCCTTACAGGTGCCAATCGCACTATAATGTATAAAGATGGGACCCTCAACGTCGGCCTAGTATTATGTGGGTTATGATTCACATTTTATCACTGGATATTTGGACCCACTGGCAACGTATATACTGCAGGGAAAATAATTGTCACTTTGATGAGATGATATTCCCAGTATTGGGGGAAGATATGACAGTCAATGTTGAGGATGTTTCCAAGAGGTATTAGAAAATACCATCATTGTCTTCTCTAGATCACTATACATAAGTTATGTGATAATAAGGTTCAGCAGATTAGAAACCTCCAATAGGTCGTAAATAATTTTCTAGACACATTCATAGGCACTATTGAAGTATTGTAAGTATATGTACCTGCAAGTAATACACCTACACAACAGAACATTCTGGGGGAATTAGTACCGCAGCAGAACGTTCCAGGGGAATTAGTACCGTAAATGAATCTGAGGCTCGCGCTTAGTGCAGAGCATCGTTAGAAGAAAGTATTATGAGCCGGGGAGCTACAAAATAAGGGACAAATATGACTAATGGTGTAGTCAGTTCATCGAGGTTAGAACCACCCATTGACGAGGCAATAGTAGCTACGCGACTAGTTGATGCATTACGAGACTAGCCCGGCGTGGCACATATGTATGATAATAATAAAATATTGATCTATTAAAAGTTTAAAATTGTACAACATAGGATCATTTAGTAGAGATGTGTCGACAAGGTATTCATATTCGTTGTTGTGCTCACCATCAATGATGAGGATTCAGAGCCACTTATTGTAAATAACTGTATGTTGTTATGCATTGGCCAAAGTGGGCATCTGGAATCCAAACAGAGCTCATCTTGCTAGCATAATACGAAATGATACAATTGAGCATATCGATTATAAATGGAAAAGGTACGGAAGCATAATTAACTATGAGAAATAATTTGGTCAAAGAAAGACTAGTTGCCTAGGAAATCTTTAAGAGATCTGGTATCAATTACAGTGTGACCTATTAACCGGTTATGGACGCTATAATGTTTCAGTACTGATCAGTCTGTCAAGTTGTCGATGACAAGCTAGACATGCGTATAATGTAAATACCGTGTATCTATATGGGAAACTAGATACGAATATATACATGAAGCTACCTGGGAAAGTATAAGCTTCCGGAAGTAACCAAGCCCGATACACGAGGTGTGTACGTAATAAAACTGGAAAAGTTATTGTTGACTTGAAGTAATTGGGGACCATGAGATATAGTAAGTTGACTACGTATTTGAAGGCCAGGGACTTTGTAAATATCATTATCAGTCCATGCATTCTTATTTAGAACACAGAAATCATCTTCACTAATCATATCAGTATACTAAATGATTTGGATATTATTAGACCTCCGGGGAAGATCGCGAGAGCCGCCGAATACCTTGGGAAGGAATTCAAAATATAAGACCTTGGGAAATCAGGAGTGTCTCGATTTGCAGATCGAACATCTTGATAGTGGCACTCATACACCAAACAATATATATCAGAAGAGTTATCTAGCACTTCGATATGGATGTAGCACACGGTGTTAAGTCGTTTATTGCGCGTTCATCACTTGGGTGTGAGCAACGACATCTTTCACCACCTTAATGGGGGGAGAAACTCCTAAGGCTATGACGCCATAGTTAGGAGGTGCTTTGCTATAGTTAGTTGGGTATACTAGACCTAATGACTCATTCGCAGTGAACTGTTTGGTTTGCCATAATTTGGTTCCTACCCAAAGACACTGGAATGGGATCAAGCACATATTGAGATATCTCATCGGCACAAAAGACTTGGGTCTGTTCTATCCACAACTTGGCAAATGGGAAATTATAGGATACGCCGATGCGAGATATTTATCAGATCTACATAAAGGATGATCTTAATCAGTTTATGTGTTCTTGTATGGAGATACTACGATTTCATGGAGATCAGTGAAGTAGACGATGGTTGCTACATCCTCGAACCACGCAGAGATTCTTGTACTACATGAAGCTGGCAGAGAATATTTTTGGTTGCGGTCTATGATCAACCACATCAACGGGAGTTACGGTCTGAGTTATATCCAAGATAAACTGACGACACTTTATGAAGACAACGCAGCTTGTATCGTTCAAGTCAAAGACGGATTTATTAAAGGTGACAAAATGAAGCATATTTCACCAAAGTTCTTCCACATACACGAGTTATCGAAGACTAATGAGATCAATGTTGTTCAAGTCCATTCAGAAGACAACCTAGCTGATCTATTCACGAAGGCTCTTGCATATCCTACGTTCAAGAGATTAGTTCATGGAATCGGCATGCGAATTTTACAAGATTTATTATCTTAAGGAGATCGACATCAGGTGAAGTAGTCCCAGCTTGACGTGGACACATGCGTGTTGTACTCTTTTTCCTGATAGCACAACTTTTATCCAAGGAGGTTTTACTGGCTGGAGGTTTTGATGAGGCAACCTATGCACGTCCACAACCCATACAGGGCATATGATTGTACTCTTTGTCTGCACAGCTTTTTGCCCAAGGGGCTTTCGCTAAGCAGAGGTTTTAATGAGGCAAGTCGTCCTTGTATCGAACACCCCAAGGGGGAGTGTTTGGATTTGGGTCCAAACCCAAGCTAGGAACCCAACTGGGTTGGGGTGTCCTATACAGACTCCTAACAAACCCATAGGCCTGATAGGGTTATGGGGGGAGATTGAGTAGATTAAGGAACCCTTTTGGGTTGTCTATATATATCACTGTACTATGTACAAAAAACATAGTTATGTTGAATCAATAAATCTCTTTCTCTCTCTCTTGTTCATATGCTATGCTAGTTATATTGCTCTAGATTCATCATCTCCCAACATTAGCCAAATTTTCTTTAAATAAAAAGAAATAACACGTGCACTAAAAAAGTAGCAAGGTGTGTATAATAAGTTTTTCCTTCCACTCTCTTATTATAGTCCAGATTTACTTGTCGTAAACATAAATTTTGTATGAATAAAGCCAATGTATAGTGCAATTTAACAGCTAACGGTTTAACTGGACCTCGCGAAAGAGCATCATTCTTCAATGGTTATTTGGTTCAAGTTGTATACTTTATAACAGTTGAATTTATGTTATGAGTCAGTTTATACTTATGACTAATTAGTAATACGAAATATGTTTTTATTTTTAAATAGATAACAGGGGCAATTTTGGACAACATTCACTAACTGAGAGGAAAAAACAAACACTGTAACCACTGACTAATTTATATTAAGTTAGGTTGTGCTTGATTCAAAGCGCCAGATTGCGATTGCAACCGGGTGCAATTGGCATGCCACTTTTGTGATATCAAGTGTAACAGCTTGCAGCCCCAAAAGCTCCTCACTGTGATGTAATGTAACACGATGCACTTTGCGCCAGCGTGCAAAATGCAGCCGCTTGCGATTAACCCAACACAACCATTGTTTATTCAAATATTCAGTAAGATTCATACATTTTAAGTAAAAAAAAAAAAATACGGCCCATTAGAAACCCTTATTGCAATGCTACATAATAAGCCTAATAAAAACCGTGTTACCCATTAGAAATTTGATAACCCATTTTATGGGTCTTAATTCTTCATATTGCACAGGCCCATGGCTTAGCAATTCCAACCCAGGTGGACTTGCTTGATGGGCTAAGCAACTTCAATACAATATGACTGGCTTCAGTTTTATTGGTCCCACATTGCTTGATGGTGAGTACTAGTAGCTGAGAGCTGTGGTATAAAAACGAACCCCGGACAAGGTTAAACTCATACCTTTCTCGGCCTTTTGGCTAAGATCAAGTGTAGTATCTGTTCTTATCAGTTTAATATCTGATATGTGAGCCAATGGCTCACACGATATTAAATTAATTTTTTATTGGGGGAGAGTCCACCACAATAGCTTGCTATCGGGACTCTTGAATGTCGCTTTTGCATTGCACTACTGCAAGGGATGGCGCACCCTTACCAATTCTAATTTCAATGATTATGCTTCACAAAATTTTAATGGTTAACTTAAGGTAATGCCTAGTAAGATGACGGAGCTGTCCATAGATTTATGCTATTTGATTTAAACACCTAATTACTGAACATGTTTGCAGCTATAAAATGGAATAAAAGTTATAACAGCCCAACTTTGCAAGTATATACAACTCATCCAACCATCCATGTATAGCGTTCGGGCATAACTTGGTTCAAGGCCTAGCAAAATCTGTTAGGCTGAGTTATAATCTTACTAAAGCAGTAATTGCTCACGGGCATTGCGACTTGGTTGCAGGCCTAGCCTAGCCAAACCTGTTGAGCTATAATCTAATAGCTGTGATTAAAACCTATTACCACGAACGAGGGCCACCGAGAATTGCCCTTTCGAGTTAGAAGCTTATTATCCCAGTGTGATTTTCGTAATACTCCATATGAGGTACAGCCGCATAGGGCTAGGGCTAGGGTTTGGGTGGCCTAAAGCAGCACAAAATGATGCCCTATTTACTTACTAAAAAAAACCTTTTTTTGGAGGCCGTGAAGACAGGAAACATGAGTTTAAGTATAAAAAACAGAAATTATGAGAATAAATACTACTTTTTGTCATCTTTAAAAAATTAGACCCAGAGAACAATAAATACCAAAATCGATACTGGCAAAAGGAAAAACCAGTTTTGCTCATACTAAAGTTGCAATATAACAGCAGACAACCACCTATTTTTGGGCTCCATAAGTACGAATGTCACATCTGATATAATAAAAAATTGTAAAACTCATTTAAAACTATTATATCAAGCTACATGTACGTGTAAGGCAAACATTGTCACCATCTCATAAATTATTTGGTATTTGCTTTAGTACAGTTTGTCCTACCTTTTACCAGATTTGTTATTTGTAAGAAGACAGACTCTTTCATCAATTCTATTACTATTTCCTATTTTGTTTAGTGTTAGGTATCACGTGCGGTTCATAGGAGTTCGTCTGGTTTTTTGCGCCAAAAGCGATCCCGATTTATATAACAGTTTCTTCTTCTTACTCGACCGCAAAAGCCACAAAAACCATCCCGATTATTTATCACAAACCGTTTGTATGACTGCTGCCTATCAAGTGTTTGATTAAAGACTGGTACTATACTCCTTGGGCATGGAGGAAATAATGGTACTCTATTCCTGTAGATGGTACTCTACTGTACTTAACTCATAGAAGAAACGATGGCAAATCGTTTGCACGGCTGCTGCCAACCAAACTATGTCATTTATTCAGTTAAACTCAGACATTCTTTCAGACACCTATGCCATTTGGTAACAGCTAGTTGTCATAATCAATAACGAATTTCCCATTTGTTCAGGATACTTTGTCATTCGTTTTATATAACTTTACCATTTTTCCAAAAAATATCAACTGCTTGAATATTACAGTAGGTTTATAGGCCGTGGGCCCCACAAGTAAGGTAGTTGGCTCCACTAGTACGAATGTCATTTCCGAAAAAATAATAAAAAAAGTTTGAATCATTTACAAATATATTATCACGCCACGTGTCCAAATTTAATTCCTCAATGTACACACGTCATTACCATTTCGAAACATGTACGGCATACACTGTCACCATTTCATGCATTTGTTGTCATTTGTTACTGGAAAATTTGTCACGATTTCAACCATCAGTTATATTGAATCATGCAGACACTGTCACCATCAGTTTTATTATTTAGCATTTGTTTAGCGTTGTTTAGGGCTAGGTAGCACATGCGATTCACACGAGTTCGTCTGGCTTTTGGCGCTAAAAACCATCCCTATTCCTCAAACACTTTCTTCTTACTCAACAATTGTAAAGAGTGTAAAAACCATAAAATCGTCCCGATTCTACAAATTGTGTGTGTGATTGATAACCGCAAAAATCGTCCCAATTGCACAAATCATTTTCTCACAATCGTCGTGATTCTACACATCGTGTGTGTGTGATTTCAGTATTATTTAAGTGGCAAATCATCTGTGTGACTGTTACCTACCAGGTATTTGATTAAAGTTTGGTCAATTACTGCCTACCAATTGTTTGATTAAAGTCTGTTTTTTCTTTCATAATGAAGTCTGATAAATAAGTAAATGAGCAATTTGATGAGGAGAACCAAACGCATGAAGGTGAAGCCAAGAAGGGCACCTCTAATGCTAAAAATTACACATCTCAGTGTACAGGTGTGGGACTTCACAAAATGTTTGTAGCTCTGCCTGAAGAGGAGAAGGGTGTTCTTTATACCACATGCTTTGCACCGTTACTGTTATTAATCCAATAGCGACGATGTCGACGTTGGTTATGGAAATATTCGATCGTCATCTCGGTGATATGAAGTTCATATTTGGGGGGATGATAATTCAGATAAAACTCATTCATGTTTGCCTGATATTGGGGTTACGTGTCTCTCCTATTGTAGATGAGGTCTTATTTGTTGATCCTGAGCATATAACGAATTTTAGAATGAGGCGATTCCCCAAGAAGAAGAATACATATGGGTTGAAGGAAATTGACGGGGTCTTAAAATAGGCGAAATTAAAAAGATATCATGGTAAGGTTCTAATTTTTCATTGGTTTGGTCTGCTTTATCATCATTTTTCATTGTATTTGTCACCCCGAATATTTATGTATTGTATTTGCCATTTTTGGGTCATTATTTTCGAAAGTTCTTATCATTACATTGTGTATTCTTTGGCATTTTTTACCTATTCTTATTTTTAGCCGTGTGTGATTTTGTTTTGTAGACAATGTTCTTCAATTAAATTTGTTAAAAATTATACTATCCTTTCTCCTTCCGAAAAAGGAGAGAAACGTTGAGGTAAAGTATGTTGATCTGGTAGATAATCTAGTAGAGTTCAACAGATTCCCCTGGGGTGAGCAAGTCTATAATTTATTGTGGCATCAAATAGTAGAGTCTGCCAAATATCAATCGGTCGCTGATAAAAAATTAGATAAAGCTTTATCACTGCACAAATGTACCTGGGTATTGATAATATGGACTTTCCTCTCTATTCCTGGCCTGAAGTTTTCAAGAATTCACGAATCCAAACATTTGTTCCCTAAGCTACAGGGATGGAGGATGACATACTTTAAGCATCACCAAATTGTGACGTTTAAAAAGTTTTTTGCTAACCCCGACTTGCTTGTAATAGCTATGAAGGCGTCTGAGACTAACATGCAGCAAGAACTTGTGCAAAAGGCCATGGTAATCTTCCATTCTTTGTATGAATGATTCATTTTATTGCTTCCTTGTCATTTAATTTAGGTTTCGTATCATTTTATTTGTTTAGGTTTGGCATTTTGTATCCTCTTCTTGTCATTAGTTTGATTTCTTTCTCTGTCATTTCCCCTTTAATTATTAAGTCCCTTTTTGTCATCTGTTTTATGCCTATTGTCATTGTTAGACTTTTTTTTTGTCATTTTTAAATTACCCTTTGTCATCGTCATCTGCTTGAATATTTCAGAGAAATTACATCGAAGTACCTGTAATTGGTGGTGCACCTGCAATCAAACCACCAGCAGTCGGTGCACCTGCAAGCGGTAGCAGTTCCTCCGCCACTGAGATCGGAGTTGTAGTGGTTAAGTATGCTCTCATTTGGAGGACCATGGTAAAATATTGTAGAACCATGGTAAAATGTTGGAACAAATTTTAATGTCTACAGCTAGAAATAATACTCTACCACTTGGAAATAGTACTCTACTCATTGGGTAGCACCAGTTCCCCACTCCTGAGAAAACTGTGAAACATAAGCGAGAAGAAGAAGGTAATATGAAAGAAGATAGGAAAAAGAAGAAGGCGGAGCCGAAAACCTGGCAAAGAGAGCACCAACAAAAAAATCAAAAGATTGAAGAGAAGAAAAAAGGTAAGGGAGAAAGGCAGAAGGCAAAAGAAGAACATGAAAAGAAATGCAAGACCAATGCCAACAAGAAGAACAAGAAGGCAAAAGAAGCTGATGTGCCCTTGAAGAAAAAAGTTGAAGGCACGAAGATAGAAGCTCTCACTGAAAAACAATTGGATCATGTCCCACTGGTTCTTTTAAAAACCTTAATCCTCAAGATCCCCAAGAAGAGCTCGGGTAATAGAGCACCAAGGAAGAGACTGGCAGAATACCTAGAACTTGATAAAATTTAATCAACTGCTGAAAATTTGATTCAACAAGTTACCCCTAGAGAGGGATTGGAGGTGGTAAAAGATTTAATGGTACAGGATGAAGTTGAAGTTGAGAGGGAAGTGAATTTAGAAGCGATATCGTTTGAATATGGTGGTAATCATCTAGAGGTATCATCCATTTACGATTTCTTATCATTTATATGATTTTATTTGACATTTATTTTTCAAAAAAGTATACTTTATGAAATTTGTCATTTGTTCAGAAGTCTATCATTTGTTTAGAATTTTTTGGGATTTGTTCGGATGTCTTTGTTATTATATTTTCCCAAACTTTCATTTGTTTTGAAGTCTTCGTTCATTTCATTTGTTGTATGTGAAGTGGAAGAAGGGTGATGAAAAAGATGATGAAGATGAGAAAGATGGCGAGGAGAAAGCTAAATCTGTTGAAAAAGAGCAACCTCAAGTTTCTGAAGAAGATGAAGTTCAAGAGGTATTTATTTAACATTTATTTTGAGCTATCTATCATATTTGTTGCTACCTTGTCGTTTGTTTATTTAATTTTATCATTCGTAGTATGTATATCCTATTTTATAGATGGAGGATTCAGAACAACAAACTGTAGTGGTGTATTATGATAGAAAAAAAATGTAGTGGAAGAAACTAATGAGGTAGCCAATGAAGTATTTAACTAATATTTGTTTGTATTGAGCTATCCATAATATTAACATCACCTATCTATACCATTTTTAATTTATTTCTTCTTTACCATTTGGTGTACAGACTATGGTAGCAAAAACTGATGCAGTATTCTTCAATCAGAAGGAAGTTGTTGATGAAGCTTATCAGGTAACTTATCATTTGTTTCCTAGTAACTTCTCATTTTCTTATATTTATTTTGCCATATCGTGTATCACTCTTACCATTTGTAGTCTGTTTATTTACAGACTAGTGTAGACCAAACAACTGGTTTATCTGTCAAGGAACATAGTAAAGAGGAGGCTTTTGAAGGCAAGGATGATGATGATGATGGAACTTCATAAAAATACCAGACCCTATGAAAATAATAAAAGAAATGGTTGTTGACCAGACTAATGTATGAAGTACTTTTAAACCAAACAAGTGGTTTATTACTCATTTTCATGTAATATGCACTTTATATTTTATTTTCTTATTTCATGACATATCTGTTCCAGCTTGTTTTAATAGAGTCAGAAGTAGATGTCACCTTAAAGAAGAGGCATAAACTTCCTGATGAAGATATTACTAAGAAATCCATGAAATTTGTTATTCAAATGAGCCTATTGCATGGTTACCTTGAAAAGCTTCTTCCTGGTGTATTATACGAATCTTTTATTAAAAGACCCATCTTCCAGGATGAGAAAAACCAGGTGGGTCAAGTTTGGTCACTGGGGAAGGATGAATTATCTCCTAAAGCTAAGGACTATAACACGAATACCTATAGGTGGATAGGTGAAGAAATTGTTTGCCTTAACGCTCTCTATATCTTATATCCTAACCAATGGTTGAACAATGAGGTATTTATGTCATTTATTGAGTTATCCCTGTCATATACATCATTTTTTCAAAAAACTATAATTTATTCAAGAGTCTCTTCCATTTGTTTTCAAATTGTCTGTCCTTTTTTTATTGTACTTTGGCATTTCTTTATACAGAAGTTGTTTTCCTTGAACTTTATCATTTGTTTTGACATTGTTGTCATTTGCATTTATGAAATTTATCATTTGTGGTTTAGAATTTGTCATTGTCTTTTTTTGTTCAGGTCATTAATGTTTACATTAAATCCTTGATTTAATATTTTGATTCACAATATCGTGCCGGCCCAGCTAAAGAAAAGATTGTGTTGGCGGATGTCTATTCCAGTTAAATTATAGGTAGGGCTTTCAATAACTGGACTCGTATTATGTTTTCTCTAGCTGGTGTGGAATTGAAGAAGAAATCAATTTGGGAACAAATTACTTCTCAATGGGATTCTATAATTTCGCATTGCTTTCATCGAGGAGATTTGAAAGTGATCAATTCAAAATTAATACTTATTCCCTGAAATTTCAATGACAACCACTGGGTCCTTTGTGTTGTGTCTTTTAAGGGAAGAAAAATATGCATCTACGATTCACTGGTGGATGCAAAAATTGTAAATACACAGAAGAAGAAGAAGTTATCTCTTGGACACCAGCGTATTGAAGATCAGCTATTAGCGATCTCCCTGAAAATATTGATATGGACAGATTTTGGTGATCGTAGTAGTCCACCTACTGGTTCAAAGGTAGGGACTTATGGTGTTAACTCCAGATAAACAACTCATTTTGGGGAGTATCCAATGCAGCCAAATAGTAGTGACTGTGGGATCTATATACTTGTATTTATGGAAAATATCCTAAGGGGATAAAATATGATGAATGTCGTCACACAATTGCTTATGACATATTGAGGCTAGGAGTTAAGCCGGAGGAGATTTGTAAACTTTGACATTCATTTTGTTGTAAAGTATAATTTTTGTAAATTTATAAAATTATAAACAGTTATGAATATCATTCACTTATATGATCTTTATCATTTGCTATATTTTATTTGTCATTCATATATAACATATATTTCATTTGCTAGAATGGATTCAGAATGTAGTATGTCTAGTTGGATGTATTTATCATTTTATGAATTATATGTTATCCACTTATAAATCATTTGTCATTTGTTAGCAATCTTTTGTCACCTTTTAATGCAATAGTTGTCATCCAGTTCTGAAATTTTTTTATGAAGCATGTACAGGTTAAATGTTACGCATGGAGGAATAACACAATTAGAATGCATGATGTATGAAATCAATTTGTAGGTATTTTATTTATTTTCCTTTGACTATGGTTATGGGAATCACAAGTGTGTTTAAGAGTATTAATTATATTTTTTAATCTCAAAAACTTAAGCTAAGTCTATAAAAGCCTATATTGTTACCCCCAAATATACCATAACACAACCTATTTTTCATCATCTTCTACAATGGATAATGACAGTCCAAGAGAAACAAAATATTTCATAACCTTTGATGATGAAGAAGAAATGGATTATGATTATCCCGTAAATGATTCTACTGGTAATGATGACTATGATAAAAAGAAGAGTGGGGATGATGACTCTGTTAAAACAGATAGAGATGAGGACACTGACTCTGATGGTGATAATAACTCTGATGATGATGGTGTCTCTTATATTGATAGGGACTCTGATGAAACAGATGGAGATGGTTACTCTTATGATGATATCAACTCTAATAATACTGGTGACTCTGATGGTGATGGTGGTAATGGGGATGCTGGTGGTGATGCCAACCAAGGTGGTGTTGATGTTTCAAGAGCCAAGAAGGCCAAAACTTGTTGAATGTATTTGTCATTTTATAAAATTTATGTTATTTATCCATTAGTCGTCTGCCATTTTATTTTGCATTTTTATCATTTATCATCTTATGCCATGGTCTTATGAAGATGTTGTCATTTGTTATGTATAATTTATCATTTGCCATTAAACATTTATCATTATTATATGGTTTGTCATTATTATATGGTCTTATGAAAAGTTATTCTGAGACGAAAATATCATTTGTCATTTGTTATATATGGTTTGTCATTCGTCATTTATGATTTGTCATTTCTTATATATGATTTGTCATTCGTTATATATTATTTGTCATTCGTCATCTATGATTTGTCATTCGTTATATATGATTTGTCATTTGTTAAATATTATTTGGCATTCGTCATCTATGATTTGGCATTAGTTATATATTAATTGTCATTCGTCATTAATGATTTAACATTTGTTATATATGATTTGTGAAACATAAACCAACAATCGATCTATTTGGTTTGTAGGTAGACAATTGATATAAGTCAATGGTCTATTTGGTTATTTGATATAATAAATTGTGCCTATTTATAAGTAGGCAACATTTGTACTTAAAAACACGATTATTCATGTGTTATATATGATTTGTCATCTGTTATACATGACTTGTCATTTGTTATCTATAATTTATCGTTTATTATACAGAGTTTTTCATTTGTTATATATGATTTTTCATTTGTTAACAACAATGATTTGCCATTTGCTATCTAAGATTTGTCATTTGTTATACATGATTTTTCATTTGTTATATATAATTTTTCATTTGTTAACTATGATTTGTCATTTGTTATCTATGATTTGTCATTTATTATCTATTATTTTTCCTTTATTATATATAATTTATCATTTGTTATCTATTATTTGTCATTTTTTATTTATAATTTGTCATCATCATCATCTTCATTATGCTAAGATTATATTTCTTTAGTTCAAAATTGTAATACTCATAGGGGACAAAAAAAGAAAATTTTATTAACTCAAATATTGTTATGGATCACAGTTTACATTACATCAGTTTACGCACTGAAACACTTCGTAACCCCCACTACCTCGAAGGTGGTGGTGATGGCCGGTCTCCCCTTCCACCGCTACCGTCTCTTCCTCCGTAACCCCCAACACTACCACTGTCTCTTCCTCTTATTATACTCAGGGTACCGGTAAGACTTTATTAGAAGCATACCAGCCGCTTCATCCGCTGATGTATCTGCTAGAAGATACAAACTGTCCTTCTGCCCCTGCTCTGACGTCACCATATAGTGAAAGTGGACCATTTGATAATAATCATCATCCACCTCTTCCATCTTTTCATACGCCATGCCATGTAAGGTAGGACACACTAGAATGGGAATAGGAAGTTCAAGGGACTAGGTTTCAAAGTATTGAAGCCGCAGCTCCTGCACCTTGGTAAGAACCATAGCCTTGTGTGCTTGGCGTCTGGTGGTCACTATCTTCTTCACATAACAGTCACAGAGGAAATAGTTGCAGAAGATTAAAATAAAGGAAGTACTTGCCCAATAAACCACAGTAGTATTTATACCATACCACTGCAAACCACAACAATATTTATTCTATACCACTGTAAACCACAACAGTATTAATGTTGAGTTCCAAATTCCCAATGTCAGAATGAATTCAAACACAGTAATCTTGACCAAACCCATTGGACCCTTTGCCACAACAGATATTCATAAAGGAACATTGGAAATGATCCCCAGGTACTGAATGTAGTGTCTGTGAAATTGAATGTATCTCATTTTATAAATTATATGTCATCCATCAACTAGTGGTCTGCCATTTGTTTTTGCATTTTTGTCATTTACCATCTTATGTCATGGTATTATCAAAATGCTGTCATTTGTTATATATGTTTTATTATTTCCCATTCTACATATATCATTATTATCGATTTCTGCTATCTTTTCAAAGAATTTGCTCTTTTGTTCTTGTATTGTCAAGTCATTCTGAGATGAAAAGATTGTTTAACACATCACGCTATTCTGTTTCTGCTTATATATAAAGTGGACTCCATAATATATGTGAAGTGCCACTCCAAAATTAATCATAATGGATTCAGGTCGACCACGCCATCTACACAATCACCAGCCTGCAAGGGGAAAATGCCAAACTACGGAGGATGCTTCTTAGGGAGGGTTTTTGATTTCTTTACGAAGCTTCAATCAGTTGTCGAAGACATTGGCAATAGGATGGTTGCCAGTCTTACAACCATAGATTTGAATCTTGAGCGCATTGTTGATATAGTTGAATCGCTAGAGGAGAGGTTAGATCTAATTGTGGAGAGGTTGTTCAGTGGAATTTTATTGTTTATCATTTGCATTTCAGATTTCAACATTTGTTCCTATAGAGTATAACATTATCAAGCAAGAAATTAACGTCACTAAAGATAAGGAATATTATACTTCACTCCTACCTATCTGACTACTTGTTAAGATCTAGAGATTTTAACCTAGACAAAATACCTTGCAGCATCTCCGTTATGACCTTGGAGATCCTTAATTGAGTGTAAGTTTCATTTGTAATGGTGTCGAGGATCTGATTGCTCTCTTGACCAAAATTTGTGATGTTTTCCTCCGTTGACGATTGTGACTTTTTAGAATCATATGGCGTAGAGGATTCTCCAAACAAAGTTTTGAACTGATAATGGTATGGTAGGCAATGGTAGAATCTCCTACCAGACAGTTTAGAAACTCTGCAAATGAGACTACAATTGTACTTTTCACCTCATCCACCCACGCCCATAAACCCACCCACCAAATTTGAGAGCGTATTGACAGAACCAACAGTTAGTATTGAAGATTATGCGTAAGAGACGAACATCACAATTTTTACCGCACTAGCAAACAAGGGAATGCATCGTTGGTAGGGAAGTATGTAATGCTTGAAAACTGGAAAGAACTAGAAGCAAGTGTGCAGGTTATGTTGTTAACACTATATGGTGGTGATAATTCAAAGCAGGAAAATGACAAGCTATATAAATAAATGAGAACAACTTAATCACTGCACGATATCTTTACGGTGATAATTAACTTTCATTTTGATGATACCGTTGGTCACAACAAATGCCAAATGCTCCGCTTTAAATCTGATAGATTCTTTCCTTTACAGTCGATGTGACAAGTTAATCTTGATTACATGATTTTGACAACTTAGCTTAAAGTTAACTTTGATTACCTTTACAACAAGCTATCTATCCAAAATATCTACGTTGGTAAGGATGTATATAATGCTTGATAATTCACAACAGTAAAATGACAATGTATTTATAAAGAAATGACAAATACTAATGTGAAGATGACATTGAATTTACGGTGATAAATAACTGCACTAAAATTATACTCTTAATAAGAACAAATGAAAAATTAGCCGTTTTAATTCCAAGAGCTTTCTTCATAGATAGTCGATGTGATAAATCAATCTTTCCAAGAGTATAAAAGCAGTTGAGTACAAGAGATGCAAGATATGTATTCTCAACAACAACCCCAACAATATTATCACCACCACGACCCGCAGTTCTTTAATCTAAGCCTTACACCAACATCAGACTTTCTCAAGTTATTACGCCTACAAAGACGTTTAGTTTCTTTGATGTTCCCTAATTCATCAATATCTTTTACAAATCTGAATAAGAAATAGGGGAATAATTTCCATACTTCGTTAGATATATTCGGGGAAATCTCTTCTGTGGTGACAAATTATGCGTCGAGTATTTTGTATAATCCACCACTTCATTTGAAGAACTTTCCCCCACAATTGCCAATATTTAGGGAGTTGCCTCATGGATATGGAACTCCTTACTTTAGGGGGTTAGATGAGAGGGAGTTTACCGAGATGGTGACATAAGGCAGTTTGAGAACTCAATGTTGAATTTTAGGCAATAGATGATTGTGGGTGGTGCCGTGGTGGTAAGAGTGGAGATGTGGAGGAGTGGAGGCTGAGGTGAGGACTATGGACCAAACCAAGTGAGGAAGTGAGTAGACATTGTTTGAACTTTAAAACTTGAAAGACTTGTTGTTACTTGTTACCCTAAAGGTTAAAGACTTAAAGGGTAACTTCAATAGGTCATGGGTCACGGGTCGACCTGAACTATTTGGGCTAAACCCTAACCCGATCTATTTATTAAATGGGCTAAGCGGGTTCAGTTCAAATGGTCCGCAACCCCTTCATGCCAAACCCAAACCTACCAGATATAGGGTTGGGTTGGGTCGGGTAGGCAGGTCATGGGTCACTTTGCTAGCTCTATAGGGAAGTATGTAATGCTTGATAAGTCACACCAGTAAAATGACAATGTATTCAAAGGGAAATGAAAAATACTAATAGAAGGATAACATTGAATTTACGGTGATAATTACATACACAAAAATGATACTCTTTGTAAGAACAAATGACAAATAAGCCGTTTAAATTACAAGAGCTTCTTTCCTATACAGTCAATGTGACAACTCAATCTTTATTACTTGATTAGACGACTTAGCTTAAAATCAACTTTGATTATATTTAGAATAAACTATCTATCTAAAACATCCACGTAGTTTCTGCCACTATCTATCCAAAACATCTACGTGGTTTCTGCCACTCAAAAACCCCTAAGCCCTAACCTCTGCCACGCGAGATTCAAAGTCCCAATGCAATTCTCCCAAGTATAAAAAATCTAAACTTTTTTTTTCAGCTATATATTCTCAAGTCTCAACTATTCAAACCCTCAGCCGGTCAACCCTAACATTTGTTTTTCAACTTCTCCACTATTCAAGCCATTAAATCTTTTCAACTTCTCAAGAAATGTCACACTCCAACTCTACTCGATTTAGCCGTGCCTCTTCCAGCACCCCTTAAGATTGGTTTGAGGCGGTAAGGATTGAGGAAGACTAGGATGATGAATGTCTCTTCAAGTTGAATTGAATTTGCCTAATGGAGAAGGATATCTCTAGTAAGAAGACGCAACTGCTGAAAGAATATTACAAAGAGTTTAAGGAGAAATTAGAAGAGCCCGATGAAATGAATGGCAAACTAGATAAAACTATAAAAAAGAAATGAGAACATTCTAAAAAGTTCAAGTTTCATATCCGCTTCTTAGAAGAACAGCTCTGCACTCTAAAATTAGACCGGGATGAGCACAAGATATTGTGGGAGGAGTCAGCCTATAAAATTAGCTGTCTCTGGCAGAAGATCTAGGCTATGAAACGTGATCAGAGTTCCTTAAGTGAAGTGTTGTGAACATTTGTATTGTTTTGTTTATAGTTTGTTTTTAGGTCTTAGTTTTTTTGGTATTGTTATTGTTTACCTTGTATGAACATTTGTTTTGTTTTGTTCACCTTTTCACTTTCAAATATTAATTTTTATCTGATATGAGGGAAATAAACTGCAGAAAAGTTTTATCAGAAAAAAATGATATAAGGGAACCAAACAAATGATAAAGGCTTCATGAACAATGATAGATAAATGTTGAACTTAACAGTACTGATGATAACATGATAAATTATCTATAAAACCATGATTGTTCAGAAAAGAAAAAAATGATATAAATGATACAAACAAATGTGAAATTCTCTTGAACATATGATAGGTCGATGGGACAAGTAATGATACTTGATTAGATAACTCAATTTAAATTCTCATTGATTATGACTTACGTGTACAACCAGTAGCGACGATGCCGAAGTAATAATACTTTTTACCCTAAACATCGTGTAATCCCTGACACGTGTCCCTTCCCAATATATTCAATTCCCCATTATATAAACCCTAATCTCAAATTAATTATTCTCAACTCTTTAATTATTTAAACCCTAACACTGAGCTCTTTTGAACTTCTCAAGAAAAATGTCCCACTCCACTCGATTTATCCATGTCTCTTAGAACATTCTATATGATTAGTTTGAGTTGGTAGGGATGAAGGAAGATCAACGCGAATAACATCTTTGTAAATTGAATCGATTATGCCTAATGGAGAAGGATGTCTCCAGTGAGAAGGTGCAAATATTGAAAGGGCATTACGAAGACTTTAGGTGGAAATTAAGACAGTTCTATATAATAAAGGAAGAACTGTATCATGTTATAGCAAAGAGAGATTAGCATTTTGAAGAGCTCATGTTCCATAAGCTCTTCTTGAAAGATCAGCTCTGCGCCATAAAGTTGAACCGGGATAAGCGTAAGAAACTGTTAATAAAGTCGGCTTCTAAGATTAGCTGTCTCGAGCAGAGGATCCAGACTTTGGAGCGTGATCTGAAATGCTCGGAACGTGATGAGGAGTAGTAAACATTTGTTCTAGTTTTTTTGGCTTTTAGTTTATTTTAAGTCTTTTATTAGTTTTTTGTGGTAACTAGTACTTTCCATTGTATGAACATTTGTTTTGCTTTGTATTGTGCCGTTTTGTTTGCTTTTTACTGCTAAATAGTGGTATTCGTTTGATATGTGGCAAACAAAATAATAATAGTTTTGTAAGAAAATAATGATGATATAAGGGGGACAAGTTTAACGATTAACTTAACAAAACTGATGATAATAATTCAACAGACAAATAAGAAATTCATGGCTCACAAATGATAGTTCAGAAGCAAACAATGATATAATAGAAACCAACAAATGCAAAATTCTTTGAGAACAAATGATAGTTGAGAAGGAGGAAACAATGATATCATGGAAACAAACAAATGAGAAATTATTTGTTCAAAAATAACAGTTCATAAGCAAACAATGATATCATGAAAATAAACAAATGAGAAATTTTTTGTGCATAAATGATAGTTCAGAGGTAAATAATGATATAATGCAAACAAACAAATCAGAAATTCTTTTTAAGAAAATGACAGTTATATTTAGACAAATGATGATTTTAACAAAACTAACGATAAAGATCATATAAACAAATGATTCATTGAGTACCCAAAATCATCAGTGAAAATTGATTGTAACATCTTCATTTGGGTGACAAGTGGCTCAGTGGTCATCGTAAAAGATGGTGCTATTGTCGGACGTGTATTGTCGGCGGATGGGATTGGCAGAAGCTTATAAGAACAACAATTGTGTCTATTCTTTTGACACCAACTATAAAATCTTAGTTTGGTAACAAGTCCAGGAATTTTTTTTTCTTCTCTTCCTTTGTATGCTAGGACGAGTGGCTCGAACTGTTAGAATAGGAGCACGAACACGTGGATCGGTTTTTAAAATTTTCTACTGCTCAATTCCTCTTATAGGAGCCCATATCTATTTATAAACAGCCTTGTATTTATTGTTTGGGAAGTACTCTAAGACACATGTAGTTGGATCAACATTAGCAAGATCGAGAGTGCGTACTCCGTGTTTACAAGGTATCCCCATCGTTTGCTACCAACGACAATAACAAGTATTGTAATAGCCTATTTTCGTGTTGGACGAAGATAATGCCTTACACCCTTGAAATTTAGAATATTGACTAGGAACTAGAAGTAATTAATAAGAATTTTAGCATGGAAAACCCTTGAATGGGTTAAAAACCACGACCTCTCCTGAGGATTTCTGAAAGAATAGTATTTATATAGATGCTAGCTATTACAAAGTAAAAGAGATTGGATATCTGAGTTTTGGTAGAGATTCATTTCTCTAAGAGTTCTCTAGATGATAATAGCCGTCCTGGATCCTGATCTCCAGGTTTCTTTTTATAGGTCTTATAATATGACCCTTGGTTACATTGATGACGTACGTTTTGATACTTGTTAATCTGTAACGGATCTATTGATGACCTTAGCTGTAGCTTCAAACTGTTGATGAAGATACGATCTCTAACGATGTTCGTTTGTATACGAACTATTGATGGTCGATTGAGTATCTTCTACAGTGTGATGTTACTGGTCGCTTCAGTATCCTCGAACTGTAGGTGAGGAAGTCTGTACTGATCTACTTGCTCTCAATCCTTGGTTGGTAATCAGTATGTTTATACGAACTTGAATATCGGGCTTAGTAGGAGAATTAGAAATAAGCCCTTACAACTGTCCCCTCTCCGCCAATAGCAAGAGAAACGTGTACAGCGAGTGGTGTTGGCTGAAAAGTCCAGTCATTTTAAATATTGCATTGATGGTTTCCTAGGTATCTGGAAGAATAATTATTTTGACTGCCTGGTCTCCCAAAAATGCTGCTAGAGATGTGTGCTTGTGATAAATACTTTCTTGGAAGTGGTGGCTTGTATTTAAATGCTTTTGCTATATAAAAAATTATGACCAGTTGCTTTGACTGTTCATCTTGGTTTATCCTGTCATTCATCTGGATTTGCATAAGTAATAGTGATGGTGACTACTCATCGTCAGGCTTATGAGGAGAGAGTTCAGAGAAAGATGATGAGTCTGCAGACTAAGTTTTTGTCGTCTGAGGTACAAGTGGTGACCGGAGTCAGTGACTGTTGCGCTACTAGTACAGGTTAGTACCTCTGCTTCCATCTTTTCTGTTGCGATAGATAGTGTGTCTGTTGAATACCATATTACATTGTAGTTGCTTGCTTGGTAGATTGATGACTTGTTTGGTATGGCTGAGGGATAAAGCCTATTTGATTACAAAGCACTGAATAGCCTTTTCTTGTATGTGTTAGATGCGTGTCAAAAATTTGAAACCCAGTAGTAAAATGGTTGTTTCCTTCAGTAAGGAATCATCCTCGCCTGGTAGAACTATAGATGATGTAGAGAAGAGTAGTACCGTTACTGTTAATATGCCGACTCTTCATTCTGGGGAGGATGGGGAATTGCATGTAGAGATTGACGCTGGGCAATTTTTTAGGTATCCTAAGAATGTAGACGTAGCGAAGAAATTTTTGCAGTATACAAAAGGTTTAGATGGAAAATGGATCAGTGGAAGAGAAATATGGATATAGGAGGTGATATAGATCTCTCTTATTACAATGGAACTGGTGCAGAGGTCGTAGAGGAAAGATTCCTTTGTTACCTGAACCAGGTCGTATATGGGTTGAGCATTCCCCTAAACTTTTTCCAAAAGGGGGTAATGAATGCTCTAAAGAGTAGCCCTGGCCAATTAAATATTAATGTCTTTGAGATGATGAAGGTTTGTGAAGCCCTTAACAAGAGATGAAGAGATGGTGGTATTGCGAGACAGTTCGTTGCGGACGATGTCTTGAAATACTATAAGTTTAAATATATGAAAGATCAAAAGAGTGGATACTTGTTTAGTGATTCGGCGAGGCCGAAATTCTTTGACTTTGAATATGCTGGGAGACCCTGATGCGACCATCTTGTAATGGTGAGGGGTAATTGTATGCAAGTGCCTGGGGAACCAGCGCTCGAGCTGTTATATAAGAATTTTAACGAGAGTAAGAGTCTTCATTCTGTCTGCATTTCATCTTTTAACTTTTTGCGAACTGCTAAAATAATTTGTTGTTGATTTGGTAGAACCTAATCCGAAAGGTGTTGCTGATACATCGAGCTTGTTTGATGTCGTATCTCAGGAAGGAACCGATCTGAACCAAGTACTTGGAGAGTTAAGTATCCGTAGAAAGAAACGGTTGAACTTTGTAGTTCCAAAAGTTCAACGAGCTCATCAAAATCGAGCTATAGCGACTTCAGGGTCTGCTTTTGATGGGATGGCAGAGATTCTTGTATGTGATGCGGGTACTTCGACCTTGAAAAGTTGATGACCTAGAGGAAAATGGGTGTTGTCAGCTTCAGAGCAAATGGAGTCTGGGCAGGCTTCATAGGTGGAGGTCGAAGTAGTAGATGCTACTGCAGATATAGTACCTTCTGCGAAGAATCAGAGGTAAGAGGGCAAAACTAAGAAAACGTCCTCGAAAAACCTTGATCTCGGTGTGTTGGGGCAGACGTCGGAGACATCACGCGACCTGGCTAAACATGATCCACCGCGTCTGAATGCTGAGATTAAGTCCAGCATTACATAGGTATGTATATTGTTATTTTATGATTATCTGTGTTTGAGAAGTGATCTGACTGATAACTCTGATATATTGTTCTTGTGGTGCAGTTGTTTGCTACGTGGGATTCGGCCTTTCTAGGTGTTACAAGTAGGTGTCAAGGATCGTGTTAGCCTGGTTTAACAACATGATGCAGAAAAAGCTGCACTGAGGGAGTAATTCGATAAAGAGCGAACTGCACTGTCTGAGGAGTTGAAGGACCGGATGGAAAAGGAGAAAACTATGCTGAGGAAGTAGTTCGAGGCAGAGACTGCTGAGTTGACGGAGCAGTTCAAGGCAGAAACTGCTATCTTGAAGAAGGAGGTCGAAGATGCTGCGAAGAAGATTATCGACACTGTGCTGGCTGGTCAAAATAATCTTGTTAAAGCCTTCAGCCACTGGGGGTTGAATCAAGATGATGTCGCTCTTGCTATCACTGGGAAGTATAGTGAGATAGTTTTCCCAGATAAAGAAGCCTCTTCGGCAGTTGATCGTCCTTTTGAGCAGATATCGACTTCTTTAGTGGCGGATGACACGACCAAGGAGGTAGCAAGAGCTAATCCTTGATTATGTAGTTGTAACATAGTTTTAAAGTGTCTGGTCGAACTTGTCCCTTGTAGTGGTGATAAATCTTTTTTGCTGAGAATTAAATTTCTTGTTGCTGTTGATATATGTTGTTCGATGGTGAATGTATAATTTATATGTAGGAGGTAGTTTGTTTGAGGGGGAAAGTGATCGAGATGGAGAAGACCTTGAGTCGAGCAAGGGATTCTATCAATCGTGTTCAATAGGTACACAATAAACTTGAATATGAGAGACGTCTACATAAGTCCAATTTTAATAACACCTTTAAGGAGTTATTTAAGCTTCAATGTAGATACGGGAAGACAAAAATTGAGAGGGATGAGGTTTTGCGGAAAGAGAGCGATAGGTTTATCTTATTTCGAAAATCCCTTAAGGATAAGCAGTTCGTAGATGAGAGTGATAAGATAGAGTGTCAAAGGTCTTTATTATCTTTGACACTTTACTTTGAGGCCGAAGTAGATAGTGAGCGGGGCTTGAAGGAGGCCAATTTAAAACTGTTAACTGAGAGAGGTGTAGTGCCAGATCCAGCTCGGGTGAAATTCTTAGCGCAAGAAGCCCGTAATCATCATAGCATAGAGGGGAAAAGATGCTCAGCTCGGGATGGTGTATCAATCATATAGGGTGGTGCAGGTTTAATGCCTGATGAGCTTAACTTTTGTAGGGGCAAAGAATGATGAAGATCCTTTTCTTCAATGTAAAGAAAGAAGATAGAAGGGTCCAGGCATGCTCGTGACGAACTAGAGCTATGCAAGGATCATAATGCATGTCTGGAGATGGAAAAGGTGGAGTGTAATAAGTTGTTGCAGAGATCGGAGAAGAGAGTGACATTGTTAGAAGAATGTTTACTAGATACGCAGAAACATCTACAAGTATCCCAATCACGCTTGAAGAAGTATCTTACTCCAAAGCGGGGAAAACGTGCTAGTAAAATAGATCACGAACGTCAGATAGCCGATGTGATCGCATTTTATGGGGGCGAGCTCGAGAGAGTGGAAAATGAATTTAGATGTTATATCTTGAGTACTGGTAAAGATGCTGGGGTAGAGAATGATAAGGTTGAAAATATGGGGTTTGCAAAAGGTAATGAGGGCGGAGGAGCTTCAACCTCAAAACCGCGAGCTAAAGAGTCTGAGGAGGAGGAGGTCGAAGATCTGTTACCTCATACACGGCATAAGACCTGTCCTCAAGAGGTCATAATCTTCAATGAACCTTTGCAAGTAAATGTGAGTAGTAGTAGGGTTCAATCATAAGCCAACTAAACTGTGGCATATGACTGTGCTCGTCATAATGTAGTTGATTTGTGCATCATAGCTTGATGCTGTAATAAATGTTGTTGAATGATATGTCTTGGTTGCATGAATATTTGTTGATAGATGTGTATTCTTTGTAATTTGTTCTTCTAGGCTGATGTCGATAAGCAGAACAAACTTTATGCTTTAAATAAAGAACTGACCGCAGAATTGCCGTAATGTTCATTGGCGGTTGAAAATACAACCTTGTTGAACTCGAAGCTGGAGGCTGATATATTGAAGCTGCATAGTCGGCTGAATGCTGTGACTGTAGAGTTGTCAAGTAAGGATGTAGAGATATTGACTGCCCATAATGAGGCCAAGTCGTGGAAAGATTCTTTAAAGAAGGAAAAATTGGAAACCATGACTGCGAACCAACAAGTCTTGGATCTGTCGAGTACGATTGAAAGACAGAAGAACGATCTGTTATATTATTAATCGGCAGTGACAGATAATTTTAATCTATTAAAGAAGTAGGATGCTAAACTTCGCAATATGCGAGAGCGTCTGAAAAAGATGAGCTGGGATTTGTGTGAAGCTCGAGACTCTTGTCAGAGAAAAAGTGACCATGCCAAAACTCACGAGGAAGCATGTTCCAATAGAAATCGAGAGCTGAATGAAACCATCAATAGGTGTAACTCACGGATCGCCGATCTTGACCGGGAAAAATAAACCTTGATACTAGAGTGTATAGAAGGTAATGAAGTTTGCGAGGAGCTCCATGTGAAGTATAAGGAGTCGCAAAGGTTGGTGAATGTTGCAGACGATGAAAGTAAGTATTCTCAGAAGGTGTGCGATAAGTTTAAACATCTGAAGGAGGAGATGGGGCGTAGTGTGCAGATAATGAAGCAATATAGGGATTCGTTGCTGCAGGAGAAAAAGATTCTGGTAGATCGATGTAAGGATCTTGACGACGAACTAACCAAAGTGAAGACCGAGCTTGGTGAAGCTATGTTGTTAACTGCAAATAATGCTACATTGCGCACTATGGCTATGCTGCATGCTGATGTAGAGAAATTGCGGCAAAAGCGTGATTCAATTTTGGCTGCTTCGTTTGAACACGGTATGGAGTACGATATGTAGCTAACGCGGTTATCTTATACAGGTAATCTGATGCCGAGAGTTATGAAGCTATTAAATGCGCCTCCTATTGAAGTTGATACTGTTATACCTTTCCCTGCCTTACTTTTGTCTGGGCCTGGGGAAAGTTCGAATGTTGTACGCCCGAAGTGAGAAGATAGTTAACTGTAATTAGACATAGTGTAAATATGTCTTTGTTGTAAAAAAAATGTCAAACGTTTAGTAAACAAATGTTTTTATTTTTGTTATCTCTATGAATTGCCGAATTGGGTGAACCAATAAACGACCGTGTAGAGAGATATGACTGGAGCGATGTTGTATTCTCTTTTGTATAGGTTGAAATAATCAACCGTAAAGGGATGCATTGAATTTTAAATAGCTGTATAGTGTCTCGACTAGGTCGAATTGATTAACTCAATAAGCGACCCTCAGGAGAGTGTATATACTGGAAGAGCTATGTTACAGTTCTCAGTTACAGGTCGAATTGAGCTTATCAATAAGCGATCGTAATGAGATGTATTGAATATGGCATAGCTGTATAGTGCATCTCTGCCAGATTGAATTGATTAACTCAATAAGCGACCCTCAGAGAGCGTGTATATTTGAATAACTATGTAGTAGGTCTCAGATACTGGTCGAATTGAGCGTATCAATAAGCGACTATAATGAGATGTATTAAATATGGCATAGCTATATAGTGCATCTCTGCCAGGTCGAATTGATTGACTCAATAAGCGACCCTCGGAGAGCGTGTATATTTGAATAACTATGTAGTAGGTCCCAGTTACTGGTCGAATTGAGTGTATAAATAAGCGACTGTAATGAGATGTATTGAATATGGCATAGTTGTATAGTGCATCTCTGCCAGATCAAATTGATTGACTCAATAAGCGACCCTCGGAGAGCGTGTATTTTTGAATAACTATGTAGTAGGTCTCAGTTACTGGTCGAATTGAGCGTATAAATAAGCGACTGTAATGAGATGTATCGAATATGGCATAGTTGTATAGTGCATCTCTGCCAGATCGAATTGATTGACTCAATAAGTAACCCTCGGAGAGCGTGTATATTTGAATAACAATGTAGTAGTAATTCTCCGGTATATAGGTAGAAATGCTTGAACTGAGTAGACTTGCAAGATGGTGAAAAAGGTACTTTATTGAATAATATCGGATATTACAGCATGTTTATCTTCGATACAGCTTCAATCGATGGGTATTCCACGGATTAGGAATAGGTACCCCTTCACATGTACTGAGATCGTAGGATCCTAAACCACTTGTGCCAGTCACGATAAACGGACCTTCCCAATTGTCTACTAGCTTTCTAGTATTAGGTCGGGACAACGCAAGCTGATATCTTCTAAGATTAACAAGGGCTCTGTCATGTGTTTCTTCAATCAAATTCAGATTACATACGATCTGAAATTTATTTTCTTCATCTGTCATCTCGTGATCATGTATTGGATGATGATATTAAGTGGGAATGATGGTTTCAGTCCCGTATGCCAGTAAGAACGGAGTACAGCCTATTACTTTTTTGGGAGTTGTTTGGTAGGCCCAAAGTACATGTGGTAACTCGTTCACCCAGTTTCACTTTTTGTCATCTAAATGCTTCTTGATGCCATCCACAATAGTTTGATTAGTAGTCTCAGCTTGTCTGTTTTCCCTGTGGATAATAAGGATTGGATGGGGAATGAATGATGTTGTGTTCATTGAGGAATGCGACGATTTTGGAACCGACGAGCTGTGGTCCATTATCAATTCTAATAAGGTGTGGTCTGCTGAATCAGATAATAATGTTCTCCCAGATAAATCTGATGACTTCGCCTTTTTGGGTTTGGCACAGCGGGACTGCTTCTACACATTTAGTGAAGTAATCTGTAGCGACCAACAAATGCTTTCGTTTTTTTGGTGTTGTAGGAAACTCTCCTACGAGATCGAGAGCCCATCGTCTGAATGGCCAAGTCACTTGGCTCGAGTGTAGTTCGAATGCTGGAGCTCATATTTTAGGTCCATGCCACTTACAAGCGTCAAACTTATGAGCATATTTGATTACCTGTGCTTTCATCTTAGGCCAAAACATTCCTTGAGTTAATGCTCTGTTTGTAAGAGATCGTCCTGCTGCATGGGATCCGCACGTGCCTTCGTGTAGATCGTGCAAGAATTGTTGTGCTTCTTTATCAGATAGACAAATGAGGTATGAACCAGTGACCGAAATTTTGTATAAGTAATTGTCTTGAACAGTGTATCTTCGAGCATTGTCAATTCATTTCCACCGCTCTGTAAGATCCTCAGGAAGTGGACCGTCGAATTTATTTTGAGGTCCAATGTATGTAATGATAGGTTGTCTCCAATCATCTTCGACCTCCTTCCTGCCCCCAGTATTAATGGTGCTGGACACGATGGTGTTAATGCTGGGGTTAGAAATGATGTTGATTTTTAAGTAACGAGCTTCTGATCCAAGGACACCAGCAAGGTAAGCAAGTGCATTTGCATGTCTATTTTCCTCCCTTGGGAAATGCTCCAAAGCAATTATCTAAAATTTACTCATTCGTTTGACCACTGTAGAAACATAGTTGACCATTCTCTCATTGGTTTGATATATGCCTGTGTAATGGTTAACGATTAGTAATGAATCTGTGTAGACAGAGAGCTCTGCTACACCCAGTATGAGTGCCATGTCCAAGCCATGAATAAATGCCTCATATTCTGCCTCATTATTGGATGCTTCAAAATTGAGGCAAATGGATTTTTCAAGCTGATCATTGGAAGGAGTAATAAGGACAATCCCAATTCTTGATCCTGCTGGTCCGGCGGAGCCATCGGTCAAAAGTCACCAACCTTTCTTTGTTACCCAATCAGATTTATCTTTTGACTGGTCCGTGAGCGATTCATCTTTTTTGACCAATGAAATCTTCTTCTCAATCAGAATCCTCTACTGGAAAGTCTGCTAGAAAATCTACAACGGCTTGACCTTTTTCAGAATGACGTGGCTCGAAATATATATCGTACTCCCTGAGGGTTACTGACTATTGTTGGATATGTCGAGATTTTCCGTTCTTGGATAAGATTTCGCAGAGTGGATAGTTTTTCAAAACACGAATAGTATGAGCTTGGAAGTGCTGTTTTAATTTTTGGGATGTATAGACAAGAATGAAAAGAAGCTTCTCGATTTTGGTGTATCTCGTTTCAGCAGGAGTCAGAGTTTTGCTGATGAAATTGACTGGTTTCTCAGTCCTTTCTTTGAGTCAGAGAAGAACGGAGCTGAGAGATGTATCTGTGACAGCTAAGTTTACTGTGAGTTATTCTCCATCTGCTGGTGTGCTCATAACTAGTGGTTTACCCAAATATCGTTTGAGTTTGAGGAAAGCTGCTTCGCATTGGTATGTCCATTCGATCTTATGATCTTTCTTTGATTTTCCTCGTGATGTACCTCGTTTTAACAAATCGAATAAAGGTCAACATCTGTCTAAAGATTTGGATACAAATCTGTTTAGTGCTACAATCTTCCCGGTTAGCTTTTGAATGTCCTTCTTTATCTTCGGTGAAGGCACAGCTAAGAGAGCTCGTATGTTTGATGGATCGGCTTCAATCCCTCTTTTGCTTATTAGATGGCCAAAAAAAATTCCGGATTGAACGCCGAACTGGCACTTATCAGGATTTAAACTCATCTTATAATATCGCAAAATCTCGAAAGTTGCTCGTAAATCGGTAAGATGGTGTTTTCTCTTGAGACTTTTGCAGAACATATCGTCAATGTAGACCTCCATTGTTTTACCAAGATGGTCTTTGAACATCTGTGTCATCAATCTTTGATAGGTAGCGCCAGCATTTTTCAGGCCGAAAGGCATGACTTTATAGCAATATAGACCTTGTTCAGTGATGAACACAGTCTTGTTTTGATCTTCAGGAAGAAGTGGTATCTGATTATATCCTGATGCAGCATCCATCATTGAGAGGAGTTCATGCCCCACCGTAGAATTGAGTAGATGATTGATGATCAGAAGTGGAAAGCTATCTTTTGGGGTGTGTCGGTTGAGATCCGTAAAATCAACACAGACTCTAATTTTGCCATTCTTCTTTAGAACTGCGACAATGTTTGAGATCCAGTCCGGGTAAATAGCTTTGCGAATAAAACTGACCTCGATCAATTTGTCAATTTCTTTATTCACTACATCACGCACTTTTGGTGCTGTAGTTCGTTGCATTTGTTTAACCGGTTTTGCTTTATCTTTAAACCCTAGCTTGTGGTATGCTATAGCAGGATCGATCCCTGGCATTTCGTGAAACGTCCATACAATGACGTCACTGTTATCTGTGAGGAATTGTATGAGATTCGAGTATTCCTCCGTGCTCAAGAGAATTCCAATGTGAGTTCCTCTTTGCGTGCCACTGATCTCGACGTACTCTGTTGGTTCGACGTTTGGCAACTGAGGTTCTACTGGAATAGACTGCTGTAATTGTTATACAGGAGTCGTTGTAGCTGGCATAACTTCAATGGAAATAGTGTTATCGCAAGCTCAAGCCAATTTTTGGCTTCCTTTGATTTCATAGATCTAATCGAATCATAACGCCTGATAATATGTGGAGGGGATAGCTTTCATGTTATACAACCATGGTTGCCCCATGATTCCCAAGTAACAGGATTTGGCCTTGATGACGTAAAAGACTACGTCAAGTGTGACTGGTCCAGCTGTGATAGGAATTATGATTTTCCCCACACGTTCTTCCATAGAGCCGTTAAATCCGGAGACATTGATGTCACTTGGTTCGACATTGTCTACTAAGCCCATTTGGTCGATTGTGCTCTGGAAAATTAGTTCGATGTTGCTGCCGGTATCTACCATCATCATATGTAGAAATATGTTCTTCATTTTTTACATGATCACAAGTACATCATGGTACGGAAAGTTGACGTGACGAACGTCACAGTCTTCGAAAGAAATCTCAGCTCGTCGATTACTGGATTCTGGCAACAAGCGAGCTTCTTTATCTATCATTGTTAGATCATGGCATTGTCCAGTGCACTATGCTTAGATCTGTTGGAGTTGTTGATTGTCTGAGTCTCGATGAAATATAAGTGTTTCTCTTCATTTGTTTTGTCAACTTGGACGATCTTGGCGTCAGTCTTGTAGCTGCCATCCTTATAACTTTCAATGTCAATAATATACTCAAGCATTAGACCCTGTGCAAATATACTCTAGAGAAGAAATATCAGTGTGAAACACCACTCCGTGTCATGATGTTGAATATGGTGGTAAATGCAGTATGGCTTTCATGGTATGGGCAGAAGAGTATTGGCATTTCTGAAGAATTCATCTTTTTTTGTCAGCGGGTATAAGTCTGCAAGAGTAGTTGTTAATTGTGGTATGCACGGAATTGGCTTCCTTCGTCCTTGGCATCCTTGATTGTCATTGGACTTGAATCGCTTCTTATCACCCTCATAGTCTTTATTGTTGTTATGAGCTCGTTCATCGGGATGGCCTTTGGTTGGTAGGGTGATGCGTTGAGGTCTTGGCTTTTCAATTGTCAGTTGCTCGAGGTCGATAAAGATGTTGACCTTCTCAATCATATCATCCAACCTCAGTGGCTTGTTGAGAACCAGGTGCTCCTTGACCCGTCCATCTACGAGCAGTACATTGGTAAAACCAGAGATTGTAATCATCTTGTCGAGGTTGTCAATATTTTGAGCAAGTCCAAAAAATTTCTTGGTAAATGTCTATAATTTTTCATCTGGTGCCTGCTTGAGGCTAAATAAAGAGTAAAGGCTCTCTTCCTTGTCTTTATTGTGCGAATAGTTTTTGACAAACAGTTCGTAAAGTTGTTCGAAAGTGAAGATAGATCCTTTACTGAGTGTGCGAAGCCATCGTAGAGGTTTGCATTTTAAACTGGTCGGGAAGAGATGGCAGAGGATGTGGTTAGATGTCGAATACAGTCCCAAAGAATCCTGAAAATCTTTGACGTGCTCCACAGGATCTCCTCCTTTGTATTTCTGAATTTTTGGAGTATGAAAGCTGGTGGATACTTCCACGTCCAGCAATTCTTGCGCGAGCGGGCACTTATGTAATTTAGTATAACTGTTTCTTCCAGTGAGTATTTGAACATCTAACAACTCCTGGATGCGTTTGTCCACCTATTCCGGAGTGAGATGCTATCGAGACGTGATAACTCGTCTAGTTGCTCGTCCTCCTGGTAGATTGTGCTCTGCTGTTGCTTCGTTCATGCGATCATAGACCGAAATTTGAGGTTTTTCTCTATTTTGTTCCTCTTGTGGTTACAGATCGATTTTTACTCCGATGGGTAATTGTGGATTTACGTGACCTGGAGGTGGGACTAGCTCTTACTGAATCTGGGGAAGTGCTAGATTTCGGCCTCGATGTCCCAGACAATCATGGACTGATATCCTCGAGGTTACACGAAGAGCGTTCTGATGTCTTGGATTTGCTATTATTTGAGCTTGAAGTGCTCTGATTGTGTCCTGCATGTTGGCAAGTTGTTTCTCTAGTTCTATTCATCGTTCAGCTTCTACTTGTACAGTTGTTCGCAAATCGGTCACTCCTTCAGCAGCATCAGGTAGGACGTGGTGTGATTTTTCTTGATTTTCCATCTTTCAAAAATGAATGCAGAAAAACTGGATCGGAGAACGCTGAGTATATGCTTCGATTCCCACAGACGGCGCCAAATATAATAGCCTATTTTCATGTTGGACGAAGATAATGCCTTACACCCTTGAAATATAGAATATTGACTAGGAACTTGAAGCAATTAACACGAGTTTTAGCGTGGAAAACCCTTGAATGGGCTAAAAACCACAACTTCTCATGTGGATTTTAGAAAGAATGGTGTTTATATAGATGCTAGCTATTACAAAGAGAAAGAGATTGGATATCTGAGTTTTGGTAGGGATTCCTTTCTCTAAGAGTTCTCTAGATTATAATAGCCATCCTGGATCCTGATCTCCAGGTTTCTTTTTATAGGTCTTATAATATGAGCGTTGGTTACATTGATGACGTACGTTTTGGTCGTTCGTATTTGATGAGTCTTTATGAGGTCTTTTGTAACGTCTTGATACTTGTTAATCTGTAACGGATCTATTGATGACCTTAGCTGTAACTTTGAACTGTTGATGAAGATACGATCTCTAGCGATGTTTGTTTGTATACAAACTATTGATGGTCGACTGAGTATCTTTTGCAGTGGGATGTTACTGGTCGCTTCAGTATCCTCGAACTGTAGGTGAGGAAGTCTGTATTATGACCTGCTTGCTCTTAATCCTTGGTTGGTTATCAGTATGTTTATACGAACTACATAAGCTCGAATATCGGGGTTAATAGGAGGATTAGAAATAAGCCCTTACAAGTATCATCTTCAATATTTACTGAATCGATTCTGCCATAACTAGTCATCTGAAAATGATGAGGTGATGTACGAACCCTACAGGTTAGTGAATCTGCCACAAACTTTTTGCTCTCACAATGATCTGTAGCCCATGGCGTTAAGCGAGCTTGACTCATCTCAGCTTTCTCCTTATATGTGTAGGACATTTCTGAACAATATCTAAGCAATTCCTCAATAAACACATAGATAAGGAGATCTCCCACTTTCAAAATTGTGTTATTCCAACTCTCAACATGATTAGTGTAAGCCACTCCGGATCTGTACAAATGACAAACCATTAAAATAAAATGCAAAATGAGTATAACCTGATGACAAATGGGATCATACAACTACAAAAGGAATAATAAATAACTAATGATAAATAATGGCAAAAAAATGACAAATAGGAATACAAATAGAGTAATAATGGCTATTCCTAAAATAACAAATGAGAAGTTGATCAATAGATAGTGACAACGTACCTACTCATTGGAATGTATAGATTAAACCATGTTTCCTTGGGAATACCTAGTAAGTATTAGAGACCCACTGGATCAGTATTTTAGATAACATTCATGTGTTTATCAAAATCAATGTTGGTTAGGGCCTCTGCTGCCATTCTAAATGCAATCCTCATGCTTTCGAGGTTAGTTTTAATGTTGTTCGATATGTGGAAGGCACAAAACGTATGGATTGCAAATGGAAACACCTTGGGTACAATATTAATAATTTTGGCGTTCCTGTTAGAGATAAACATGAATCAAGTATCATAGTTTGTTTGCCAAACACCACTTCTGTAAAGTAGCACACAAGTAGTTGGTATGCGTGCTCAAAGCTGCCTCGCATCTGAAATAATTACGTAGATTAAATGATAAATATCTAAGTATAAATGAGAAATATCAAAGTACAAGTGACACAGTTAGTCGAACAAATGACATGCGATAAAATGATAAACATTGTTGCACGAATGACAGATATGGAAGAACAAATGACATATAAGATGATGATACTTATGTGTGAGCTTTTTCTTTCGCACGCCAGGCAAGATTATATGCTACATCAATATTGTAATTAATTTGCATATCATCAATAATTCCGAAAGGTTTGTAATTTGGGTCTTTTCGCAGTTTTCGTTTGATTATAGAAGTAACCCATCTACTAGACACTGCCTTATAAATGTTCCTACCATCAGTTTCTACTCGGATGCATGTATGTACGGAGCAATAAGTACTTACTTTAAATAAGGCAGAACCGAGCAACCTTATCGCGTAAATCTGCCAAAAGCATTTATGACCTTAGCAACATACCACGATTTTATATTCGTTGTTCAGTACATGTTCGAGATTGAACTTGTTTATAACTCCATAAGCTCTTATGCGATTCTTGAGTTTAATCTTATCTAGATATAGATCACTAATGTTAAACTCTTTACTAAAGTCATAGAGATCCTCCGTGTATACAGCAGATTTGAACCAATAATCCATGAGATCTTTCACCTGTTCGGGCTGTGGTTCAAACCAAAATTCAGCTGAACAAATAATATATATGTTTCTTAGCATGATACTAATTTGATAAGAAATGTCAAAGCAGACCTCACAAATGATAAATTTTGCGAGCTTACCTGAAGGTTCAGTATGTCCAATGATAGGTTCAGGTTCAGGTTCAATTGAAAGAGGAACATTAGTTAACATAGGTTCATTTCAAAGGTAAACATCAGTAGGGATAATTTAAAAAGATTCATTTGATTGAGGAACATTAGTTAACATAGGTACATTTAAGTGATGAACCTTTGATTGAGGAATACTAGGTTCATTTGAGGGAAAAACATCAGTACGGATAGTTTTAAAAGAATCATTTCATTGAGGAACATCATCATCATCCACTAAAGGTCCAAACCTATGTGGATGAAGCCCTCTGCTATTTGTTTTAGGTCAACCCCTATATTCAGATTTAGGATCAAGAAATGAGTTATGACGCAAAGGTCCCCCCGCTTTGGTGGTGGACAACCCTTTACCTGAATCAGTATCTTTGGTGGTGGACAACCCTTTACCCGAAGAACAAAAATTAAAAATAAAGTTTTGAGAGTTATGGGAAGGTACCCTAAGCTCATTAACAATCCATATGTGAAAGGGTATGTCGGGATTGCTTTTATGCATATTGATAATGACGGTAAAGTCCGGAACTGATGAAATTGTGCATGCACAACCATGGAAAAAGTTGTACAGCTAACAGTCCTCACGACAATTTTCACTTATTTCTTCAAAGAGTGTAACAAAATCTTCATATGATAAGTGCGCTCTTAGTGAGGTAAGTTTCGTACTTCCTCCAACATAACTAACGATTGATTCGATCTTTAGACGTACGATATCCCCCCCCAAAATGAACAATAGTAAAAAGCCGAACTCCATCCATCCCTGAAACAAATGATATAACTAAACAATTCCGGTGATAAAGTAGGAAACAACAAATGAGACAAATAACAATAAAATTGATAACGAAGCCGAAGACAAATGATATAAAACTCAACTCCAGCAATCCCTCCAATAAATGATATCAATGAACAATTTTGGTAATATAGTAGCAGATAATAAATGCTAAAAATGACATAAGAAAAATGACAAATGATAAAGTAGCAAAAAAAAATGATTATGTACAAAGTGTATCTTCTTGCATAGCATTTTTCTTAAGAAAAAGTTGTCAAATCATGATGCAGATACAGAGTTAGAGATGATATTTACTGCAATGGTTACTTCAACGGTTGGAGAGAAGGATAACAATGCTCTTTAGCAACGAGAATAGCCTAGGATAACAATAATCTGTTTATCCCTTATGACCTCTGTGTGAGGACTTTTGCGAATGCACAACGATAGTTGGAAGACTTGGTACATGAAGGAGACAAATAATACATCAAAGAGAATCTGCTTTAATTTTTGTAGAAGTTTTGTTGTTGAAGAATAAGAAAAAGATGAAGAAGAAGAAGCTTTGATTTTTTTAAGGTTGGTAGTGTATTTTGGGGGAAATCTTCCCTCTTATTTATGTTCTTATTACTGTAGCATATATTAGATACTCAACGACTTTAGTAGGGATAGTTTCTTATTATTTATGTATTATTTATCATTTTTTTGCGGTAACTTTGGCATTCATTTGAATATCTTTGTAATTGTTCTGTTATAGCTTTGTCATTTGTTCAGTAATTTTTGTGAGTTGGTAGATTTATTACTGTAGCAGATTAGACTACCTATCAACATTTAAATGTTAGAGAATAGGGTGGCAGGTAGGGGGCAGTAGGTGGGACCATTATCAATTTGTTAATTTTAGTACCGATTTAGGAAGAGGCTTGCCAAAGTAACTGCAATGGCTTATTCTGCATCTCAGACTCATGCTTCATCTTTAACCAGGATACGATCAACCGACCTCACCAACAGAACACGTGGCACATTTATGGCACAGTTAGAAATAAGACAGCAACAACAGGTAATGGATATACCACAAACTTCTCAACCAACACCACTCACCCATGATGCTTCTCGTGCTCTTGGCTTAGAGCCCTCTTGTAATGGCTTATTTCACATATCGGACTCAAGCTTCATCTTCGGTCAGCATACGACCACTCGACCTCCTCAACATACACGTGGCACTACTGAAGATACATTATAGTTACAGAGTTTTAGTCATCACTTTCAACTTCTACTTCAACAGTTCGAGTTAAACAAACGTACTGTCATCAACAAAACCGTTACAAAATAGTAAAGATTAGACCGTTACACAATCAAATCAAAAATTATCAAACATATATTGTAACGTCCATCATTAAGGATAATAATGGTCATCAAACGGTCATGTTATAAGACCTATAAATAGGACTAGAAAATCTGAGATGAATGACAAAAGACAGAGGGATACTCACTCAAACTCTATACAAAATACTCAGAGCTTCTCTTTAATATCTAACAGCTATCAATAAACTACTATCTTTTTAAATCCTCATGGGAGGTCGTGGTTTTTAACCTATTCAAAGATTTTCCACGCTAAACTTTGTGTTATTATTTTTCCATTATTTTAAGAAGCTTGAAATATCTTTGGTGTAAAGACTAAGTTCAGACCACGAAATTAGGCTATTACAGTATCGATTTTGTAAAGTTGTCCAAAAGTAGTATTTATTCTCATGAGTTTAAGTATAAAAAAACATATACTAAAAATAATACTTTTTTTGAAGCTGTATAGGTAGTAGAGGCATAAAACGTATGCTTTGGTCGCTTTAGGCAATCCCCGACCCTGATGAGGCATTAAACCTCGTAAACTTTGTTTTAACTTTATTGCCCTGGCCTAATTTATATATTCATTTTGCTTAAATAGCTGATTATTTTCATACAAGATGACACCTCCAAACCAGAGTACGCAAATTTCTCAAGGAGAAATAAACGCCGAACTGGCAGAGTTAGGGGCCAATCTCAACTCTAAAACTGAAAGGTGAGCTGCTCTTGAATAATAACTACTAAGCGTCCAGGACGTGTTAAAGGTTCTGTAAAGTCAACAAGTCGCAACCCTGAAGAATAAAGGCGTGATGCCAACTATTTCATGGGTTTCCGTTCTCGACAGGATAGGACCTCACGCGATCAATCTGGGAGGTGAAGTTTGATCTAACCATAAGCAACATGGGGGTGAACCCATTCTGATATAGGGGATCCACCAAGAAGGTGATGGAAGTCTCGTTGGAGTCAGACAAGAAGAGCCACCCCGACGAAAAGTTTGAATTCTAGCTCTCGAGCGACTTAGTGAAGGAAGTGACGACCAAATTCCTCGTGAATGACGAGTCTTGCGACCAACCACCATAGCTCGTCAGTATGTAACTCATAAGCATGTTGATAAGAGCATCAAAGAGCTGCTCGATGCTCAAATCTAGACCACTAAAGGAATCCACAAATGATTTCAGAAGAGCCCGATCGCACAGGAACTACTGGATGGCGAAGTTCCTACTGGTTTCCATACACTTAAAATTCAAAAATACAATGGGACTGACCTAGTGGAGTACGTGCTAGAATTCCAAGATGCTCTAGGCTTACACTCCAGATCCAACCACATTCTATGTCGGCTCTTTCCTACAAGTTTACAGGGCGAACCTTTGCGATGGTTCCATACCTTACCAGAAGGGTCCATTACAACTTTCGAGCAGTTGAGGAAACTCTTTGTCAAGAATTACTCACACAACATAGACAAAGAGGAGAATCTATATTCTATATCCAGCCTAAAGCAAGTACCAGGAGAGAAGCTCGAGACATTAACTAAGAAGTTCCTGGAGTTGGCTCGAAAGGTGGATCGACTTGATTAGAAGATTACTATTTTGGCATTCACCAATGCTTTACTCGCCGATGGAAGGACAAAAGAGTACCTCATTCTAAACAAACCTACGACTTTAGAGGATATGATCGAAAAAGTTAATGGGTATATCGATCTTGAAAGAATGGAGTCCAAAAGACAAAAAACTCAAAAATCAACATTGACAACTAGAGATCAATCAATAGTCCAAGATTTCAATCGTGCTGCTGATCAGGGAGGAGACAAAAAGTGAACAAAATCAAATGAGAAATTCTTGTATTATGGTGGTCATAATACATTGGTGGTCATACAGGAACATTCATTGGCACTCTTCAACCCATAGTAGAACGAGATACTCTTATTTAATTCTTTAAAGATAACATGGATGTCAAGCATCGATCCCAGTCTTGACTGCCATAAGCTTAATTTTAAAGATAAACTGAAGCCGTCAAACAAAAATAGAGAACTTTAGCACCAAGACTCCTAGAAGAAGTCAATAAAGAGATCGATAAGCTCATTGAAGTTGGTTTTATCCAAAAAGCCAACTATCCATAATGGATATCAAACATTGTAGCAGTACCGAAGAAAAACGGCAAAATCAGAGTGTGCGTGGATTTCACGGACCTCAACAAACATACTCCAAAGGATAGTTTTCCACTTCCTATCATAAATCATATGCTCGATTCTACTGCAGGACATAAATTCTTATCCATGATGGATGCCGCATCAGGCTACAATTAAATACCTCTGTTACCCGACCATCAAGAGAAAATAGCTTTTATTATAGAGTATGGCATGTATTGCAATAGGGTTATGCCTTTCGGTCTCAAGAATGATGGAACTACTTATCAAAGGTTGATAACACAAATGTTCAAAGACCATCTTGAAAAAACGATGAAATTATATATTGATGATATATTGTGTAAAAGTCTGAAAAATGAGAACTATATCGCAGATTTTCACACAACTTTCGAAATTCTTTATTTCTACAAAATAAGACTCAATCTTCACAAGTGCCTGTTCAGGGTTCATTCAGGTAAATTCTTGGGACATTTGATCAGCAAGAAAGGCATTGAGGCTGATCCAGATTGTATTCGTGCATTATTATCTATACCTTCTCCAAAAATAAAGAAAGACGTGCAGAAGCTAGCAGGCAAGATTGCCGTGATAAATTGTTTTGTCTCCAAGTCTTCATATTGATGTTGATGGTTATTCGACCTATTGCGTAAAGGGACAATGAAAAAGAAATCTCAAAAAGATTATAAGATCGAGTAGACTCCAGAATGTAAAGTAGCATTTCAGGAACTCAAACGTTATTTAGGTAAACTGCCAGTGATGAATACACTTAAGGAAGGGGAAGAACTCACCATATATCTTGCCGTTACCGATGAATCATTGAGTTTTGTCCTCATTTCACTTGATGAGAAGACAGAGAAACCTGTCTACTTCATCAGCAAAACTTTCATTCCAGCAGAATCCCGGTATACCAAGATCAAGAAACTACTGTTAACTCTCATTTACACATCACAGAAGTTGAAACCATATTTCCAAGCCCACTCAGTTTGAATAATGACAAATTATCCTTTGCGCAAAATCTTGTTAAAAAGAGAGAAATCCAAATGAGTATAGCAATGGTCAGTAACTTTTGGCGAGCGTGACATTCGTTTCGAACCACGGTATTCTAAAAAATGTTAAGCAGTAGCAGATTTTTTTGTAGACTTCCAATTTGAAGATCCTGACTGGGAAGAAGATTGTACAGAAATCAACGAAGAGTAGTTCGAAGAAAAGTCAGACTGGATATCTCAAAAAGGTTAGCATCTTTTAACTGATGGTTCTGCCGGACCTACTGGAACATGCATCTGTATCATCCTTATTACGCCTTTCAATGATAGAATAGAAAAAGCGATCAGACTCAACTTCAAAGCTACCAATAATGAGACCGAATATGAGGCATTAATTCACGGTCTAGAAATGGCTCTAGAGATTGGAGTTTCCAATTTATTTATGTACACGGACTATTTACTCATCGTGAACCATTACACAGAGAAGTTTCAGATAAACAAAAAAATAAATGATTACGCTGCAGCAGTAGCCGACAGAATATGCAGATTTAAGAAGGCTATCATCGAACATTTACCTCACGGAGAAAACAGACATTCTGATTCCCTTGCCTATCTGGAGGGAGCCCTCGAAACAGAAGCTCGATATCTCAAGATCGAATAATATCCAACCCCAGCATTAACATCATAAACTCAAATAATATTAATACTGGGAGAGTTAAAGAGGATGATGACGATTGGAGACGACCTTTTCTTACATATATCGGACCTCAAAACAAGTTTAACGGCGAACTCCCAAAAGATCCTACTCAAAGAAGACATGTGCTTGATAATGCTAAGCGATACGTCACAGCCGATAATTTCCTTTATAAAATATCTGTCACAAGACCATATCTCGAATGTTTATCAAACAAAGAGGCTAAAAAATTCCTGCATGAACTTTATGAAGGCACTTGCGGTTCCCATGCAGCAGGACGATCTTTAGCCAATCGAGCTCTTACTCAAAGAGTCTTTAAGCCTAAAATGAAAGCTCAAACAATCGAATATGTAGGCAAGTGTGATGTTTACCAATGACAACAACCCCAAATTCATGCTCCAGCCTTGGAACTCTTTTCAAGCAAGATGGGCCCTCAACCTCGTAGGAGAGTTCCCCACTGCACCGGGCCAAAGGAAGCACTTCCTAGTAGCAACATATTACTTCACCAAGTGGGTGGAAGTAGTTCTTTTGTGTCGCAGACATGAAGATGAAGTCATCAAGTTTATATGGGAAACCATCATAATATGTTTTGGCTGCCCTCATCTCATCAGAATTGACAATGGACCTTGGTTCATTGGTTCCAATGTCGTTGAGTTCCTCAATCAGCACAACATCATCCACTCTCCATCCAATCCATACTACCCACAAGGAAATGATCAGGCCGAAATAACCAATCGAACTATCGTCGATGGAATCAAGAAGCGATTGGCAGAGAAGAAGGGTAACTGGGTATAATAATTGCCACATATATTATGGGCATATCGTACAATGCCTCAAGCATTGGTTGGATGCACATCGTTCCTATTGGCTTACGGTACAGAGGCAATCATCCCTACTTAATATCATCACCCATTACGTGACCATACCATGACAGATGAAAAAAATGAATTCCAGTTGGCATGTAACATGAACTTGGGATGATATCATCAGGCTCTAGCCAGATCCTACAATAAACGAGTTCGTCATCGAGAGTTCAAAATTGAAGATCTAGTCCTCCGAGAAATCCCCAAACACATAAAAGAAGTCAATGCTGGAAAACTTACCAAAAATTGGGAAGGTCCTTTTATTATTATTGGAAAAAGTAGACTTGGCTCCTACGATCTCACCACCAAACTTTAGGAATGAGTGCCTAATCCTTAGAATACGAGGAGATTGAAGCTATATCGAAGACAATAATCTATCACATTGTACTTTTCTAAATAAATCTATCATCTTGTACGTTGGTCTTACATCAATGTAAAATTTATGTTTGATCAACATACATTAGAGTACTTTATACTATTTCATACAGTACTCCATCTAACAGTTTTTGTACGTCAATCTTACAATAATGAAATACTTGTATTTGATTGCCCTACACTAAAACATTTTTTCTAATATATCATACAAGTACTTCTCTATACAAATTACATGTCTAAATACCATAGGTTACCAGTAGGTTTACCCCATTCTAATATATTATAAATCATTTGTTGCTTCAGCCAAATTGATCTTCTATTACATTACAAATTTGTAGGGGCAAGTTTTCCTGAAGGAGAACCTTCGCCAATACTTATTCGTAAGAAGAATACAATAAAGACTAGATAAAAAAGATTTTACGTGGAAAACTCAGTAAAAGCTGAGAAAAACCATGACTTCGAGGAGGATTTTGATATAAAATCTAGTAAAATGCTAGTTATTACAAGTTTTTGGAGTAATAATAGGGTTAAGGTGCAATGGATGATAGAGTTGCTTATTTTTAGATCCTGAATCCTCTATTCTCTGCCTGTATTTATAATAGATACATGCAGTTTATAAAACAAATAGTCTCCTATTCCGGGGGGGAGTGGGCAAACTTCGCGAATCTCTAACAACTCTTTCCTTGACCAGGCACAATGGCTACTTTTAGTAGGTCGAGGATTAAGGGTATCTTCTTGAATGTTATCTGTCTTCGATCATGTATGGTTGTCTTCGACTATACTTTGCTGGCTTACTCTTGTTGAATCTAGGGAATATGCTACTACAATCGCCCCATTTTGGCATAAGTACTTTTGGTTGTGTTGAGAAGAAATTAGAGGCTGAAGAGGTTGCCGAATTTTATCACGAGTCATCATTGTCATTTCTAAGGTCAAAGTGAACTGTATCTGGTCATCTATTTCTCGAGGAGCAATTAATGTGGTACGTTGGACCTGGAAGATTTAAGTTGGGCATAAATAAATATACGTAAGGAGGGTTGGTACGGTGGTAGAAATAGGACGATGCCGCCTCAAGTGTAGAGTAATGCGTTGCCTGAGGCGGAAGATGGTGAACAACCTGAGGTAAAGCTTTGTCCCAAACCAGTTTTCTATATTTTATCTGTTGATCGTGTCATGGTGTGGAGGGTGGGGGAGGGTATTGCCAGAGAATGTTTGTATCTATCTGAACCGATTGTGTTATCATGCGGTGCTGAAGGTAATGGTGTTATCAGTTTGTGGGAGAAGGGATTATTGTTCGTAGTGAACGTAAGGATGGGTTGGCTGGTTGGGCATCCAGGGATCTTTCCGAACGAAAGGAGTGTTTGTAAGTTTTTGTTGTCTTTTATCTGTTGAGGCATCTCTTAGAAGTTCAGTGACTTGAGATTCATTGAGCTTCTTAGGGCTGTTGCTCCTGGTGCCAGAAATAATGCCAAATTCTGGTCAAAAGAGGCTTTAATATCAGATTCTGGAAAAAAGAAAACGCAAAGTAATTAGTCCTCCAAGTCAAATGTAAAGATAGTAGTGTAGTTTGATGTAATGTAATCGAAGGATATAGTTATCGAATATAATATGTAACAGTTTGTTTATCAAATAAAGATCTTTTCTTCAACTTCTTCTCGTGCTTGTTTGTGTTGTTGCCGACTATATATGTTTATATGTTTTTACCGTCGAAGTTAACTGTGACTAAAGTGAGTGCTGGATTTTCAAAACAACTCGAAGTATAGTTTGTCGAGTGGGTCCAGGAACGAATTTTAAGTTTGATTGAGGTGACTGCTGAAAATGTATAGTTCCGAGGTGAATTAAAGTTTGTTGGTTGACTTTAACTTGTGGAGTATTATAAATATCCCCTATTGTTTGAATGAGAGTCATTGTGGTTTAAAGAAATGATGAAGACAAGATCGCAGACGCGTAACGAAGTATATAGTCGTGTGCAAGCAAAGTATTGGGAAATATATGGTAAGTATATCGGACTCTTGCAGAATGTTGAAGTTTACTTAGAGGATCCTGTGGAACCTAATTATGATGGCATGAGTGAGGCAGAGGCCAAAGATGTTGAAGAGGATTTTATGTTTTGTTGCCAATTGTAATATTGGACTCCTCCTGAGCGTATTAGTTTTATGTGGACTCACGCGAAGAAGTTTGTGAAGAGAGAAGATGATACTGCAGCTAGGGGTTTGTAATGTGATGATTCTGGAAAAATACATATAATGGTCAAGTTGCTGTTAATATGATAATTAAAATGGAATTTGATGTAATAATAAATTGTCGAAGTTTTGTTGTAGTCTTTTTTTCTTGTCGAATGAATTTTAAGTTGGAAAATTTAAAATGTAAGAATGACTTAGTAATGTAATTGTATGTCGATTTAAATTTGAATTGAGGAGGTTAATGAATGTGTGCCCAAAATATAGGGGTTTGTGAGTAAATAATAATGGGGGGAGATGAGGGTAATCAATTATGGCAAGGTATGCTCATTTGGGTAAAATTTGGGAGTATAAAGAAAATGATGTGTAGTATCTTTGCGATAAAATTAGGTATGTATTGTTGAGTATGAATGTTTCAGAATAAATTCTTTGAGATATGGAAGGGTTGGAACAAAAATATAGGGGTTTGTGACAGCGGTTGGGTAACGACTGTGAACGGTGTGTTATGGAGGTAAATGAGTTGCAATGGTTAATAAAGGGAATTATAGGTGATGGTGGGATGTAATTGGTGGTAAGTGGTGGAGAGAGAGTGGTTTGTTTCGCGGTGAAGATGGTGTGAGTGTAAGGGATCAGTTGGGTTCACGGCGAGGATGTAGAGATTTCACGTCAGAGTAGGTTAGATATGGCCAGAATTTTTGCCGGTAAAGGCGATATCCGTTTTTTGAACAATAGTGGTTTTGGCGGGAAACAGTCCAAGTTTCTTCGAGATCTCTTACAATTCTTGAAAGTGGAGAAACGTAAATAAATAATTGCTCGATGTTTATAATTGTAATAAATAAAAAATTATCAAGAACTGAATGTAGTACAGTAATCGATGTTTATGACTAAGAAAAAGTCATATTAAGTGTATCGAGAACTTCATGTAATAAATTGAAGTATAATAATGATAGTAGAAACAGTAAATTGAGAATGATGTGTTAAAGAGTAATCTCGACAACTATACAAAGATGAATATATGAACTTATTAACATATATATGTATCTGATATGATAGATACTAACTGTAGAAAAAATATGGAATCTGATTTACAGGTTCCTTAAAATGGTTGAACTAATTGAAAATGATGAGAAAGATATATCCGACGACCTCGAAGATGTAATACCCCTGATGATTGATGTAAGGACCTGTGTACAACAGTTGGGAGGTAAATATAGGGTAGGGTCAAGTAGTACTGACATAGCTAGCGTGGAATAGTTTAGGTGTCACCTAAGGTTATAAAACTATCTGATAAAGAGGCGACTGAGATGGATATGGATCACGATTCCCAAGCTAGTGATTGAGAAGGTAGTGGGGCAGGGGAAGAATATATAGAGGAAGGTGAGGAGGCATGCTATGGAGAGGGTCCAGAGACCAAATAAATATTAAGTTTTAAGAAGAAGTATGGTATTCTTAGGGATATAAGGTTAGAGGAGTATCAGTATGAAATGACCGATCATGAAATACCTTTGAATGGTATTCTGGCACATCGGGAAATAATTAAGAAGGGGTTGAAACTTCCCCTTAGAGCTGACCAAAAAAAGTTAATAAACTTTTTTGATGTGGCACCTGGTCAGCTCAATCCGAATGTATATCATTTGTTTAGTGTATGTGGGGCAATAAATGGTCGTCTTAAGGCCAGGGGGGAGGAGTTGATAACAGTTAATAATTTATGTGTGTACTATACTCTCAAGACGAACCCGCAGAAGTTAGACTATCAGTACTTGGAAAGGTTTCTCAAAAGACCATTGTTTTATGATATGTTGTCAACTGGGGGGCGATACACTGATGAACGCTTACTTATCTCCGAGAATTATAAGTTTGACAAGAAAGACCCCGGGGACCCCTTAAAGAGAAAGACCTTCACTTGTGTTTGTGGTTAGGTAATTTTAATTGCCGATGTTCGAAGTGTGAAATTTGATGTTAATTGTTTCTAACTGTTTTTGTGTGTTTGTAGCTTTGAAAGAGGTCGACAGGAAGTCGGAAGTGAAGGAAGAGCGGTATAAGATCAGGAAAAATCTCTTTGGTAGGATTGATAATCTGGTTATTGACCAAGATCGTGTGAACACCTTATTTCAAGAGGCTGGTTTAAAGATGTCAAGGGCTAAAGATACTGAAGTATCTATTATCGACGGAAAAATGTAGGCGAAGAACAAGAGGGTTGCAGAGGCTAGTTTGCTACTGGACAATCCTTCCTTGGCCAGGTATAATACTGATAGAGAGATAGAAGCCATGTTTGGAGAATCTTTGGGAAAGAACAAGAAGAAATGGGTGGCGAGCTCTGTTGTTCCCCCGCTGCTTCCTCACAAGAGGGCTACTCGACAATCGATAACGGAGAAGGTGGCTGGTACCGTCAAACTAGTTACTGTGGTGGATGGGCATCCTCTACGGGGCACGGGGAGTGTGCTCCTGAAGAAGAGAGATGGTGGTGAGACGTCGAAGACGAAATACTTCGAAGAGTCAGATGTTGAAGTTCAGAAGACCATGGACTCGTACACGTATGGGACAGATGAGCTGAAGAAAGAGCTGGAAGATTGTTTGGTCGGCATTGAGAGTTTGAATATGTTTCTCAGCGAGGGTTAGCAAAACTTGTCGAAGGTGAGAAATTTTACTGCTTTGCTTCGCTTAAAAAAATTGGTAGGTCACTCGAATACTTAATATATGACTTTGTTGCAGATCAAGAAGTTGGTGACTATCGCCATAGACCGCATTATTGGCAGTGGTGATCTGGCAAATTAGTTTGTGGCGTATAAAATATAGAGAAGGATTTGATCGAGGAGAAGAAAGGGTTGAATGCAACGTTAAATACTTTCAAGCTGGAGGCAAAAAAGGTGAGGGATGATGTGTTTCGTGAAGCGAAGAAAGTGTCGAAGAAAGAAAAAAATAAAGGTTTTGGCATTGCAGAAAGTAAACTTCGAGAAAGATGTAAGGGAGTAGGTTGTCGAAGCGTGGAGGGTGATGGAGCTAGAGAAGGGTAGGCTTCTCAATGAGATTAGGGCTCAGATGAATACACAAAAGTTGAAAAAATATAGAGAAGTGAGGGCCTATTTTGCTGGACAGTATAAGGAGCTGGAGGTGAGGAAAAAATTCTTCAAGGGGTTGGTGAAATCTGGGGGGGTTGTCTTTGATGATTCAAGTTCAGAAGAAGAAGTATCCGAGACTCCTAAAATTCATGATGGGATGGAAATCAACGATGATGTGATAATGGTAGATGAGACTGCGCGCCCTATGGAGTAAACAGATATGTAGGTACCCGAAGGTACTCTGAATGCGAACGAATTAAAATCTCCCTCTGTAGTATAAAACATTTGTGTAAACAGTACTGTTTTGGTGTAAGTATGTAAAAATGATCGGTGGGACCAAAACAATTTAATCTTGTAGTATGCGATGAATATTTGTTTTTCGAAAAAAAATTATTGGTAAAAATTTGCTGTATGTGTTTTGTAAATAATGTTAAGTAGTAGATTCGACAAAGTAATATTGTTGAATGTGACTGTAGATTGTAACAGATAAGTAAGGAACGCTTGTTTGCGTGATATGTGAAAGATGACCATGAAATGGCCAGTAATGAGAATGAATGCCAGATGTGTATCTTTAGATGGGTATCTGGATTTAGATTTGAGAAAAACAAGAACTCTAATAGAGGTTGTTCGAAAAGTAAGGAATGTAAAGTAGAATATCCTGTATTGGGATAGTGTTCGCGTAAAATTAAATGATAGTCTGGATGCGTACTTGTCAAGTATTGAACGCGACCGAATCAAAATAGAAAGGCTTTTGTTTGTCTGATTCATACTTGTCAAGTACGGATCGAGATCAAATAAAAATAGTAAGGATTTTGTTTGCCTGATGCATACTTGTCAAGTATGGATAGAGATTAAATCAAAATAGTAAGGATATTGTTTGTCTGATGCATACTTGTCAAGTATGGATCGAGATCAAAACAAAATAGTAAGGATATTGTTTGTATGATGCATACTTATCAAGTATGGATTGAGATCAAATCAAAATAGTAAGGATTAAACTAACAATAAAAAAAATATTTGAATCGATGAAAATGGTTACAGTGTGTCATCTGTAAAGCAATTTCAGTTGGGCAGTATTCCCTGGATATTCAAGATATACTTCATCTTCAGTCACCAGCCAATAAGTTTCACTATCTATTTTGTCGCTGACAATGTATAGCCCTTCCCAGTTTTCTGATAACTTTTCGAAATATTTAGGCCGAGTACTATCTTGGATCCGTCGTAGGACAAGGATTCCAATCCAAATTTCCGTTTTAGAATTTTTTTGTTGTATGTTTTTTACAATGTGTCATGGTATCATCTTAAATTCGTTGTATATTTTTTGTTGTATCATCCTAAATTCGTAATGGACTTGTCGCGGGTTTCTTCTATCCAATTGAGGTTACAAAGGAGACCGAGTTCATTTTCTTTGTCTAGAATTTCCTTTGGGTACTTAGTAGATCGAGGTCTAAAGGTATGACTGCTTCGGTACCGAAAGCTATCATGAATGGAGTGCAGCCTGTTAAAACTCGAGGAGTGGTTTAGTAGGCCCAGATAATACTGAGTAGTTCATCCACCCATCTTCCCTTCTTATCGTCGAGACTCTTGCATAAACTTGGTTTGATGCTTTTGTTGATGGCTTTGGTTTGTCTGTTGCCTTGAGGATAGTATGGTGTGGATGTGGATAGCTGGATTTTGTATTTATGGAGGAAAGCAAGTACTTTTGCGCTGATGAATTGCATGCCATTATCAGAGCATATCATATGTGGGCAGCCAAACCTGGTGATGATGTGCTCCCAAAGGAACATGATGACCACATTTTCATCAGTATGGCACAGAGAAACTGCTTCAACCCATTTTGTGAAGTAATCAGTGGCGACTAAGACAAATCTTTTGTTTCCCGATGTTGGGATGGAAATGTTCAATGATTTCGATCCCCCATCGTTTGAATGGCTAGAGGACATTGCTAATATACAAGTTGAGGGCTGGACTTTTGATGTCTTGAGTGTGGATTTGGCATTTATAGCATTTACGCACAAAGTCTTCACAGTCTTGTCTCATCTTGGGCCAGTATAATCTTTGCATGAATGCGTGTTGGGCTAATGATCTTCCTGAAACATGTGCACCCCAGATACATTCGTGAAGTTCTCTAATTTTGATCTGAGCTTATTTCTGCGAGATGCGTTCGATAAGTGGCCCCCCTCCTGTGATTCGATATAAGATATGATCTTGGATGGTAAATCTGAGGCACTTAGCCAAAAGTGATCGGGCTTCTTCTTTGTTACTGGGGAGGATGTTGGAGTTGAGGCATGCATAGAATGGCCTTCGCCAGTTTTTAGGGTCATCGTCTTTAGCAACGGTGATCTGCAGTGTTGACTGTATATCGAGACTGGAATGCTCGATGATTTCAATTTCTAAAGATCTTTTTTTACTATCCCCCAGCATGGCAGCGATGTAAGCTAGCGCGTCAGCATATTAATTTTCTTGTCGAGGTAAGTAAGAGATCGTTGCGTGTTTGAATTTTTGTATCTTTTACTCGACCAAAACTGCGTAATTTACCACTTTTCTCGTTGTTTTGAATGTCTTGTTGTAATGATTTTCCACGAGTAAAGAATCGACGTAGACTGTCAATTCTTCTGCTCCATGTGTGAGGGTGAGATCGAGACCGTGTAATATTCCTTCATATTTGGTCTCATTATTGGTAGCATAGAAGTTCAGTTTAATAGCTTTCTCGATTTGATGATTGGAAGGTATAACGAGGACGATACCAATTCCTGATTCGTGTGGTCCAGCTGATCCGTTAGTAAAAAGTTGCCAACCTGAACTTTTGGACCATGCGTCTGGCTCTGCTATGGAGTCATCTGCGAATATTTCTTTGAGTTCTTCCCAATCGAGGTCTTCAACTGGAAAGCCTGCTAAAAAGTCAGCCACTGCTTGTCCCTTGACTGATATTTGTGATTCAAAGAAATGTCGTATTCGCCAAGAAAATTAGACCATTACTGGATTCTTTGAGATTTTTCTTTTTTGGAAAGTACCAGTTTGAGGGGGTACTTGATGATGATTTTGATGGGATGAGCTTGAAAGTAGGGATAAAGTTTTTGAGAACTGTAGACCAAGGCGAGTATCTATTTTTCTGTTGTTGTGTATCATTTTTTAGCAGGCATGAGTATTTTGCTGATGAAGTATATTGGTTTCTCTACTCCATCTTCTCGAATAAGAACGGAACTAATTGAGTCTTCAGTTATGGATAAGTACATTATAAGTGATTCGCCATCAACTGGAGTACTCATGATAGGAGAACGCCCCAAGTATCGTTTAAGAACTTAGAAGGCTAACTCACAGTCAGGAGTCCAAATGATTTCCTTGTGCTGTTTGTTTGAAAGAGGAGTGGGATTGCCACGGAGAATGAGGTAAAGAAGTGTGCATCGATTAGATGGCTTTGAGATGAATTTGTGAAGAGCGGCGATCTTGCCAGTAAATTTTTGGACATCTTTCTTTGTTTGTGGAGATTGCATCGCGATGTGCGCTTTGATTTGCGCTGGATTGATTTCAATCCCTCTCTTGTTGAACAGATGTCCCAGAAATTTACCAGATATGACTCCAAATTGGTATTTCTCTAGGTTGAGTTTCATCTGATATTTGTGAAGGATATCGAAGATGGTTTGGAGGTTGCTGGAGTGATCTTCTCGCTTTAAACTTTTACAGATCATATCATCAATGTAAACTTCCATAATTGTGCCGAGATGATCTTTGAACATTTTAGTCACAAGTCTTTGGTAAGTAGCTCCTGCATTCTTTAAACCAAAAGGCATTATTGTGTAACAGTAGAGACTTCTTTCGGTAATAAAGATTATTTTTTCCTAATCTTCTTCGGCGAATGGAACCTGGTTGTAGCCGGAGGTTGCATCTATCATAAAAAGAATTTCATGTCCTATGCCAGAGTCGAGAAGTTGTGGAATGAGTGGTATTGGAAAACTGTCCTTGGGTGTAAACTTGTTGGGTTTCGTGAAGTCAACACAAACCCTAATCTTTCTATTCTTCTTTGGTACCGTTACGATATTAGAAACCCACTTCGGATACTTAGCTTCCCGAATAAATCCTACCCGAAGGAGTTTATCAATCTCTTCGTTCACTGCATCGCGGAAGCGGGGAGTTAAATTCTGTCGTTTCTGAATGATAACTTTACTGTCTAAAAGGAGGTTAAGTTAGTGGCATGTGATTGATGGGTCGATGCCAGACATTTCTTGGAAAGTCCAGGCAAAGATGTCGATGTTTTTCTTAAGTAGATGGATCATGGCTTCTTTTTCGTCGGTTGATAGTTCGGAGCCGATGAAGGTCGTACGTCCTGTACCATCGAGTTCAACAGATTTGACCATTTCGTTGTCATGCTGCTCGAATATGGGTGATTCCTCTTGTAGTTGCTATACCTTGAGAAGCTTTGTTGTATGAGGGTTGGTTACGGAATTTTCGTACATACGTGCAACTGCTTGGCTACCTTTGATTTCGTAGATTCCATGATCTGTTGGAAAACACAATGCTAGATGATAATTAGAAGGTATTGATTTGATTGAATGTAACTGTAGTGGCAAGTTTTCCGGAAGGAGAATTTTTGCCAATACTTATTCGTAAGAAGAATGCAATAAAGACTAGATAAACAAGATTTTACATGAAAAACTTAGTAAAAGCTGAGAAAAACCATGACCTCGAGGAGGATTTTGATGTAAAATCTAGTAAGATGCTAGTTATTACAAGTTTTGGGAGTGATAGTAGGGTTAAGGAGTAATTGATGATAGAGTTGCGTATTCTTGGATCCTGAATCTTCTATTCTCTGCCTGTATTTATAATAGATACAAGCAGTTTACAAAATAAAATAAAAAATAGTCTCCTATTCTGGGGGGAGTGGGCAAACTTTACGGATCTCTAACAGCTCTTTCCTTGGCCAGGCACAACGGCTACTTTTAGTAGGTTGAGGACTAAAGGTATCTTCTCGAATGTTATCTGTCTTCGACTACGATTTTCTGGCTAACTCTTGTCGAATCTGGGGAATATACTACTACAATCGCCCTATTCTCGACATAAGTACTTGTGGTTGTGTCGAGAAGAAATTGGAAGCTGAAGAGGTTGCCGAATATTATCACGAGTCGTCATTGTCATTTCCAAGGTCAAAGTAAACTGCATCTGGTCATCTATTTCCCAATGAACAATTAATGTGGTACGTTGGACTTGGCAGATTTAAGTTGGGTATAAATAGATATACGTAAGGAGGGTTGGTACGGTGGTGGAAATAGGACGATGTAGCCCCAAGTGTGGAGTAACGTGTTGTCTGAGGCGAAAGACGGTGAACAACCTGAGGTAAAGCTCTGTCCTACTTTTCTTTCTCTATAACTGTAGACAATTTATGAGGGAAAGAAATTTGTATTTTTATACTCTCCCTCAGTTTACGAAACGATGGCTCCTTCAGACACGTATCAGTCGCCTCAACTATTTCTGCAGGCACGTCTTTTCATCTTACAACATCATCATGACTTATGTGATAACGTCTACTGTCATCACGTCTGTCTCTATTGTCTGCCATTAAAAAATTATGCCCCTCTTTCCCAAAGCAGTATGCACAACCAATCACCTTACTTTTATACTATACCAAGATCGTGCGACATTCCTAAAGTAGCTCAATATTCAAAATTCAAAAATATTTATACAATTGTTAAAATCATACAACTGTCATCCACAATCTCTGCCACATAAACAGTAAAACGAAATACTTTATTCTTATTCCTTTCAGTTTGCAACATCAATATGCCTCGTTCTACATTTAACAGAGTACCAAAATAGAATATTGAAAATAGATTACTTATTCATTTTTGACCTCTTACAGTTCAATATTACACTCACATATAGTTACATTTAAAACAACCCAAATAATTCACCATACCACATGGTATTATCTTCCCCCCTGCTGCTTTCTCATCTTCTTCAGCAAGCTTGTCAAGTGCGATCTCTCGAATAGCTTCTTCTCGTAAAGTTGCATCTAATAGCAACTCACGAAAAATATCACACCAGAAAAAGCAATCAACCTCTGCACGCCTACCTTCATCATCTTAACCAGTTACTTTCAATGGCCACCTTGGAAGAACGGCATCATACAGCAAATGACGAAAGTATCGTTCACGAAGTTTAACGACCTTGATATGGAACCTACCTTCTATTGCAAGGCGCACACGCTGAGAACGCGTCCTCACCATGGTTGATCCCTCTACCTCAAACAACAAAATTGTCTCTGACAAAAGATATAAGATATAGCAATCACGATTTACTACTTTATATAGCCAAGATGAAGATCTCTGAAAATATCAGTCGCCCAGCAGATTTTGTTGAAAGATATATTGTGCGGAATTTTATAAATTCAAATATTAGTAGAAGATAGAAAATATTGTGGCAGGTCATACCTTCCATGATATTAAATATCTCCTCAGATTTTATGCTCACAAATATGAAGATCATAACATACAAAATCAAGCAAATCCAGCGGTAGCACCTACAGGCAAATATCAGCTACTTCCATAGTTCGAGACATTTTTTTAGTCAGTTTGAATCAGTAGCTCGCAGGCATACACATACCTTTACAGCCACTCAATCATCTTAAAAAAAAATTTACTTACCTTTTTACATTTTCGAGCTCTTCTATTTTTTCAAACATCAACTTCTACTACCCTTTACATATATACACACTGAGATCTTTACAGTTTGAATATTTGTCCAGCAATTCCCCGTGACAAACTAATGTTCCTAATACCTACATATTTACAGACTTCTATTCTCGAACAGAAAGCTACATATATAAGTTACGGAGTTCGAAACACAACATCAAAATAATAGAATGATGACATTTTATTAGTTCAAAAAATTTCTTACAGATAACAAGTATTCCAGACAATCCACATATTACTTTCCAAAGTTACATCAAGTCACAGTTCGAAACACCTCTTAACAGCCAACGAGGAAGAAGATTTAAAATTGAAGGAACTTTCAAACTCTAATCCCCTGCCTGAAATGGCCAAGAAATAGTAGAACTAGAAGTCACCAAATAAATACGGTACCAGCAGAAGGATCTTCTTCATGGCCAATATCTATGGTCCCTGGAAGAAAAACCTCCACCACCACCACCCCTTCCACCATAGCCCCCACCACCCCACATGTTAGAGACAGACGAAGGATCTTATTTCTTAGACAAGACCCACTCACTCGCAGGGTACCAACGAGAGTCCCTCAGCCGAACGTCTGCCGCTTCATCTTTTGCTGTAACAGCTTTCTCTGCCAGTAGCCATAGCCTATTTTAACGTTCCTCCTTCGATGTCAACAGATAATAGAACGCACCATTTGGTAATAATCATCCCTCGCCTCCATTACCTCCTCATACAACATATAGGGGACACGGGAATCGGCGTGGGTAGATGCAATGGTTGGTGGCCAAAATATCAGACACGAAATTCTTCTATCTTCCTTCGAATCCTAGATTCCCGAGACTGTTACTTTGTCATTACCATACTTTCAACTGTCAGAAAATTTTAAGTACAGAAACAAGAACATAGAAGAAATAATTAAGGGAGGAAGACTTGGTTCATCACACACCAATCAAAGTGCTTTTTATACTATGATCAACATTAAAGCTGACTCTTTAAATTTCTAACGTTCAAAGGATTTCCCATACACCAAAATTGACTAGAACCATTGGTTCTAAAACCCAAAAGCTACAAGCAGAGATTCATGAAGTTACGTTGGAAATGATTCTCAGGTATTAACTGCAGCATTGATGATGCTTCTCAGCGAACACCACTCGCCCACAACATTTCTCGCACTGTTGGGTGATAGGGGCCATTTGTAATGGCTTATTCCACATCTTAGACTCATGCTTCATCTTCGACCAGCATACGATCATCCGACCTCACCAATAGAACATGTAACACATTTATGGCACAATTAGAATCAAGATAGCAATGACATGTAACGGATATAACACGAACTTCTCAACCAACACCACTCGCCCATGATGCTTCTCATGTTTTTGGTTGAGGGCCGTCTTGTAATGGCTTATTCCACATCTCGGACTCATGCTTCATCTTCGGTCAGCATACGACCACTCGACCTCCTCAACATACATGTGGCACTACTGAAGATACATTACAGTTACGGAGTTCTAGTCATCACTTTCGACCTCTACATCAACAGTTCGAGTTAAGCAAACGTATTGTCATCACAAAGCCGTTACAAAACAGTAAAGATTAGGCTGTTACACAATCAAGTCAAAGATTATCAAACACATATTGTAACGTCCATCATTAAGGATAATAATGGTCGTTAAACGGTCATGTTATAAGACCCATAAATAGGATTAGAGAATCCGAGATGAAGGACATGAGACAGAGGGATACTCACTCAAACTCAATACAAAATACTCAGAGCTTCTCTTGTAATATCTAGCAGCTATCAATAAACTACTCTCTTTCTAAATCATCATGAGAGGTCGTGGTTTTTAACCTATTCAAAGCTTTTTCACGCTAAGCTGTGTTATTATTTTTTCATTATTTATTTAAGAAGCTCTGAATATCTTTGGTGTAAAGGTTAAGTTCGGAACACGAAATAAGGCTATTATAGTATCGATTTTGTAAAGTTGTCAAAAAGTAGTATTTATTCTCATGAGTTTAAGTATAAAAAAACATATACTAAAAATAATACTTTTTTTTGGAGGCCATATAGGTAATGGAGGCCTAAAGCGTATGCTTTGGTCGCTTTAGGCAATCCCCGACCCTGATGAGGCATTAAACCTCGTAAACTCTATTTTATCTTTATTGCCCTGGCCTAATTTATATATTCATTTTGCTTAAAAAAATAAAAAAAAATTCCTTTCGAGTTAGCTATTTATAACAAAAGACCTCGCTGGACCTATTTATAACAAAAGACGTTGAGTATATACCGTTGCTATTCAGTGCCTCTTCGAGCCTAGAGAAAAGACGTGGAAGATGGCATTAACGCCTCCTGCAATAGTGCCATGTCGAGCCTTATAAAGGCCAACTAAATACAAGGACGGAACCACTAAATACAAGTAGACGACGTGCACAACTGTTATATACCTCTTTCTAATTGTAAACAGCTCAAGGTCTTGTCCACGCCTCGCCCAAATATTAAGACGACCACCTTCCGAGCCTAAAGTTCGCCTGACTCACCTCAATCTCGGGCCTGAGTCCATTGCTAGAGACTATTACAACACGTGCCACACACGTGCATATTATCATAGGTTTTAGGGTTTCATTTATTTTGACCTCTCAAAGGCAAAGCTCAACTCTCTCTCTCTCTCTCTCTCTCTCTCTCGCACACTCGTCACTGTTTCTGCTATCTGGAGGTGAAGGCTCTCTCTAGCTTCTAAAGGTAAATTTCTAAAATCCCCAAATCACTCTAAAATAATTAGGGTTTGTTGTTTTACGTATTCTAATTAGCCCCTTTGTTTTAGATTTCGATTTAAACATCTCATTCACTTGAATTCGTCTTCACTATTAGACCATTATTAGCATTTGATTTGGTACTTGTGTGAATAATTGTAGAAGAACTAATCCCTAAAGATGTTTACTGCTTCGAGGAAGATCCAGAAGGATAAGGGTGCTGAGCCCTCCGAGTTCGAGATCTCGGTTGCGCAGGTGGGGTCTTACTGAGTGAATCCTATGTTTTTATGAGGTTGTTTTGTTAGTGGTAGTTACTGATTGAAACAATGGGGTTGTTTTGTTTTGTTTGTTTGTAGTCGTTCTTCGATTTGGAGAACACAAACTCGGAGTTGAAGAGTGATTTGAAGGAGCTTCATATAAACTCTGCAGTGTATGTGATAAGAATTATTGAGTTTTGTATGTTTATTGGAGAAAATTATGTTGTGGGCTATTGTGAATTTACTTCAATTTTGTTGTTTGTGTATCAATTGTGTTTTACAGTCAAGTTGATGTGTCCGGGAACCGGAAGGCGGTTGTTATTCATGTACCTTACCGACTGAGGAAGTCGTTCCGTAAGATTCATGTGAAGCTTGTGAGGGAGTTGGAGAAGAAGTTCAGTGGGAAGGTGAGGTTTATTGTTTACTAGCTTTCCTTTTGATTATTAAGTTTATGGGAATTTTGACACTTTATGTAGTAGTCAATGGTACTATCAGTGGGGTTGTCGTTTGCTTTCACGGAACTAGTTAAAATTCTGTGGAACTAATTCACACAAGTCATTTTTAATTTGAGGAGCTGGCCTTTTGCCCATCTTGTGATATTCTTGTGACATCGAAAGCATTGTATGCATCCTGTCAATAGTTGCTGAAGGCAAAAGTGCTAGGAAAAGAAGGATGAAACCATGAAAGAGAGGTGAGGGAGCAAGTACTCCATTTTGATAGCATTACCAATGTGCTTTCTAAATTTGGTGCGTATAAAGTAGCTTTAACTTATGCCGTGTAATGAACATTACTATGTTTCTGCTTCGTAGTGGGGATTGAAGGTAGTATTGAAAGAGAAACAAGGGAGGGAATGAGAAGTGTAAAATTGGATGCATGAATCGCCTTAACCTCTGAGTGTACCTGTGAATGACCTAACAACTGCTTTGGTTATCTTAAAGTTCTGGACATAATTATTTCAATGAGGCTGCATTGGGTTTCATTAGGTCTACATGGGGTTTCATTAGGTCTAATCAAAATTATGAAAAACTTGGTTTGAGCACTTGACCATTTTGCTACTACACTGGATGCGCACGGTTATTAGGGTTCCTGGAGAGGTACATGTATTGTATCTAATGAGGTTAGACTGTTCAAGCAGGAGTCTGCCTTGCTAGGGCGATGCGTTTTGTGATTAGGTGTTCTTTGCATTACTATGTTAGGTACACATAGAAGTTGCAAATACGGACATTGCGGAAAGAATATTCGAGTAACAATGCATACAGAAATAAGACGAGACAAAAGAAATCAGGAGATTTAGTTTTAACCCCTAGTGCAGCTGTAAATGACCTTTGGTCCGTTACAAGTAATTATTGAACAACCATTTGTATGCATAGCTATTAATAATTTTCACTACCCCACTGCCTTGCTATATGTTTTTCAATGGTTGCACGTCTGTTTGTTAAAATATTTCTTTTTTGCATCATTCTTAAAGCATCTCCAACAGAGTGGTATGCTGTTAAGGTTTTCCCATACTCTTGCAAAAAACCCATCCAACAGGGGTATGGTGTTCAGCATACTCACCCCCATACCCCTCCAAAGTATGCGAAACTTGAACTTGGCGAGGAGTATGCGCATACCGCCTAGGCGCTGAACCGTTGAGCACCCTACAACTTTTTTAATACAACTGTGTAGGCGCTGAACCGTTCAGCGCCCAACAATTTTTTTAATACAGTTTTCCAAGGGGAAATGTAATGATTTATAGACGTTAGGCGCTGAACCGTTCAGCGCCCACGAAAAAATACATATCATTTGGCTTTTTGGTGTTAGGCGCTGCTGAACCGTTAAGCGCCCAATAAAAAAAAACGTAATTTGCTGTTGGACCAAAACAATATGCGATTCTGGAATACCGTTATGGTAAACCGGAACAGCATACCACTCTGTTGTACTTAGTTTCTCTCTCAGAGAAGTGTTCAATATAAGATCTTGTTACATCTTGTCTAGGCAATGTTTCTTACTAATATTTTCATGTAGATTTGATCTTGATTATCTAAATTCACTTTTAATAATCCTCTTCTTACGTGCATTCAGCTATAGGCTTTTAGAAGATAGTATCTTAAATTTCTGATCTGTTTCTTGGTTATAATTTCGTTTTGTAGGATGTTATTGTGATCGCTTCCAGAAGGATAGTGAGGCCACCTAAGAAAGGCTCTGCTGTACAACGCCCTCGCACCCGCACCCTCACAGCAGTTCACGATTCCATTTTGGAGGATGTGGTTTATCCTGCTGAGATTGTTGGAAAGCGTATTAAGTACCGAGTTGATGGCACCAAAATCATCAAGGTAAGCTTACTTTTTAAGGAATTAGAAAAGGATATTGCTGTTAGTTTCTCCCACTAAAAATATGATAATAATAATGTTTCTCTTTTCTGCCTAATTAACTAGTTTCTCATCGTTTAGCCCTTCTAAATTAGCTTTCTCCATAACCAAAGTTCAATCATTGGTTTTCCATCTTGTTATCATATTTATTTGGGATTTTCCTCAATAAAATAATATTTCTATATTTCTTTGAGTGATAAATTCTGTTTTTGAAAATTATAAATACAACACTTAATTTAATCACATTTAATTCTCATATCTTATCTTCTTTTATTAATGGAGCTGCTATTGTCTTGATATTGAACTTGCTGAACATTCTCCAAGTTTATGACACCTTGTTCATTAATGGAGCTTGCTATACCTTGTTCATTGTAGGTCTTTCTTGACCCAAAACAACGGAACGAGACTGAGTACAAGCTAGAGACATTCACTGGTGTCTACAGGAAGCTTTCAGGGAAAGATGTCGTGTTTGAATTCCCGATAACTGAATCTGCCTAGTTCTCATTTCTCTCATTGCATTGAACTTTATGCAGTGGTTACTTATCTTTGAGCAGTTTTGATTTGTGGCCAGTCGAAATTTCATCTTTAATGAGTTTATTTATGTTTCAGTGAATTGTTTTTGCTTTGTAGAATGCAATTTGAGATTGGGAAAATTTACTCTTTGTTTCTCCTAATGGATTTTTTATCTAGTCTATTTTGAGATCTATAATACCGTAAGGCAAAAATGATATCCTGGAAAATTTGATGTGGAATCTCTTTAATTATTAAATCGCACATGTATTAAAAATATGCTTCAAATCTTGTTTGGGACTTAGTATTTGTAGCAGCTAGGTGAAGGATGAGATGGCAAAGTGGATTCCATCCTTCACCCAAGTACACCCCATAGTAGCTAGGTGGATCAGTTGAGCTAGCTGAGTTGTCCACCCCAAACCCACCTCGAGGGTGGTCTATTCACCCTTTGGGTGGAGCTAGCTGAGTTGTCCACCCCAAACCCACCTCGAGGGTGGTCTATTCACCCTTTGGGTGGATTTTTGGTGGATTGATGTCTTGCACTTTGGAATTGTGCGTAGAGTTTAACCCAATAGAATGATGACACTTGTCAAACTTTAAGTGGCTCCCCTGCCTCGCACGGTACAGAATTGCACGGCTAGAGCCTGCGTGAAAATTTTATCCTTCCTTACTAGATTGTTTTTTTGTTTGGTGATTAAAAGGTCTATATTTTTGGGCATACTTGTTCAACAAGAACCTCAACGACTATATTTTTAGGCAAACTTGTTTGGCAAGCAGCTCAACGGCTAGTTTGTTGGCCAAACTTGTTTAACAAGAAGCTCAGCTTTGTTGGCCAAACTTGTTAAGACAAGAAGCTCAACGGTTAGTTTTTTTTTTCTATAAAAATCATTCATCTTGTACACTCTATTTTCTTACTCTTCTACACTCAACTCTATTATCTTAATCTTCTAAACTCTACTTTATTCTCTTGTTATCAATTTTGCCCAATCATATCTGACTTAATCATGTCTTACCCATCACTTTCATCCTTGTTATCATCGTCCGGAAGCGGAGAGCTCTTCTGACGTCAAATTATGATGACCCATGAGTATATTTTGCGGAATACTTACGATTGATAACAATTTTATTCAAATAATAAAATGACATAGAACTTAAGAGCTACTATTAACGCTGAGGATTACATCAATCTTTATCACTAGAAACGTCGTCATCACTTGAACACTGCTCCTTCAATTTCTTCGAATAAAGTTTAATTTGCTTCTTCATCCAACGCCTTTGTGCCGGTAGTAGGTTAGTTGGATCCGTTGTCATCACTTTAACCAAATGCGCTTCTTCGATGGCTTTATTTATAGTTAGTTCCGCTTCACGCCTCCTTTGAATCTCTGCCTCTCTAGTCAACTTTTGTTCCTCTCGTGCTCAAGCTCTAGCTTCATTTTCATCTTTCTTCTGCTCGTCTCTCGCATTCCATGTCGTCATCATGTTTGTCGTCGTCTCAAACATCTTCTTCCCCCCAAAACCTATACTTGACTTTGCCGCTTCTTTTGCCTTGTTTTTTTTTTGTTATCCGGTCGTACTTCCCCACAAACATATAGTGGTGCATCCATGTCGATAGAATCATTCAGAATTACAACATTTGGAGTGTCGGAGTAGGTGTAGAGGGACCGGAGCCAGAAGTATCTGGGATATCGTTAAAATTTAATTTCCTAGCGACATTGTGGCTGGGTTGCCTGATGTTCTTAATTTGTGACCATTTTGGGCAATGCTCCAAAACTTTGTAAGCCTCCCCAAATGTAAATGGTTTTTTTTTTTTTTTTTTGTAGTTTTTCGAATGTCTCGTATGCCATACGTTCTTAGAAATCAAGTTTTAAATTTTAATGAGTACGATTTACCTAACAAAATTAATGAAATGAGTAGAAAAAAAATACTTACGAAGTCGCCTGTTCCAATGCCGGTAAAATATCGGCTTTCAAGGTCTTGAATAATGCCTCTAAAAGTCGAACAATCCTTATTGAGCCACCCCTTATACGCGCAATTGACACCGTTGTATGATCGCCACATCGATTGATCATTATAGAATGAGTTGAATTGGTCACGCATCTTAAACCAAAATATAGCAGTTTTTTGGTTGTTCGTGGTAGCGAGGTTTTGAGACACTTGGGACCAAGCACATGCGAGATTCACGAAGTCATCGGACGACCAATTTTTAGAGCTCTTGTATCTTTCTTTGTCGTCATCAACTCCATCCTCAACCTCAACTACATCCTCAACTATAATAGGTGTCAGTGCCGTCTTTCTTTTAGGCTTCGCCTTTCTGCGCGTATTACTTCTCGTGAGAACCGAATTGAGAATTGGAGAGATGACCTGAGATACATCCGGTGATGTATTGAGGTTTAAATCATTTAAACCCCATGAACCTCTCATCGGCGTGGTACTCGAACTTCCACCGACGTGAGATGAAAAATATAGATTCCTCGGTTGAGAGTACGAGCCCGTATGAGTATCAAATTGAGGGTAATATCCTTGGTTTTGGTAATGAGGGTAATATCCTTGGGTTTGATATTGAAATTGATTGTCGTGTGGCGGGAATAGTTGTCGAACTTGGTAATCACGATATTGGGAAGGGTTAGGCATTTACGACGAATCATATGCGCCGAATTACATCGAAAATAAGTTCCCTTGTTGGTTCGTATTAGAGGGTTGAGAGTGGCTTTGAGAATTAGATTGGGAGCTTGATGATGACATGGTGTTTTTGTTTATAAGCTAAGGAGGGGAGAGGGTATAAAAGATTAAGAACATAGAGTGTAAAAGATGAATGACCTTTATAGATGAAAAAAACTAGCCGTTGAGCTACTTGGCAAACAAGTTTCTACATGAATATAGCCGATGAGCTACTTGGTAAACAAGTTTCCACATGAATTTAGCCGTTGAGCTACTTGGACAATAAGTTTGCCCATAATAATAGTCGTTGAGCTACTTGGTCAACAAGTTTGCCCAAAAAATATAGCGTTTTTGATCACCAAATAAACCAAGTAAAAAGAGGATGTCATAAAACAACTACGTGATGATAAATACTAAGGAGGTCATAAAACAACTAAGTATGGAGAGGAGGTGATGTTAAACTACGTATCACAACGGTGGCCATAAAACAACTAAGTATGGTTTAAACGTGGTCATAAAAAAACTAAGTATGCAGAGGTGTTTAAGGAAATGCCTGAACGAAAACCACAAAAAAAAACTAAGTATGGAGAGGGAGAAAAAACTACAAACTTGCAGGCTTTTGTCGCGCAGTTCAGAACTGGGTGACAACCAAGGATGAAACATGGCTTAATCTGGTCTATCTATCTAACGCGCAATTCTAAACTGTGGGGTAAACAAAGAGACCAAATTAAGCCACATGTCTCCCTGGTTGCAACGCAGTTCTGAACTGCACGGCAATAGCCTACAAGTTTGTCATTTTTCCTCCCTCTCCATACTTAGTTTTTTTTTGTTATGGAATTCTTTGCGGCATTTCCTCAAGCACCATCCCTTGCCCTTTATTGTGTGTGTATCTCTTCATACTTGGTATTTTTTTTCTCCTATCTATTTTAGACATTTCCTCAAGCACCTTCCCTTTATTATAAAATTATCAAAATTAGTTTTTTTATCAGCTCTTCTCTACAGGGAATTTCTTTAAACACTTGAAAACACCAAGTATGGACAAAAATATTTAAAGCAAACAAAAGTATCAAATCAAGTTAATTCTCAAACATAATACATAATCAATTAAACGTAGTTTAACCATAGCATATCAAAGGTAGTTTAAACAAAGTATAATTAATTTTATAGCTAAGTGGGACGACCTCTCTTCGTTTGGCGGGTGCGCCTGCTACGTGCGAGACTCTCGTCATAGGTACATTACACATCCAGCTCTGTCGGGTAGTTGATGGACATATCAGCTAGTCTATTTCCTGTGACTCGAATAATTTCCTGTGACCGGCGCAGCTGTTCCTCTAACTCCTCTGTGTGTTGAAATTATTGTCTCGAATCTTCATATGTCGCATACCGCATTCTAACGTTTTGATGCCACAACTCGTCCACACTATACCTAGGTGGACACGGGTGTGATACCTACATAGCCAGGACCGGTAGTCGTTTACGTTCTCCGCTGGTTCCTGCCATTTCCATGAACCATCCCATATCATGATCCTCGTCGGTCGCCTCAACACCATAGTTTTGCACTTGAGTTGACATAGCTAAACTCGAAGTAGGTGGCAGAGTTATATCGGGCCTCACAAGATTACGCCCGACCATCCATATATTCCCGACCATCTTCACTAAAGTGCAATCGATCTTGGGATTTGGATGAGCCAAACGCTAATATGTCATATAATCCATGTCATCAATAATATAATTGTGTTCATTGTAGAAGTCCAGCTCTTTGAGTCCCTGATAAAACTTTTGATCATACTGTAGAAATTTCATAATCTCTTGGGGAGGGGGGGGGGGGGGGTCATAGGGAACACTATCATGCCTGGTGTTCTGACACATACACTGGTCTCCTAAATACTAAAGCATACCGTTCCCATATAGGACTGAAACTAATGAAACCCTATTTGAACTAAGCAGTTTGGTATGTCTTACCTCTGGACAGATTGATTGTCTAGATCTCACCCATGGTTGCCAATCAATGTTGGTTATGTCCTTCTATTATATTATTTCTCTTATCACACAAAAGAATTATGGATTTCAAACCCCGAACTGGACCTTTCATCTCTCCACGCACCCATACGGGGATAAACATGGTTGAAGTTCAAAATCTTTACCAGATACAGTACTCAAAGAACTAGAACTCTAACAGAGCATAGAAGCCTGTGACATATCTATTTCTTTTCCCATTCTTCAGAATTGAGACTTCATCTAGTCCTCGATACAAAGCCGCCATAATCGGAGTGCCCCAATCGAACTTTGACGCACCTATAATATGGTGGTCTGTCAAAGCTGCAAGATAACCCGCCGAAAGAGATGTGCTAACATTTGAGAAGAAGATATTACTCATCATATATGTAATAAATGCCCTCGCATACACGATATCCATGTCTTGGTTGTAATTGTTGAGTTCAAGATGCAAAGCCGCTTTCCAGGTTTTCAAATACGTGAGAGTGATGTGATGGGCATGTAAAAATACTCATTTTGCCCTACTTATTTAAGGGTTCTAGACTTTATTTTATTGCTAAAAAGATTAATTATTAATTTATTATTGTTTCAGGTTATGTTAGATAAGAGTGTACAAAAAGCTGAATTCGAGTACTAAAACTACAACTGTTGAAGAAGACCACTTATCTAAGCTATAACTCAGAACATCTCCAATAGAAAAAAAAATCTAAAATGAAAATCAAGATAATATTTAACATATTGAGGATATTTTATTATGACTAGGAAGATTTTATTGAGTATAATGAATATTTCACTGAAAATAGAATCTTCAAGAAAATAGCAGTTATGGAGATGTGACAAGCAAACAGGTTTATATTTGCCCAAAAATTCTTAAATTTTTTGGAGAAGTTGCCAATATGTAAAGATATTTTATGGATTTTTTTTTCAGATTTTTATACTGAGTATATATTTCTGAATAAATTCAAAAATTTGATTTGGCGAAAATACTCTCTTAATAAATATGTAACCCTCTCATTCATCTATAAAAAGTGAGGTCTTGACCATGAATAATCATCCAATTTTGAGAGCTTGAGAGTATTGCTTAGAGAGCTTGAGAACATTGCTTAGGGAGCAAAAAAATTAAAGTTTTTGGAGTTGCTTGCAACCTTGGAGCATCTTTATTTTGTAAGTTCTAGTTCAAAGTTAATAAAGTGTTTTTTGTTTTTCCATTATCATCATGTTTTTCTTTTTACTAGTATGTTGTATTTTAGGATTCATGTCTAGCTAAACCATCCTCTAGGGGAGGGGATGAAGTCGCATTTAATATATACTTAATGTGATCAACTAAACGTAAATTGCTAATTTTGCTTTAACTTTTGGATTTTCTATCTATACCGGCACTACTCTTCCGGTTTACGAGCACACATGTTAATAGGTTGTATAGGTGTTATTGGTTGTGCCAAATTGTTACACCAAGTTAAGGTAGGTGGGACCAAGTGTTACTCTTTATTAGGGTTTGAGGGTATAATGGGAAAGCCACTCTAACCCTATCAGGTTAAATAGAGAGAAAGTCCCTCTTAGAGGCTACAACACAGAAAACCATCCCATTGAGGTCTGCAGCCAATCTAGGGGAAGACTCCACTCAAGAACAAGTAATTAAACAGAGAGCAGGAAAAGAGGTTAGTATAATCTTTAATGTTAAGGTATTGATCATAGTTGATAGTACTTTATTCCTTCAATTAGAATTAGTCTCTAGGGTACACAATCTCTATGATTAATTTGACTCGAGAGAGCTAAGCCAAACAAATTTGTTGACAGTTGGTTCTCTAAAATTTTAAAGCGTATTATTAATTGTTTTATTCCTCTCTCTCTCTCTCTATCTGCCTCACACATCCTACACCTTTATGGCGTCTTCTTCTCTATCCCATACGGAAAAGAGAGTGTGAGATCTATTAGTTGTTTCTCTGCGCCAGATCTGTTGGTCTTCACCTCCACAAATCCGATTTCACCAGTAATCATCCATTCTCTGCCGAATCTCAGATTGGATGTTTTCTAGGGTTCATGGGTGACTGAATCTATGATTGGTTTGTTTTTAGGGTTCTAGAGGATTGAGTTCTCCAAAATCTATTCTAGAAGAGGTGATTGGGTTTGATTTTGGAGTTCTATTGGAATTGGGTCTTCTGAAATCTGTTTTCTCCAAAATCTATTTTCTCCCTCTCCATTGCATCGATTCAGACTTTTCAATCCACATATATTCAGACCTAAAATCAGTTTTGCACACCCAATACGATGTGTAAGAGAGACATCTCATAAATTTGGCGATCAACAGATGTGATTTTGTTGTTCTTCCCCTATATCTCGACAATCTGAATCTATTACGAGTGAGAGATGGCGTCCGATTCAAGTTTTTCTTCAAACTCTTGTTGTTTGTTGCCACAAAGGATTTGCTATCTCTATCGAAATTGCAAACTTGTTCCTTATTATTCAAGCCATTTACAGATCTGATTCTAGGGTTTGTTGTTGGATAATTTGTTGTTGGATAATGGGTGTTCTTCCCCAAATTCAGATCTGATTTCTAGGGTTTGTTGTTGGATAATTTGTTGTTGGATAATGGGTGCTCTTCCCAAATTCAGTTATCTGATTTCTAGGGTTTCATTGAAGAATTGGAGAAGAAAACCGTTGCGATTTGGGTAACCTCTTATGTTTCTACTTCGATTCTATTCAAAAGATGTTTGCGTAGATTTTGCGAAATTTCGGTTGGCATGGTCCGTGTGTAGAGAGAGGGTGGAAGTTTATTTCTCATTCTTAGTGGGAGTAACAGAAGGTATTTTTGGGGGATTTGTGTGTTGATTGCAGGTTTGCCGGTGTTCAACTCCACGAGCAGCGAGACTACTTTGCACTATATATCTGTGTGTGTTTTGTGTTTCTTGCTTTGTCCAGGAGTTGCTTGCAGTGATATTTTGTTTGTTTGTTTGTGTTGTGCATGAAATGTTCGTTATTCTTGGATATTTAAGCATATGATAATTACGCATATGATGACCCTGTTCAGGGATTCCACTGAATCATTAGTGATTACTTCAACAATAAATTCATTAATGTTTTTTCTTAATTGACAAAAACATTTTTGGCAATAGCCATGGATAATCATTAATGTATATAGGGCGTTTTTATTCCCAAGAATCTCTAATGGGGTTTAAGTGAGATCAAGTAGTCGTTAGGAAGGCGGGATATAAAGTGGGTAAATACACCTAAATGAGTTTTATCCATGAACTTGAACGCTTCTCCCAATTTTGAGACTCTCTTGTAAAGTCTCATTAAGACTACTTTGCACTAATTAAACTTGAAATAATTAGGCCACCCAAATGAGGCTAAAAACTTCTAATTAATTAGCGGGTCAAGATAGGCTACACGGTATGGGGAGATGAGGATAACCCTCTGCCTGAGTGAGGAAGTGTCTCGAGTCAAACTGTAAGTGGTCAGTCTAGTCTTGAGCGTGAGTGATCATCAACTAAGGGGTAATGTATGTCAAATCACCACCCAAATGAGGGATTCGATGATATATCGCTGTACCCGCAGAGTGAAAAATCAATACCATAAATATTATATACACTCTGACTCGACCATCCTAACCCCAGGTAGGATCGAGATTAATGACATCAAGTTATAGATCTTTTACAGATCAAGTTAAACGTGCATAAAATTTATTTTTACATGTCCTACAATAAGTATTTGGTTTATGCAGCTATGAACCCTATGATCCAAAACCAACTGACTAATATTGAGACCTTGACAGACTCTAACTACTCTCAGGAACTGTTAGATGTCTTTAAGGAATAGTTCGAGGGTTCCGTCAAAGGAAGGCAATACAGTAACTTATCTCAGCTTTTATCGCTGAAGTTTGATGACAGTGGCAATATGCGCTCGCACGTTTATGTTTCTTCATTGGTTTCCTAGAGAGATCAAAAGAATTTAAGTTTTATTGTCCTTCTCTACCCATGGAGATTATTAAGTGTGCCCAGACTCATTTTATAGAGAAGGGAGATCACTTTACCAGTACTATACATAGAAAGGTTATCTTTGAGGATATTTGGAGTCCAACTACAATTCTGATCAGTGTTGTTATGCTTCCGCGTTTATTTGATATTGACATTGTGATGAGTACAGTTCCAGACCCTGTCGTAGCACCAATTCTCTCTTAGTTTTTTCCTCCACCCAGTCCCGTCCAGTTCCCTATCATTCTACTTCCAGTTCAGCCCTTTATTCTTACTCGGAGATCCCCTAGAGAGAGGCGTTCAACCATTTCTTCAGGTTATCATCTTTATTCAGTTGAAGGGGAATTATTTAATTTCAAGGATCCAATATCTTTTAGTTCAGCTATGGCTAGTAGTTTTGCAGTTCAGTGGCGCAATGCCATGACAGAGGAGATGGACTCTATGTCTCACAACTCTGTATGGGAGTTAACACCTTTACTTGAAGGATCTAAGGTAGTTGAATGCAAATGGATTATTGTATATACGTCAATCAAAGTGTAAGACATTTTACATTTATGGTTTTGTACTCGACATTAGTTTTGTTGTTGGGATATTAAGAAGGTACCATCATAACCCTTCTAATATTTACTGGCAGGCAGCTAAGAATGTTTTTCGTTATTTGAAGAGGACTAGAGATCACAGATTGGTTTATAGGAGATCAGATGAGCTCATGGTTTTGGGCTACTCTGACTCAGATTTTGTAGGGGATAGAAATGACAAGAAGTCTACTTCTGGTTATGTTTTTATGCTTGCTCATGGCGTTATCTCGTGGAGAAGTGTCAAACAGTCTCGTGTCGCTTCCTCGACTATGGAAGCAGAGTATGTGGCTTGTTATGAGGCTTCCCGACAAGCTGTATGGCTCAAGCAGTTTATTTATGACCTGAAGGTTGTTGATTCGATTTCTAGACCATTACAGGTTTTCGACAATGAGGCAGTCATCAAGTATGTTAAGAATGATAGCGTGACTATGGATAACATGTATATTGACATTAAGTATCACGTTGTCATTGATAAAGCGCAACAACAGATTATCGAGATTCCTCATTTGTCGACACTGGAGATGATTGTTGATCCGCTTACTAAGGGACTTTTGATACCATCCTTCAGGGGACATGTTACGCATATGGGATTGCTGGATCTCTTTGAGGATCGTTATTTTATGTGGGAGTAGTTGCTGATTTATTTACTGTTACTGCATTAGGATTTTTTATCCATGTGGAAGTTATTCTCGATTATTATTTTGGTCGACATTCTGATTTGATTTTTTGATTATTTAGCTGCTATTATTTTTGGATCTGTTATTATATGTGCGCATATTCAGTTTAAATTATGCAATTGCAATAAATTTTTAGATACAAGTGATTTCATCACATGACAGTTGTCTAAGTATCAAGTGCTTATAGAGAATATTGAAAAGTTTCTCAAGTTTTCTTTGGCTAGATATGGGTAGGCTCCATATCCTTTGGCCTTCATTTCAGTATGAGTGATGGTCTTTGCATGGCGGTTTGTTTAAGTATTGAAATGACATGTGTCTGGTAAACACATGTTGCAGGACACTAATGGAAATGTACCAGTACATCATTAAGGTGTACATTTGCCATTCACACGCTAAACTCCACCAGTAAAGAAATTACACTTGAAAGTTATTGAGGTTGTTAGCTTGATGTCCATGATATGAATTATGCATGTGCTCAAAGGCCTGACCAAAATTTGTCCGTGAACCGTGTTAGCCATCTTTGTAGTCGTGGAGTGACAGTCAAGTTCGATATAACATTGCCTTCAACAAATTATCATGTGTGGTTTTATAAAACAAATGATGGCCATCTGCTTTTCATAAAAAACCGTGAATCAGGCTAAAACTATTTTTCTTTAAAATTGAGTTAGCGCCGGGTGGGAGATTGTTGGATTTTCCATCTATACCGGCATTACTCTTCCGGTTCACGAGCACACATATTAATAGGTTGTATAAGTGTTATTAGTTGTGCCTAATTGTTACACCAAGTTAAGGTAGGTGGGACCTAGTGTTACTATTTATTAGGGTTTGAGGGTATAATGGAAAGACCACTCTAACCCTATCAGGTTAAATAGAGAGGAAGTCCCTCTTAGAGGCTACAACACAGAAAACCATCCCATTGAGATCTGCAACCAATCTAAGGTAAGACTCCACTCAAGAAGAGGTCATTAAACAGAGAGCAGGAAAAAATGTTAGTATAATATTTAATGTTAAGTTATTGATCATAGCTGATAGTACTTTATTCCTACATTAATGTCGAGCCATCTTTATGTTAACAATTTTATTATTAGTTCATGATCAAATTGATATGAATCAAGTTTTATGAATCTTAATGTAGTTGATTTTAGTTGCACAATTATTATTAACATTGGATTGTGAATCAAAGATTAACGGAACGTATTTAGCTTGCTTTAACGTTTCGTATTTTCACATATGATTTCTCATCTAATGTATTTTGATAAATTTGCTTCTTAAGAGATGGTAAATAGACATTTGGTCAAAATCATTATTTCTTCCAAGAACAATTTATGTTTGTATTTACGTTGAGTATATATTTACGGTGAATCCCCGTTTTCCCTAGTCTTTAATTTATTTGTAACCTAAAAATATCTTAAAATTTTCTTTAGTTATTTTGTTTATTAGTTTAGTAGTTTAGTAGTTTGATTTGAAAACATTATCTAACGATTGTTTGGCCTAGTGAACGACAAAACTCGAAACCCCTATATTTCACGACAAGATTTGATACGGTTTTTATCATGATGTTACCGTACCTGATGTCATTGGTTGTGATTCTGGGGTACATCTTTTCTGCTTCATCGAACCTCGAGTACTTATCGTCGTACGGGAGTTCGAGACCCATCCAAAAAAATAAGCCCGTTAGCATGACGAAGTCTAACGGCGTAAAACCAAGTTCCCCACAAGGGAAGTGAAATGTATGTGTAGAAGGCCACTACCATTCCACAAGAGCATGAATCAAACGGTTATCAGAGTTTCCTGCCTTAATCGACAAAAACTCTTCGAAACCCATATCGTCGACCAACCTCTTCAACGTCGGATACTTGGCAATCCATTGGTACCACTTCAATAACTTATCTAGTGATCCCCTAAATTGTATTTGATCTCGGTTCTGCAAAAAAATCACATTAACATATTAAATATTTATTCCGGCATTTCGTCATACATTTTGCAAACAACGTTAATAACACATAAATTTTACACAAAAAACTTACCGGCAATTCCTCCAATCCAATAGAAATATGGTGGACCCAGTTGTCTGGGAGAAGATCAACTCGGTGCAAATCCTCGAGGGTTGGGGCGGGATCATTTTTCGTGAGGTGTAACGGCCACATATTGGTTACCAATTCTTTCCCTCTTCGTTTAACTTCGGAGCTTGCGTTACGTCTTGTTTTGGGAAAAACATAGCCCGACCATAAACTAACTCCCGATATTGTTATTCTATTAATACTGTTGAATTATTGAGGAAAATGTGGGGGTTGAGAAACTTGAGGAATAAGTTGGTTTTGGGTTTAGAGGCAAACTTGAGAAATGAATGAAGTATGAGGGGGAGGGAGTGTCTTTTTTCATGCAGGCTCATGAGGGGGAGTCTTATTAGGGTTTCTATTTTGTGCTAGGTCTTCTCCTATGAAAAAGAGTCTAAACTTAGTTTATTTACAATGTTGATTTTAAGTAAAAAAACTTAGCCTTAGAGAGTTACTTTGGGAGATAAAAGAAAAACCCTAGTTGGGTAGAAAGAAGAGAGAGAGAGAGCTTGTAGTAGAGATTTCAAATTACTAAAAAGATTGTTCTTCATTGTGTGATTGGCTTATTGAGAGCATTGTGTAATTGGCTTATTGCTTCCGCGTACGTTGTTATCCGTAAGATACATTGGCAGAGGCCAGACCAAGGCCGATTGCTCAAAGCTTTGGGAGATGTTATGACCCTACGAAGTTCAATACCCTCTCAAGGTCTGTGATCTCACAATGGCTGGAAGTTGATCATAGGATCTTCCACTACAGGGTATAGACATACATTCTTTTGATTAAATGCCAAAGAACGAAGCAATAAACAAGTTTCCAAGGTTTACAACATAGTCTGACATTGTAAACACCCTTATTTCAAACAATTCAAGCAATAAACAAGTTTCCAAGATTTGCAACATAGTCTGACATTGTAAACACCCTTATTTCAAACAATTCACTCCAATTTCTGTGGCAAGTTTAAAGCTTCAATATAAATGTTAACCACAAACGCATAAGATAAGAAAGCCTTATAGCATACTAGTGATGGGGCTGTTCCGCTGTAATACGTTCATCAAGGGCCAGAAGATATCCATTCGCTGGAAGCCTTTTGATACCTCAACGATGAAGTGTGCCCACATTTCGTCCGAACGATCTTCCATTACTCCTTTTAAGATCGTTAGCTTTGAATTTCGGATGACCTGCGCAATCTCCAGGAAAAGGCTGTGCTTTTCGCATATCATCTGCAATATAGAAGTAAATTGTTGGTGCCAAAGTAAAATATTATAAGCATAAAAGTGAAATAAAAAATAGCTAAATATTTTCTTTCATAACTCATAACCCTTTAGAAAGAATTAATGAACATACCTCTATAAGCATATGTCCTTGATGGTCAAGGTCCTTCACAACAATAGGGCATAATCCGAATTGACTTCCGACTTCAACAGCCCAACTTGATCCATTTTGGCGGTCAGGTGTTTGACACGATTTAATGTTCTTTTTTACTGAAACCTGCAAATACTTTAAGTTATTTACCGACTATTTGGAGTGAAAATATCCAAACAGAAGAACCATAATATGCAGTTAACGGTTAATTATAAATTGGTAGTGATAATTTTTCATCAGCATTTTGCACACATTTTTGCGTTTGAAAAACTAACCTTTTGATTTATGCACTGCTCTAACTTCTCAGCTTGATCTGTAACACTTCTTAAGAATAACATGTGCTTTACGGTTTGATCTAGCAGAGCATCAATACTGCACTGTATCATCATAGAACAAAACAAAAATGAAGCTCAGTCCCAATAAATGGACAAAATCTAGACATACTGTTACATCGCAATATGTTATGATAAAATCAGAGTTACAAAACTATTTTCAATGCTGTTTATCGGTATGATAACCTATGTATCAATTTTTTTTATTTTCGCTTGTTCATGATATGGCAAGATGCACTATACAAGTAGTTGATGAAAATTCACTATTAAGATACCTTATACTGTAATATATAGTCATAAAGGTTAGTATTTGGTTACAAGTCATGACACGGATATGCCACAGTAACGATGCATGATGCTCTACTACCAAATATTGTGAAATGTGTACTGGTGTGATATAGTTTTATATGTCAGTCACAATAAATCTTTATAATCAGGCTTTTTAATAGGTTGCTAAGAATTATGGGCCTACCTTTGCACCACTAGGGACAAGTTGTCGTAGCTCCTTAACCCGGTCTTGGATCATCTGTCTGTCCCTCGGCCTTGGTTTTTGTGCATCACCGAGCTTGGATTTTCTTCTATCAGTGTTGGACAACTTTCCACCTTTCCTAGATTGCTTGTATCCAACCTTTTTCTTTTGATTTTCATTAATCAACTTGGTCTTAGGTAAAGGCTCAAGTGGGGAATTCGGAAGAACTTCGTTTCGCGAGATACTGTCAGATCTAATGTAGCTCCAGCGACTAGAGTTTTCTCCAGATTGACTCTGTGTTTGGCAAGAGGCAGCAAAATTTCTTTCTGACGCAGTAGGTGATCCGATACTGTTGGAAACATTGGATACCACTGTATGATGTTCTCCACCCCTCCTTTTCAACCTTGGACTAGATACATTAACCGATGGATTAATGTCACCTGTAAACTCTGCATGGCGAATAAGATTCGAGCTGCTACAGACATCACTACACGAGTCCTTGCACCTTTTTTGTAATGCTGGACCAAGTGCTTCGTGCAGTTCGGAATTCAGAGGAAAATTTAAAGAGTGACAAACACTTTCATGTTCAATCTCTTTACTAGTTGTCTCTTTGTATGTTTGATCTATTAGATCATCCAATGACCGAAAGTTCATACTCATGAGTTCGGTGAGACCACAGTCAGAGGAGTGGATCATATCTTCGCCGAGATACGGTAAATCGGATACATTACCGCCCATCATCCTGAAATGGCTAGGATCTGAAAATTGATTTTCAGGATATGATAACATGGCAGTTGCCACTGAAAGCGCATCAAATTCGAGACTGCTTAAACTATCAAGGACATGAGGATTGTCTTCATCCATGAAATGGGAGGTTGTATCATTAATGGTCACATCATCTGTTTTAGACAGTAGTTCAGACTGGAATGTGTTAACCATGTAACTGGTACAATACGAGGATTCAGTTAAGTTCTGCATGGAAACAGTCATCGTAGATGATGTTGCTGAAGCTAGGAGATCACTGATACAGGTAAAAGATAAAGATGCCGCTGAAACATGTTGAAGGATGTTGAATGTGTCCTTGACATAACCCACCAGCTCTGAATCCTCACTGACCTGAAATTTTAATTAGTTAAGATATTAAACTAGCAGACCTAAAATTGAAGAATAAGTTTTATAACTTATAGACCATGTGTTTGTGTCACTTTAAATGGACTGAGTACCTGCATTGAGAAATTCTAATTATAATGCTTTCGCTTAACAGTTTTGCATAATAATTCAAAATATTGTTTATTTCTTTTTGTAGGTTTTCAATCAACGATTATATTTCTGAGACATTAATCAGTATGTAATACAATGATCACCATTTCCATTGAATTTTTTGGGTAGCAAATATTGAATTACATGAATGTATGATCACATTAACGAGGGTTAGACGCGTTACATACGATACAAGCTACATCAAATAATGAGATTTCCCCTTGTAAAAGTGAATAGTTTTTCTTACTAACACATTTACATATAGTATATATGTTTACTTTACTTAATGTTTAAGTCATTTAACAATTGTAGAACTCCGATTTTACAAATATCTATATTTAAATATATATGCACTTCATGTTTACGACATTTATGGCATAACCTTAGAATTCCAACTTTGTCAAACCCCAATGTCAAGAACTTTTTATGACTCTAAAACCCATACTCATCTCTATTAATAAAGAAAAGCCAACTGTACATCAACGAGTTGTCGTTTTCGAGAAGTAGATTAAAGACTTAAGATGATGTTAACAAAAACAAATGACGAAAGAATCGATCTTGGCCGTTGATTACAAACTCAATATAAGCCCTTTATTTGCATAAAAATACGCTTCTCGAGACACCACCTTATAAAACCTAATTTTCTCCTCTTCTTACTTCACCTCCTCTACACCTCTCAATTCAATGTAATTTCTAGGGTTTACCGAATTTCCCCCTCTTCTCACTTCACCTCCTCAACTCCTCTCAATTCAATGTAATTTCTAGGGTTTCTCTTTACCCTATTATTTCCCAATTTTACACGAAATTTTTCATGTTTCCTTGATCAGAGACTTTGTGCGATCTCAAATCATTGTTTTCCTCATGATTCGTAGAGTTTAATTTCGATTTTTCAAGATTCTTGGACTCGATTGAGAATCTGAGTTCTTTAGAGTTTCTATAATTGGTGTTGCTTCAATCACTTGGGTAAGAAGTTGCAGTGTTACTCTGTGCAAGATGAAATGACCACCATGAGTAGAGCAAAGACAAAAAAGATCTTTCATTCCCATTCATTCCTTCAGATACATAGGCTTTGTATGCTAGAGACATAGGTTCGACTCCTCTCATTCATAGAATATCCATATAGATAGAATCAACTTCTAACTCAAGCTGAAGTGAACTATGCAAGACCAGGAGTAGAGCATAGACAGTAGGCCACATTGACTACTAAGATGAATGATCAGTTAGCATCATGACCCAAACTCTCATACGCATATTCTTCAATCTAGTTGGCATGAATCTGTCTGGGACCAGTAGCGCCATCATTAGCATCATCCTACTACCACTAACAGAGTAATATTTCACGCGGATGAGTTGGGAGGGCCGAATGGTTTACTTCCCAATAGTGGGTCGGTGGATAGAGTTCTTGATCCGGAGAGATGGTTAAAAGCAGAGGAGAGAACTGTAGAGTTAATTGCTAGTATGCAACCTAATCAACCCTCGGAAGGGTACCATGGCAGAATACATGATACGGCAAATCATGAAGTGATTTCCCTGTCAGGTGCAACATATTTAAACATGGTTTTATTTGTTAGTGTTAATAATATATTTGTCCATAGTGTAGTGTAGTAACTTTATATCGTACAAATCCAGAAAACTAGGATATATGTTAGTGTACCAAACCAAGAAAACCAAGTGTTTGAACTACATTTGGGTTTTTCTTATCTCTCTCTTATATAACATGTGATATAATCATGAGAACTACTTCTCTACTTTACAGTACCTATAAACAATGATCTCTACACATTCCAATAAATGATCACAAAATTACCATGCAACCAACCCTCCCCAAATGGGTCAAAATTACACATGTCCTTGTAATATTCCTATTTTACTTTATGCTCTGCTGAAGATGTTCTTAGGAGTTTCTATTTAAGTTTGTTTCTATTTGGACAGATATTCTAGGGGAGATATCCTAAGGTTCTAAGATATATAGGAGAGGGTGGTGTAACATTTTACTTAGTTGTTGCTGAGACAATAAAGAATAGTTAGGTTTATTTAAGTTTGTGTTTATTTTGAGTTTTAGAGTTTAGAAAAAATTAGGTTAACGTTTATCAATAAGAGTTCTTGCTTCCGCGACTCAGATTTACTCTAAATTGGCATCAGAGCCGATTAAATTTTATAGGAGAAGTTTAGATTTTGATTCACGATGCCGCGTTGTATGGATCAACAATTCAAAACCATGGCGAAACTGTTTGACGCGATAGACGAGAGGTTTGAAAAACTCGATCGGTTTATCGGCACGTTCACCGCCGATGTTCTTTACGCACCACCTCCTCAACCAGTCCCACCGGGGGCAATGGCGACACCGCCGACAATTGTCCAAACGGGTAATAAATCCGAGAAAAGCCTCGGAGATGTCAACACTTGCTTTCCATTCTCGGTCAAAAGTTCCACAAACCCCGCAAACGGAGCCAAAGGAAGCTTACCGATATGTGTTGGGGGCAATATTGTAGCCAGATCGTTGGGGATGATCGGCAAAATTGCCGACAGTTTACATGTACGTGAAAAGAAAGAAGAGGGAAGAGTTAAACAGGCACGTGGGTGGCACTTGAGTGGCAAGTCTCTAAAAATCCAGCCCAAGCCCAACCTAAACCCGAGCCAGATCCGATCCCGAAACCGCTCCAGAATTACGATCACACGAGTTCCTCAATGATGGAAGTAGAAGATCTGAGAAAGAAGATGTAGATCGCGAGAGAAGTTGGTATTTCGTGAAGGTTTGGCGATAAAACGAGATGCAGGTCGTGGAAGAGAAAGAAGTTTTGATGGGGCGCAACAGTCTCCTTTTATCTCATATGACCAACACGTGTTGATCAAAACTCAAGCTGTGATTGGAACACCAACCATCCAATCTTCAAACTTATGTGGGATGCACTCAACCAGTTGTCATTTTCAAATGTGACGATGTCACCCCAACTTCACCCACTACCCTACCAGGCCCACCAACCACATCCTCAAAATTCAAATTTGAAATTTAGGTGGGACTTCTATGTTGATGTCAGTAGCTTTTATTCCCCATCTACCCAACCCAGTTTTGAATTCAAATAGGTGGCACGTGTCGGGCAGACCCCAGCCCGTAGTGCAGCCCGCAGCCCGTGATCCAACCGACCCAGAACTGCATGTGTTTTTCGACCCCAACCCACAACTTATCAACACCGAGTTTGAACATCTCGATAACAAGTGGTGGGTACCCCCAATATTTGACAAGTATCCAGAAGAGATCATTACGATCAAGTTTGTTGACCCATTTTGGGAGGGCTTATTGGCGAATCTTGAGAAGCGAATTACGACGTTTCTTCACTATTGGACGTTCTTCAGCATATGAATATCGGTGACGATATAGTACTCCTGGTCTCGAGAACACTCGTTGGATATGGAAAATTCCGAAGAAGACTTCAAGATTTTTAGAAGAGTTCTACTACACAGATTTCGTGGTCGAAATCTTCCAAACACGGACGGTTTAATGTGAACATCTTCTGTGATCATTTCCCTCATGTTCTTGTATTCCTATTTTACTTTATGCTCTGCTGAAGATGTTCTTAGGAGTTTCTATTTAGGTTTGTTTTTATTTGGACAAATATTGGGAGATATTCTAGGGGACATATCCTAGGGTTCTAGAATATATAGGAGAGGGTGGTGTAACCTTTCACTTAGTTGTTGCTGAGAAAATACAAAAATAATTAGGTTTATTTAAGTTTGTGTTTATTTTGAGTTTTAGAGTTTAGAGAAATCCTAATTTTAAATAGGTTAGCGTTTATCAATCCGAGTTCTTGCTTCCGCGACTCAGATTTACGTTAAGTTTGAACTTGAATTTGGAGCCTATAGCGTATTGGGATTGGATTTGTGAACATAAAGGAGCACACTTAAATGAAACAATATAACTTTCAAACTAATTAAAAATAAAATCAACAAATATTTCAAAATCCAGTCATATCGTCAAAAGTAATGCGCATGCGCGATAGCGCGTGCACAATTGCCCATAACATATAAGGACATTTGCAGAGTAGTCCATGAGCAACCAAATCCGGCTCTATATCTATGATTTACAACAGGTAATTCATTATGCAAAGCTCAGATACGCACCATAGCCAAGGAGCCAAGTTGCACAACTCCATGTGGAACCACAGGTACAAGCAAAATAGTCTGCAAATTCATTAGATCCCCAATTATATAACGTTTAAAATGCTTTATACCAGGAGAATAATCATTATTAAGTATGAAATATGAAAGTCTTTACCTTGATACCGACTGCAAATTGATTTAGCCATTCATTTGCATACTGTAAGTGTAAGAGCTCAATCAGTTTCTCGCCATTAATAGAAAAGAAGATATACAAACAACATGATTTGGGAATTCTGTAACTTGAAGACTTCTACCTCAGGAAGTACCATGGAATTGAAGTCGTCAAGGGAATCCCAGCGAGGCTTTCCAGTAGATGCCACTTTCCCCACAGCCCTGCTTGATAAAGACAACAGTTAAGATCCTTCTAGAGATGATCAGAAACTTACAGCTTTATGTTACAACTTACAATTCAATTTCACCTCAAAGAGAACTGAAGTCCCAAGTAATTTTTTAACACTGATCTGTGCCTATTAGCTAATTAAATCAACACCCAAACAGCACTCGGAGACATAGTGGCCCGGTGACTCTGAGAATTCCACAGTTAAATTGTGTCCGTTTATAATTTGTAACGATTAGACTAACACACAATTAGGAATAACAAATGAAAGACATAAACGTACCCTTCTCCAAATGAGTATACGAGATGCGACATACTCGCCACTGCCTGTCCGATCGGGTATTCCAATGAGCTTTCGGTGATGCAACCATTGTCTGACTTTTTTTCAATGAATTCTCCTGGTTTCGGATAACCACAGTAGCCATCCTCCCATGTCAAAAGCCTGAAATAGGGCACTACTTTTTAGCAATTAAGAAGAAAGATAAAGCGTTAAGTATTTCTCAGAATGTTGTCTGATAAAAAATGTAAAATGTCACGTTTTTACACAATCTAATAAATTGAGAACCTCATAACTGTCTGTTGTTCATCACAATTGAGGATACACAAATGATTCAAATTTCAAAGTGTAGAAAAGCCTTCTATTCTACATATCTGTGAAAGTTTTATAGTACCATTAGAGTTGTTTTCTCTTTCTTCTTTTTTTTTTTTTTTTTTTTGCTTCTTAAACCCTTTGCCCTTTTTGTTTTAACAACCATCTGTGAAGCTTTTTGTACATAAAATTGGATAATTAGGAAACCAACGAGAACGCAAAACAGACAACTCACTAAGAGGATAAACATATGATATGACTAAGCAAAGGACATGAAACAACTTACATTCGGTCGAGCTTCCAAAAGACCGCGTATTCCCACTGCGAGAAATCACAAAGACTCCTCAAGAACTGCCTCATGGCAGCATTAGATCCCATTTTTCAACTATTATCAATCACTTTGCAAACAAAATTCACTTATTTTTATCTTCCAATTCAAAACCTACTGTCTAGCTAGCCCTGTACGAACCTCGCCCTGCCTGTTCTCTGCGCAAACCAGCTCGTCGTTTTATCGGCGGTCCTGTTGATCCAAGCAGCAAACAGCCCATCTCTCTTCTCCCTCAACTCTTAAAAACAACTACAAGCACTAAGTTGTTTACAAGACGATGTACCTACACTTACAGACCACTACAAACCATAGATAACTTCAAGTATTGGGCCATTTTGATAGTGAAATCTGCCATTAAAACCACCCAAGTCTCCAAAAGATCAAATCTTTCACGCTCAAATAAACTAATCTGTACTAAACAACTATAACCCCAGAACCTCAATTTGTCTCTCGAGTTCTCCTTTAAGATCCCAAGGAGCTAAAACACTTCAATTTCAGTTATCTCTCATTGTTTCTGCTCAAACAAAAAAGCCCATTTCAAATTACAATTGGAGGAACATAATTTCAACAAATTGAGACTAAAATGAGTGTAATTGTTACCTATCTCGCTTGATTCCATCCTTGTTTTGACAAAAAAAACTTGTTCAAATCAACAGCTTTTCTTCAATTGGGGATCAAAAAGAATGAGACTTTTTGTTGTTTTGGGAGTTGAGAGAGAGAAATGATGAGAGACCACTTTTGCTTTGCTCCCACTAAAATGTTTTAAATATATCTGAGTTTCTCTCTCTAGATATCTGAAATATTTAGATGTTGGATCTCAAATTTGTCCACAATCGAATTACATAATTGGGCTGGGGCCCATGGGATGGCGGGCGGGTGAGTGGGAATCCGGGTCCACCTAGTGGAAGTGGAACTAATCATTTTTGGGCTCACAGCCTCAATAACATCAAAATATGCCATAATTTAGAGTGGATCGTTCAAAATTATTGGATTTTTTGAGTTCGAAGGCCAAAAAGTGCGCTGCAATAAGACAGGTTTCACAATAACTTATAAGAGCATATTCAGAAGTGGAATTGAAGTCAGTTGATACTCACTCAGTCTGGTTTGATCCAACTGTTGTTTTTATTTAAACGAGAAGGCCTAAAAATTGGTTTTTGTAACAATAGAGCAATATTTTCTATTGTAAAGAGATATTTCTTTTTCGATTTGGTAGACCAATCTTTAGGGATTTTGCACTTTATATTACTTCTTTTACAAGCTTGACATGGACCAACTCTCCGACTATTTTGACTTATTCTCATTGAGAACTTATCTTATCTTAAACGGAAATCATGTATGTTAGATAATATAGTGTTTAAAAAATAATAATCTATACTCACAGCTAAGCAATGATTTTACACCATTTTATGGAATTTTGTTCATTCAAATCAAATATGTTACATTAAAGGAAAAACTATGACAAATTTATGCTATATGCAGGCGTCACCATGCAAAATTGATTTTCGCTCTAGGAGCTATATTCTTAGAGCTATTGTGAGGTAGGCTTAGTAGCCTAACCGTGAGGCCAAACCAAACGATAGTAAACTTGCTTAGAATTGAAGGAAAAAATATATACAAGGACAGATGGCCAATTTTCAATGTAATTCTCTCATGAAAACAACTGTGTTAAGCATACTAAAAAGATTGTAAGAAATACACAATTTTTACTTCCATAGATTAAAATTTAATTTCGGGTAGCAGTGCATGGAGACTCTTGGAAAAAAATCTATATGACAGGTTGCAATTGATACAGACATTTTCATTTTATAATAATCAAATGAAAGAGACTCTTTAAGAGATAGATTCATTGCACAAACTTCAGTTTGAAGTTCAAGACAAAGATGCATAAGCTAACAATTAGACTTAAACTTAAGTCAAATCTATTTTATAAGTTTTGAAAGAGAAGAAGGGTTGTCATGAAAACCAAACAACAGGTTTTATTGGTGAGTTTAGTTTTCAACCAGCAACCAACGCGCCTCGGATAGAGCCTCGCCTCACTGACTGCGTCATTGCCAAGTACAAAGATTGGTGAGCTTAGTTGAAATCTGCTAAAACAAACATTAATCAAAGCCGACCATTGTAAACTATATTCATCGATGTCGTAATAGCAGGATTACTCACGTAAGCAAAAAAAGAAAAACAAAAGAACATGGTTTCCAGTAATTTTTTATTTTGTTTTTGAGTTGGAAGCTGCTTGTGGGAATTGATCCTAGGACCTTTTGGTTTTCATTTTTCAAGCCACCAGTCTTACCAACTACCAACTACCAACTGAGCAAGCCCTCGTTGGCTTCCATTACTTGTGTTATTGCTGCGCTTAGAGTTCTGGTATTTGGGACAAAGCAAGCTTCAGTACAAAACATCTCAGATAATAAGAGAAACAGGAATGCACAACAATATAAGCCTTCTCAGATGCAACTCTAGTCAAATTTAAACATGTGCAGAAGGTCACATAATGTTCACATACTTGTATATTGTAATGTGTAGCGTAACATCAAGTTGAAGCTTTCAAGCCCCACAACAATCATTTTCGAAACACAAATTCAAACCAATAATACAGATTACAGACCAACATCCTTCAACAAAAGCTAGAGAGAACAATTGAAATGAAAAAAAAAATCAGACAAAACTTGTATCCCATAGTAAGTACTTGTTATTATCAAATGATAACCAGCTATCTTTTTTCCTCAGCTTTCTCGTTTATACAAAAACGTTTCTTTTTCTTTATACAAAAGCTGCATTCATGCATCTTATTTCGGGACCACATGTCCTATTCAATCAAATACATCAAGTACATACCATATCCGGTTAAACACGGCATAATTGTAGTGAATGTGCAAACAACACGATCACAGGCTCTCAGGCGTGCTTCCTTGTGTAAAATGTTGAACCTAAAATGATATAGCAAGCGTATATACACTGATCACAACAACAACAAAATTACTTGTTAGAGATGGAAGGCTAAAATTGTGCAAGTACAGTTGCCCTGTAAGAACAATCACTACATTGGTTTCTAAGGATTTCTTGGTGGCGGTGAGACTGAATAATATGAGTAATTTATGCGAGAGGGGCACTCCATAGTAATCAGGAAATGACCAAACTAACAAAGGTCAATTGAACCCATCCCCAAAGTTGTAGGATGAACAAGATAAGTTAATATATATGGAATTTGAAATATTTATAGTGAATTATAGGAAGATTGACTTTCGAGTACTGGTGCAACTTGGTAGGGCTAAACCTGAACCCGGCGGATTCAAACAGCATAATAGCTGGGTCTGGGCTCCAGTTAGAGACGCAGATAACCCAAACTGAGCCTTGCTTACAATTATAAACATAGTTGATTATATAGTAAGGGTTTCAGTTTTATAGACAGAAATGATAGCCTAGATAGAAATAATAGCCTACAGATCGTCAATTTGACAGTCCAACTAGTCCAACTAGAAAGAGGCTTGGGTTGGCAAATTAAACTTTCTGTTGGGTTTGAGCTTATTGAGCCAAAGTTGGTTAACCAAGGTACAGTTTAAGTACTTTCAAACTTGTTTGGGGATCAGGTTGACGTTTAACATGATCAAACCCTCTCCCAAGTTTCAGTCCTTGACCTCAAAATAGTCCACGGCAAGTGTCAAATTGGGTTTCGATAAAGGCAGAAATTTGGGGAGTCTAATTTCGAATTTCGATCATATCACGGGGGGTCGAGGACAAAATGCACCACTTGCTGTTTAAAAATGTAATTTAAACTCCCAATACGTCATGCGATGCTTTTGATCATTTATTACTTGGGTTTTACTTCTTCCTACTTTTACTTGGATTGACAAGATTCCCTAATTACAGTCTATTGATGGTAGTGACCACTTATATACTCACACTATTAACATACTCTTCCTAATGAAAATAATAAGAATAAAGGTTGCTCACCACTATGGCTGAGGAAGTAAATTTGATTTGCCTGGATTGAGGACCCTTATAAGAAGAAAGAATATCAATTAGAACCGCTGCACTTGCTGCAGCATTGAAGATCCAGCAGCTGACTGAGAAAGCAATTGTTCCACATTTGGGGGCTTCATTGGATGGTTAACTCCAACTGAATTGTTCATTACTTGTTTCATTGTGTCTTGAGCATTGCCTGAAGACTCCACAAATGTACGTATCTGAGATCCATCAGCATATCTATCAGTAATTTTCTTTTACGAACTTGATACATTGTAAGAGAAGCAAGACAAATGAATTAACTTTATCTTTATGTAAGCATTTTTCTTACCATTTCGCTGCGCTTTTTGTGGAGATAGTTAGGAAACTGCATCCACAATTTAAGAAGAGAACAACAAATTCATCACCATGGTTTGTACACATTTATATACAAAGAGAAAATAAAAAATAAAAAAACCAAAAAATCAGGACACGGTCGAAGAAGCTGAGAGGCATAATCATTGCCTTAGAAGTTATGAGAATACACATGAAGATCAATATGATTTACACGTTTATCCATGTATCGTTGATTCGTTATCCCGTTAACACACACACAACACCCCACTTATTATGACATAGGATATTTACATACATACGTAAAGCCTTCCATGTAACAATCAATAGAAACAAATGAAGAATCTTACAGGTTTCTTGTGGTATTTATGCTCATCAGTCGTGAATCCTGGAACACACAAGTCCCAGTTTTTCTCTGCAATATAACAAAAATCCTTCAGATTTGAGAGGGAAAAGCTTTCGCCTTGTACATGAATATGATAAATAACTTGGGATAACAAAAAGATAGAATTGCTCATCAACATTAACCATTAACAGTAAGAGAAAAACTTGAGCCAGGATAGAAGGACACTCCATGAAAAAACAGTTCGTACCGGTAGTTAAGATTGTGTGGGTGGTTCTTTTTTATCCTAGAAAGCAATATTTTACTTATAGTAGTACACGATAAAAAAAAAAGGACAATCATCATCGTCGTGATTAGAGTCTAGTCATAAGAATCCCTGCAATTAGATTCTTGCAAGAAATTCTAGATATTTGTGATTTATACGTTTGGTTTTAGATAAAATTATCGGTTTCTTTTCAAAGAAAAACTGTGGCACACTAACTAAATAACGCAACGATTTTTCATCATCAATCAATCAAAGATGTTCATGGATGTCAGTAATATATATAGGTGCACACTCCATTCGGATAAATATGGTTAACGTTTATGAGTAGGAATAAGATCAGTGGGAATGATTTTAGTCATGAGAAGGTCATCTTCACAAAGTTTTTATCGCGTTTCGATACTTCTAACCGTATGAACGATGACATTCCATTTGACGGGGTTTTCCCATTAAATAGACATATCTGTGTTGTAATCTGTGAGTATCAGAATGCGATGAAACTTTGGGACGATGATCTTCTCGACGGTGAGAATATTCACACAGATCGAATTCCTATTCCATAGCATTTTATCCAATTTACAGGAGTGAAATGTACAGACATGGAGTGCCCCATGAGATTGCCCCATATATAATTGTAAAGAGTCAAATGTACAATTTCAAATAAAATAAACTTTAAAAGAAACTATTCTCGAGAGACATAAATAGATTACTTTTTGTAACGAGGGGCATACCTAGATGTAGTAACACATCTTTGGACTCCAAAGTTGAAGATTTCCGATGTTTGGCCAGATTGCACGCAAATGTCGTGACCTGGAGGGAAAATTTGGTCAAACTATGACGGGAAAATCAAGTAAGAGATTAATACGTAAAACATAGTTGCAGCTACAACGAGTAAGATCAATGTAAGTCTTACAAATAGTGTGCTAGTAGTTATAAACATGGTTCGGAATAGCTCAATATCATCACAATGACAATGCCCCGCAAAATAGCCCAAATTTTACACACTTCTTTGGCCACCTGTAAACATCCCCATATTTCTTCACTCTCGCAATATTTTCCAACCGCCTCCCAAATTTTACTCAATTCCTTTGGCCAACTGTATAAAATTCCTCCTAAACTCTAATTTCTCATCCAAATCTCTAAATCTCATGCAAAAGGTGAACATCTGTGGGATGCCCTCTGAGTCAATAGACACCCCCAGAAGATGGTCCAATTATCATAAAGGGTGCAGGGATGGAAGGCTTTTTTGAAATTTGATTCACATATCAATTGAAATCAATGAAAATTGAAGTTTTAGCAGATTAGAGCATATTTAATGAGCTGTATATATGACTAACAAAAATAAGCTCAATCTAACATCTATTAAGGATCTAGATTCATCAGAAGAAAATCAACTGCTAATTTGGTAGTATCATGATTAGCAAGGCTCACAGTTTTTTGGCTGTGACTTGTGGATACCACAAAGAACTATAAGTAGCTAGCTAGTTTGGTCTTTGTGGTCCCAAAATGCCACAGCAACAAAAAACTGAGTCTTGCTAACTCACAGTCAACATAACAGCAAAACTGATCTTCATTAAAGCAGAAAAAATAATATAAGGACATTATTGACATAAAATGGGAGGTATATGACAAACACAAAAAAAGAAATCTAAAATTCATCTCATTGCTTCTATTTACTTAGTAAGCTTATGTCCTTCCTCGTAAAGGACAAACATAAATTGTGTTACCGAATCAATGAAGTCGTCAGCTATCTCCAGTAGAAGATCTTCAACTTCAGGATCCAACTTCCCCCGTGAATCCACCTGGAGCACAAACAAAAAAGATTAAGCATTACAGTATTTGTTATTTACAAAACCTATAGGCTATAGTTTCATTACTCAAAATGAACAAACACCCCAATCCACAAACTATGCTTACAGAACTTGCCAGACATGAATAAAAAAAAATTAGAACACGTATATCACTTTCTCATTTGCAGATAGGGCAGAAATTGGTTGGGCAGGGTCTGGCCTTTTTTTTTGTTGGGGTGTGACATATAGGTCCATCTTATTTCAAATATTGACTAGTGACTATAGCCCATAAATATGTTCCACGTGTTATGGCCCTCCATGACCCCAAAATGATACAAGGATGGTTCCCCTGACATCCAAAATAGCCTAGAGGTGCATGGCTGTGATCCCAGAAAGCATAGAGATTTTCAGAAAAATCTCGAATATGTGAAAACAACACTTGGAACACATATACATAGCACTTTCCAGATTTTTACTTGGTTGAAGATTTTCGGCCGATCTTATTTCAGGTCGAACCCGAACCATTTTACACCTCCCAGTGTAACTCGTGGTTTACCAAGTATTTTCTCTTTCAGGTTCTATGTACGGCTACAATTGTATACTTTTTTGCCATAAAATGATGGAAATGCAAGAACAAAGTCAGATAACATGATAGCAAGTTGAATCGAAAGAATCGGAAAGACCTGTGACACCAAGTCTTGTATCTTCCTTTTTCCAAGAAGTTGTGTATTTGCTTCAGTTCCATGACTTGAACTCCCCCCAGGAGTCGTGGTGCCTGATGCAGGAGTACCTGGTTGTGATCCTGTAACAGTTAGAGATTTCTGCACCACCAGACCTGGCATCCTTGGAGATGGTTGTTGTTGCAAAGGTTGTTGTTGTTGTTGCTGTTGTTGCTGCTGCTGCTGCTGCTGCTGCTGTTGCTGTTGCTGCTGTTGTTGTTGCTGTTGTTGTAGTTGTACATATTGGGATATTTGATGTGCATTCAAGCCCAAAGTTTTTTGGTGCAATTGAGAAGGGGTCATTTGTTGCTGGAAGAAGGGTTGCTGTTGCTGCCTCTGTTGTTGGTTAAGATGATATGAAGGAGAACCCGGGGCAGATATTTGCTTGAACCATTGTTGCTGTTGCGGAGATAGAGAGTTTTGTATCATAGCTGATTGCCCATTCTGAGCCAACCCTGATAGCTGAGGATTCATGGAAGCCATAGATGATGTCCTTGACAACCCTTGAGTCTGTAGCTTCTGTAAATGGATTTGGAATGTTAAAACATGCGCAACCAAATATAGCATACTTAATTAACAACTGAGTTAGATACCAGGAAAAGAACTGACACAACTATTAAGGGGGCATAATATCACATTTCTTATTAAGTACAGAAGTAATGGAAAGCATTGAGGAAGGCACTTATTAGATTTAATGTGGAGTTTTGCTCAATTCCACATTTAGCTAACAATCTCTAAATGTTGATATAGTTCCTGGCTTCCTGCTGTCATTAAAATATCAACATTTCAGTTTTGTCATAATTGGGTTGATCCTCATAAGTGGAAGAAGGTGTCACAAACCTTGGCTGGGGACTTCCCTACATGTATAAAGAGGCCAAAGTTAGGGTTTCCTCATGAGAAACTACAGATTTGTGAGGTTCAGCTATTGGAGATCAGACTGAAGGCATAAGCCATTGATAAGCCTCGAAACCATGAGGGTTCTTTGAATCGAGATAATTTTGATGTTTCACATTGAACATTAGTAATCGTTGTCTTCAAGAGTGGTGTGGTTCCTTACTTTCTTCTAAAACCGAAAATGAGGACTGATTTGTTGGATTCTGATACTAACTTGGCTGCAGCGGTTACGAGTAAAACAAAGGGTTCGATTTGATAGATATATTTAAATACACACACACACAAAAACTGAATAAGAGCTTATAATCTTCAAAGGGAATAGTATTTAATACTTCCAAATTTAATACAATGAAGTATGCAAAGAGAAACTATAGTATTATTCTAATTAAGACTTATTCTATGAATTCTAAGCATACTATATGATAGGAAAAACTTAAACTTACTATGTGTACTCAAATTCTAGTACTGGTTCTAAAATATGACTTTAGGAGCCAACCTAGGACTTTAAAACTAGCTCAAATCTCTTAAATATTTTTTAAGAGAACAGACCACTAAAGGAGATTCATTCTACAATTGTTATGGCGGCTACTAGTCCCCGAGTCATGGGACAACTAAAGTATACATAAATCATCCTACCCTATATAATAGAGAGTTTTCCATTGCAATAGTAATGTGATTTCCTAATGAACATCTCGATTGTCCTAACCAGTAAATTATACTCTATTTTGAAAGTGTCCAAGTAAATCTTGTGTCTTATGAAACGATCAAAGAGAGAGTTCCAGATTCCAGAAAAAAGAAAGAAAAAAGAAGAGAAAGTTATTACACTAGGCAGCCTTAAAAAAACAATTTCATCACAGGGTTGTGATTTTGTAACCATTTTAACTCACGAAATAGAACTCTCGCATCTCTTTCCATCATCTCACAGACCCACCTTTCTCTATCCTAAAGAGACTGGTAGAACAAGTGTATAGAAGTTTACCAATTTTGGAGCAAATTGCAACAAAAAATTGGAGGAGTTGGAGCGTTGAGGGAGCAGATTCCAATCATCGGGTACTTTCTCATTCTCTTCAATAAAGTTATTTCTCTAAATGTTTGTTATGATCTTCTTATTCACATTTAGGGTGTTTAACTTGTTAATTTCAATCTATCTTCTTCTCTACAATTAGGGCTCTCTTATTGTTGCAATATTCTTATCTGCTAGGTAACAACGACACTTCGCTTTACAAAAAGGAAATGTGTCCGACACTTGGACGCACGTGTCCAACAGTATTTAAAACTTAAAAGGTACATTTCTTTTTTCTGCTGTTTCCAACACCCGTATCCTTGTCATTGTAACCTAGCTTATCTGCAATTATAGTGCTTGATTTGGTTGTTTCAAACGATTTTCTTCTTACAATTAGGGATATCATTTGTTCTGCAATCAATTTATTCCTCCAGATGGCTTCCGCTATTTAATTATTAGTGGTTAAAATTGATCTCCAATTTAAGAATCCTTCTTCAATAAAATTGTTTTTCCAAATAGTTTTTGTCTTCCGATCATTGTTTGTAAGTCTATTTCTTGGGGATACTTTTTATTTTGTTATCACAGAACTACTATTTATTTCTCTAGATGGTTGCTTCGACTAGGTTAGTATCGGTAAATTTTGATTTCCCATTTACAAATCTTTTTTCAATTAAGTTATTACTCGAGAAGGTTTGTCTTTTGATTATTGTTGGTAATTCTTTCAAGTTTTCCTGGTATTTGATTTAGACAATTAAATCCGAGTAAAATGCGATTTTCAATCTCAGAACTTACCGGAGATTGCTATTTGTTTTCAATATTTCAATCTCTAAGAAGGTTATGTGGTTTTCAATCTCTAATCTACACAGGATTGTAAGTAGTTTTTTAACCTCTAATTCTTACTGCAGTTTTTCTCCAAACAATTTATTACTCTATGTGAGGTTGTAGGAGTCTAAATTGAAGGAGAGTGGGATTTTTGAAGGCTTCAATTGCAGAGGTAAACACTAAATAGACCTCCATACGCTTGCATAATATATATTTGCATTCTTTGCTTATTGGAATTTCAGTTGCTAATCTTTTTTTCTTTTCCTTTTTTTTTTCCCCTTTTTTTCTCTAGATCATATCATATCTCTAGTTTGTTTAATGAAATGAAAAATCTTATGCTAATGCATCAATAGAGGGTACGAAATCTAGCAAAAACCCAATTAAAAAATACGTTAAAACTTCATTTGGATTTTTGTGTGTTTTATAGGCCGTTTTTTTAGGGAGAATGAAGAATGTTACTGCTAATTTTTTTAATAAAGGTCTTTCAGTCGTTTCCCACCGCAGTATACTAGTGTATCTGAATGTTTGATCACTTTGCTTTGCTCCTGCACTACCATCTAACTGCTTTCGTTAGTTCATTTTGTTCTTTGGATATTCAGCAACACATAGTTTAAGTATTCTGCTCCATAAAAAGTTGTATGATCCTAAAACAACACAACAATTTGGGCAGTACAAGTTGTTTTCGCTGCTCGTAGTACTACTGTACCGGGAAGTTTAAATGTGGTGTATATATTGGTACACATATAACATCATGTCAAATAATTTCAAATTTTGAAAAAAGCGCGCTGGAGAAAATTTTTGCTACCTGTGGAGAGCCAAGCGAAGTCTGTTGCGACAATTGTTGCATGATTTGTGTCTGGTTCATCCGCTGTTGGGCATAGGAGAGGGACCCGTTTGCTCTTAACTGAGAGTTACGACCGAGCGACCCAATCATTCCAATTGCCTGCATTCCTTGCAATGTCTGCGCTGGATTATTGCTACCGGGATGAAATTGAGTTCCTTGGACTAATCCAGTCTTCTGTCTCGGCTACAAAAGAAACTCACATTAGTTAAATTAAATTGACGTACATGCTTTAAAGGAAAGCATGAAAGAAGAAACTAAGGCATTGACATAATGAGTGAGAGGGCAGAAAAAAGGCAAGGAAGAAGATTGGAAGAAGAGAATGAGGAAAGTGAAAAAAAAATATAAAAAAAATGTAAATAAATTTGTTCGACTAAGGCTCAACTTGGTATTTTCGAAACATTTGCTATCGGGAAAACTTCGGGCGATTCGGCAATTGCTGACAATTGGACTAGCGAAACTGTCATTTCATAACTGAATCTATAGTTAGCAACTGCCGAATCATCGAAAATATTTCTGATCCAATAAGATTTCAGGTGTACAAGTGTACAAAAACTAATCTTTTTCACCTGAATAAATGCTCCAAAGAATTTTCATACTACTGATTCAACTAGTTTATTTGATTTCACACACAAATTTAGTATTTCTCCCTACTAGTATCAATGGTCTACTAAGAAAACAGCAACTAACAAAAACATAACTAAACACAACTAAAAAAAATCGAAACTTTTGACTAAATTACCGATCCAATTAACTGCTGCTGCAAATTCAACTGCGCAGCTGTCTGATTTTGCATCATTGGCAAATGCCCACTCTGCCCAATCATCGATCGCGTCAACCCAATCTGCTGTTGTTGCTGTTGCTGTTGCTGCTGTTGCTGTTGCTGTTGTTGAATTTGAGAACCCCCAAAGCTCATTTGCCCGTAAATCCCAGCTGCCCCACCAAAACTCTGCTGTTGTTGTTGTTGTTGTTGCTGCTGCTGCTGCTGTTGATGCTGTTGAAGCTGATTCAACCTCGACATCGATGGTGATCTCTGCAAACTTTGCTGAATCTGGAAATTCTTCTGTTGTTGTAACTGCAACTGTTGGAATTGAATCTGTTTCTGCAAATGGTAATCAATTCCAACGGTCGAATTCGAATTCAACTGTTGTTGTTGGGGAGATTGGGACGAATTAGTGTTTTGAGTAGTTAAAGGGAGTTGATGAGGAGATGAGATTTGAGGGATTGACTCCATTGATGGAGATGCAGAGATGTTGTTGTTGTTGTTGTTGTTAGGAGGAGAAGATAGATTATTAGGGTTAGGGTTTGTTTGTAATGAGGATTGAATGATTGAATCGAGAGAATTTGAAGAGTGAATTTGGATTAATTTTGGTGATGAGTTCTCCGCCATTTTTATTTTTATTTTTATTTTGTGAGTTCTTGAGTCTGTGATCTTATTAAAGAGGGAGAGGAGAAAATATGGAAAGTGGGGATTTTGTAGTGTTGGTTGTTGGGAGTTATTTAACTACTATGTGCATTATGTTACAACATCTGTTCTGACATCGCTTCGTCGGATAAAACAGGGCCATCAACAATCTAACAGGTCAAGTGCAAGGGTAGATTCATGGCCACATCTCCGTTCATCATCGCCTGGTACGTCCCTGAAACTAATGCCTATTGGATTGTCTCCCAGTGTTATAATGACAAACACGACCAGCTAAAACATCGAAATGCTTTGTGAATTCAGTACTTGCAGATCTAAAGGGCATCACTCGAATGGGTGACAAAGCAACAGCTTTTAGCATCAAACATCAGAGGCAGATGAAATACGTGTTAAGGTGCATTGAGCCTCTCCTGTTGTTTAACTTCCAGTATATTTCTATAATTACAACTCGTTGGATTCGACTGAAGCAATGATCAGTATATTTGGACAACAAATGAGAAATACTGGGACCATCGCCAAATAGCATGTTTTTAATATATAAACAAAGATGGTCCTAGAATGTCTAGGTGAATAGATGATATCACCATCTTAATACACTTGGGTCAACATTCAAATCCATTCACAAACACGTTAACTGTATAAGTAAACCATTGATCGATTAGATGTGATTAGACACGATCTAGGGCAAATAGCCGGGCAAGGCTTCTTGGAACGCATCGAACACAATCAAGTATCTATCCAAGTATCCAACATTAAACAAAATTGGATAAAACTGGCTTAGAGGTGACAAACGGGTCGGATTTAGGTTACACGGGTCCAGTGGCGGAGCCAGGATTATTGGTCAGGGGGGCTAGGATTTTTTTGCCACCAAACAAAATTTTGGACAGAAAATGGACAGAAAACAGAAAACAGTTACAAAATGTATGCATTAATTCACTTGACTTAATACAGAAAATGGACAGAAAATGCAGAGAAAGTAGAATCCCAAATGTATGCATTAATTCACTTGACTTACTGTTTTACATTCATCATTTTCTCCCTTTGTATTGGTATCAACTTGAGACCTTTTTATCCTAGCATGTCCTTCAATGAAGCGATCAACTACGCCTAATCACTCCAACAACTAGTTGTACACTGCCAAACCAAATACACTTCGGAATGGGCAATAAAGTTAAAGAAGAAAAAATTGTGTATATGTGTCCAAAATGGTTTTATATCTATAATACACCCTCTGTTACATTAAACACTACCATATCATTTAGGTTATACTAGTGATCAATTGCAGTATTGCTCCTAGAACAACACTACTCTCTCAAAACTATTGCTCTCTAATAAATGTCCAAGTTGTCTAATTGCAACCATTTATACAAGTGCAAGAACAAAGAGTTTTTTTTTAAATCACTAAAACTAAAAACTTAATCATTCACCAATCTACAAAAAAAAAATCAAATCAATCAGATTTTAAGCCTTGATAGAATACCAAACAAAAAACATAAATGAGAGAGATCGCATCCAATGAATCAGAGAAACAAGCAGGGGCGGAGAAGTGAATCAGAGAGAGATCGTACCCAATGAATCAGAGAGATCGTAATGGAGTCAAGAAACAATTGTGGAGATTTGTTAGAGCTAGAGAAGTGATAAATCTGAACCCCAAACAAACACTAATACAAAGTTGGAGAGAGAGCTCAAGTAGAATTTGAAAACCTAAATCGCAGGAGAGGAGAGGGAGAGCTGTAGTTTTTTTTTTTTTACCTCTAACCTGCCTAATTACCAAACTAACCTTATTTTTCTAAAAAACTGAGTGGGGGCAGCTTCCCCCACTGGTCCTCATGTGGCTCCGCCCCTGCACGGGTTGGGTCATAACAGGTTCATGGGTCAAATAGGCAAACCCAAACCCGACCTGTTTAACTAAATGGGTCAGATATGCAAACCCTAACCCGACCCTGATTTAAATGGGTCAACCCGACCCGACCTGTTTAACTAAACTGGTCGGGTTGTTTAGTATCCACAGTAAAACACAGCAGAATGTAAAATACAGCAGTTTAACATTCAGATTTCAGAGGAGTTTAGTATTTAGTTCAGATTCAGAGTTCAGATTCAGAGCAGTTTAGATAGCAGTTTAGATAACAGTTCAGCAGATAATAGTGAAGAGTAGTAGTTCAACAGATAAATAACACTAAAACAGTTCAAAATAGATAGTAGCATCACAAACAGATAACACAAAACAAACAGATAACAACATCACAAACAGATAGCAAATGTTCATATAACAGATAACCCAAAACAAACAGATAACATCATCACAAACAGATAACAACATCAAAACAGATCTGCCATTGCTCTAAACTTTGTTGCATCACTACACTAGTACCAAATGTACCATTAAGAAGAGAGATTCCATTTACTAACAAGATAAGCAGATACAAAATTAAAAAGAGATTTACATTTTACAACAAAATAAGGAGATACAAACAGCAACATTTACAGCAACAAGAAACAAGAAGAACAGATTTACACCTTCAAGAACATAGAATAAAATCAAGAATAGATTTACAGAATCAAGAACACCTTTAAGAACATATTTAAATCAACAGATTTACAGCAACAACATAGAATCAAGAACAGATTTACATTAACAACAAGATTTCCATTAAAAAGAAAGGAGTTGTGGAGGAGGAGATTCACAATTGTGATTTGTGAAAATAGTGAGGAGTGGAGGATTGTGGTGAGGAGAGGAGTACTGAGTCGGTGGAGGTGTGAGTAGTGGAGTGGAGTGGAGGAGGAGAGGAGACCTCACCGAGTGGAGGAGTAGAGTAAAGTGGAGTGGAGGCTGAGTGTGAGTAAGGAGTGAGGAGTGAGGAGTGAGGAGTGAGGAGTGAGGAGTTGTTGCTTGTTACCCTAAACTCTAAAGTTAACTAGTAAAAGACTTAAAAGGGTAGTTCAAAATATATAATTACATTTAAACCAAATTACTTAAACAGGTCACGGGTCGACCCGAACCACTTAGGCTAAACCCTAACCCGACCTATTTATTAAATGGGTTAGACGGGTTCGGGTCAAATGACCCGCTACCTATTAAAGTCAAACCCTAACCCACCAAAAACAGGGTTAGGTCGGGTCGGGTTGGCGGGTCGTGGGTCACTTTGCCAACTTTAAACTGGCTTATGGACAGTGTGTTATTGAGAATAGAGGTAGCTAGTCTCTCTTTTACGGCAAGAATGAATCGCAGAAATCACCGAACAAGAAATAAACAACAAAGAATGAAACAAACAAAGCGAGATTTACCCGGAGGAGGGAAGTGAAAAACCCTTACGGATAAAAAACCACTCCCCCGCGAACAATCCACTATGATCAAATTGGTCAGAAACAATCTTTACAAGCTTCCTTCAGGCTTTTAATGGAGTCTCTCAAACCCTAGTTCTCTCTAGAATTAAACTCACCCAAGATACAATAAGAAACACCCAAAGTATCTCTTATATAGTTGAAAGATTATTACATCAATTTGGACTCAAAGTACAGATCACGAGGCAAGCTAACGTCTTCACTCTAATCTTTTAAAACTGTATTTACGAAGTCTATTCGAACAGAATGGGTTCTGAGATTTCTATTCGAAAAAACTTTGAGTCTATTCAAACAGACTATTTTTTATTCAAACAAACTCATAAGTTTATTCGAATAAAGTTGCTTCTGCTATTCGAACAGAACACTGAAAATCTATATTTTCTTTCTGTCTTCGATCATCACTCATCCTGTGAACTCCAATGAACATCCACAAACATAATTCGAGTTTATTCCTTAACAATCTCTCACTTGAAATCGAATCTACTGTAATCGATCTCCAAATCTCCAATAATGAATTGATCGCACTACCCGAACCTTTAATCATGAAAACCCACAGAAGTTGTACATGTGGTCAACTTTTGAAAAGTCACCATCTTCGTAAATATATCGGCTGGATTCATATTAGTGTGAATTTTATCAAGCTTCAATACACCGTCCTTGAGGAGCGAACGAATATAATGATATCGAATATAAATATGCTTAGTCTTAGAGTGAAAAGCCACATTCTTTGATAAGATTATCGCGTTTTGACTATCGCTATACAACTTAGGAAGATGTTGTTCTTTACTGAGCTCTTTCATCAACCCTTTAAGCTAAACCATATCCTTACACGCTTCCATAGCTGTAACATATTCTGCCTCCGTCGTGGACAAAACTACTATCTTTTGTAGCCTCAAAACCCATGTAACCGCACCGCTTCCCAATGTAAATACGAAGCCACTAGTACTCTTCCGCCTATCAATGCCACCCGCCATATTAGAATTAACGAAACCCTATAAGTATATCTGAGAACCCCAATAACATAATGCCATATCTTGAGTCCCCTTTAGATGCCTAAGTATCCATTTCACAGCTCTCCAATGCTCCTTGCCTAGATTACTCATATACCTACTAACAACTCCCACAACTTGGGCAATATCCGGTCTCGCACAAATCATAGCGTACATAAGGCTACCAACCGTTGATCGGTAATGAACCTTCCACATCTCATCACGATCTTTTTGTGTTTTTGGACAACACTACTTTGAAAATTAAAAGTGACCTCCCAATGGTGTACTAACAACCTTAAAACCATCCATATTAAAATGTTTAAGTACTTTGCCAATGTACTCAGCTTGAGATAACTTTAATTCTCGCCGCTTTCTATCGCGTGTAACACGCATACCAAGAACTGGTTTCACAGTACCCAAGTCCTTCATAGAAAACTCCTGGGACAAATATTCCTTCAACTTGACAATTTCTTCCATGTCGGCACTTGCTACCAACATATAATTTACATACAAAAGTAGAATGATATATGAGTTGCCCATATTCTTGATAAAGCAACAGTGGTCCGCATTGTATTTTGAATAACTATTTTTGGATATGAATTGATCGAACTTCAAATATCATTGCTTTGGCGCTTGTTTTAAATCATATGAGCTCTTCGTAAGCTTACACACTGGATCTTCTTTCCCTTTAACTGAATACCCTTTTGGCTACTTTATATAAATTTCTTCATCAAGGTTACCATAAAAAATATTATCTTGACATCAAGCTACTCAAGATGTAAATCTTCAACTGCAACTATTTTCATCACAACCCGAATAGTAGACATCTTCACAACATGAGCAAAGATCTTACCAAAATCAACGCGTTCTTTCTGTTGAAATCCCTTCATCACATGATCTAAGAGGATCTAGGAACATTTGAAGTTTTAGTAAAAGTCGTTCGAACGAGGTTGAGAGTCGTTTGAACGACTCCTAATTTTGTTTGAACGACTTTTGTCATGCTCTCTGGAATTTGGCCCATAAAGGATTTTTGTTCGAATAAGTTATCATGCCATTCGAACGAGTTATCAACTTTCTAGGATTTTAGACCAATTAGGCGTAAAGTCGTTCGAACGACTCCCTATTTCGTTCGAATGACTTTGGCGGTGGTTGTATTTATAAGGCGTACTTTTGCCTCGAGATGCATTTTATTTATAATTTTTAGTTTCCTCTATATAAAAGGGACTTAGATTATTTCTTTTCTTATGTTAGATCTAGAAAGAGTTCTAAGGAAGAAGCCTAAGGTTTTAGAGTTTTCATTGTAATTACTTTATTTTTAAGTAATCAAATTTTTTATTTTTCCAAACCAATTGGTGTTCTTCGTACTTTTCTGCTAACTAGAGCTTCTCAATTGTATTATGGATTAAGTAGTATCAGTTTTCCAGTCATGATCTTTGGAGGTTGATTGTGGTTTATGGCCTCTATACGTGACCGTCTTAAGCAAACAAAGGAGAAGCTAGTGAGTCTGTTAAAGATTCATTGTAAACCTAATTCGAAGAAGAAGGACGATTTGAAGATGAATGAGTCCAACGATAGACTCACAATTTTGGAAACGACAGTTTTTGATCTAACTTCTACTGTAGAGGAGTTGGTAGAACAATTGCGTCTCACGAACCTCACGAAGGCTTCTGTTTCGGCGACACGGCAAAGCCGCTCTCATCGATATGGCCGCTCGAGGAAGAAAGGGGTTATGGAGGTGGATGAAGACGATGATTTTGCGGAGATCGATAGTGATTCTGGTGATGCCGAATTCGACAAGGAGCGATCGGGTATTGGTAAGTCATCGAATCCTAAGCGTAATCTTTATATCAATTTTAAGATTAAAATTCTGGTATTCGACGGTTCAATCAATGCTGAGAAGTTGGATAATTGGTTAGATAGGTTAGAAACTTATATTTCCATTTACCAATACTTCAATGCTCAGCAAATATGCTTTGCTACGTTGAAATTCATAAGTCCTGCACTCACGTGGTGGAAATCTTATTAGAAACACCACGATGTAGGAAGTTTGGGTTGGAAATAATTCAAAGTTTTAGTGCAAAAATAGTTTTATCCGATTTGGTATGAACAAGAGAGATGGTATACATGGCACAATTTGGGCCAAAAGGTTGAGCAATCCGTACAGGAGTACACTACGGCGTTTCATAACCAAGCTTTGGTTTTGGGCATTGATGTGGACGAGTATGAGGTGTTCATAAAGTACATGGGGGTTTGTCGGATTCTATTAACAGAGAGTTGAAGCTCTTTACTGTGGCCAATATCGAGGACGCTACCGTGAAGGCAAGTACTTGAAGATTGACAAAGAAGATGATAAGATCAAGTCGGGGTAGAAGTCTAGTTAAAAATACGAGCATAAGGGAGAGGCTAAAGGAGAGGGTTCTTCGTCCAAGGAGTATCATTGCAATCATTGTAAGGCAAATGGGCATATTTTTTATTATTGTTGGAAACTTAACCCGGAGCTTCGGCTAAAGGAGAAGAAGGGCAAGAAATAGATATATGTACTAGCTACAAAGGTTGTTGACCTCCGGGATTTAGTTAAACTGAAACCTAAGCTTATACTTATTTTTCAGCAGACTTTGGCTACCGAGGAGGAAAGTTAGGAAGAACTTTTTCATGTCAGTATTCAGGTAAAATAGAGTTTAGTCGAGGCCATTGTGGATCCGGGTAGTCAAAAAAATTTGATTTCTGAGATGTTGGTGAAGAAGATGGGTTTGACGACTATAGCTTATCCTAAGCCGTATGGTTTGGGGCAGATTCAAAAAGATGCGGATTTGATGATCACAAAGTAGTGTACTTTCAAGTTTGTAATCACTAAAAAATTTATTGACGAGGTGACATGTGAGGTGGTTTCTTTGAATGTGTGTCAGGTCATCTTGGGTAGCCTTTATCTTTGGGACCGAGATACGATTCATTACCGTAGAGCTCGCAAGTATCGTCTTGTGAAGGAGGGAAATGAGTTCCATATCAATGTTTGTAAGGAGCATGTCACTATGTATAATTTAGTAACGGTGACTCAGGTGAAGCAGTTGGTTAATGCGAACGCTAAGTTTGTGTTATTGGTTTGACCGGTTCAGGAGGGTACATCGGCTAGAGTGTTGTCTCTTATGACAACGGCTTATAGGTAACCAACTAACATGGGGGCATTACAAGAGGAGGTTGTGGTATATACTGATCACAAACTGTTCCAATTTTTAGCTATACAGTCCAAGTTACAGCAAGCTCGTCGGATAAAGGGGATGTCGCATCTCTAACAATTTCCCTTGATTATGCAGTATAAGAAGGGAGTGGACAACAAAATGGTTGATAGGCTATCTCGACCCCCATTACCAACTCCTTTTACTATGTTGGTTTCTATATAAATATAGCCTTTTGTTATGTCAGCGTATGTTGCAGGATATGATGATCCTAAGGGGTATAGTCTATTTCGCCAAAAGTTGCTACCAGACAAGACATGTGGTGGTATTGAGTCGTTCCGAGTTGGGCAGAAGGGTCAGCTATCTAGTAAGTCGAAGTGGTACAGCAGGGTAATGGGCAACGCCACATTCCCACCTCTCTAGTTTTTGCTTTAGCAGGGGATCAAGGCTCCTAAAGGGGGGAGCCATGATCTAGGAGGATCTAGGAACGTTTGATATTATAGTAAAAGTTATTCAAACGAGGTTGAGAGTTGTTCGAACGACCCAGTCGTTCGAACGACTCCCAATTTCGTTCGAACAACCTTTGTCATGCTCTCTGGAATTTAGCCCATAGAGGATTTTTGTTCGAACGAGTTATCATGCCGTTCGAATGAGTTATCAAATTTCTAGGGTTTTAGACGAATTAGGCATAAATTCGTTTGAATGACTCCCTATTTCGTTCGAACGACTTTGGTGGTGGTTATATTTATGAGGCATGCTTTTGCCTCGTGATACGTTATATTTGTAATTTTTAGTTATCTCTATATAAAGGGGACTTAGGTTATTTCTTTTCTTATGTTAGATCTAGAAAGAGTTATAAGGAAGAAGCCTAGGGTTTTAGAGTTTTTATTGTAATTACTTTGTTTTTAAGTAATCGAATCTCTTATTTTTCCAAACCAATTGGTGTTCTTCGTACTTTTCTGCTAACTAGATTTTCCCCCACCCCCAAACTAGAAAGAAACATTGTCTTCAATGCTGGAAAACAAGCCTTAAAAGAAGGGAACAAATCAGAATATAGTACTTGATATAACATGGGCTACCTCCTAGATAGCGATAAGTATATTATCTTCAGCCAGATAAAATGAGGTACCCCCAAACTGAGTAAAAGTTGGTAAAAAGGATGAGGATGCCAGCCCTCATAAACTGGGTCAAGAAGCTTCAAGTCTTCATTGTTGAAGCTAAAATGCTCATAATATGGCTTAAGCTGCTGACTGTTAAGTTTATTTGTTCAACCAGTGCTAGGTTCCTCAACCTTAAGTGCAGTATGTGGATAAAATATTTTAACAATGAGAGTGCTGGTCCATTGAGATTAAAGTTTGTAAGGAAACAAATACAACCGAGAAGAGTACAACAATACATTTTGATTTGGTTCAAAAGATTAATTTGTGCAAAATGTTTTGTCATGAAATGCCTTCATGCGCTCCTTGTAAGTCTTTCCTAATTGATATGCGTCATTTTGAAGTTCTTCCAACTCATTGAGTGGAAGCCTACGATGAAACTGACTTCCAATGTTAAAATTTAATGCTTTTTTTGCCTAATAGGCACGGTGTTCCAATTCAACAGGGAGGTGACATGCTTTTACATAGACTAATTGGTATGGAGACATTTTAATAGGTGTTTTGAAAGTTGTACGGTAAGCTCAACGAGCATTAGTTAGTCGAGTTGAGCAATCTTTGCAGTTTGCATTTACTGTCTTTTGGAGAATATTTTTAATTTCTCTATTGGAAACCTCCACCTGCCCACTATTCTGCGGATGGTAAGCTACCTTATGTGTTACTTCATATTTTTCATTAAGTTCACAAACATTTTACTGTTGAAATGCAACCCTCCATTACTAATGATCGTCTTCGGCGTACCAAAATAGGAGAAAATGTTCTCCTTAAGAAACTTGACAACAATTAAATTATCATTGGTTTTGGTAGGAATGGCCTCTACCCACTTAGTTACATAGTCAACTACTAATAAGATGTATGCGTACTTTGAAGATGGCAGAAATGTATCCATGAAGTCGATTCCCCAAACGTCGAAGATATCAATAATCAAAATAGGGTTTAGGGGCATCATATTTCTATGAGACAAAACTCCCATTCTTTGACATCTATCACAAGCCTTGCAAAATTTGTGAGTATTACGAAATAAAGTTGACCAATAATACTACATTGGAAAAAATTTGCAGCTGTCTTTTTAGAACTGAAATGGCCCCCATAAGTATAAGTGTGGTAGAATTCAATGATTTTGGTATGTTCAGAATTTGGGACACATCAACGAATAATTTGATCAGAGCAATACTTGAATAAGTATGGATTGTCCTAAAAGAAACATTGGACCTCACTAAGGAATTTACTTTTATCAGGCTTGGTTCAAATGCTAGGAATCTGCCATGTAGCAAGATAATTTATAATGTCTGTAAACCATGGTGCGGAAGGCATTGAATGAATAGACATGAGTTGCTCATCAGGAAATCACTCTTGAATAGGTAACGACTGATCGGGGGAATCATTGTCCAACGAGAAAGATGGTCAACTACAATATTCTTGGTACTTTTTTTTATCTCGAATCTCGATATCAAACTCCTGAAGTAACATTATCCACCGGATCAAACGTTGCTTAGTGTCCTTCTTGGAGAGAAGGTGCTTGATAACAACATGATCCGTATATACTATTACTTTCGAATAGAGGAGATAAGAAAAAAATTTATCTAGAGCAAAGACTATTGCCAAAAGTTCTTTCTTTATGGTTTTGTAATTCAATTGCATATCATTGAAAGTTTAACTGGCATAATAGATGTTGCGCGTAAGATTATCAATGTGTTGTGCCTAGATAGCCCTAATGGCATAGTCAGATGCATCACACATTAACTCAAAAGGTTCGGTCCAATTAGGAGCTTATATGATGGGTAAAGATGTCAGTCGTGTCCTGAGATTCTCAAAAGCATCAAGGCAAGGACCATCGAATAAGAAAGTAGTGTCATTGGTAAGGAGGTTGCTAAGGAGTTGAGCGATTTTGCTAAATTCTAGAACAAAATGTCGATAAAATCCAACATGCCCCTGGAATGATTGAATATCTTTGGCATTTCGCTGGGGCGGAAGGCTAGATATGAAGTTTACCTTTGCTTTATCAACTTTGATTCCCTTTATAGAAATGACATATCCTAAAACTGTGCCCTTCTTCACTATGAAGTGATATTTTTTCTAGTTTAGTACAAGAGATTATTGTTGACACCTAGCTAAGACAGGAGATAAGTGGTAGAGACATTAATCAAACAAATCATCAAAGAGAGAGAAGTCATCTATGAAGACCTTTAGAAAATGTTCGGCCATATTAGAGAATATGTTTAGCATACATATTTGAAATGTGGCGGGAGGTTGCATAACCCAAAGGGCATGCGACGATAGGCAATAGTGTCAAAAGGATAGGTGAACATGGATTTCTCTCTTGATCCTCTGGAGCGATGGGTATTTGATTATGCCCAAAATACCCATCAAGAAAATAATAATATTCATGACCCATGAGACGTTCAAGCATTTGGTCCATGAATGGTAAGGGAAAGTGATCTTTTTGAGTGACCAAATTGAGGTTTCTATAGTCTATATACACTGTTATCCTGTGGTCATGTGGGTGGGAACAAGATCATTGTGATCATTCTTCACAATAGTGATTCCTGACTTCTTAGTACAACATGAATAGTGCCCACCTATGGGCTATAAAAATGGGATAAATAATTCCATCATCTAGCAATTTTAGAATTTCTTTTCTCACAGCCTCGGTCATAGTCAAGTTAAGCCATCGTTGCCCATCTTACGACTTCTTGGTATTATCCTTAAGCTTAATCTTATGCATGCATGTTGAAGGACTAATACCCTTAATATCTGATATGCTCCATCCAAGAGCTTTTTTATCTCCCTTTAATATGCGCATTAATTTTTCTTCATTCTCATGCCCTAGGTCAGATGATTTGATGGCAGGAAGAGTCTCATTCGGACCTAGATAAACATATTTAAGATTTTCAGGGAGAGGTTTAAACTCTAACCTAGCGGGAACTTCCTCTGCTTCGGGAACTTAATCTTCGACTTGTAGTATTTCAACCACATCAGTGGTATCTAAAATGGAGACAAAATCTAAAAGGGCATTGACCTCATTGATGAGGTCATCAATATCAAAATCCTCTCCAAAGTGTATAAGGCAAACTTTTAATGGGTCCCTAGGATTTTAACTGTGAAATGTACTATTTACAATAGTACCAAGCATATTGTACTCATCGGGTTCAACTTCAAATGGAGTATGAGTTACATTAAATTAAGATGTTCAAACCGATAGTATTATTCCCATATGTCAACTTCATAGCTCCACTACGACAATCGATCAATCCCTAGGAGGTATTCCTCAGGTATTCCTCCACTAGCAGGCTTTTTCAAAAAACTCCATCTATTCTGGTGTGGATGGCTGACAAGCCTATATTTATTGGTTTCAATAGGACTCCTTACGAGCATTATTTTTATCTACTATTATCTAATAATAATCAAGCTATTAATGACTGGACCAAACCAAGAAATAACCCCTCACGCGCAAAATTATAGAAGATGTCCTTTAAGATCAAACAATTCCATCGAATTGAGTATGATTGTATGTGTGATAGCATCTACTATTTCAGGAATATCAATGAGCCCAATTATTGCAATTGCTCATGATACCCATTTTTAGCTTTTAGGGTCCATTTCTTAGTTTAAGATCCCTCTTACTAACTGGAATCAAAGAATTAGTAGATCTGTTCTGTCCAAAATGGGAATGGGCCATTAGTGGTGGCCAAGAAGGGTCGGTCAAGGATCAATGGTATCTTATCTTGAGAACATTCTACCAAATTTGTATAAAAGATCACAAAGTTCACGGGATAAAAGAAGTCATTGACTTGGACAAGTACGTCTATCATAGCACCTCTAGGAACTCGAATGGGCCTATCAGCTAGCTGTAAGGTTCGATTCGCGGGTCTGAGTCCCTCTGGACCTAACTGCTCAAATACCAAGTAAGGAATGAGGTTAATACTGATACCTTAATCAAGCAATGTTTTCCCTGTTTGGTTTCTCCCTATATGATAATAAATTGTTTACATTCTAGGATCTTTATATTTCAGAGGTACTTTGTTTAAGATTATGGAGCTAACTTAAGCATCCAATTGAATAACATTATCATTGTCATGGACGTTGAAAGCCTTTTTAGAAACATTCATTTCTCGTTTAAACGTGCATAAGTCCTTGACATGTTTCACGTAAGAAGGAATTCATGGCAATGCCTCGCTAAAAGGAATAATGATCTTAAGATTTTTGAAGATTTCCTTAATCTCTTCATCGGCAATATTTTTCCTATTCTTAGCAAGCATGTGGGGAAAAGGTACCTTAGGTCCTCCAGGCTGAATATTTTCAATTTTCTCTATAGGTGAGACATTTTTAGTCATTTTCTTTATGAGTGGTGTTTCTTTGCTCATGGACTCTTCCTCCTCTTCAACAACTTTGGTAGTTGGATTAAGACTAACACAAGGTTTATTCTCAAGCATCCTAACTTTGTTGTTTATAGTTTTGCCACTTCTAAGTGTGATAACCGCATTCTCATGATAACGGTTATTGGAGCTCTCACTTTGGTCTTTCGGGTTAGGTTGAGTTTGACTTAGAAATGTACCCTTGTCTCTAGTACTTAACCCAGTTGCTAATTGAGCGATGGTTATTTCTATCCTAACCATAGATTGCCGATTCATTTGCATGAATTGTTGCATGAGTTGGGTATTTGATTACAATAAGGCTTGGATGCCATCCTTCGAAGATGGTTTCTTATTATGAGGAGGAATATATGGATCATTTTGCTGAGAAGGTTTGCAATTGGATTGGCAAGAGGAACCAAATTGATTTAGATTGGGTTGGTATGAATGTCCTCCTACGGGACTCCCCCGATGATAAGATCTACCATACGAATTACTGGAATTGTTCAAAAATGAGTTATTCCTCCCTTAAGAACTTACTTGATTGAAAGGTTGGTTGTAGGGAAATGTAGAAAGTTTTTGATGAAAGGCATTTACGTGTTCCTTCTTTGCCTCCCTAATTCTATGAATAAATGGGCAGTCTTGAACAGAATATTTTGGGTTATCACACACCGCACATGCTGACATTTTGGCGTGAAAAATGGGCACTCTAGCAAACATCTTGTTATTTGATATATCTAAAGATTCTAGTTTTCGCATGATTGTCATCAAAGTAGGGTCCGACTGGGAGTTGTATCCAACTCTTAAGGCATTACCTCCCTTTTCTTGTATATCCTTTTCTCTTATGGTTCCCCAAGTTTGCAATTTTTTAGCAATCTCTTCTAAGATGTTCAAGCCCTCTACATCATACTTATCAGTAAATTTCTCTAAGCAAAAGGATTCTATAGTTTTCTCAGTTTTAGTATTTAATCCATCATAAAGACTTTTAGTTAGGACCTATGAGTCGATACCATGATGAGGGCACTGTAGGATCATCCCCTTATATCTCTCTAGATAATCTTTAAACTCTCTTCATCAAGTTGGGTAATCCTAAGAATGGCCCTACGGAGGGTCCCAATTTTCTCAAGAGAGTAAAACTTCTTGGTAAAGGCTTTAGTAAGAATCTCAAAACTCGTGATGGATTTAGGTCATAGAGCTTGAAGCCAACTCTTAACCATTCATAGTAAATAAAATACAAAATAAAACGAGTTTCATGGCTTCCATTTCGTTGCCACTCCTGTAGTAGCATATTTCCCAGATTTGACAAAGAGAAGCCAACGAACCTTACTTGAAGACATTCCATCATTCGAGAAGTTGTCACATATGCAACTACAAGTTCTGAACCTACTAAAAGTAACCATTGTGTTTGGTCAAAAAGAGCCATTGGAGATCCGTGAAGTTCGCCCACTACCCCCGAAATAGGAAACTATTTTTCCTTTTATAAAACTGCATGTATCTACTATAAATACAGGCAGAGAATGAGTTATTTGGATCTGCAATTTCACTATTTATTCATCTTTACTTTCTTAACAAGCAACAAATTATAATAACTAGCAACTTATTAAAATTTTCATTAAAACCTCCTCGAGGTCGTGGTTTTTCTCAGCTTTTACTGAGTTTCCACATAAAATCTTATTTGTTTAAGCTTATTGTTGCATCATCTTTACTAAAAGTATTGGCGAAGATTATCCTCCCAAAAAATATATCATTACAATTGGCACCGTCTGTAGGAATACTACACTTTTCTTTACCACTGTGATCTACGACAGTTCGATGACAAATAAAAATCTCCAATGTGCCTCCAGTACGCTGAGGAACCATGAGATCAACCCAATACCAAAAAAAATTGATCAGCATGCGCATAGTAATTAAACTTCAGAAACAAATGGAATCTGACCAAGTCCAGAGGCTTGAAGATCAGCAAATTCAAGCCCAAGCTCTTCAAGTTGAAAGGGACAAAAGAAGAAAAGCCTTGGACCAACAGAGCTGGACACATCAGAAAGAAATGGAGAATTTACGAAGAGCTTAAGATCGGCTCACTGGCTGTCAAACGACACCTCCTCTGGCCTGAAGTGATCATCGCTCCAGGGCGACCCAAAGAGAGAACCATCCACAAGAAGAACGAGTACAAACTTTTTGATCTAGATCAAAGAATCCAGATAGGGTTTCTCTACATTTTAGACTTACATCCTCGGCATAGATAACTCTTGGAAATCAACATATACGTCATCAAACTCCATCACCCCCAGGGTGACGACCTATAAGAGACCGATTGGGACCTGAAAGATAGAGAAACTTTTATCCATAGGTTGCAGCCGCACCAAATATTTCACCATAATTCATCACCTTGGATGACCTAAATAATAGGATCCAAGCCATAAACTCTGACATCCCATGTTGAGGGTCTGCTCTTGATAGAATCAAAAGAAATACCATTTCTCCTCATCTCGAAGTCATCACCATTCCAAAAAAAATCCACATGCCAAAATTTAATCAGTATGCAGGCCTCACTAACCCTCTCACCCACGTCTGACACTTCAGAGCTATAGTTAGATTGTACTCTAAACTCGATCACATACTATGCAAATTATTCAATATGAGCCTAAAGGAAGAACCTCTCAGGTGGTTCCATACTATCCCCGAAGGCTCTATTAATACATTTAGCCAATTACAGTGCCTCTTCGAATCGAATTATGTTTATGCTAAGGAGCGAGAAATAACTGTGGATTCATTGTTCTTCTTCGAGTAAGGCGCCAAAGAAACCTTAGCAAGTTTTTACAAGCGTTTCTTATAAGAAACAAGGAAAATTAGGAATTCAGATCCCAAGATTATTGTTCCAGCATTCACCTCAACACTACATATTGACTCCAAAGTTTGAGAAGAACTTACCTTACACAAGCTTAGAATGGTGACAGAAATGATTGATGTTGTTAATAACTATATCGAATTAGAACGATCCAAAAATGATAAGATAAAGAGCTCCTCAGTCATCCATTCCACTAAAGCATTTTCATCGCCACCTTAAAAGTCAGCCAATACCAAAATAACAAAGCAACGCAGAAGAAACACCGACAATGCTAAAAAAAGATACGGAAAGCCAAACAGGCCCGTCCAAGTTTTAACTCTAATATCAACCACACTCTCCGTTATCTTACCAACGATAAAGGGAGACAAATTATATCGAGAAACACAAACAATGCCTGATATTCCCTACAAACCTTTATGTTAGTACCATAACATACATAGCCACGAGACTGATAACTGTTACTCTCTTATTCAGATTTTCCATCGCATTCTGCTAGCTAGAAGACTTCACGATTATGTACTCGACGTTCAGAAGTTCTTCGAAGAAGAAGCTAAAAGAAATGATATTTAACAAGATCAAGGACAATGGCAAGCATGCCATCTTTACATGATTGAGATTGTGAAAAGAAAAAAGAGAAAACAAGATGATAGATTCACATCTTGTTATAAAATGATATCCTCAGATAAATCAGCAAAACTTCTCCCCAGCTCTAGTAAATTAAAGCGTATGTACCATATTTTATTCGAGGACTGCGGCGCAATCCATGTTAAGTATCATCATGACAACCCTCTAGTCATTATGCCCAAAGTAGGACAGGACTATCTGTACACACTTCTCGTCGATACAGGAAGCACCGCAGATGTTCTGTTTAAAAGAACAATTGACGTTCTTGGTCTTAAAGATTCGGTAAAAGCTTTGACAACCACCATCACAGGTTTCAACAGTTCCAAAGAATCATTCACAAGAGAAATCACCCTGCCAGTCCAAGCAAAATTTAAAACCACTTTCGTCAAATTTGTTGTTATAGATGTCAGGTCAAAATATTTAGGAATCTTGGTTCGAAGCTGGCTACATTCGATCTAAGCGGTACCTTCAATATATACCATCTGGCCTTTCAATTTCTAGCAGATCACGGAGTCTATAAAATCAAAGGGAGTAGAGTAATACGTATGTGAGAGAATACCACTACCAACTCTCACACGACAAAACTTCTAAAATCATAGTAATTATAGTAAGAAACGCCCCCACGTTCGAACAACACGAGACTGAGGTAGTGGACTCCGTTAAACTCATTGGACCCAAATAAAATACCTTTATTAACTCCAAAGTATCATCTGATGAAAAAGAAACCATGATTCAACTCCTGAAGAAAAATGTCGACATTTTTACATGGTCTTTCCAAGAGATTCTCGACATTGATCCCTCGATCGCATGCCACAAGCTCAGCCTCCTTCCAGACAACAACGCAGTAGTGCAGAAGCGTCAAAATTTAGCTCTCCACCTTCGTGAAGTTATAAATGAAGAAATTGATAAACTCTTTTATGTAGGATTTCTTCGGGAAGCAAAATATCCCAAATGGGTGTCTAACATTGTTGTTATACCAAAGAAAAATTGGAAGATTAGAGTCTGCGTAAATTTTACAAAACCTGACAAGTTTACAGCAAAAGACAACTTCATCCTCCCTCTAATTGCAACCCTTCTCAATTCTGAAATAGGGCATGAACTTTTCTCTATGATGGATGCAGCCTCTGGTCACAATCAGGTTCCACTCACTGAAGAAGATCAAGTATTGACAACTTTTGTCATAAAAATGTCTCTACTGATATACAGTTATGCCTTTTGGATTAAAGAATGTAGAAGCCACTTATTAACGGCTTATCAATAGAATGTTCAAAGATCATTAGGGCAAGATCATGGAGGTATACATCGATGATATGATTTGTAAAAGCTTGAAGCGTGAAGATCATTGTAATAACCTCCAAATCATCTTTGATATCCTTCGTACGAACCAGATGAAACTCAACCCAGAAAAATGTCAATTCGGTGATGCATAGGGTAAATTTTTGTGACACCTAGTTAGTAGGAAGGGAATCGAAATTGATCTAGCACAAATAAAAACACTCATAGCCATGCCATCTCCTCGAACCAGAAAAGATGTACAAAAATTTGCTGGTAAGATTTTAGCTCTTCACAGGTTCATCACCAAGTTATCTGATTGATGCAAACTTCTTTACCTCCTTCTTCATGGAAATCCAACTCCACTATCCAAAAAATAACCAAAGGAAATCATCTGGACCCCTGAATGTGAATTGGTTTTTTAAGATCTTAAAAGATATTTGGGGCGTCCTCCTATAATGAGTACTCCTGTTGATGGTAAAACGCTAACAATGTACTTATCAACCACCAATGATTCAATTAGCTCTATCCTTATTCAAGAATAAGATGGTGTGCAAAAACTAATCTACTTCATCAGCAAGACTCTCATGCCTACTGAGAAAAGATATACAACAGTTGAAAAATAACTACTCACCTTGGTCTACAACTTTAAGAAACTTTGACCATATTTCTAAGCTCATCCCATCAAAATCATTACCAAATTTCCTCTCAAACTTGTCCTCCCTAAAAAAGAAAAGTCTCAAAGGGTTCAATAATGGTTTGTATTCCTCGGGGAATATGACATATCTTTCGAGCCTTAGATATCTATCAAAGGACAAGCAGTAGTTGATTTCTTAGTTGATTTACCAGCCGAAGACCTCGATTGGGAAGAACTCGAAGAAATCTTGACTGATGACTCAATCGCAAAACCAGACGTATGGTCACAAAGCACAGGATGGATACTATTTACAGATGGATCTACTGGACCGCGAGGATCAGGAATCGGCATCGTCCTCGTTACACCTTCCAATCATCGCATCGAGAAATCTATTTAACTCAATTTCTATACCACCAACAATGAAACAAAATATGAAGTTATCCCTTATGGACTGGATCTTGCTATAATACTTGGGGTAGAAGAAATAGCTGTATTCGTCGACTCCTTACTCGTTGTCAATCATTATAACAAAACGTTCAAAACATCAGGCGAGATGGTTGATTATGCAGCCCTGGTCGAAGAGAAAATGAGCAAATTCAAAATTGCAACAATCTCTTTCCTCCCTCAAGTCGAGAATCGCCATGTTGATGCGTTAGCATACATTACTGCAATGCTCGAAGACAGTAAAAAAAGAACTTTAGTCATTGAGGTCATCGAACATTCCAATCTCGATATAAGCTATACGATACAAATCAATGTTACTGAAGACGAAGATGCTGAAGATTGGAGACGGCCATTCTATGCATACCTCAATTCTAACATCCTCCCAAGTAACAAAGAAGAAGCCCGATCACTCTTAGCAAAATGCCCCCGATTCACAGTTCAGAATAAAGTTTTATATCCCATCACAAGAGGATGACCTTTTATTGAATGCATCTATCAAAAACAAGCTCAAATCAAAATCAAAGAACTTCAAGAAGGAATCTGTGCAACTTACATTTTAGGATGATCATTGGCCCAGTGAGCATTCACTCAAGGGCTATACTGGCGGAAGATGCGACAGGATTGTGAAGACTTTGTTTATAAATGCTACAAATGCCAAATCCACGCTCAAGATATCAAAAACCCACCACTCAACTTGCAGATTAGCAATGTCCTCTGGCCATTCAAAAGATGGAGGATCGATATCATTGTACCTTTCCACCCAACTTCAGAAAATAAAAAGTTTGTTCTTGTGGCAATGGACAACTTCACCAAATGGGTTGAAGCAGTACTTTTATATCACACAGGTGAGAATGAAGTCATCAATTTTTTTTGGGAACACATCATAACCAGATTTGGTTATCCGCAAATGATACGATCAGATAACGGCAAACAATTTATTAACAACAAAGTCCTTAGCTTCCTCTACAAATTCAAAATTCAACTATCTACTTCGACACCATACTACCCTCAAGGTAATGGACAAGATGAAGCCATCAACAAGAGCATCAAGTCAGGATTGTACAAATGCCTCGACGAGAAAAAAGGCAGATGGATGGATGAGCTTCTTAGTGTCTTATGGGCATACCGGACGACTCCTTGAACATTCACCAGTTGTACACCATTCATAATGGCTTTCTGTACTGAAGTAGTCATACCTTCATACCTCGATCTACCAAGTACTCGAAGAAAAATAATGGATGTAAAAAATTAACTCGGTCTCCTCTACAACCTCAATTGGATCGAAGGGACACGAGACCAAGCCATCGCAACCTTGGGACAATACCATGTCACTCTCAAAAAAGCTTATAACAAGAAGGTTTGGAAGTGAACGTTTGCCATTCGGACCTTGTTCTTCGGCGTATCCACGACAGTACTTGACCTAAGAATTATGGCAAATTATTAGAAAATTGGGAAGGACCCTATATTGTCAGCGACAAGACCGATAGTTGGACTTACTGGCTAATGACTGAAGATGAAATGCAGCTCAATTATCTGTGGAATACAACCTAGCTTAAAATGTTCTACAAATAACCTCTGTAACTGATATTGACAAATTCAATAAATCATATTTACTATCGTTTCTATCTTTTTTACTATCCTTCGCTTAGTATCAATACATACTTAACAAGTATACATCTTTACTATCGTTTACATCTTTTTTCACTATCATTCACTTAGTATCGATATATACTTAACAATAACAAATTATTGATAACTTTCATTACTTCGACAAACACCTATTCAATTACAGGATAACCTTGTTTGCACTTCATTACTTATCGAACTAAACATGTTCTGCTTTTGTTCCTTTTTTCTCATCAACATCAAACCCATATATCCCATCGAGGTAAAATATTTGGTCATCATTCTACATTCACATGAGCCATTACATGGCCCTCTTTCGATCATCTCAAATACTTGCTTCAAAGTACTACTCTACACACTATCTACAATCATATCTCATGCTCTCAATCTTGTCGAACAATAACACTTAGCATAAATTTAATAAAAACTATGCATACATTACCTTCAAAATATTCTTTGACAAAACATCAATATAAGCATTTCAAATAATAACAAAATATTATTTCCGTCCCATCGACCATTTTTACATCTTTAACAAAACATAAACTTTTCCAACACCATTTACTCTACAGGGGAAGAGATTGCTGCATCAACCTTCACTGGTACACCTGAAGTCAGCTCATCTAATAACTCCTCGGCTAGAATACCTTTGGGGATAGTCACCACAGTAGCTTCCAGTACTTCAGGCACATCAGGTACTTTGGGCACTTCAGGCGTTCAGAAACTTCGTCCTCCGGGTCTGATTCGAGAAAAAATTGGTTACTCGCAGCAGCTAGGGATGGCAATAGGGCAGATTTTGGGTGGGGGAGCCAATACCATCCCCGCCCCGATCCCCATTTAGATTAAGGGGAGATCCCCAAATCCGCCACACATAAATACGTTCAATACCAGACCCATCCCCATCCCCGCCCCTTTTAACTTATGAGCAAAAAAATAAAAAAACATTTTACAACATTACATATTGACAGCCTGCAAGGACATTATTAAAAATAGGACCAAGCAGTGATTAAGCAAGCATATTCTGATATTCTAAAAAAATAGTTTACAACATTACATATTCTGATATTCTGAGCAAGCATATTCTGATATTTTAAGCAAGCAGTTTACAACATTACATATTCTGAAAAAACAGTTTACAACATTACATATTCTGATATTCTGAAAAAGAGCAACCAGTGATTGAGCAAGGGATCTGTCCTAAGACTCTAACATTATCGTCGTCTCTTACAAACGAAAGAAAGTAAAGAAAAAAGAAGAGAAATTGGTTTCCCAAAAGCTTGGTGAAAAAGAAGGTAAACTTGGTAATCTTGGTGGAAAACAGAGGAAGAAAATAAGGTAAACTTGGTGGAAAACAGTGAAAAATATTAGAAACCTGGATTACAGTGTAATGATCTTTGCGACTGAATCTATCCGTCCATTTATCAAAAGATTTGCCTTCTTTTTAATTTTCAATCATATCATCATCAACATATCCTTTTCTTATTACCAGTTTCTTCCCTTGATTTCATCTTCTCATGTAATATCTGCAACACAATCCAAAAAATAATAAGGACACTGAGAAAATAATATCTGCTCAACTAAATTCATGTGTTAAAACATTTAGTTTATCCACCATGACATATAATCCACATTTACAAGTCGTATATGACATGGTATATCGACCTTTCTCAATAACCTGTCTTTTTGGTAAATATCATGACATATAATCCATGACATATAATTCACATTTACAAGTCGTATATTGTATTATATATACTGGTAATATCATACTATACTAAACTTTTCATAATCCAAAGTTTATAATATATCGCTGCGACTTAAGGGATTAAATTATTTCCCTGAACCTCTAGAGGGTTACTTGTACTTGAAGGAATTTTGCTTGACATATTCAACCTAGAAAAAATACAAGCAAAAACAATTGTGAGAAAATGCAAAGTATAAACAATAGTAAGACTAAAAACTAAAATCCAATAGTTTCAATCAGCAATATAAACCATAGTATAAATCCAACAGATGCAAACTATAATCCAAGAAGTCCAAAAAATCCGGCAGAGACTGCAAACTATAATCCAAAAAATCTAACATAGATTGCAAAGTATAAAATCCAACAGATGCAAAAAATGTAAAGTATAATCAAAGTATAATATAACAGATAAGAGATTAAAGTATAATCAAAGAGAAAGAGAGATCACAAATGCAAGTATACAAGTATGAATCAAACAGACCTTAAATTGGGAATTCCTTGATCAAAGAATGCAAACTACAAAGAAGAGAAGAACTTGTTATTAATTCCTCGATTCTGATTTTCCCCCAAATCTTCGATTCTGATTTTCCTTGATTCCTTGATTGACTGCTTGATATACAGAGCTTGCTACTTGATTCCTCGATTTGATTTGATTTCTGTTGTCAAACAAATTGATGTTGTCAAACTCAAAAAATTGTAAGATACAGAGATACAGAGGAGAAGAGCTTGCTATTGTCAAACTCAAACAATTGATTCCTCGATTGATTCCACAGGGGAGGAAATGCAAAGAGAGAAGCAGATTTGAGAGCTTCTGAGCTTATTGTTGTCAATATAATGCCTCGATGGGGTTTCTATTATTTAATTATCTAACTTATCTGAGGGGTATAATAGTAAAAGTATAAGGTTGATATTTAATGGGGCAGATGCAGGGTGGATAACGGATTTAATGTTAGCAGTCCCGAATCCGCCCTGATCCCCGACAGATTTGGGGTAACTTATACCATCCCCACCCCCATACCCGGTTAGCTCATACCAAATCTACCCCGTTCAGGGTGGGGCGGGGAAAATTGCCATCCCTAGCAGCAGCTAACTTCTTGTAAAAATCTTTTATCTCATCCATCTCCTCGAACTGTCCCACAAAATTGGCCTTCATCTTCTTGTACGCTTCAAGGTTATTTTAAATAACTTCAGCCCTCATTTCCTCCAAAACCTTTGCGTACTCCACCTCCATTTCCCTCTGAGCATATTTAATATGCTCCTGAACATCGCTCTCAAAGTTAGTTTTCTGTAGAGCCATAACCTTCTCTCTTTCCTTGGGAAGGTCAGCTCTTATCACTTGGACCTCTTTATCCCAAGATTTCTTTGCCTCGCGACGCCCAACTTCCTTCGCCTCCCCGGCGTCGAGTTTATACCTACCCAACCTCGCCTCCAACTTCTTATTCTCCTCGATCAAATCTCATTTATTCTTCACCAGCTCTTTCTCAATATTCTTGTAGGCGACCAGCTGGTTTGCCAAAGTACCAACACCTAAAATGCAAGGTTTGGCCTCTATCAGCAACTTCTTGATTTGTATTATAGTCATAATATAAGTTTACGAATGAGGTATCAAATTTTTTAATCGAAGCAAAGCATAAAAATTCCTCACCTTAGACATGTTTCGGTAGCCCTCGCTGAGAAGTGTAATTAGGCTTTCTCCCACCACCAAACAATCGTCAACTTCCTCCTCCAGAGTAGTCATCCCAGATACATGCATCCATGGTCTTTTGGACCTCAGTTTCTAACTCCTCGACGAACTTCCTCTTCGTCGACTCAGAAGCCGCCTTCTCCTTTGGCAACATGCTCATAGCCAATTTAGGAGGTCAAGCATCTAGCATACCAGATGATGTCCCCACATCATTCTCGATACCCTTAGTAGTCATTCCATGAAATGCCCTCTTAGGGGGTAATAGGGGAGCAACAACCTGTCTAGCAGCCCTCTTTTTCTTACTCTTGCCAAATTATTCCGTCAGCATCACATCTCTTTCTACAGTTACAGAGTCGGCGGTGTAACCACTTAGTGCAGGATTCTCAAGGGGCAAGCTCGAGTCCACAACTTTTTTATTTCTCGTAGACATCTTTCCGTCGGTGACAGGAATTTTAGATCCTTTTGCTCGAGTCCACTTTAAACCAGCCTCCTAAAACATACCGTCCACCTTCTTCTAGTCGACTACAAATTTGTTGATGCGACCAAAATAACCCCTCCTGATATTATTCGACTTTTCTGCAATGTCCAATTCTCTATCAACCTCCTTCAAAGCTGCAAAAACAAACAACAACAAAAAATTAGAACACTCGGTTCATACAAACAAATCAAAACTTCGACATAACTTTACCTAACCACAAACCTAGATGAAAAGTCTTCCTTTTCAGAGCCTCCCCAATATTTCTCCAATCAAATTCATAATTTCCCGATACAAGGAGACATTCTTCAATAATTGGCCCCCCCTGTCGATACCATATCGTAAAAAAGAAGTCTCTTCAAAAACCTTGCCAAGTACCTGTACCCTATCTTCGATGGATTTTGCTTCAGTGTGTAATACACACATAAATCATCCACGGTGATTAATTTTTCCCCTCTCACCTTTAATCAGCCATTTATAACTCTACACACCTGGAAGAGTTCATATACATTAGGGCTAAATTGACCAGGTGCAATATTAAAAAAATTCATCAACTTTTTCTGGTCAGCTTGAACGGGCAGCTTTAAACCCTTTTTAATCTATTTTCGATGAACAAGTATGCCATCCAAAGGAACATCTTGATTAATTATCTCATGATGTTATTCCTCAAATCTAATATCCTCAAGAATTTCATACTTAACTTTAAAGTACAAAATTTCACTCGTTTATGTCCCCTCTTCATAATATATATCATCATCATCCTCGACATCTTCTCCCACCCCACCTCCTGATCCGAAGTTTCGACGTCCCTGGGTGCCACCTAAAATTGGTGACACTAGCCACGTCAGCACTACTCGTCCCAACCCTATAACTCCCACCCAAATTTTGGATACAGGCAGTCACGTCAATTAGAAGGGGCTCTACGTCTATAAGGTTCTCGAAGATTTCTTTATCATCAATTTGAATATGGTCAACCATTTTTATGAACCTAAAATCAGATTCTATTTCTTTACAAAATTAGTCAATATCATATCTGATACATTATTATGTTCATATGTCATATTCATTTAGTTGTCAAGCTTAATCTCCAACATGTCACTATTTCATTACTACCTGAATACACAATTGTGACATTCAGTTCTCGATAGATTTCTTTACTATTTTTTATAAGTCCAAACATCGATAACTATTTTTTTGTGCTAACATATCTGATTAAAGTTCAAAATGTGATCAGGACCCTAAGCTTCTCAAAGACACTTCGACAGTACCCTGCTTCCCGCCAAAACAATCTAAATTCAAAAAAATTGGAATTTTGCCTCCTCCGGCGTCAAACCTGACCGATTTCACAAATAATCTGGCGCCCCTACCACCAAACCTCATCACATTTCAGATATGACAACAAATACCCTACAGTCGTGTCGTAATTGCAGCGGTGCCTACAAGTCACTCTCTCCCCTCGTCATCACCTATTTCTAACAGCCCCTCTCTCCTATACATTCCTTGACCCTTTTTAACAACAATGCCTCCATCAATCACACCATCATTACTCCATATCACGATCAATGTCATCAAAACACTACTACAATATTTATTTAATTACTTCCTCTACATCCATTCAAAATCCAATAACTTACTATATTATCACTACCGTGTCTACATCTACAAAGGGTTTAAGCAGAATCAATGAATATAAAATGAGTGAAGAAAAAAAAAACCACTAACCATGAATTCACGCTGACTCGGTATCCCTCTATTTCATAACCTTTGCCCTCTCAATCATCACATTAATCTCCTCCTTCCCTATGGTTGACAACGACACAAGAGATGAACACAACGACTCAGAACTTGAAGTTTTTTTTTAAAAATAAGTAAGGTGTGAATAATCGCCAACTACAAAGAAATTTATAGGCCCCACGCGACTGTTTATCGTACCCCTTTGCGACCGTTCGAATACTCGAGCGTAACGCCTTATTCGCCTCTTCTAGATATTTTTGATTCATCATCTTCTAAAAGCCAACAAGCCCATGCACTATTGTTCCAACCCCTCCATATCTCCTTGTAACTCCTCTGATATATCCATCCTCGCCAAAACAACTCTTATACCATTACAAAGAGATTATACATCTAATTCCTTATATCTCAAAATGTTACCTATAGAAGAATGCCTAGCCATTCTTTTATCATTACCTAAACATATCTTTCCTTATTAACAACTCTCCTATATTCTCAGGACGATCTTAACAGAAATTCAGAAATTTAAATTTTATTCAACAAACCAATTACCTAAAAATCGAGATATTATACATCTACACACCCAAATCACAATATTATATCAGTCAAATTCATTCGTTCAAACTATCCAATCATATTTGAGAACAATTTTAAATACATCGAAAATAACAAATATTCATTTATTTCAAAACAATACCTTACATATAAACTCATTTGTTACATATCAACAACACTCATTTCACTCTTCAAACTCTTCGACCAGCCATATCATCTTCTTTCTTTATCTTGCTGACACGCTCGGGAGGACTCAAGAATTACAAATTGCAATAAAATTCATACTCCTCTTTTGCCTCCTTCACATCTACTTCACTCAGCTCTTTATATTTGGGCTTCACTGGCACCAATAGTTGCTAGTTTATGCAACTCTTACCAAAGTACCTATCCAGCATCTTCTAATACTTAGCATAAATACGATTGGAATTCTCATACTCCCGAACTTGTGCTCTCGTACTCGCCATCTCCACTCCTACAAATAAACCCCATATTACACGTGGTATTTATATACAAAGCAAATATGAACAGTCCAGTCACTCATAAATTCACATTGGAACTCTATATATCTGAGTTAAATCAAACCTCCAAGGAGACCATTTCAGGCCCCACACAGTCAACAAACTTCAAAATTTGAAATCTTTAACCTCACCAACATAAACCTTGATCTTACATAAAGTTTGGCAATAACTTTCTCGACAAACTAATTATCTTCCCATAAATATATTTCCTTATATTCGAGATCACCATCTACAAATGCAATACAAGATCAAAACAAAATTTATTCATTAAGTACTCTATTACATTTTACATTCAACAATTCCCTCCTTCGATTACATTATATCAATCGACATTTTACGTTCTATCATTCAACATAAAGCACTCGAAGCTATGTATTTCTTTCACCAAAATCTGGCATATCCTCCAGCGAAAGGGGTAACGCTATCCTAAGAAATATAATGAATCTCAGGTCAGGAAACTTTTAAATCCAGCTGCCTGTGTGTTCCCTGCAAAAAGACAGTAGCAGAAAATTATAAGAAGTTTTTATGTGTCGACCAGAGACATAAGACGCCATACCCACCTTTGTATCGTCATCTTCAATATTGGCAGTGGCCACTTCTCCAAAAAATTAATGAGCTCTTAGGCCTTCCACAACACAAAACGACATTGACTCCAATAAGCACACATCATTTCGCTACTCTCTATCTCCATCAGTTATCCCAAACCTCATCCCCATCGGTTCCAGATAAAGAGATAATAATGGTAATACACCACGATTTACCTCTTTATACTGGTTAAAATTCCTATCCTCACACTCCAGCAACTCACTATGCCACGCCTGGGGTAACATCTTTACCATAACAGCTCACAAACCATTCACCTGTTGAATAACAAATCTTTTATCCTCCTTCTATTTATAACCCAACCTTCAACCAAATTATAAATTCTTATATTCTGCCATAAATGCTTGTCAGAAAACCAAAATGACAAATTCATTTGACTTTTGCCTCAGAAATGACAGCAACAGACTTCTACAGACATCCGACAATCGTTTCAAATTTGAATGTTCTTTTCGGCACAACAACAAGTAATTGTATCGAGAATGGGGCGATTGTAGTAGCATATTTCCTTGAATCGACAAAGAGAAGCCAACGGATCTTAGTCGAAGACATTCCATCATTCAAGAAGTTGTCACGTCTGCAACTGCAAGTTCTCGACCTACTAAAAGTAGCCATTGTACTTGGTGAAAAAGAGCCATTGGAGATCCGCAAAGTTCGCCCACTATCCCTAAAATAGGAAACTGTTTTTCCTTTTGTAAAACTGTCTGTATCTACTATAAATACAAGCAAAGAATGAGTTATTCAAATCCGCAACTTCACTATTTATTCATCTTTACTTTCTTAACAAGCAAAAAATTGTAATAACTATCAACTTATTAGATTTTTTTTATCAAAATCCTCCTTGAGGTCATAGTTTTTCTTAGCCTTACTGAGTTTCTGGGTAAAATTTTATTTTTTTAAGCTTATTGTTGCATTATCCTTACTAAAAGTATTGGCAAAAATTATCCTCTCAGAAAATATGTTATTACAACTCTTATATCTTTGGATGAACATTAAATCATTAAAATTATGTAGATGGGCATATGGGTCATCCTCATCTCTCGAGAATGTTGGTAATGAATTGATAAACGTATTTCTCAGGTCAAATTGCCCAGTGGTAGGAGGTAAAATAATGCATGAAGCATGATTTGTCATTTTAGGAAACATATGATCCTTGAGTGGGACCCATATTCCAGACCAATTACATTGTTATTCTTATTTTCATGAACATCTCCCATCTTAAATAATTGGGGTGGAAAACTAAACGAATTGAGTAAAGAAATTAGCCTCAGATCGAGTCTCAATGGAGATATATGGAATGCAAAGGTTTATAACTCGCCCTCTACAGGAATGAGTTCCCTACAGGTCTGGTTTGTATGATCTCTAGTATTAATGGAGATTAAAATCTCTTGATGGGCTGACTCGCCTAACTCAAAGTGGACCGGAATATCAATTAGGTCAGATTCTCAAAACCTTTCAAGATGACACTCAGGCACCCAAAACCATTCTTTCATAAACTACTAGAAGTATGCACAATGATGATCAGGTAAGAATGAGGTACGCAAAAATAAACCTGACAACCGTAAAACAAAGGTCGGGTACTTCCTCTATCTAGTAAATGTCCTCTACACCTATAAATTACGGGGTTTCGATTGTAGAATACCTTGAATGGTAATTCTATGTCAATCAGGTGTCAATTACGTGAGGTAATCCCTCGATTTGATCTTTTTTGATGGGCCTTAGTTAAGGTCAAGTTGTAAACCCGATCTCAGGGTTCGGTTGCTCCTATTCCTAATTGTAAATTGGTTCGCACGTTGAGTTATTTTTGATTGATTTAACAATAACTCGCATACAATTATAGTCACTTAGAAACACCTGTGCTGGAAGGTAGGGCTAACCGCTTAGAATTACCTTTTTATACTAGTTATACTAGGGAACAAAATTCCTCTAAACAAATGTAACCACTATCAGGGGTTTTAATGAGAGTGTTCCTTGTAGGGGACTAACTTCGTTTGGGCGGGAGTTGGTTCTTACAAAGTAGACTCAATCCTCAATCAAAGAGGACAAGCAATTGACCAAAGATAAGATATAACCAAAGGCAAATACTTGCGTAGAGGCCCGAATGTGACTCTCTACGACCTCTGATGAGGATTTTTAAGACAGATTGTATTACTGAAGAGTAAATTACTGGTTCGAGTACAGAAGTTATGAGGTGGTTGAAGGTAAAAACGCAAAGGCTGGAGGAGATCTTTTTGTAACCCCCGCTTGGTTTCCCCTCTCCTCTATTTATAGAAGCATAGGGAGCTGAGTCATCAAGCGTGGGTCCAGTTTACATGATTTCGTTGTTTGAAAAACTCGGCGAGTGACGGGCGCCGGTCTTGTCGGTACTGTTACTGCTATATTTATTAGTGATGGCTCTAAACGGCGTGGTGGTTGGGCTTGTCACTGTAGATGCACGGGCCAATCAATGCGCTGTCTTATCTGATGAGGTAGTTGTCTGTCTTATCTTGCTTCGACCGTGTGATAGTGAGGTCGAAGGATATCTGCTACTAGGACGTTAATCCATTCTCGAAGTTTTGTCTGGTAAGCTGGTTGTCTATCTTATCATACTTCGACCGTATGTAGATATGGTCGAAGGATGTCAGCTGCAATGTATTGATCCGTTCTTGAAGTTTTGTCCGTTGTCGAAGGTTCGTCTCTGGGGGATCTCTGAGGAGCCTTTTTTAGGGGTTGAGAGGGATTCGATATATTCGAATAGGCTATGAAGTGGGCTTCAACTGTCTGTTCGAAGACTACGAGTAGGCTACTACATTCCTGTACTCTAGGTCTGAGCTTTATAAGCATTTTTTATTAACTATGTATTTTATGGCTTAATCTTGGTTTCTTTTAGTCAATGTCCCTTTTCAAAATGTTAAACAAGGTCACAACCTCCCAGGGTCCTAGTGTGCAATGTCACACACGGGTGATGAAATCCTATTTTTTGTTTGCCCTTTATCGAATGTTGGAATTTAAAGATACGCAAACATTAGGTACATAAACTAAAATTGATTGCTTCACAGGAGGGTGCAGTGGAATAAAGTACCTGCAAGGCAGCATTTTTAGAGGACCATTATTTACCCTGATAAAACCATTAAGATGGCACGCCCGGGTTCTCTGGCTCTACTAGGCGGTGTAAAGAGGCCCTCCTCAGATGCGGGTTCTAATATAGCCCCTGCAAAAAACTAGACTTGCTATTCTTACGTTAATTACAAACTCTTCGCTCAAGATTACAATGTTTGCCTCACTGCAGACCACTCAAAGGGAGAAAAAAATAAAAATAAAATACTAATCTTGTTTTATTTATTTATTTTGTTATTTTTTTATATTTGTATGGAAGATCGAAATCGAACTACATGAAGAACAGAAAACGAAACTGTATAAGCCCATAACCAGCAACACTTCACAACTTATGCCTTAGTGTAATGCCTTAGTAATGTAACTTGATGTCAGTCATAACATGTGCTCTTGGTCAACTGAACTTGTGATTTTTTCCCACCTTAATGTTCTTGCGGGCCAACTTTGAATTGGTAAGAGCATATGCAATAGTAAGGTCGGTTAAAGCTTACTAAAATGCCTCAATAGTAGCCAACCTACACTTTTCCCATAGTAGTGAGGTGGGTTGAAAACCCACCCACCTAATTTATTTATATTTAAACCAATCATCAAAGCCACATAGTATGAGAGATGAGAGAGAAAAAAATAGTAATACTGTGTAGTTCCGCGCAACCCTTATTTGACAAAAAAGATTTCACGGATCGCGACCCGTTTAAACTTGTAACATGTCTTAATCTGAGGCGTCTATTTTGTCTGAACTGCGCGGCATAACTTTTTTGAAAACCTTCCATGTGGGTCTTTGAACCGACCCTCAGGGTGAGTTTTTTGGTTGTTTTGGTTGCTAGCTAGGCAAGACGACCCAACTGCTGGGTGGTCAGTTGATAAAAAAGAGGGTCAGTTGCCTCCACATAAGCAACTGACCTTACTATTATGGATGCTTTTAATGGTCTTTACTAATTGGTGGCACTTACATTTCCAAACTAACTCCGGTAGCTATTTAAATTTGTAAAATGTTGATGATGCATGGATGAAGTCAATTACAATATAAAAAATCCTACTAAGAGCTAATAACCCTTTGCGATTTGGTTCTAGATTTATTTAATTGTGCACCAAAAGACGTAGGTACTTGTTCCTTCTTTGTTCTGCAAAACACCTGAAAGCTTCTCAAAGTGCAAGGGGAAGAAACATTAAGGCATAATAAGTAGGGGACGAATTTGGGGACCTAAGAGAATTGACCCTAACCAGACCCTAAAGGAGAGCAACTTATCGATATGAGATGAGTGGCTGAAAAAAAAATGAGCTTTTTGTATTTCACTAATGTGGTATATATTCTCTAATATGTTGTATTTCCATTATTGATGTGGCTCTTCTGATCTCAGGGACCCTACTATTTAAATTATAGGCACATTCCCCCAAATTCTTTCTCACTCTCTCTGACTCACTTTCACCTTCTCTCACCAAAAAACAAAGATTTTGAAATTTGACAGTGATAAGGAATCATAGGAGTTACGATTCTTCTTGAGGATGAAAGTATAAAATTTGGGGGTGGAAGGAACTGTGATTTGAAGTTCATAGGAGTTGCGATTTGTGGTCATGAGACCATAGAAAGTGCGAGGAACCACTTGGGTAAACACAAACCTCCATTAAATTTATTTTTTGTGGTTAGGGTTTGTGTACTTTGTGTTTCATGAAATTTATTGGAGGAGTAATTTACTATAGTTTGTGTTTGTTTAAGGCTTTGGGGATCGCTAATTTGTTATGTTTTGTGGGGTCTTTGTGTTTCAAATATGGAAATTACTGGTTTTCTCAGTCCTGAGCAGAATAACTAGCAAGATAAGTAATTGTATCCCATTGTATACTGTCCTAAGCTACTTTCCCTGCAGTAAGATGAGTATCTAGATTTTGATAACCCATTGTGAAACCCCTGTGTTAGGTTGACGTGTCAGATTGTTATTGTCGTTGACCTGGGTAATCGATAATTCGTACATGACCTTATTGTCGGAGACTACGATGATCGACAATAAATTGTCGATTATCTATACATTCAATATTTATGGACTACTTTAATTTTGCATTCTATTTTAGTTTGGGGTTTGTTGTGATGTGTTAAGTCATGTTTTTCTTTCAGAACCTTCATAATGGCAATGGGATTTAGGTGTATCGTATGGGTGAATAAATTACTTACGGGGTGTTTTTGCATGGATGACACCGAGAGCCAGGATAATTTCCATATCCCAGTTTCCCCACCTGGCAAAGAGCGAGATGAGATTTTGGAACAAGTGGAGGCAGATGAAGTTGTGCAAGCTAAAATTGAGTTTGAATTAGAATTTGGCCATCTAGAAACTGAGTATTGATAAAAAAATGGAGTTATAATATATGAATGCAGAGAACGATTCTTCTGATGACTCTTCAGACAGTTGGCAGAGGGGTCGATATAGTTGGGAGGAATGTAATTGCAAGTAGATGTTGTAAAAGTTAGGGTGTTTTGGGGATAGAACATTTAGGTCGTATAAGAAGGGGGTAGTATTTTATTTTGGTTAACATAATATGCATTTTGTAATCTAGCATTTTGACAACAAGATGTAACCGTTTTGAGTTATTACTCAATAAAATTTATTTCTCCCTTGTTTCAAACTAAATGTTTTCTAATTTTGAATGTTTTATCTATGAACGTGCCAGTGTGACTGACATACAATGGATGTCTGTTAATGAAAATTGGTCAAAAGTCATTGGTGAAGAGTCACCAGAAAGGGCTGAAGATGAATATACAAGAGGTATTCCATTCGATTTTGCAGAATGTTCTACATATCCTTTGTTTGCAGACCCCCCGTACAAGGACCAACATTTTGAGACTGTTGAAGATACATGTGTTTGCTATGAATAATATGGAAGAGGTCAAGGATTTTCCATGAAAAAGTGCAATTCCACTAAGAGAAACAGATCAGAGGAAGTAGCTAGAGTAAAGTTATGTTGTTCGAATAGTAGATTTTCAAATAAAAACATAGGGATACATTCGTAGACTACTGAAAGAGATGGGAGCAGACGATCATTGGATAAGTACGGGTGTAAGGCAACGTTAAACATCAATTGGATTAATAAACTCCTTAAATATGTTGTGACAAGGTTTTTGGATTTCCATAACCATAAACTTGTGTCTCTGCGCAATCATCATCGTATGAAGGTGAACCGGTTTTTTTCCAAAAGCAGCCAAAAACCTTACAGAGACCTTTGAGCTCTATAACATTTCAGTCATCAAGGTACCGGCTTTGTTTCCAGAAAAAACTTTCAGTAAACGAGACTGCTACAACTACAAGGAAAAGGTAAACAAGGAAAGGATAGCAAGAGGTGATGCACAAGCGGCGTTGGAGTGGTTTAGAAAAAAAACAAATTGAAGATCCAATGTTCTATTTTGATATTGAATTGAATGAAGAAGACTTAGCACTAAATTTCTTTTGGATTGTTGGATGGTCAAGGTGTGCATACGAGGCATTCAGAGATGTGGTGACCTTTGATACTACGTACCGGATGAATGTTTATAAGATGCCCTTTGGCCCGTTTGTCAGAATCAACAACTACTACCAAACAATATAATACGGATGTGCTCTACTAAGGAATGAACAAGAATCAATCACTTGTATGGTTATTTTATTCATGGTTGAAGGCAATGGAAAATAAACACCCTACTTCAATTATCACTGATCAGGATGCAGCTATGGGAGCTGCGGTATCCAAGGTAAGCATGAATGGGTTAACGTGTTGTCGTGCACATATTATCGTCAACCATTGGGTGTCGACAATATGTCGTCGATGTACTATGTCCCCAAAAATATATATCATCGGTATTATGCATGGTATATTGTCGCTTACCCTTGGGTATTAACAATATGTTGTCGACGTACTATGTCCCCAAAAATATATATCATCGGTGTGTCGGTATTGTGCACGTCATATTGTCATAAGTAAGGTGTAATCGATAATATATTACAGGGCATATTTAGGTTGTGTCTACTAAATTATGAATTTATTTATTTACAGGTTTTCCCCAACACCATCCATCGGCTCTATCTATGACACATTACACACAAATTTCCAGAAAAAATAGGCCATGTTTATCGGGTCCCATTTTCGTTTGAGCAAGAGATTAATTTGCTAATGCACGATACCTATGATCCTGCTGTTTTCGATGCAAGGTGGATAGAACTAATGAAGAAAAATAAGTTAGATGATAACTATTGGATGCAAGGGATCTTCAATATTAGAGAGAGATGGATATCATTATGGAGTAGATAACCCTTCTATGCAGGTATGAGCACTACGGGGTGTAGTAAGTCAAATAATAACTTCTTCAATGGTTGGTTACTTCCAACAATTGGGTTGTACAGTTTTGTGACCAAGTATGGCACCGCCCTTTTGGAGACATATGAACGCGAGAGGGAAGATGACTTCACGTCTGGACACACATATCGTCAAGTAACTCCTCATCAAGCCCTTCAAAAAGATGCTGCAAAGATATATACAAGAACAATGTTCTATAAACTTGAGGAACAGTTCAACCAAGTAGTTTGCTTCATTACATTAGAAAAATCAGTAGAAGGTAGCCTACATGTACTTACTATGAAATCGCATAGTGGTCATCCAGAGTCGTTCGAGCTGTATATAGACTTGGAGAAGCTAACCAGTCATTGTAGATGCAAGTTGTTTGAGTATGTTGGAATCCCATGCCGGCACCTCCTCAATGATTTCTAAAAATACGGCATTCTTAAAATCCCGAAGGCTTTCATTATGGCAAGGTGGAGGATAGGTGCAAACAAATTCTCTCGGTCGTATGATGAGAGCCACTTGTCGGTAGAGAACTTACGGCAACCATTGTGCCATAGCCACTTATCACTTCATGCATCGTTACTATTTGATAGGGCTTCAAATAGTAAGGAAAAGTTTAAATTCACAGTTTTGAAGCTAGATGAGATTGAGTCTTACCTTGACCATTACGATGAGTTTGTGACAGTCTTGGATCCATCGAAACCAGCCACGACAAGTCCTTTCATAGGATCTATGATATTAACAACTCCTATTTTGGACCTTCTTGTGGTTTAAACAAAGGGTCGAGCCAAATTAAATCACAAGAAAGGAGGGAGATGAAAGGGGGGGGGGGGATGGAGGAAGCTGTTGTGAAGAAGAAGAAGAAGAGAACATGCACAGGATGTGGAGTATTTGATAACCACGATAAATAGACCTGCCTACTTCTTAAAACAAAGATACTCGAAACAAGTAAGTATATATAACTTCGATACTATGAATAACCCTCCCACATTCTGTTTGATTAATCAATAACCGTTTCTAGGCTAAATTGTGGCAATCTTCATGTAGGGGGGACTTATGAGCAACAAGTTGAACCATTGCAAGACATCCAGGACAACAACAACAACAACAACAACATCTAAGAAAAGAAGAAGGCAACGGGTTGATTTCTTTTTTGCTTTAATCTCAATGTCTTTCATAAGTGCCATATCCAAAACTAAGTGACCATCTTGTTGTATGGTATTATAACCATATTAACTAAGTGACCATCCGGTGATTCCACTCATATAAGTTTATGTATTGTGATTGTTTCGTACTATGACTTCGAATCCATTGTAATTATATTAAATTGTACTTTTGATAAGTATTTGCCGAATGATCGATTTAGCTGACTGTGTTTTGTGCCTAGGTATTGTCGAGTCTTGTACAAATTGTAGAAATTGTCGTTTACGTCAGCTAGCCAACAATCCTGAAATTGAAGATTGTCGGATGCCTAATTGATTGATAATACAAAATAGACAATGGGAGTTCAGACCAAACCATAGGTGGACAACTTGAGCAACAGGCAATTCAGACCAAACTAAATATATTAATCTGGGGTTTCCATTAATCAGTCTCCCAAAAAAGGGGATTGTAATCAAACAACTTCATGCACCAGTCACCAAAATACATATATCTAACCAAATATATTAAATTGTTGTTTACGCTAACTAACCAACAATCTTCAGCGAGGACGTTATCGGATGCCTAGTTGTTCGACAATACAACCACAGTCAGAACATGCACAGAATGCAAACAACCAATAATTTTAAATAAACAATTTATACTGAACCAAGCATATTCCTATTAATTAGTCTCCTAAAAATATTGCAATCAAACAACTACATCCACCTGGGATTTTAGACCAATCAAATTGGCCACCATCAATAAGTGTTCCAAAATATTTATAACAAAAAAATTGTTCAATAGTGGTTATCCCACCAAAAAATAAACAAAAACCTAAATGTTCTATACACTTCCCCCTCTTCCCTACTAGATGAGTAAGTGTTCCAAAATATTTGCAATAAAAAACTGTTCAGTAGTGGTTATCCCCCCCAAAAAATAAATGAAAACCCAAATGTACTATATACTTCCCCCTCTTGCTTACTAGATGAGGTCATTCAATTTATAATCCTTAATGTTGTTCTATTTGAGCAAAGCCTTGAATAACTTATTTGTTACACCAAACTATTTCTGCACCATGTCCCTTTGGAAATCACCACGAATGCCCAAATCTACATGAGCAAGCCAGATAGTAGAAACCGGAGGCATTGGTACTTGGTACCTTATAAACAATCGGACGTATTGGTTGTTTGAACCCAATCCAACCTACCAAAACTTAGTAGTGTCCCCAACCAGGTTTTCAAACCTTTTCTCATTGGATATTTGGTTGCTTTTCCTAAGCCAAAATAGAGGTAAGAATGTGTATGCCTCATAATTGCTTTTCCTAAGACCACAAACTTCTCATAACATGTAGCAAGCAAATTTCTCATGTGCCTATACTCCACATGTTGGCCACCATATGAACAAGTACGGCGCAACTGGTCGTACACCTTCTCACCTCGAGAACTAAAATGGGCATCTAAAGACTAATTAAAAATAGACATCCAAAATGTTGGATCCTTGGTCATCAAAGACTCTAACGAATTCATTACATTCTTAAATTGGTTTTGACTTTGATAATTAATTGTTGCCAGTATCCTAAAAGCAGAATTGCCATCTTCCCCTTGGACACCACACACATCTAGATGAAACTTTACATATAATTGGAATATTGTCTCATTTATCTTCTTCTTCATTGCAACATTCGCCCTTCTAGCCTCCATCACCTTGTCTTGAGTTCTACCCATTACTGTGAAATCGTCTTGATAGTCATCTTTTGGGCTCTTATTTTATCTATAGTATAGAATCTATCGTATTGATCAAATAGTTCAATAAATGTTGGATCGTCCTTATCTGCCAACTCTCCACATTGAAATTATTTCTTCATTGGTTGGCACCAAGCCTTCAGCACAGGAATGAATGGCAGTTAGTGAAAATGCATGGGGACAGAAACAGTCATGTCTTGCGAACGGTCAATTTTGTAAAAGGGGCATACCCATTCAAAGTTGTCAACTTTAAGGGTCTTCTTCATCTCTTCAACAATAATGAGTTGGTTACGCTACAATCATGGTATGTCATCCAACAAGGGATTAACTATCCATTGAAGTACAATATTCAAAAACAAACCCTTAAGGTTGGTAACCTATGAGGGTTACAATTTTTTTATCATGTATCGTAGTGTCAGACTTGTACTTGACTGTCTACCTATGATTTGATGCAATTAAGTATGTAAAAGCATTAAAAGAGTTAAACAAATAGGTATTTTGTTGTAGTATCCAGTAGAAAACTGATGATGAACACACAGTGGTTATAACATCTTCAGTCGATCAGTGCATCTACTGATAATAAAATTGTCAACGAAGACAGAGTGGTCGATAACAAAATTGTCGGAGAACACATTGATCGACAATTTGGTATGCTGTTCTGAACAATAAATATAGCCCTATAGCATATCCATCAAACTAATATTATCAGAGAGAATATGCTTAAAACACTAAAATAGTTTTCATAAAAGTATCAAAAATAGTTTTAAATCCTTAAGAAACAAACTATTAAATACTTTAGACTATGTCATATTGCACGAAAATGTCTCTATTTTCATCCAAACCAACTTACAAAAGATTATTTATCTTTTAACCTCTTCATAGCGTCTTCATACTTCATAGTTAATTCATCAATCTTTTTCTGCAAATCAGGGGAAGGCACTGCCTCTCCTTTTAGAATCACCGCAAGATGTCCAAATGTAACAAGTACGTTGCTATCAAAGTTGAGTTCCACAAAACCTTACATTATGCAATGAATTGGGAAATGATAGGTTTAAATACTCACAGGGATAGGTGTTGGGTGTCGTCTTTCTAACTGGTCCGTCAACTTAACATTGATATCATCTACTAACTTGCATTCTCTTGTCTGAGGATAATATCCCATAACATAAATGGGAGAAATAATTAACTCTTAGACAGGGTTGTGAAGACTTTTAAATGCGGTTGAGTAGTAAAAAAGGTTGGGATGATACCTATTTTGCCGACTCAAGTGACATGCTTGCATTACAAGCATCAACTCCCGCTTTTATTCTCAAATCCTCTACCAACTTTGCCTTTTGTTCATTCAAAACTTGGCACTCTTTAGTCTGCATATATAGTGTGTTGTTTATATATCAGTGATATACTCTTATAATCAAAATCCTAAACAAATTTGTAAAGCTTGGGATGATACCTTCTTTGCCGACTCCCGTGACAGGCTTGCATTACAATCATCAACTCCGGCTCGTATTCTTAAATCCTTTACCAACTTGGCATTTTTCTCATTCATAGCTTCACACTCTTTCGTCTGCATATAATCATTAGTGTGTAGTTTATTTTTGAGTAATGTGCTCTTATAATCAAAATTCAAATTGGTTAAGCAAATGAAGAACGCGGTCAAACATTATCTTCTTTTCCAACTTTGCAGGTAGCTATTCGAATGATTTGATAAATTATTCGTGAACAACATGATTGAGTGTTCTATCTTCTTTTATTTGTTCAATTGTCACCCCCAGATGCTCACATTCAGTTGACTGTGGCTAAGAATAGATGTTACAGAGTAAGAAGTTGAATAAAATAGAAAAATGTTTTGTCGACCATCTCATGTACCAACAATAAAGATTGTCAATCAATTCACTGTATGACAAAATAATATGGTTGGGTTGTACAATAATTGTCGATTTCAAGTCACAGATCGATAATTCAATAAATATGTACAATTAACTGTAGAATGTTAACCTTTTATAAAGGACTTTTGTTATGTAATACAAAGCTTCTCACTTAATTTCTTTGTTATCCTTAATGTTGTTTCATTATCTTGCTTTGTATGCTCTTTCAACTTTTAGACTTCCTCGTTCAGAGCCAATATCTGTTCCACCAATGCCTTGTTTTCATCCCTTAGCAGGAGATATTGTTCATGTTCACCAACATTAGGGGGATCACCACTGAGTTCCATCTATAGAAGCACACAATAACCACATGATTTAGAACAAAAACTTCTACAAATAATGCAAAAACAATTGTCTGGTTGATGCATAGTTTAATGATCCATCTAGGTTTAGTGTGACTTGCTGATAGATCGCAATCACCACCAACCATGAGATTATTTGGCAATCGTCCTCTGGGGTGGTACACTGATAACCCGACATCGTCATCGGCAGAAAGGTCTACAGCTGGTGGACAGATTTTGGTCCACGAGACAGACTAAAACCATGGCATGTACCCATTTACACATTGTGCAGGTCCCTCCTCCTTAGCCTCCTTCTTCTATCACGACTCCTCACCATCCATTCCTTCTACAATCTCTTCAAAAATACATCAACCCAGTCATACTTAGGTTTGCACTGTTTCGGCTCTTCTCCATCCCGTATTCTCAACCCCGACACTTTAACACATTTTGGGTTCTTAGGGATTGGCTGAATCCTTGCAAATTTCCGTACAACCCTATCAGAGTAGATGAGCTCTACATGGTCTGGACTAGATGTAAACCTAGAAAGAAGGTGTTCTCGTTGAAATTGTGGTCAGATCTTTTTTCTGCCCTATATGGGTCTCAAACAACCTACACAATACAACATCTCTTAGTTCAAAAAACAAGTTCATGAAGGAAGTAAATTAAATGTAGGGCGCATATACCACAAATGGTAAGGTTACTTACATCATCAACCTTGTAGTTGTCAAATGCTTCTCTATATTTTAACAAATCACGGGCACCGGTCTGATCAGTAATACTTAAATCCCATTTCCACCTAGTACAATACTCTACTACATCTGAATTTTGATGCTTAGGTATGCCAGGTAGCTTTGGAAAGTGAGCAAATATCCACGACTCTATACAGTAACAACATAAGGTGTGGAATTAAAATGAGAAGTAGGATTTTTTATTTTAAGGGGCATAGTATATCACAGCTTTTTTTGATAAGGCATACCTTAAGGAGCGTCGTATAAGCAACAAACTGTTTACCGTCGATTCGAGATGCTGCACCTAGGTTGTGAAACAAGTGGGCAAGAACTGCAGAGCCCCAAGACCACTTGATGTTTGCTTTGTCCTTCTTGATGAAATATAGATACCGTGCAGTCACATAGCTTCCCTTTTTAACAAAGAATAGAAAGGTCCCCAATACATACAGGATGTACGTGCGCGTAACAAATAAGCCTGACATTGCCTTCTTCTTCTAACCAGTTGACCTTGCATTTTGTATGCTATCATTATACTTCTCCAATTTCCCCACATAGAAGTTGACCAATTTTACTAAAGACAATGAATTGCCTTGACCTCCAGTTTTCATTTACTCAAAAAAGTGCTCATCTTGGTAAAAATTCTTCATAAAAATCTCAACAAGCTTTGGCAATGACCAACTACCTTCAGTTATTGGAATGTCACCATCTGTTGACAAACAAATCAAGTGGTGTACATCATCTAAACTCATAGTCATCTCCCCCTAACTGAAATGGAACGTGTTTGTCTCTGGCTGTCAATGCTCACAGATTGCAAAAATCAGTCCCGCGATGTAGTGCTCGTAGGAAATCTCACTAATCCTATCTAAACCTGTAAGCATAACCAGATCTCGAACAATTGTTGGTTCCTTGTCAAGGTGCCATGCTGGAGCATGGTGGTGCATTCGGAGACAACCAGGCTCCTATATAAATATATTGAAGAATATTATTAAATCTTATGTAAATATAGTATAAAAGAAAAATAGCCTACTCAAAAAAAGGGGACAAGGATTAAATTACTTTTGAATACAACTACTTTACCTGGCCAAGATAAATAGATCTCGCCCAGTAGAATTTGAAACTCAATAGTAAACTTTTATCAGGTGGGTAAGTATCGCTAATGGGAGTTGCGACTTCTTTATAGTTTTAGGGCACCTCAGTTTGTGGTGGATCAGTCGTTGAAGGAGCTTCAACATTGCCATCATTCATAGGGTCACCTTCAGTTGGTTGGGATCTTAAAGCCTCGTGGGCAGATCCAAACCCCAATTCATTCCTTTGGGGGGCAGATTTATCATTTAAGTCTACATCTGCAATTTCTAAACAATCATCTCCAAACTGTTCAATCTGTGGTTCTTTCTAAGTTTATATTCCTTCATTCATGTTCTTCCTTCTTTTGTAACTTTGTTATGGTTTCTTGAAGATAGCAAGTTCTAGATCTTACCGCTCTGCTTCGCGCTTCTTTGTAATTGATGTTGTTTGAGATAGCTTCCCATCCATTGCTTATCACTAAAATATAATCACAAAATTCATATGTAAGAAAAAGATGAAGCAAATATTATTAACATAGTACTAAAGTGTAAGAATTGAACATTTACACCATTATCAGTATTGCCAACCATGACATGTGCTCGACATAATAAAATATTTCACATGGGAATCTACTATTTCTGAACATATAGCATAACATATGGAATTACCTACTTCAAGATTCACTGGAATCAACTATTTTTGAACAGCATAGAGCTTGACATAGGGGATTAACTACTTCAGGATACACTGGAATCTTAACTACTTGAACTACTTTACGAAACAACTACACAAAATATTGTCGACTAATCCATACTCATCGACAAAATAACATCTACTTTTCACTGCAGTAAAAATCCCAATTATGCAACATATACTCTCGAGTTATCTCTGTAATATTTGGGGGTCAGATATGTGCATAACATATGAGATTACCTACTTGAGGATACACTGGAATTTACTATTTGTGAACAACATAGAGCTTGACATAGGGGATTAACTACTTCAGGATACACTGAAATCTATTAAAGGATTAAGTACTTTACTTAACAACTACACCAAATATTGTCAACTAATCCATACTCATCGACAAAATAACATCTGGGATTCACTACAGTAAAAATTCAAAATATGCAAGATGGGGTGTAACATATACTCTAGGGGAGTTATCTCTATAATTTTTGGGGGTCAGATATGTGGGAAACATCCCCAAACATGTTCCCCCAATATCGCATGTCGTAAAAACACAGTGCATTTCAGATTCCCTAAAAAAGTATTTTAGTAAAGAATTTTTTTCGAAAAAAGGCACGAGCAACTTACGCAGGAATGACATAAAGCAAACACAAATCCTTCAAAGTATCCCTATATTCAAAAAATACACCAACTCTAACTATCCCTTTCAACAAATTTGGGTAAATTACTCCTCCAACAAATTTCATGAAACACAAAGTACACAAACACTAACCAAAAAAAATTACTCCTTCAACAAAGGAATACAAACCCTAACCACAAAAAACAAATTTAATGGAGGTTTGTGTTTACCCAAGTGGTTCCTCGCACTTTCTATGGTCTCATGACCACTAATCGCAACTCCTATGAACTTCAAATCGCAGCTCATTCCTCCCCTAAATTTTGCACTTTCGTCCTCAAGAAGAATCACAACTCCTATGATTCATTCTCTCTGTCGAATTTTAAAATCTTTATTTTCTGGTGAGAGAAGGAGAAAGTGAAAGAGAGAGAGAGAGAACGAGGTTCGTTAGAGAGAGTGAGAGAGAGAGAGTGAGATCGGCATGTCAGAGAGAGTGAGAGAGAATTTGGGGGAATGTACCTATAATTCAAATAGTTAGGTCCCTCAGATCAAAGGAGCCATATCAGTAATGAGAGGAGCCACATCAGTAATGAAAATACAGCTCAATAGAGAATATTCACCTTATTAGTAAAATACAAAAATGTCAATTTTTTGTAGCCACTCATCTCATATAGATAAGTATGAAATTCTTAGATGCTTGAGACTAATCAATTTCGATTATTTTAGGTCTAAATTGTCAGGTCCTAATTCCTCTAAATTAATGGTCTAAGATAAACTTAAATCAAGTTAATCCAATTATCTAATGTTAGACAAGTAGTTGGAAATTAAAGAAGCATGCAACGATTTTTAACCCTGTGGGAAAACCTTTCTCAGGAGAAAAACCCACAGGTCGCTGTCGAATCCCCGACAACTAAACAATCCACTATATGCAAAGGAACTATAAGAATTTAATCACTTACAGACTTGATAAGCACCTCTCATGGTCATCTCTCTTCCGAGTAATCTTCTTGTAATCAATCCCGCGTTCTTGCAACGCCTCGCTTCAATCTCTCGTCTAAGCTCCAAGTCTTAAATCGCTCAAGTTCTTTAATTCATGGCTAGGATTTCTTGATCAATAGATTGATTCAAGATTGGAGTGATTTGATTCTCTCTTGAATCTCTCAAAGAAGATCTCTCTTCACTCTCAAAAGTAAGCCCTTAAAAATATAGATTTTCAAGAAGTGAATTTGAAAAAAAAAAGTATGTCTTAAATAACGAAACAGAAAACACTGGATCTATTCGAATAGAGACAATCCTATTCGAATAGGATCAAGCTGGAAATCATGCTGAAGTTAGTTATTCGAATAGACCAAAATCCTATTCGAATAGAAGAAATATTTCCAGGCTTGAAATCACGCTGAGGTAATTTATTCGAATAGACCAAAATCCTATTCGAATAGAGGAAGTCTTTCCATCTCTATTCGAATAGAAAATAGTCTATTCAAATAGAAGCTCTATTTTCTAAAGGTAGACATTCTTACTAGTTTTTCATACTCTGTAAAAGGCATAGGCTTGACTTTTTATAGCAAAGAGTTAGAAACCTACTTACCTGTTCAGAGTTAGTCTATCCAGCTGTAGTCGCTTCTCATGCACTCACTGACGCTGGATAACTATGAGAAAATGTTGACACCTACTCTAGACACTAAATGTAGCAAACTCCAAAAATGGATGTTTCAATCTCCCCCTTTGTTTCATTTTGTGTCAAAACATGAACTAGGTAATCAAAGAAAAAATTACAGACACGATGGACTGACTCACTCACTGAACACCCATCCTCAAAAGCATATTCTCTGAAATCCCTGCACACTAAACAAGATACATCACGTAACCGTTCACATTCAAAATAATGGATTCAGAGAACTATAAAAAACTTACCTGACTTACCTGTAAGGAACATCTCTCCCCATTTTTGACACAGAGGAACAAAAGGTAAGTGGACACAAAGAGAGAATAATAAAATCATATCAAATATGCCAACTAAAATATAGTCACAAAAAATAGAAATATAAGAATAATAATATCATTAAACCGTTAGAGCATCCATTAGAAAAGAAACTGTTAATACATAACATATTCAAAAAATGACTTCCTAAAAAAAATACGTAGTCAAAATAGCATAGTCTGAAACAGTCACAAAGATGAGAAACACTAAGAAAAGAAAAAAAAAACAAAAGAAGACTACTCGTCTAAGACTACTCTATCTAGAGCTGGAGGACCACTGCTCAAAGCATCTATAGAAGTCTGAAGCTGACCAAGTGCAGCCGTAAATATTTGAAACTGAGACTGGATCAGTGTCTCCATCCTAGTAAAATGAGTCTCTATGTAGGAGTGCAAAGCAGCTAAATCTGGAGGAACCAACTCAGTAGGAGCAGAAGCAGAAAGGTCAGGTAAATCGGTAGGGGTAGTCCTAGAAGTGGAAGATCTCGCAGCTCGTCTAGCAGGTATAGACTCATTCCCCGAGTCCGCTGCATCTCCTTCGGTCTCTGACTCCGAAACTGGAACCATATGCTTTTTGCTCTTCTCCTAATACTAAGAGTTAATCACTTCGTTTTTTTTATCAATCTCTTCATCAGGACGAATCACATAACCCAAATCTGTCAGAATCTGAGCGATGAACCTGCTGCAAGGCAAAGGATGAGTCTGGTTGTCCGAGTTTACCGTGGCAAACATCTCATGTAGAATAATCATAACCAAATTAACACTCAGCCTTTTAGCGTAAAGATACACTAAATAAATCATATTGCCCACGAGAACATTCTTGTTCCCCAGTTGGGGAATGATATTCCTGTGAGCCACCATATGGAGGAGACAAAGTTTTGGGCTCAAGATCTTGCGTTTCAGATATGTTCCTTTCTTCCTTCCAGAAACAATAAGCTCCTCCTCCATCACCTCCTTGGGGGAAACTCTGAAATAACTAGAGGTCACTCCAGAGGTGGCACATCTGAGACAACAGGCTCTTCGAGACCAAACGTTGTCCGAATATCATATGAGTCGATATGAAAATTAGTCCCATCAATGGTTACACGGAATGTCTTGTTAATTCCCGTACCTTGGAGAACCTGGAGAGTGGCATAGAAAAGTCGAACTAAACGAGGGTAGCACGACATCTTCAGTTCCATAATCCCCGTCCAACCATATATATATCAAAAATCTCAAAAATCGTGGAAATATCATGATATTTTACACACAGCTCTACTCTATCCAAAGTCACCTCTTTCTGATATCCGCAAAATTTAAAACCTTATTTTGGAGTTTCCCAGTTTGGAGGATAATGACCTCGTGCTCCTACACTAGACCCCCCCCCCCGCTCCGCTAGTTACTCGAGGGATGGCACGAGGCGGACCCGCCCTAGTGCCTCGAGTCGTCCGTCCTCGTTTTGGCGTATTGCTCGGGTTGGGAACAGAAGAATCCTCCTAAGAACGTTTCACTCTGGCCATATCAAATATAGTGCAAAGAATCCGCTATAACCAAAGAAACACAACAACCAAACAAACTCTGTAAAAACCTGCAAGCAAAAACCCCAATTTCCCCAAACTTAACCCACACAGTTAAGCAGGGGAACCCAAGATACAATGAATCACCTCCTTGAATTCAATCACCCGAAACTCCACCAACAACACACCCAATACCAGTTCATTCAAAGTTACTGCAACAACCCAAGCACTAGCAGTGCAATCAATGTCTCCAAATTCAAACCAAACAACACCAATCCACACAATGTACGACGAATCAAGTGTATAACAAGAGTAAGAGGATGAAACTAACCGTGAAGAAGCAAAGAGAAATTTAAAGACTAACCCTAGAATTACGACTATCTCACCGAAATTGTCGAATTAAGAATCCAAGATGAGAAATTGCGCACGATTCAAGTAGCGAGTGATGGAAACAAGTAATTTGTGCAATGAAGTAACGCAATTGAAAAAATCAAGAGTATAGAGAGAGACAGCCTTGGAGAGTTTTGTGAGGTGTGAGTAATAAAAGACCAAGTGTGGTATTTATATCGAAGGAAAAAAATCAAAAAAAAAAAAAAACGACCTCTATTCGAATAGGATCAAACCCTATTCGAATAACAATTTTCCTCCAATTTTTTAAAACAAGGCTGAACCTAATTATTCAAATAGGAAAATCGTATCCGAATAGAAAATGAAAATGTTTTTTTTTTTTTTTTTTTTCATAGGCACAGAAACAAACAAACAAAAAAACGAAAACCAAAGGCAAAGCAACACAAAGAAAAATAATAGAATACTTCCACTGTCTACTCGATATCAGCGAATAATCATAGGGTATATGAATCTCAGATAGGACATCATTCAATAGAAAATTTAGACAAAATAAGTATTTACTCAGAGTGTGTGTGTGCGCAGTCGACATAAAATAGTATCATCCATTCGACGGACCCAATATTCAGAAATAAGATACTAAAAGGAAAGCCGTTTCAACTTAGGCCTCTCATTGGTGGTCACTCGAAGTCACTGAGAATTGACTAGCTAACACTCTGTGTGAAATATGAGTATGAGTAATATGCAAAGAAAGACTCAAATTTCATCAAATAAGCAACGCACTGCGAGCTGGAAGATCTCATGGAAAGGAAATCAATTGTCATTAATGGTGTCAAGTTAATTAATATAGACTCCGTATTTCACATTTCCACTAAACTAGCTATGTTAAACTCAAGATCAAATAGGTCTTGAAAATGTTATAATATAGGCACGGGTAGGGAAATGATAGAGTAGGTGTTTTGCTGGCATTCTGAGACTGCAGTAACATTAACTCCCCTTCTCACTTGAAGACAAACACATCTTCTGTCATTCTCTTTTTTATTAAGTACACTAAGAAATATACCTCTCCATATCTTTTCCTATTTTTTTAAATTGAGATACTAAAATGTCATACATGTACTTCTTTTTATTCTATCATTCTTCTCTGCATCTTCACCAAAAAATCATTCATATACTTTTTTCCCTCTTTTTTTTCACTGAACCATCTCAGAACAAATAGGTAAAAACAAGGAATTTTGGTAGAAAAGAAAAAGCATATTTTAAGGCACAAAGGGCTGCAAGTGGATAAAAATAGGGTTAGACATAACAAAGGCCAAAAAATGTGTAGCAATAAAATGCCTATTATCACATCTTCGGTTGAACACAATCACTTTTTCGCCTCGGATAAAAATATGGAATGTTCTATTAAACTAACTTGAACTTGAGCTTACCATTTGACAATTGAGTAAGGAAACGAAATGAGATTAAAACAACAAGATCAAAAAGGAGGAGTAAGTTTTAGAACACTCGATGCTAATAAAGAAGGCCAGATCTTCATATAACATTAGGTACGAAGTCTCTACATGTATCCTAAAGCATAATATCACTGAGTGCCTATCTATCTAAGCATGCGATAGTTAACTTCCGTGAGCGAAATCAAATCCAAGTAAACACTATACTGAACTATCCTAACATTAAATTGGAAAACGTATCTAGCCAAGCATAAATCACTGTGATAGTCTACCAAAATTGTGTTAAAAGGAAGTAAAAGACATACCTAATCAATAGAATAGACACCAATCGACCGTCTCAAAAGCTCAAACCTCATAACATCTAACGGTTTGGTAAAAAAATCGGCTAATTGACTCTCTGTAGGAACATACTCAACACTGATTATCTTACGCTCAACAAGATCTCGGATGAAGTGGAACCAAATATCGATATGCTTGGTTCTGGAATGTTGTTCAGGATTCTTAGAGATATTGATCACACTTGTATTGTCACAAAACACTGACATTGTCCCTTGGACTATTCTATAGTCAAGCACCATCTATTTCATCCAAATTAATTGAGTACAACAACTACCCGCAACAATATACTCCGCTTCTGCTGTGGATTGGGAAATACAATTTTGCTTCTTGCTTTGCCAAGCCACAAGATTATTTTCAATATAATAGCATTCACCAGAAGTGTTCTTCCTATCATCTGTATTACCTGCCCAATCTACATTAGAATACCCAATAACCTCGGAGGTTGTGTCATGTTAATACCATAAGCCAAAATCAGAAGTCCCACATACATAACGAATAATGCGCTTAACAGCCTATAAATTAATGGGACTCTTTCAGACTACCTTGATAACGAGCACATATACATACACTACACATAATATCAGGACAAGTAGTAGTAAGATAAAGTAAACTACCTATCATACTTCTATACATCTTTTGATCAACATCCTTACCTGTCGAGTCCTTACTTAGCTTTGTTGTAGTACCCATGGGTGTCCTAGCATGCTTTGCAGAAGAGAGACCAAGCTTCTTCACAAGATCCCTAGTATAAGTGGATTGAGAAATAAACATTCCTCTATCCATTTTTTATATTTGGAGACATAAGAAGTAAGTTAGTTCCCCAACCATGCTCATTTAAATTCACTTTTCATTAAAGCTGTAAAAGAAGAGGTTAGTGAACTTGAAGTAGAACCAAACACAATATCATCTACATATACCTGAGCAACTAGTATTGTGCCTCCCTTCCGTTGGATAAATAACATTTTATCAACTCCCCCTCGAGCAAATCCCTTAGCTAAGAGGAAATTAGAAAGTCGTTCATACCAAGCGCGAAGAGCTTGCTTCAAACCATAAAGAGCCTTCTTCAAGTAGAATACATGATCAGGATGAAGAGGATCTTCAAACCCTTTTGGTTAAGACACATACACTTCTTCCTCTAAGAGCCCGTTCAGAAACGCACTCTTCACATCCATTTGATATAACTTAAATTTTTGATTGCAAGCAAGAGCAAACAATAACCGAATAGACTCAAGTCTTGTAGTAGGGGCAAACGTTTCTGCAACATCAACCCCCTTTACTTGATTGTACCCTTGAGTGACCAATCGAGCTTTGTTTCGAATTGCATTCCCAAGTTTGTCATATTTGTTCTTATAAACCCATTTAGTCCCAATAACATTTGTACTTGAAGGACGTGGAATCAAATCCTAAATATCTTGACGTCAAAACTGCCAAAGCTCATCTTGCATCGCATGAAGCTAATATTCATCTAAAAGAGCTTCATTTACCGTGGTTGGTTCAATCACTGAGACATAACAAACACAGTGAACCGTCTCATGGTGTTGGCTTCTAGTTTGAACCCAAGAAGTAGCATCTCCAATAATATCAGCATGTAAGTGATCCTTACAAACTTGATGCCATCCGGGTTGAGGTATACTTAGAGCGGGAGGGGATGTCGAAACTGAGGTCGTGGAGTAGACAACGGAGAATCACTCTTTGATGTAGGACTCAATATAAGAATATCAGTAAATGGTTCTAGAGTTTCTGTTGTACAGTCATCTTCTCTCACATCTGTAGAACCAATGGTACAAGTATCATCTACTACCACATTACAGGACTCCATCATCACTTTGGTTCTCAAATTGTAGACTCGAAATGCTCTACTATTTGTTAAGTAACCCAAAAGAATACCTTCATCACTCCGAGAGTCAAATTTCTCAATGTTTTCTCGATCTCTAAAGATGAAATATTTACTTCCAAAAACTCATAAATAATGGACATTCGGCTTCTTTCCAAACCACAATTCATAGGGCGTGTTTAAGGTAAATGAACGTAGATATACTCTATTAATAGTATAACACGCATTATGAATGGCCTCACCCCAAAAGTGTGTCGGAAGATCCTTGCTATGAAGAAAGACACGTCCCATTTCTTGAAGAACTCTATTCTTCCTTTCTGCAACTCCATTTTGTTGTGGAGTGATTGGAGTAGAGAATTCATGTTTAATTCCATTAGAAGTACAGTACTCAATCACCCCAGTATCCTTAAACTTGCCTCCACGATCACTTCAAATTTTATCAATAGAACAATCTTTCTCATTTTGGATTCGAAGTAATATAGTACGGAATTCTTCAAATGTGTTAGACTTCTCTCACAAAAATGTTATCCATGTATACCGAGAGAAGTCATCTACCATTACCAAGATGTACTTTTTACCTTCCAAGGATGCCATTCTCATAGAACCCATCAAATCCATATGTATCAGCTCAAGAGTCCAAGTTGTAGCAATATTGTTGGACTTCCTGTGAGAGCTCTTTATTTGCTTGCCAACTTGGCAAGGACCACAAACCACGTTGTTCAATCTTCCCAACTTTGGAACTCCTCGAATCAGCTCTTTACTTGTAATCTTGGACAAATCATTAAAGTTTATATGTCCTAACCTTTGGTGCCATAACTTCACATCATTCAGTTTTGTTTTGTTACATAGTATAACTTCTTGTTGAACAGCATAACAATTATCAGCGGTTCTAGCAGCATGCATCACACATTGTCCTTGAGAGATCAAAACCTCACATCCACCTTTGAAAAATATAACAGTATGATCCGTATCACATAGTTGGATGACACTCAGATGATTTGCCTTCAGCCCCTTAACCAAGAGAACATTGTCAATTACCGGAGTACCAAGTCCTTCGGCCTGTCCCCTTCCAACCACAGGGGATGTGCTTCCATCACCAAACGTAACATCACCTCCCTGAATACTCTCTAGGTGACATAATTTGGATTCATCACCAGTCATATGACGGGAACACCCACTATCCATATACCATTGAACTGACTTGAAAGCATTCAGGGCAGTTAGTGCAACCTTACACCTTATCTGAGGTGCCAAATCCATCTTTTGTACTCAAATGCTCCGAAGAGTTCTTCGACCTGTACTTTCCTATGTAAACCATCTAGATACATTCTCACGTTTCACGTTAGTAGACATTGCAATAGAATTATATCGATATCCATCAAAAGGGTGAACATATGATTAATAAGGTCCAACAAATCTATAGTACAATGTAATATGTCCCTTTCTACCATATAGACTACAATAGTAAATTTGAGAGTAAGAAACCCTTTGGGCATGATCATGAGTAGTAGATATCATGTTATGTTTAGGAAATGAGGTAGCAGCAATTGCTTTCACAAACTTTGTGATTTGGGGAGTCTTGGTACTAGGAAGAGATTCCTCATATCCTAGACCTCTTTTGTCACTGTCTGTCTTTCCCATACATAATATTTTATCAATGTTCTTGGCCCCATGGCAGAACTTCTCAAGTTTCTGCTGAGATAAAACTACATCAAGTTTGGCCAAACGAAGTTCGTCCAAAGTTGATTTCATTTTCTCTTTTACATCATTAACTTCTTGTTCTAGAAAAAAAAACTTTATCACTAAGGCATTGTTTCTCATTCCCAAGTACCTCTATCTCGTGACTTGTATACTCAGTTTTGCTCTGAAGTTCGCATGTAAGTGTATCAACTTGGTCTTTCAAGACTTTGTTACGTTTACCTAATTTCATACACTTAACGAGAGTTTGAGCATACAAGTCCTTAAGAGTAGGGTCATCAAACTCATCTTGTTCTTGATTACTCTGATTTTCATCAGAATTTTCAAGTTCAAAGACATCAAAATTACTATTGCCACAAGTAAGAAACGTAGGATAAGCAATAAAAATTCCGTTATCAACTACTTGGGAATGAATCACATTGTTATCATGTTCATCATCACTGTCATCCCAAGTGACACAGATATTCATAGCTTTATGATTAATGCCAGATTTCATACTAGGACAGCTATGGGAATAATGACCAAACTTGTGACATTTAAAGCATTTAACTTGATTAAGGTCAGTATCACTGTTGGTCTATCGGTTATATGTCTTAACCCTATCATGAGGTCACGGTTTATAGTTCATTGATTGCCCTTGTTTTTTTTCTTATTTTTGAAACTGTCGTTTCTTCAAGATTTTTTGAAACTGCTGACTAATAAGGGAAATAGATGAATCAATATCCTAATCTTCATCATCATATGAGATAAATGAGTAATCAACCTCTTTAAAACTCTTGAAAGAAGAGGAGTAAGATGAAAACTTGAAAGTAACACTCTTATTCTTCTCAGGGTTCTTCATCCTCATCTCAAGTTCAAACGTTCATAATTTTCCAGCTAATGTATCGGGCTTCAATTTATTTAGATCTTGAGCCTCCTTGATAGCATCGCGTCTGGACCTAAAGCTCTTAGGAAGAGACCTTAGGACTTTGTGAACAATCTGAACATCAGAATAAGGAGCTCCTAATACGGCATTAGTGTTGGAAATATTACTTAGCCTCGCATAGAATTCATCAAACGATTCATTTTCACTTATTCTGATATTCTCAAATTGTGAAGTAAGCATCTGTAGCTTACTTTCCTTAATTGTATCATCACCCTCATGAGTTCGAACTAGAATGTCCCAACCTTCTTTCAAAGTGGTACAAGCAGAGAGATATCGAAACTCACTTTGGCTCACAGCCATAAAGATTGCATTGAGGCCCTTAGAATTATAGCTGGCGGTATCCTTTTCATCCTTTGTCCATTGATTCCTAGGTTTCCGGACCTCTATGGCATCTCCTAGTGCTCCTCGGATCTTAGTAGGATGCGACCAACCATCCTCAATGGCAATCCATACATCTTCTCCGATTGATTGTAAGAATGCAACCATTCGGACTTTCCAATATGGGTAATCTATGCCATCAAAGAGTGGAGGGCAATTTACAGGACCCCCAAACTTCTCGGAACTCATTATTCTCAAGCAAACTATCCAGAATCCACGCGTAGGTTGTTAAACCACAAAGTGTGGCCGCTCTGATACCAATTGAAATTCCTAGATGCTTGAGACTAATCAATTTCGATTATTTTAGGTCTAAATTGTCAGGTCATAATTCCTCTAAATTAATGGTTTAAGATAAACATAAATCAAGTTAATCCAATTATCTAATGTCAGACAAGTAGTTGGAAATTAAAGAAGCATGCAACAATTTTTAGCCCTGTGGGAAAACCTTTCTCAGGAGAAAAACCCACAGGTCGCTGTCGAATCCCCGACAACTAAACAATCCACTATATGAAAAAGAACTACAATAATTTAATCACTTACAGACTTGATAAGCACCTCTCATGGTCATCTCTCTTCTGAGTAATCTTCTTGCAATCAATCCCGCGTTCTCGCAACGCCTCGCTTCAATCTCTCGTCGAAGCTTCAAGTCTTAAATTGCTCAAGTTCTTTAATTCATGGCTAAGGTTTCTTGATCAATAAATTGATTCAAGATTAAAGTGATTTAATTCTCTCTTGAATCGCTCAAAGAAGATCTCTCTTCACTCTCAAAAGCAAGCCCTTAAAAATATAGGTTTTCAAGAAGTGAATTTGAAAAAAAAATAAGTATGTCTTAAATAACGAAACAGAAAACACGGGCTCTAGTCGAATAGAGACAATCTTATTCGAATAGGATCAAGCTGGAAATCATGCTAAAGTTAATTATTCGAATAAACCAAAATCCTATTCGAATAGAAGAAGTCTTTCCATCTCTATTCGAATAGAAAATAGTGTATTCGAATAGAAGCTTTGTTTTCTAAAGGCAGACATTCTTACTAGTTTTTTATACTCTGTAAAAGGCATATGCTTGACTTTTTAGAGCAAAGAGTTAGAAACCCACTTACCTGTTCAGAGTCAGTTTGTCCAGCTGTAGTCGCTTCTTGTGCACTCACTGACGCCGGATAACTACGAGAAAATACTGATGCCTACTTTAGACACTAAATGAAGCAAACTCCAAAAATGGATGTTTCAAAGTGGCTCTCCTTTATTGTCTGGTTAGGGTCAATTCTCTTAGGGTCCCCGAATCCCCTCCCTAATAAGTAGTGGAAAAAAATTCAAGATAGAATTTCAAAAGAAAAATGACTAATCGATAAAAGAAAATACAATCGAAAACAACTTTCCAATTACCGAACAAAATCGGCAACGACGCCATTTATATAACGATCAAAATCCGATCAAATTAAGTAAAGTTTAGGGGTTTGCCGTTCACTTCTAACGGTACTAAAAATCAATCTCTTGTGTTTTGGTGTTAAAATAACAATGTGAAAAGGTAGAAAAAATAATCCACTATAAATTATGTTTGCCTAACATACATATCTGTAATAAATTAACCCCAAATATCAAGTATGCGTGTTGTAATCAAAGTAAAGATTACTTCACCTTTTACATAGATTTACGACAAAAGTACATTATGTAAATAATTGAATATTCAAACCCAAAATTTTAAAAATCGTTGATTTAAACACATTTCGCTAATCATACTCAACTAAATAACCTAATGTCAATAATCACAAATATTATTATCCAACTATAATATTACACATAAAATTTGATCAATAATACATGTACAAATCATAGAAGTGAAATATTTTATTATAATTTTATTGGGGAACTATAGCATATCTACATTAGGTAAACAATATTATAGCATTATCCCTCCCTTAGGAACGGTATTTAGCTAGACATGATAATTTAAAAACAATAACAATGATATGAAAGATATGAGAAACAAGACATTAATTGATAAGAACTTTATTAATCAAATAAAAACTTACAACCCCAATTCCTTCTTTAACAATGATCTCAAGCCTTGTGCTTCTTTCTTTCTAAAAAATCGAATGCCTCATTACAATGTGAGATGGTTCATTTTATTGAGAAAGGAACCAAATCTTCAAAATATACAAAGAATATTACACTCAAATCAATTACCTAAAAAATTATTGAGAATGTATTATCTCAGTATATCCTTGTTGTCAAATATATTCTCAATATTCCCTTTGTTTCTCATAATGAATATTTTTTAAATATCCCTCTTCTATTCTTGGGATGTCCAAATATTCTCAATATTCTTCTGTAATCTTCAAAAAATATCTAAGAAAATCAAATTCAAAGATAATATATTGAACATATAATCTTGATTTTCTTAGATATTTATATGAGAAAAGTGTCTTGAATGTTGGAGCTTGTTTCTTGGAAAATTAGATTTGTCCTCAACTTCTTAATCTTCTCCAGTGGTTTACAACTTCATTTCTGAGCACTAAACCCATCTTTTTGTACACTTTGGTTCTAAAATCCTAAAATTATGGATAAACAGCTAATTAAACTTATTTTACATTAAAATGAGTCCAAAAACTTTTAATATGAAGGATAAAATGGGCATTTTACATTCCCATCAAACACCCCCAAGCTTAAAGTTTGCTAGTCCTCGAGCAAAGAAAAAGTAACTCTTTCGGGGTTAATACGATTGCATTTAGCGTATGTAACAAGCCGTTAAACCTATAGGTTACCCCTATATGACGAGTTTTGTTTCGTAAGGATTTGCAGTAACTATACCCACAATAGTTAATAAGGGCATTTTAGTAGTTTAGATATTCTTTAGTTCATTTCAGCTAACTTATCGATATCTGACAATGGCAAAAACATTAAGACAGTAAACCCCTTAAAATTTAAAATTCTTTCACATATATATATAACTGGAGATCTTGGAGAACTATCCAAAACTAAAGATACTACCTAATAATTAAATGTGATTTAACATATTTTTCTAATATCCTCAAGTGTTGTAAAAATAGTTATTGCACGCACAACTTTTATCAGAGGTTCTTGAGTCAATATACAATATCCAGTCATTTCGTATTTCATGAAACAAATCCAGCGATCAGTTTAATAAGTGTCATAGTCAATTTTAATCTTGTTATTGATTTTGGGGAATAACTATAAGCCTTTTAATTTTGGTACTTGTTTCCTTAGTGAAACTTCCGTAATATGAGTCTTTGGTCAACAATCCCAGCCAGTTGGCTTAGGTGTTAGGGTTTAGGACCCATTCATGACCTAGACTCTGGATTCTCATAAGTATATTTTTTTCCTTTCTCCTTTCATATAGTTCATGGCTAAACTTGTAATTGGTGATAATTCTTCCCCTTTCAGTTCTAATCATGCGAGTATACCTTACATCGTGAAAGTTTATAGAGTTATTTTGGCTTATAGAAATCTTTATTATATTACTTCATGATCGAACTTATTCTTAGGCAGTTGTTTCCCTTGTAGTGGATGCTTAGTAGGTTTTACGGAGTTCCTAATTAACCAATACAAGACTAAAAATGTATTTTCCCAATTTCTAGAATATTTCTAATTAGGGTTTCTATCCCCTTATGTTCTATAAAAGGGAGGCTAGGTTTTCTATTTTATTTAGTTGATGATATGAAAAAAATTAAGCTTTAGTTTTCAGTAAAGTTTTGTTTTCAGTTTAAGTTTTTGTTTAGTTTCAATTTGAAGTTAGTTTTTGCTGAGAGATAATCGATATAGAGTATACTAATAGTTCTATATCACAAGAAGAAAAGGAGAGAGAAAAAAAATGATTTCTTATTAATTCAATACTATTGTGTTTCTCTGTACGTAATTCAGATATATGGATAACCCTACAACAAAGGTTACCTAACCTACTCAAACTCTTCCCATAACCCTAAAGGGACAATGGACTTTGTTAGGAGTCCAATAGGACACCCTAACCCTGTTGGCTTGGACCCAACTCCTAACACTCCCCCTTTGGGTGTTTCATACCAGGATGACTTGCCTCATCAGAACCTCTGCCTAGCAATACCTCATTAAGCAAAGAAAACTATGCAGGGAAAGAGTATAATTTTATGCCATGTATGGGTTGTGGACGCGTATACGTTGCCTTATCAAAACCTCCAGCCAGTAAAACCTCCTAGGGATAAAAACTGTGTTATCAGGAAAAAGAGTACAACACGCATGTATCCACGTCAGGCTGGGACTACTCCCCCTGACGTCGATCTCCCTGAGATATTGTTAAATAAATCTTCTGCATGCCAATTCTGTGCACTAGCTGCTTGAATGTAAGTGGTGCAAGGGTCTTCGTGAATAGGTTGCAAAAATATCTTCTGAAATATTTTTGACAATGCCAATCTTATTCATCTTTTATAATTCATAAGGTTGGAATGGCTTCTTTGAAATGTACTTCATTTTGTCGCCATTGATAAATCGTCATTGACTTGAATGGTGCAAGATGAATTGGTTTTATACTAGTCGATGCTTTATCTTGGATAGATCACGCCACAACTTTGGCAGATGAAATGTGTCTTGGAGCGCAATCATCATTCTCTGCCAGCTTCATGAAGTGCAAGAATCTACGTGGTTCAAGGTGTAGCTACCGCCGTCTGCTTCATTGATCTCCAAAAATCTTTCTGTTTCCCCAAACATAAATACATAATCTATTTAACAATGGCCTTTATGTGGGTCTGAGAAACATTTTGTATCGGTGTACTCTATACTTTTACCATTTACCATTTCGGGTAGAACGGACCCCAGTATTTTATACTGATCAGATACCTCAGAATGTACCTAATCTCAATCCAGTGCCTTTGGGTAGGAACAGAACTATGGCAAGCTAAATAGTTCACTACAAATGAGTCATTGGGTCTAGTATACCTAGCTACTTATAGAAAAGCACCTCCTAGCTATGACATCACAGCTCCAGGAGTTTCTCTCCGCCATTAGGATGGCGAAAGATGTCGTTATCTACACCCAAGTGATGGACGTGCAATAAACAACTTAGCACCATGTGTTACATCCATATCAAAGTGTTAGATAACTTTTTTGATATATATTTCTTGGTGTACGAGTGTCACTATCAAGATTAGAGCTGGCAAACAGGTCAGATCATAACGGGTTTGAGGGTCGAATAGGCAAACCTGAGCTAGACCTGTTTAACTAAATAGGTCAGATATTCAAACCTAAACCCAATCCTAATTTAAATGGGTCAACCCAACCCGACCTGTTTAACTAAACAGGTCAGGTTTGGGTCGACCTGTATTCAGTTCAGATAAGAACAATATAGTAATGCAGATAACAATATTAAGTTCAACAGATAACATTAATAGTACATACAATCGTACTTCATAGAGTATTCAGTTCAGCAGATACAATAATACAGAATCACAGATACAGATGAGATAACAGTGATACTTCAAAACCAAACATATAATAGCAATACAGTTCAAAACAGTTTAGATTCGAAATGTAAAATACTAAACTGAATCTATTAGGCTAAACAGTTCAAAGAGTGCTTTAAACACAGTTCAAAGTAGTTCAACAGACAATAACATCATAATAGTTCAAACTTCAAAGAGTTCAAAAAGTAAAATAGCAGTTAGGCTAGACAACAACATCACAACAGTTCAGCAGTTAGGCTAGGCAGTCCAAAAATTAAAATAGTAGTAGTTCGACTACATCACAATAGTTCACATTAGTTCAGCAGTTAGACTAGGCAGTCCAGAAAGGCAGAAAGTAAAACAGCAGTTCGGCAATATCACAACAGTTCACAATAGTTCAGCAGTTAGGCTAGGCAGTCCAAAAAGTAAAATGACAGTCTGACCTATAAGGCTATCACATAGATTGTGGAGCTTCACTACCACTTGCAATGATCTCCTCTTAATCTATGTAAGTAAAATAAAGAACATAACTTAAGTGCATAATCTTGTAAAACACCACAATAAATAAACTTGATAAAAATAACTTAATTAGCTTATCAATTATAATAACAGATTACTTACGGTCAATGTTTAACAACACCATATCCTTGGCTAAATCTTCAAGTGTCGAATCCTCCACCTAAGATATCAAAAAAGCACTTATAAATTATTTATATACAAATGAATCAAATTAATTATCCAAAAATATATTACCTTTTGAATATAGCCAATCTCGAGTACAAATCAAAGCATCAGCATTTTTCGGCTTTAGGGTACTACGGAAATGACAAAGCAGCCTACCACTAATAGAAAATGCCAACTCCAAGGCAACCGTAAATATGGGAATTGAAAGAATATCACGAGCCATTAAGGAGAGCTCTAGATATCAAAGTTGGTTCTCCTTCCAAAATTTGAGAATGTCTAAATCAAGAATTCTTTTTAATTTGAGCTCCTTCAAATACAATTGTAATTGAGATTTGCTAGGAAAAGTATTCATCTCCTCATCATCAAAAGCATCAAATGCCTAATAATCATTAATCAATAAGAGAGTAAAAACTATAATTAAGCTTAACAAATAAGAAAACAAATCTTTGAAAACTAATATACCTTCAAAGCATTCATTCCCCTCTTAGAACTTGAGTTGCAAACTAGATAACTTGCTCCTCCTAAACTAAAACCTCCCACATTTGTATATGTTGAGTAATAGGTCTCGAAAAGAGCAAACAATTCATCCCGAACTAGTGTCATCTCAAAAGAATCAACTCTATAAATTTGCCTCTAGGAATACTCTACAAATTGGAGTTTATAGCGAAGATCCAAGACCACGGCAAGAACAAATATGAGGTTGTGCTTTGACCAATACTTCTCAAATTTCACCTTCATTTGTGAAGCCATTTTCTTTAGATAAGTATATGATCCCTCAATTGCTTTAGATAAAGCATGTTACACCATAAAGACTTGTGGAAAGTACAAGTTGGAGGTAGTGTACTTTGTCCCAGAAAACACACAAGTTACTTCATAGAAAACACTTAAAAACTCGCAAAAATTTTCTACCTTAACCCATTCTTCATCTAAGGGGCAACTCTTGTAGTTTGAATCAAGCATTTGGAGATGGCTAAATGCTTGACTATAGTATAATGCACTGTCAAGCATAAGAAATGTCAAATTCTACCTAGTTGGAACGTCTTGCCTCAACCCCTTATTAGTTGAAAGAGCTAGATTCCTCAGACATTCTTTAAATGATTGTTTCCTTCCTTGAGAACCCCTAAAGTACCTCACACTCTCCCTTATCTTCTCTACAGCTTCATCCATCTCCTTCAAACCTTTTTGCACTATCAAGTATATAATATGAGCACAACATCTAACATGAAAGAAATCCCCATCAGAAAAAAGGGCACTCCTCAAATTCAATTAGGTCTTAAGTAGCCCAACGAAGGAATCATTTGAGGATGCATTATCCAAAGTAATTGAAAATAACTTTTTTTTAATCCCCCACTCAGACAAAAGAGTATAAATATTCTCGCAAATCGAAACCCCGTTGTGTGGAGATGGCATATAAGAATAATTGAGCACTTTCTTCTCCAACTTCCACTCTTTATTAACAAAATGGACTGTCAAAGAAATATAACCATCTCTTGTAACCGAGCTCCACAAGTCTGAGGTTAAGCTTATTTTTCCAGGAACTTCATGTAACATCTTGCGAATCAACCCCTTATCTTTTTTATATATTTTAAGAATGCCAACTTTCGAAGTATTTTGCGAAACTAGCTTGATATCGCAGTTTGCATATGTTGCATAGTTAAACGCATCTCTTATTCCCTCGTACTTAACAAAACTAAAAGGGAGGGAGTTCCTAATGATGGCAACATTCACTAATTCACGAAAAAATTTAGGATCAAACTTAGATGACATCAACGACATATTAGACTCGAATTGGGACAACACCATTTTTCCCATATAACGAGTAGTTCTTGTGGTGCAAGCTTTTATATGTCTTTTCATGTTACCCGTCCCACTTTTCAAGTATGTGCGTGGGCAATAATTGCATTTACACCTTTTGATACCATCGTCCCCTACAGGTAGCTCTGTAAAGAAGTTCCAAACATGAGAAGTATTTTGCCTTTTTTGTTTACCTTTACTAGGAGGCTTTGAAACAATACTTCCTCTTCTAACAATAAGCAAATCTTGGGTATCATCATCACCACCAAAGCCAAGTACTTCATTAAGCGAATTGTTCTCAATATCCTCAACAATATTTTTAACATTCTCCATCTATAAAAGTCAATTAAGATTAAAATACATTAGGATATAATACTACCAAAACATGGATAAGATAATAAAAGCCATTAGAAAACATAAAACTATTTACCAAACATAAAACAGATTAAGCAAATGATGGTTTAGTTAAGTAAAGAGTAATGTGGGGTTGACAGCAAAAACTATCTACTAAACATGATGGCTATTGCAAAAAATTAGATTAAGCACATGATGACTATTTTAGGAAATGAAGTTTGAAAAACCATATCAAGAACATGAACCAATCAAGTTGAAGTAAATAAAACCTTAGAAGTAGCAATCACCTCCTAGAAACAAACATTAATCAATTTTTATTACACCTAAAACAGACTTATATTATACAACTGTCTCTATAATAATGAAAAGATACTCCTAAAACGTAGAAAAGACTACCATCTTCCACATCATAAATATTCTAAAAAAGAAAAGATAAATACTACTTTTATAAGTCATAATGTTAAAAATAACTATCAATCAGCTTTCCTGCCAGATCATGGAGCTAGTATATAGTAAAACTTAAAGGCATATATTTATCATGTATGATGTTGTTGATTAGATATTTAAAACCCCATGAAAGAACATAGTGCTAAGTGAATGATTTTGAAAGAGACTAAAAGGGGGACAAGTCAGGAGAACAATACAGATTAACAAACAAAGTCTAGTCATTTTGATTTTTAAGTAATGATTTGTTAACTCTGTTGTGTCTCTCAATTCTAAAATAAAAAGAAACCCCATTTTTGTTTGATTTGTTTATACTTACACAGTTGCACTAAAGTTTTTTGTTCCCATTTCAAGAAAGGGCAGATAAAAATAAAAAATAAAAAGAACCAACAAATCCCATAAAACCCCTTTCAGGCTTATGAATTCTATTTATCCCTCCCTTTTGACATTGAGAGGCCACATTTACTCAAGTATAATCTTGCTTTAAAACCAAGCTTTAACACCTTTTTCTTAATAGGATCAAACTCAAATAGAAGAAAACCACATAAACTTTCAAGTATATAAAAATAAAACATAATTTTTAAGACGTACCACAGATAATGAAGTCTGGAAAAAATAGCACATGATGGCTATTAATTTATAGCACATCACCTAATTTATAACATAAGATAATGAAGATATACACCTAACAACCAACATGATATCAGGCTATCAGTCTATCAGCCAACAAAATCAACAAAGAGCAATTAGATTACAACTTTACCGTAACAATTGATATATCAGGCTATCAACAAATAGAAATTAACAACCAACATGATATATATCAGCCAACATGATAGCAATTAACAGTACAAAAACTAATAATACATAAACAAGATATCAGGCTTCCAGCTCTAAGTAAAGAAATTACCTCAACAATTGATTTCAGGCTATCAGCAAATCTACAATTCAACACAAAACAACTTCAGAACACTCTCTTCTCAACAACCTACGACAGTGACAAGTGACAATACTCTTGCAGTTTCTCTCAAGTCTCAACAATACTCTTCTTTTCTGAATTTGATTAAAGAAAGCACCAACTAATCAATAAACATTACAAACCCCATGTGTTGTTGTTTAATTTGAGAAAGTAGAAGATGAATTAATTTTGATTTTTAAGGATTGATTATTTGATTTGAGGAGGAGACTGAGAGAGTCTGTGGTTATTGTTGAGGATGAGAGGCTGCGACTTTGATCTTTGAGAATTGAGAATGAGAGTGTGAGGAGATATAAAAAGGGTTAAGGGTTTGGTTGTATTACCAAAAGGGTATTGTGTTATACTACATATTTACAAGTATACCTAAACCTAAACGGGTCACGGGTCAACCCGAGTTATTTAAGGTAAACCCTAATCCGACCCATTTATTAAATGGGTTAGGGTCAAATGACCCGCAACCCATAAAGGCTAAACCCAAACCCCCTTAAAATCGGGTTGGGTCGGGTCAGGTTGGCGGGTCGCGGGTCACTTTGCCAGCTCTAATCAAGATGTTCAATCTGTAAATTGAGATACTACTTGATTTCTCAAGGTCTTGTAATTTAAATTCCTTCCCAAGGTATTCGGCAGCTCTCACAATCTCCCCCAGAGGTCTAATGATATCCAAATCATTTAGTACACTGTTATGATGAGTGAAGCTAATATGTGTTCTAAATAAGAACTCATTGATAGATAAGGATATTTGCAAAGTCCCCGACCTTCAAATACTCAGTCAACTTACTATGTATTATAGGCCCTAATTACTTCAAGTCAACAATAATTTTTCCAATTTTATTACGTATACACCTCGTATGTCGGGTTTAGTTGCTTCCAGAAGCTTATACCTTCCCAGCTAGTTTCATGTAGATATACGTATCTAGTTTCCCATATAGATACGTTGTATTTACATCAGACACATGTCTAGCTTGTCCTCGACAACTTAATAGACTGATCAATACCAAAATGTTATAGTCTTTATAACCAGGTAATAAGTCATACTGTAATCGATGCCAGATCTCTTAAAGATTTCATGGGCAACTAGTCTTGCCTTGACCAAATTATCTCTCTGAGTTAATCATGTTTTTGGACATTTCCCATTTATAACCGGTAGGCTCAATGGTATCACTTTGCATTATGCACAAGCGAAGCTCCGCTTAGATTCCAGATACCTACTTTTATTAATGTACAACAACAACAGTCATTTACAATAAGTGGTTCTGAATCCTCATCCTTGATAACGAGTACAACAGTGAATATGAATACCTTGTCGATGGGTGGTTCCATCATCGATAAACCGACTACACAATTAGTCATATTTATCTTTTATTCTACAGTACCCCGACTCAGAATACTTTCTTCCAATGGTACTCTGTATTAAGAGTGAGCTTTAGATTCGTTTACGGTATTAACTCCCCTGAAACGTTCTACTATGTAGGTATATTACTTGCAGGTACATATACTTACAGTACTTCAATAGTACCTATGAATGCATTTAACAATTCATTTACGATCTATTAGAGGTTTTCAATCCGTTGAACCTTATTGTCACCTAACTTATGTATAGAGATCTAGATGAGACAACGATGGGGTTTTCCAAGACCTCTTGGAAATATCCTCAGCATTGACAGTCATATCCCCCCTAATACTGGGAATATCATTTCATCAAAGTAATTAGTATCTGCCCTACAGTATATACATCGCCAATGGGTCTAAATATCCAGTGATAAATGCGAATCATAACCCACATAATATCAGGCCGACGTTGAGGATCCCATCTTCATACATTATCCTATACGTAATATCTAAATGTTCATCAATGGGCGACACTGGGCTCCGACCCAGTTACTAGTCACTTTTGGGGAAAAAATAATTTGATGATTTGGTGTTAAAACTTCAGCTCCGGCTCAAGGTGGGGGTGCATAACCAACATGGCATGTGCTCTGAGTGGTTCAGATACAGTATTATCTGCAATAATCAACTTTAACACGTTCATTATCTGCAGATGGAGTTTTATGTCCGTACACCAAGACAGGTAGTTGGAACCATCAAACCGTAATGGTTCATAATCATAGTGTGGGCTGGCTGACATCTGTAATGCAAAATGTATATCAAAATTAGTGATAATTCTTGGTAAACATTTTAAAATGCATTAAAGATAGATCATAGTACTTAGAATAACGAGAGAAAAAATATTCAAAATCATATTATAGTCGAACCTTGTTCATATTCTTAAACTCATGAAATTGTTTTATAATAATTAAATTCCAAATTAACCCTGTAAAATGACGATCTTAATCTTAGATGTACATTTCAATAGAATCTTAGCCAAGATTGATATTCAAAACCACTAGATGTTTGCGTTCCTTATGAAATCCTATTTAAGTACAAGATTTCCAATCATTATGTAGTAGCATATTTCCCATATTTGACAAAGATAAGCCAACATAACATAATCGAAGACAGTCTAGCATTCGAGAATATACCACATCTACAACCACAAGTCTTTGACCTACTAAAAGTAGCCGTTGTGCTTGGTCAAGAAAGAGTTATTAGAGATCCGAGAAGTTTACCCACTACTCTCGAAATAAGAAACTATTTTTCTTTTTGCAAACTGCCTGTATTTACAATAAATACAGGCATAAAATAAATTATTCATATCCATAACTTTACTATTTATTCTTCCTTACTTTGCTATTACCCCACAAATTGTAATAACTAGCAACCTATTAGATTTTACATCAAAACCTTCCTCGAGGTCATAGTTTTTCTTAGCCTTTACTAAGTTTCTATATAAAATCTTATTTGTTTAAACTTGTTATTGCCTTATCCTTACTAAAAATATTGGCGAAGATTATCCTTCCGGAAAACACGCCATTACAATTGGCGCCGTCTGTGGGAAAACCAAAGTTTTTTTTACTACCTCTAATCTAAAAACAATCTGATGACAAACATAAATCTCCAAAGCCATTCTAGTATGATGAGGAATCACGAAATCAACCCAATACCAGAAATTGTGGATCTGCATGGTGCAGTGATCGAATTGTAGAGACAAATAAAATTCGACCGAGTCCAGAGGTTGGAAGATCAACGCATCCACGTTCAAGCTCTTCTAGTGGAAAGAGATGAAAGGAGAAAAGCCTTGGACCAGCAAAGTCAAACACATCAGAAAGAGATGGAGAATTTATGAACAACTCAAGATTGACTCACTGGCCGTCAAACGTCACCTCCACAAGCCCGAAGTGATCATCGATCCAGGGTGACCCAGAGAGAAAATTAGTCAAGAGAAGAACGAGTACAAACTTCTTAATCTAGATCTAGAAATCCTGATAGGGTTTCTTAACATTTTGGACTTACATCCTCAGCATCGACAACTCAAGGAAGTCAACGCACGCGTCATCAAACTTCCCAACCACCAGAAAGAAGATTAATCAGGGACTAATTGGGACATGAAGGACAGGGAGTCTTTGATCCACAAGTTACAGCCATACTAATTCCTTCGCCACAGTTTATCACCTTGGACGACCTAAACAATAGGATCTAGGCCATAAACTCTGATATTCTAGGCCGAAGGTCTACCCTTGACAGAATTAAGACAAACCCCATTTTTCTTCATCTCAAAGTTATGCCCATTCCAGATAATTTCTGCATACCAAAGTTTATTCAGTATGTAGGCCTCACTAACCCTCTTACCCACATCAGACATTTCAAAGCCACAGTTAGATTATACTCAAAACTTGACCACATGTTATATAAATTATTCAATATGAGCCTGAAAGAGGAACCACTCAGATGGTTCTATAATATCCTCGAAGGCTCCATCACCACATTCAACCAGTTACAGCGTCTCTTTGAGTCGAATTATGCTCATGCTAAGGAGCGAGTGATAATTGTAGATTCAATGTTCTTCTTCGAGCAAGGCACAAAAGAAACCTTGGCAAGCTTTTATAAATGTTTCTTACAGGTAGCACGAAAAATTAGGAACTCGGATCCCAAAGTGTCGTTCCAGTATTCACCTCAGCCCTGCATATTGACTCCAAAGTTCAAGAAGAACTTACCTTGCACAAACCAAGAATGGTGAAAGAGATGATATATGTTGTTAATAACGATATCGAATTAAAACGATCAAAGAAGGATAAGATGAAGATCTCCTCTATCATCCAATCTTGTGAAACATTTACATCTCAACCCCAAAAGTTAACCAATGCTTAAATACCCAAGCAACGCGGAAGAAACACTAACAATACTAGAAGAAGATATGGAAGGCTAGATAGACCCATCCCTATTATACCTCTAATGACAACAACTTTTTCCGTTATCTTACCAATGATAAAGGGAGATAAGTTCTATCGGGTAGCACAAACAATTCTTGACATCCCCAACAAACCTTTATGTCAGTATCACAATGTGCATAGTTACGAAAATGACAACTGCTACTCTTTCATTCGAATTTTTCATCTCATTCTATTAGCCAGAAGACTTCATAATTATGTAGTCGACATTCAAAAGTTCCTCGAAGAAGAAGCTAAGAACAAAGACGTTGAACAAGAGCAAGGCCAATGGAAAACTCGCCATGTTTATATGATCAAAATTAAAAAGGGAAAGAAAAGAAAATAAGACGGACGAATTACATCTTGTTGCAAAATGACTTTCTCAGATAAATCAGTAAAACTTCTCCCCAGCTCGAGCAAATCAAAACATCTGTACCATATTACCTTCGAGGACTGCGACACCAACCTTCTCAAGTACCCTCACGATGACCCTCTGGTAATTATGCTCAAAGTAGGATAATACTACCTACACACGCTTCTCATCAATACAGGAAGCACCACAGATATTTTATTCAGAAGGGCAATTAAAGTTCTAGGACTCAAAGATTCAGAGAAAGCTTCGACAACCATAATTACAGGTTTAAACGATTCAAAAGAATTGGCAACATGAGAAATCACACTGCCAATTCATACAGGGTCTAAAACCACTTTTGTTAAATTTGTGGTCATCGATGTTAAGTCCAAATATCTGAGAATTTTATGGTAGAGTTTGCTACATTCGATCAAAGTAGTACCTTCTACATACAATTTGGCATTAAAATTTCCAACAGATCAAAAAGTCTATGAAATCAAAGGCAGCCAAGCAGTTAGATGTATGTGCGAGAATACCACCACCAACTCTCATACAGCAAAACTTCTCAAGGCATAACAACTACAGCTGGAAATAACCCTTACATTCGATCAGCATGACACTGAGGTAGTAGATTCTATTAAACTCGATGGACCCGAGCGTAACAACTTCATTAGCTCCAAGCTGTCATCCGATAAGAAAGAAACCATGATCCAGTTCCTTAAGAAAAATATCAACATCTTTGCATGATCTTTACAAGAGATGCCCGATATTCATCCTTCAATCGCATGCCAAAAACTCAACCTCCATCCAAACAGCAAAGCAGTTGTAAAAAAATGTCGAAATCTAGCTCCCCGCCTTCGCGAAGCCCTTAGTAAGGAAATTGATTAACTCTTTCATGTAGGATTTATCAGGGAGGCCAAATACGCATAGTAGGATTCTAACATAGTGGTCGTCCCAAAAGAATGCAAAAATCAGAGTCTGTGTTGATTTTACAGAACCTAACAAGTTTACCCTAAAAGATAACTTTCCTCTCCTACTAATCCCATAACTCCTCGATTCTGTCGCAGGACACGAACTTCTTTCGATGATGGATGTAGTTTCTGGTTAAAGTCAAGTTCTTCTCGCCAAAGAAGATCAGGAAAAGACAACTTTTATCACATAAAGAAGTTTATATTGCTACACAGTAATACCTTTTAGGTTAAAGAATGCAGGAGCCACTTACTAACGACTCATCATAAAAATGTTCAAAGAACATTTGGGCAAAATTATGGAGGTACACATCAATGATATGATCTGAAAAGGCTTGAAGCGTAAAGATCACTGCAACAACCTCCAAACCATTTTTGACATCCTTCGTACCTACCAGATGAAACTCAACCCTAAAAAATGCCAATTTGGTGTTGCATCCGGTAAATTTCGGGGGCATCTGGTTAGTAAAAGGGGAATATATATCGATCCGGCACAAATCAAAGCATTAATGGCAATGCCATCTCCTCCAACAAAGAAAGATGTACAGAAATTCGTTGGCAAGATTGATGTTCTTCACAAGTTCATTTTAAATCATCTGATCGATACAAACTTCTTTACCTCCTTCTTCATGGAAATCCAACTCCGGTGTCCAAAAAATAGACAAAAGAAATCGTTTGGACTCCAGACTGTGAATTAGCTTTCCAAGATCTTAAACGATACTTGGGCATTCTCCTATCATGAGTACTCCAATTGATGGCAAAATACTAACAATGTACTTATCCCCAACCAATGATTTCATTAGCTCAGTCCTTATTCGAGAAGATGACGGTGTAAAAAAACAAATTTACTTCATCAGCAAGACTCTCATGCCTGCTAAGAAAAGATATACAACAACCAAAAAATAACTACTTTCCTTCGTCTACAGCTCTTAGAAACTTCGACCTTATTTCCAAGCTCATCCCATAAAATCATTGTTAAATATCTTCTCAGACTTGTACTCTCTAAAAACAAAAAATATCGAAGAGTTCAACAATGGTTCTTATTCCTCAGAGAATATGACATCTTCTTCGAACCCCAGATATCAATCAAAGGATAAGCAGTAGCTAATTTCTTGGTAAATTTTCCAGTCAAAGACCCCAATTGGGAATAACTAGAAGAAGTATTGGTTGATAACTCAATTGTAGAGCCAGACACCTGGTCTCGAAGCACAGTGTGGAGACGCTTTATGGATGGATCTGTTGGACTGCGAGGATCAGGAATCAATATCGTTCTCATTATACCATCCAATTATCGCATCGAGAAAGCTATTAAACTCAAATTCTATTCCACCAATAATGAAACATAATATGAAGCTATCCTTCATGGACTGGATCTTGTTATAACACTTGAGGTAGAAGAAATAGTTGCCTATGTCGACTCCTTACTCGTTGTCAATCATTACAGAAAGACATTCATGACATCCGGCAACATGGTTGACTATGCAGGCTTATCTGAAGAAAAAATGAGCAAATTCAAGTCATCAACAATCTCTTACCTCCCTCGAGTCAAAAATCGCCACGCTGACGCATTGGCATACATTGATGCAATGCTCAAAGATAGTAAAAAAAAGAACTTTGGAGATCGACGTTATTGAACATTCCAGTCTCGATATGAGCTCTACGATGCACATCAATGTTATTGAAGACGAAGATAAAGATAATTGGAGAAGACATTTTTATGCATACCTCAATTCCAACATCCTCCCAAGTAACAAAGAAGAGGCTCGATCACTCTTGGCCAAATGTCCACGATCCACAGTCTAAGAAAAAATCCTCAATCACATTACGGGAGGTGGACCTCTTATTGAATACATCTCTCAGAAATAGGCCCAAATAAAAATCAAAGAACTTCACAAAGGGATCTGCGCAACTCACATTTTATGACGATCATTGGCCCAACAGGCATTCACTCATGGTTTATACTGGCCGAAGATGCGACAAAACCGTAAAGACTTTGTTCAAAAATGTTGTAAATGCCAAACTTAAGCACAAGACATCAGAAGCCCAGCACTCGACTTGCACATAAGCAATATCATCTGGCCATTCAAAAGATGAGGGATCGATATTATTGGACCCTTCCACCCAGTATCAGGAATTTGCAAATTTTCCCTTGTGGCCACAGACTACTTCACAAAATGGGTCGAAGCAGTTCCTCTATGTCACACCAATGAAAATGAAGTCATCAAGTTCCTTTGGGGGGCACATAATTACCAGATTTGGCTACCTACAAATGATATGATCCAACAATGACAAACAATTCATCAGCATTTAAAGTCTTCACTTTCCTCCACAAATACAAGATTCAACTCTCAACTTCAACACCTTACTACCAACAAGGAAATGGACAAACTGAAGCTATCAACAAGGGCATTAAATCAGGACTACACAAACGCTTAGACGAGAAGAAAAAAAGATGGGTAAATGAATTACTAAGTATTCTCTGGGCATACCAAACAACTCCTCAAACGTCTACCAGTTGTACTCCATTTATGATGGCCTTCGGCACTGAAGCAGTTATACCCTCAGACCTCGATCTACTAAGTTGTAGAAGTAAACTCACAGATGAAAACAATGAGCTAGGTCTCCTCTGCAACCTAAATTAGACCGAAGAAACATGAGACAAAGCTATTAAGAACTTGAGATGATACCATGACACACTGAAAAAATATACATCAAAAAGGTTCAAAAGCAAAAATTTGGTATTGGAAACCTTGTCCTTCGACGGATTCAAGACAGTACTCGACCTAAGAATTTCATAAAATAGTCAAAAAAATGGGAAGGGCTATACATTATTAGTGATAAAACAGATAGTGGGACTTACTGGCTGACGGAAGACAAAATCCAGCTTGAATATCTATGGAATACAACCCAACTGAAAATGTTTTTACAGATGACAACTGTAACAGCTTTCACCTATTCAAATAAAACTATCTTTACTTTCCTTACATCTTTACTATATTTACTTAGTCTTGATCTATACTTGATAAGTATACATCCAAACTAACAATCAACTTTACTATCTGTACTTAGTCTCAATCTATACTTGATAAGTATGCATCAAAATGAACAAAATATTTACTATTATTACTTAGTATCGATCCATACTTGAAAAGTATGCGTCAAAACTAACATTTAATTTTTCGCAAACACTATCCAATTACAGGATATTCTTGTTTGTATCCATTACTTATCGAACAAACCAATTAAGGATTCATATCTGGCAATCATTCATGCAACTTACCATTCCATGGCCCTCCTTTACTCATCCCGCAAACTCGCGTTCATTACTTATCTGCTGCTATCTACAATCACATTTCACAATATCAATCTTATCGAATATCAACACTTAACATAAATTTATCAAAAAACATGCATAAATTATTTTCAAATACTTCTTTGAACAACAAACCCATCAGCATTCAAAGACACTTAGTTAAAAATTATTTTGGTCCCATCGACCATTTTTATATCTCTCCTCAAAACAAAATACTTTTTACAAACAATGATTTACTCTGCAGGAGGAGATACTACATCATCAACCTTCGATAACCCACCGGGAGCAAGCACATCCAGTATTTCTTCAGGACGCAAACCATCGGAATTCATCATCATAAAATTATCGACAACTTCCGTTCACTAGGAACTTCAGGAGTTTTTGGAATCTCATCTTTCGGATCTGAACCCTAAAAAAAACAAGCCCCCAGCACTGACCAACCCTTTGCAACGATCTTTCATCTGCTCCATTACCTCGTACTGACCTACATAGTTGGCCCTCACCTTCTTACAAGCTTTTAAATTATCTCGCATCAATTGAGCCCTTACTTCCTCCAAAATCTTCCCATACTCCACCTCCATCAACCTTCAAACATCGTTAACCTGCTCCCTCACATCCTTCTTAAAATTTGTTCTCAACAATGTCAATGCCTCCTCTTTATCCTTCGCTAGCTCAACCCTTATCTCCTCGACCTTTTTCTCCCACACTTTCCTCGCATCATAAAGGGCAACTTCCTACGCCTTCCCAGCATCAAGCTTTTACCTATTCAACATCCGTTACCAGACGTTTCTGTCTTGATTCTGATGCAGTTTATTACCGATGTCGTCGATGCTTGCTTTCGAGAATTTGAGGCTTTGTGGTCCCCCTTAGTACAATTTAAGTCGATTGACTTGTAATTTGTTAGCCAATTTGGATGAACTTGTTGCCGACAGGAAATATGTTGTAATATAGTAGATCTGCTGGTTGCATTGGATGAGCCAATTATGGACCTGTAATATGTAATCTGTTTGGCCGAATTAGGCGAACCAATTATCGGCCGATAATATATTAGATCTATTGGTCGAATTGGATGAACCAATAACCGACCTATAATATGTAATCTGCTTGGTCGATTGAACGAACCAATTATCAACCAATAATATGCAATTTGTTTAGTAGAAGAGTACTACATGAGATAGTAGAATAGTACTCTGATGTAGGTCGGTCAAACCGGGGGTGGAGCCTGGATTTAAGATTTAGGAGGGGCAAAGTTTAATGGGATGCTTTCAATGATTATTTTGGAGGTTAAAGGGCGGAGCACCCGAAAAAAAAATTGGGTTACTAAATAAAAACTCAAGATAATATCAAATTAAAACCTTATCTTGATTAACAACTAGATATATTTTTTAATCAAACTCATTATAGGCAATTTAAAACACTAACTTAATAGAAAATGGAAATAAAAAAAATTAAAAAGATAAAAAAATAGCTTATTAAGAATAGAACCTTAGGCAATGGGATTAATTCTAAGATTCTTAATCAATTGAGCTACTTCTATTTGCTTTTAGAATGATAAAGAAGAACAATTATACTATTATCATACCTTTTTTCTCAAAAAAATTCTCACTATATAGTATTTTTTTTCAAAAATTCTTGGGGGGCGACCCCCCCCTAAATCTGCCCCTGGGTCAAACACAAGTCTTTCATTGGTGTAAGAATGACATACAAAAATAATAGAGATAGCAGAAGAGTACTGTATAAGATATTAGAATAGTACTCTGATGTAGGTAGGTCAAACACAAGTATTTCATTGGTGTAAGAACGACGTACAATAAATATAAAAAATAGTAGAATGTAAACTGTGATATGTAATCTATAATATGTAATCTATTTGGTCGAATTGGATGAACCAATAACCGATCTGTAATATATTAGATGGGTTGGTCGAATTAGGATGAACCAATTGTGGACCTGTAAAATGTAATTTGTTTGGTCAAAATTGGATGAACCAATTATCGACCTGTAATGTATTAGACTATGTTATCTGGTAGTCGAATTTGGATAAACCAATTATCGACCTGAATATGTTGGTGGAACTCGGCCCCAAGTATGATTTTAGTCGATTTAATAATGAGGTTGAGCATTGTGTTTGAAGCTGAGGTCGAGCTCGCCCCCAAGTATGATCTTGAATACCCCGACCTTGAATACTATTGGGTATGAACTTGATAATAAGTTGTAATAGCCTCGAGTACCTCAACCTCGAGCACCTTAATAATGCGGTAGATGTTGTTAAAAAGATGAGGTCGAGCATTGAGTCTGAAACTGAGGTCAAGCTAAGGGCTTATTCCGAATCTCAAGCTCAAGTCTCTCCATTCGACCATCATACGACCACTCGACCTCGTCAACATACACGTGGCATATTTATGGTACATTACGAAATAGCTAGAGTTTGATTCATCATTTTTGACCTCTACATCAAATGTTCAAGTCAAGCAAGCACTCTGTCATTAATGAAGCCATTACAAGACAGGAAGATCAGACCATTACACAATCAGTTCATAGACTCACAAAATATATATTGTAACGTCCATCATTAAAAATGATAATGGTCATCAAACGGTCATATTATAAGACCTATAAATAAGACCAGAGAATTTTAGATGAAGGACGGATGAATCCTCACTCATAAACTCTACACAAAAACTATTCAGAACATCATTTGTAATAGCTAGCAATCTTCAATAAAACCTCTCTCTCTTTCTAAATCCATAAGAGAGGTCATGGTTTTTTAGTCTATTCAAAGGTTTTCCACGCTAAACTCTGTGTTAGTGATTACTCATCATATACTAATGTTCTGATTATCATCGGTGAAAAGACTAAGATCGTATTACGAAATTAGGCTATTATATTTAACGCCGTATGTGGGAAACGCAACAATTAGCCGCAATTCTTAGGAGTAACATATATCATTTCATCATTATATAATACCAAATCCAAATCACAATCCTCAGGTGGCGCAGACAGATAAAGCTAAAAAACTTGCTCGTAATATCAAATAAGAGAAACGTATCCCATTGTTACTCACTTCAGTTCATCTTTGGAAGTACCATTGTTTCTTCATCTCATGGTTAGCTAATTTCAAATTCCTTCACTTTATTATTGGTCAACGACCTCTTTGTTCTCACCCCTCAAACTCAATCACTCTTAAAAAATTCATCCATTTAGCTTGTCTCTCAATCAAAATCAAGCAAAACCCACACAAATCTTTAAATCAACAATCTGGATCCAAAAAAATAGAGGATAGATGAGCTCGAACATTTTCATACTCTCCAATCTTCCATCTCTTACCACCACTAATTTTATACCTAAACTGAACCTTATCTCCAACAACCAATGCTATAGATCTCGTATCAGAGGTACAACAACAATACTCAGATTTAGATCAAACTCTAACAGATCTGAATCGAAAGCTCGAACAGACTATCATCACCTACTCTTTGTATTTGGGGAAAATTGGGGGTTTATTTGATGGAATTAAGCTTAAATTAGAGGATATTAGGGCACCATCATGTGTTTCTGGTGAGGATCTTATTGGAAAGGAGTTACAAATGCCGTCTGCTGAGATGTGGAGAACATTGTCGAATAATTTTCATTCGATTTCGTCGTCGCCGTTAAATTTGTTCTCGTCTTCATCGTAGAATTTGGTTTCGCCTTGTGGGGTTAACTCGATAGAGTATTATGTGTCCCAGAATCAAGGGGAAAACATTGTCACAATGACTGCTCCACTCCGATGTCTTAGATTCTTTACAATCACTCAAGTCTTTATCCCCTTAGCGGAGCATATCACCGGCGATGAGCACCTCACAAGGTTACTACGGCCTTAAACCGCCGAACCACAAGCATGAAGAAGAAGGCACATAAATGTCAATTTACGGGTCAGGCAATGCTTTTTATTTAGAAGATAAACAGTTTCCCAGTAAACCATCTCCACTTTCTGACCCTCCTCCAAGCCATCATCGTCAAACACGAAGCTTGTATGGTTAACTGCTCTACGCTGGAGAATGTGTTTCAACTATAGCAGTGCCTATCACGTCTTAGTTTTCACAGCGGGATGCTCGAGCCGCCATTAAAACAATGGTATCTGGGTGCACACCTTTTGGCAAAAACTTCAAAAGGATTCTTATCAACGGAAAGCTTGTTCAAACGTCAGAGTTCCATTTTTGTCACTACAAAGAACATCCATGCCAGCTATTTCCTCTATTTCTGTCATTTTCTTAGTGATAGCTCCCTGCTGCTATGCTAACTAAATTTGATAGTGTTCCATATCATCTGTAACTAAATCTGAGCTGCCAGAGTTTAGGGTTGGATAAAAAGGATCAATATGATTGACCGCTACTTCATTAAGATCAGGCTAGTATGTAATGTCCAAGGATGGGAATCTATCTGCAATATTTTCATCATTTCCTGGAAGGTTTGAATCTTGAGATATATAATAAGGTGCTCGAGATCGACATCAAAGCGCCATCTTGCTTCCTCCAATATTCAAACCCCAAGTATTGGATACAGTCACTTAAATTATACTTGGAGGCGAGCTCAGCCTCAGTTTCAGACTCAATGTTCGACCTCATCTTTTTAACAATATCAACCACATTATTAAGGTGTTTGAGGTCGAGGTACTCGAGGCTATTACAACTTATTATCAAGCTCATAACCAATAGTATTCAAGGTCGGGGTATTCAAGCTTATACTTGGGGGCGAGCTCGACCTCAGCTTCAAACAAAATGTTTGACCTCATTATTAAATTGACTTAAATCATACTTGGGGGCGAACTCCACCAACATATTACAGGACAATAATTGGTTCGTCCAAATTTGACCAACAGATAACATAATCTAATACATTACAGGTCGATAATTGGTTTGTCAAATTTTGACCAAATAGATTACATATTACAGGTCCACAATTGGTTCATCCCAATTCAACCAAGTCATCTAATACATTAAAGATCGGTTATTAGTTCGTCCAATTCGACCAAGCAGATTACATATTACAAATTATATATCACAGTTTACATTCTACTATTTCTTACATTTTTTGTACGTCGTTCTTACACCAATAAAATACTTGTGTTTGACCGACCTACATCAGAATACTATTCTACTATCTCATATAGTACTCTTATACTATCTCTATCATTTTTGTATGTCGTTCTTACACCAATGAAATACTTTTGTTTGATCGACTTATATCAGAGTACTATTCTACTATCTCATACAATGCTCTTTTACTAAACAGATTGCATATTATAGGTCAATAATTAGTTCGTCCAATTCGACCAAGCAGATTACATATTATAGATCGGTTGTTGGTTCATCCAATTCGACCAACAGATCTAATATATTATAGGTCGATAATTGGTTAGTCCAATTTGGCCAAATAGATTACATATTATAGGTCCACAATTGGTTCATCCAATGCGACCAACACATCTACTATATTATAACATATTTCATGTCGACAACAAGTTCATCCAAATTGGCTAACAAATTACAAGTCAATCGACTTAAATTATACTCAGGGGGACCACAAAGCCTCAAATTCCTGAAAGTAAGCATTGACGACATCGGTAATAAACTGCATCAGAATCAAGACAGAAACGCCAGGTAACAAATATAGAACGAACTTCTAAACCAACACCACTCGCCCATAACGCTTCTCTTGCTCTTGGATGAGAGGGGGCGGATGCAAGGGCATATTCCAAATCTCGAACTCAAGTCTCCATTTGACTATCATACGACCACTCGACCTCATCAACATACATGTGGCACATTACGAAATAGCTAGAGTTTTATTCATCATTTTCGACCTCTACATCAACAGTTCGAGTCAAATAAGTACTCTGTCATTAATGAAGATGTTACAAGACAAGAAGATCAGACCGTTACACAATTAATTCAAAGACTTACCAAATCTATATTGTAACGTTCATCATTAAGAATAATAATGATCATCAAACGGTCATATTATAAGACCTATAAATAAGACCATAGAATTCCATATGAAGAACGGATGAATCCCCAGTCATACACAGAAACTATTCAGAGCATTTTTTGTAATAGCTAGCAATCTTCAATAAAATTTATCTCTCTTTCTAAATCCTTAAGAGAGGTCGTAGTTTTTTAACCTATTCAAAGATTTTCCACGCTAAACTCTGTGTTAGCGATTACTCATCATATACTAATATTCTGATTATCTTTGGTGTAAAGACTAAGATCGTATTACAAAATTAGGCTATCACAGTAATCTTCCAGCCTTCATAGTGGGAGTTGTAGCTTGTGTTAGGTTACGGCTCAAAAAACAGGGGAGTCATTCGAACGAGCCTTAGGTCGTTCGAACGAAAAATGGTATGTCTGTTTGTTTGTTTCTAAGTTCGTTCATAAGGGGATTTATTCTAAAGTGATGGATTATCTCGTGATGCGTACTTCGGAGATGACTTAATAGAAAGTCTATAAATATAGAGTGTAAGTTAAAGGCCTTTGTACAGGTAGAACGAATTAAAAAGAAAAAAAGAAAAAATCTAAGGTTTTGCTCTAGTGAGATTTCTGGGTTTTTATTTCTAGGGTTTCTTGCTGAAGATTATCTGTAAGGGTAGAGGTGAGGTTGAGTGATCTCTGTAACTTTTTGTAACCCTAAATGATAATATATTCATCGTGTTTGTCGGGGGTGGTTTTGATATTTTAAAGGGTTTCCACCTAAATTAAACCTTGTGTATGTGTTTTATTACCTTTGTTTGAATTCTCTGTGGTTAGAGTTGGATCTTGAGTTCTTGCTAAATCGTATTGTGCTTCCGCGCTGCGATTTGCCCCCTCGGTTTCCTAACAGCTGGTGCAGCAAGTGGGATAGTTGCGCTTACATTGCTTCCATCTCCCCCTCCTGATATTCCCACAAGTAGATCACAAGAGCATGTAATCCACCATTGAGTTCTTGGTATTTCTCATCGATATTATTCAGTTAGTTCTAATTGGTAAGAAAATAAAGTAAACTGGGGCTCATTACCAATGTATAACAACACTCTTTCTAGTTACGAATTCGGCTCGAAAGTTAGCTGAATGTACGCCTGCAAGGTCTTCACAGGTAAATATTGTGCTCACAATGTCAATTTGGGCACCAGGGGAGAATGTGTACATAAGAATGAAAGATCTTTGATTTAGGCTAACTTTGCCTTCCTACCAATAAGGAATACCGAGAAAAGATATGGAGGATATTTCACTTCTTTCCTAATTGCCTTGTGGTTCTTTTGTTAATGTGCAAACAATTATGGAGTTTATCATCTATATAGCTATATTGGAGTCTCACTAACAGAGTCTTCAAGTTTTAACCAAAGTTTGGATATTTATCTGAATTGTTTGTGGACGTATCTCTTTGGGGTGATCACGATCAATTTCTGTGACGTGGAATCTATCCTAGAAATGGTCGTAGGTATCTGTCGTCATACACAAAAAACAAATCTATTTATATTTATCTCTATGCTAATTCTTTTTAGGCAAATATCTCTAATTCTCTATGCTATTAAACAAGGATAAGTGATGATCTCATTTTAAATGATAAAAAATAATGTTGACGATACTTAGATAATACTCAAGCTCTCATAATTGAGATTAGGTGAGATTTTTTTAACCTAATTAAAGTTTTCTATGGTTTGGAGATAGCTTTCACTAATCTTTGTGGATTGCATGTCTTTGCTTGCAAGCCTGGACTCTAATCCTTCACTACACATCAACCACTCCTCCATCTCTTATAAGTTATAAACCAACTTTGCCTCTCTCTGTCCCTCACCGTCTTCCCCTCTCAATCTATTTCTGAAAATGGAGGGTCTCATACCGTTTGTGTACAAAGCAATAGTCCAATTCAAGAGTGGTGTACCCATGACTACAGGGTCAAGGTTCAAAGAATCTCCATCGGCTTCTTACATTAGACTTGCAGGTGAATCGGGTCGGTTTCAATCGTCAGAGATACAACTTTTCTTGTCTTCGTCGACTTCCTCCTCTGTGTCTCAGCTACATGTGCCTAATACAACTCAATCTCCTCTTCATCGTTCCAGTATTCGTCAACTTGGCTCCTCTTAAATGTCGTCATTAACCGTCTGAATCATATCTCGTAAAGTGCTTGATGAAATCGGCTAGCTTGTCAGTCATGTTTGTATTTAATAAAACTAATGAATCAAATGTGTGGTAATGTAAGAAATATATGTTCTAAGACTCAAAGGGGTCTAATATAAATTGTAAATTTGAATGCCAAGTGTATATATAATGCACCTAATGATGTTTGTTTAAATATATTTGCTTAGAATATAATGCAAAAGCCAACAAGTATATTTCCCTGCCTTTGGAATGGCTATCACGGCGCTCGCTGAAATCGATCTTCGCCACATTTCGACTTATGCTGAAGCGACATTAATTTGCCTAGACCACAAAATTGAAAATACTAGAGGAATTACAAGTTAAAACGATAATAGTGATGATTACGGCTTTGGGGTTGTTTAGTTGTTGAGTGGTTTGAAAGAGCGGAGACGGGATTGCCCTTTGATGAAAGAATTTGGTGTGGACATCAAGTATATTTTGAGTTGTTATGGTTAGATGAATATTTTGATTTGGTTGTTCTTGGTGAAGCCCAATATGTACAAGGAAAGGGGTTGTTCGCAAGAGTAGAACAAAACGGTGTAGCTTGTATAGTCCCACATTGCTGAAGAGAGCAATACTAACTGAGAATTGGGCTATAAACATGGACTCTACTGCAAGAGCAACTCATACCTTTCTCGGCCTTTTGGCTAAGATCAAGTGTAGTATCTGTTCTTATCAGTTTAATATCTGATATGTGGGTCAATGGCTCATACGATATTAAATTAATTTTTCATTGGGAGAGGGTCCACCACAATAGCTTGCTATTGGGGCTCTCGAGTGTTGCAAAGGTTGGCGCACCTCTACCAATTCTAAACATAAAATTATTTTTAATACTTTTGAAAGTAAGAGCATCTATTATTATGCTCTCTATAGTTAAAATAAAGAGGAAATTAGTTTTTAACCTCCTAAAAGGGTGTTATTTGGGTTTCAATTTTCTTTCTCTCTTTAACAATTTGCTCCCAACTTTATTTTAAAACTATAGGGAGCATTTAGTGTATGCTCTTTATAGTTAAAATAAAGAGGAAATCAAGTTTTTAACCTTCTAAAATGTGTTATTTTGGGTTTCAATACTCTCAAATTTGGGTAGCCAACTATGAGAACCTTAACCTTTTTTTTTAACTAAAATCAATACGTATAAAGTGTTGACATTCAAATCCCATACCAACTAGCTAAAATTATAGGTAATCTACACTGGATGCTCTAAAAGGGGAGCTTTATAAGCAAGGAGATGTTTTTGTAACTACAAGAAAATTTAAATATGGTTTATAATTTGGTAGAATGTGGGTCATCAACCAACTAATTATCCAAATCCCCCAAAATTCTACAAAACATAAATGAGAATCTCTTTGATTTGGTTACTGTAAATATCATTATTAGAGCATCCACAAAAGCCTCCTTTGGATAGGGAGTGATTTTGAAGAGTTTGAGGGAAAATCAATTCTTACCAAATAAATTACCTATTTTAAGGAGCCACATCATTAAAATAACTTAAAAGTATCTCACGTTCTCACCCGTGATAGGTTTTTCTTATTTAATTTTAAGGGTCCCACACTTTCCACTTAATAAAATTGTCAAAAGTGGCTACCCAATTTCATTTTCTCTCTCCTCAGTAAGATTATTTAAGCCAATAAGACTATATCCCTCAGTAGTTGAACAATTTGAAATTTCTATAACGTTTCCATCCTCCTTGGTGAGCAAATTAAAATCAGGTTATTCTATTATATTGTTTTTACTTTTGGTGAAATTTTAATGAATTTTTCTATGAAGTTTTAATTAGGTTTTTATGAAGTCTTAATAGTGTTTTAACTGAAGGGCCTAGAAGAAAGATAAAGAATCGAAAAGATGTGGGAGATATATTTTTATTTCAAAGTTCCCTCTCTTTTTGGAAAACTATTGATCGGGGAGCTTTATAAGCAAGGAGATGTTTTTGTAAGTACAATGAGATTTAAATATGGTTTATAATTTGGTAGTCGCAAGTATGTGGGCCCATCAACCAACTAATTATCCAAATCCCCCAAAATCCTACAAAATAGAAAATGGAACTCTCTCTCCCAAAAGTAAATCTCTTTTTCTTAAAATATCTTTCTCTTTCTGCTTCTCAAAGCTTAATCGATTGGGTTGCTGTAAGATCATTTCTCCCTAAAATCGACAAGATCAATATTAGTCGCCAGATTATTTAAGCCAATAAGACTATATCCCTCAATAGTTGAACAATTTGAAAATTCTACAACGCTTCCATCCTCTTTGATGGGCAAATTTAAATCAGGTAATTCCATATATTGTTTTTACTTTTGGTGAAATTTTAATGAATTTTTCTATGAAGTTTTAATTAGTTTTTTATAAAGTATTATGGTGTTTTAACTAAATGGCCATAAAAGAAATATAAATAATCTAAAAGATGTGGTTGATATTTTTGTTTTAAAGTTCTCCCTCTTTTTGAGAAACTATTAATCTCCCTATTATTTCGGAGTTGTTGGTCGGTGGGCCCTATACTTGTCAATACAAAAAAATAAATTCAGAAAGGTAGTTACAAAAACATCTTCTTGCTTATAAAGCTCCCCCAAAACTAATTCCATAGTTGAGCACAACTTGATCTGAGAACTTCAAATTGAGCCCTATTGCAGAACTGTACATTGACAATGTTTGTGATTCTAAACATTTTCGGTAATTTAGAAAATTGTTGGGCATTGGATAAGCTAAACTTTTCTCTCGTACATGAATCTAGTGGTTAACAAATTGACTTACACGTTGCTTTCAGAAATAACATGTTAAATACTTGTCGAGTCTTACAAGTAAAACCGAGACAAGTGTCGTGTATGACTCTAAGACGAATTATCGAGCTATTTTAATTTGGCAGCTTTTTTAGAATTTCTTTGTTAATTCTACTCTAATAGTCTCCTCCATTAAAAACCTATTATTTCCGATATCTTCATAACCTTGAAATTCAAGGAATAAAAAGTGTTTCCGAGCCACTAACTTACCAAACTTATGATAAGTTTTGTCAAAATTGCATACCTTTCTTTGAATCTGTAAGAATGTAAAAAGGAGTATTTGTTTTGAGTTGAATAATAGCCATCTGCAGTGGTGGATCCAGGAATTTCATCTAGGGTGTGCAAGGAAAGGGTATTTGGCATGTTCTTTGGATACCCGAAAATCATGCTCAAACAACCAAAACTTGTATATTTTTAAAGGTCACAACCTTACTCAAGCTTCTTAGATCATTTTTTGATTATTGAAAATTTACTTGTTTCATAGATTAAGTAAAACTGATTTGAGTGAGAGAGGAGAGGTTTATGGGTTTGAGAATAAAAAGAACAATAGAAGATGAGAGCCAGGGGAGAAGATGTTGTCCACAGAGTTGTTTGCTTGCATTAATTGGGTAAACAAAATTACTGAAATGGTCAAAATCTTTTAAAATTAAGAAGAGGTAAATGGTTGACTGTGTGGTCTTTATGAAAAATGAGGGTGGGAAAGTATAGAATTGTTATGTGGATGGTTAAATATAAACAAATTTATACCTGTAATAATCAAATACCAATAATAGATCCGTCGTCACTGGTGACCCATCTGGACCATAATTCTTGGGATAATAGTTTTGAACATGTTTATAACGCAAAAAAACATTAACAGTTTTGAACATATTTATAACGCAAAAAACATTATAATTTGCTATTGAATCAAAATTTGTAACACAATATTTTTAAGAAAATGACTAGTCCCTATAGAATCTTTTGTTAAGGATTGCAATGATTGTAATTTGACTCTGATACAGATGACATAATACAAACAATGTGAATCTGGTAAGCCTGTTATACTTTTCAACACAGAATGATGAGAGGAAAGAACTAATTCCCTTCTCATAGTAGCCTAAATATGAGAATTTACGATCTATTAATGCTTGTTTAACACGCCTTTTGATTTTTATATGGGGATTAGGTATTAAACCTGACCCCAGAGATTGGAAAATCCGGTCTCATCCCATGATACCATTTGTTTGTTTTTGTATCCTTGGATTTATCCAGCGGTATTAAAATCCTTTTCAGTACTTAATCTAAATGACAAACTAATATATCGAATTAGTATTTAAAAATAAATTTTGCATGTGCGGTACCCTGAAGTCGTCAATTATCAAATTAAAATTTGTTAAAGTTCAGAGTATTAGCAAAATTTTCTTTAAATAATAAGAAAGAACACATGCACTAAAAAAGTAGCAAGGTGTGTATTATAAAATTTTTCTTTCGATCTCTCATTATAGTCCAGATTTACTTGTCGTGGACGTATAAAGCCAATGTATAGTGCAAATTAACAGCTAACGATTTAACTAAACCTTGTGAATGAGCATCATTCTTCAATGGTTATATATATAATTCAAGTTGTATACTTTTATAACAGCTGAGTTTTTGTTACAACTCGGACGTGAAATGCAATGTGCAACCATTATTTCTATGAAAGCTGTAAAAAAGAACCTGATTTTCACTGCCGAGGATTATATCCTGAAGTTGCAGAATTATTTTCCTAGGTCATCATGGGAGATGCCCTATGAAATTTGAGCTGCCCTTGTAAATTCAGCTGATATCCAACATTTCATTATGATTAATTAAGTTAAAAGTGGAATCCATTGTGATTATTTAGTACTAAACCCGCCTTTATTTAAAAATTCATCTGTAGTGAGATCCCTGTCAACTGCATCTGCAACCGGACTGCAAGATCATTATAATAAGCCGCTTAGGCGCTCACCTGAAAACGGATCAAAAGGCCAGAGAAGAACTTAAATAAGAAATTTTTATTAGGTTAAAATGAGGTAGCTTTAATCATCGTTCCGTTGTTCTAGAAGATTGGAAAGAACCCCGGATTTGGTTTACAAAATTATACTATGGTCAACCATGGTATATCGTAGGTTATTTTGCCACTAAAATGTAAGCGACCTGTTTGTTCAAGTTCAATTCGATGCATTAAATATTAATGTCAACTATTAATCTTTAGGTTAGGTGGTTTTGCACAAAAACAAATATCAGATTAGTTTCTCTAATTATAGTTGAGAAATCCCATAAATTAAACATAAGGGAAGAAAACACTCCTACAGCCCAATTTTTTTTTTTTTTTTTTTTATCTTATACAATATTCGAATAACTGATTTACACAAGGGAAGAAAACACTGCAATTTTTTTGTTTGAAAGGCAAGCCGGTTTTATATAGGGATCCGTAACCTGAGTTTCCAACAACATGGGGTTTCTAAACTATGACTCCTCTCTTGGTGGAGGGGCACAACGACCACTAGGCCAAGAGCTTACAATAATATAATTAACTCAATTTTGTTCATTTAAGGGGACACAATGAACGAATTAATGAGTTGTTACTAGATTTGCAAGCAGGGCTAGTGCTTGGAAAACCAAGGGCTCTTAAAACTTAATGCTCATCTCAATCAACTACCAACCCAAATAAAGGTAGCCTCATGCATTAATGCATATCTAGAAATTTAATTCTAACAAACTTGGATAAAATTTTGACTATGAAGAAAATATCCATCGTATTTCTCAAAATTTATAGATCATTACAATCTGGTGTTATTTGACAAAAAAGAAAAAAGAAAAAAGAAAAAAGGATAACATAATCTGCAAAGGATAAAAAAAAAAATGCCATTAGAATTTATCAAAACATTTATGGTAATCCTAACTATTACTGGACACTCTGTTAATATACGTCTTAAATCACAAGAAATCTTTCTGATCACAAACATTTCCAGTGTACGTAGCGGAGCCACATTATAATTTACGAAACTTCAGACATAAAATTTGATTCCCTAGCATATCCTCAAAAGTTGTCCAATTTATTTTGCGTCATATTTTTGTCCACGTCAGCTACCGGAAGTTGAACCTTGCAACAACAATCTCTCTCCAATAAAGAAAAAAAAAGCCTTCTTTACCGGACTCTCAGGTCAACCGGTTTACTTAAACTAAACCACCACTGAAATCGAACCAAAATCTTACCTGTCAACCTTAAACACATTCCGTGTTTAATCCAAATTAATTTGTTTATAAATACCATCCAAAATCTCTCAAACTCTTAAGATAATAAAAAAAAAAAGCGTGGGAAAAAAATAACTCCAACAACGAGAAACGTCAAATTCTTTTCCGGAATTTCGTTTCCGTTGCAAATCATTTTTCTTTCCCCCGTCTGATCTCTTGGTAAGATCTATGTTTTTCAACATTGTTATTATTATCTCGATATTAGATCTGTTGCTATGTTTGTAGATTTAGATTTGTTTTTAGTATTCGTGTTAATGTAGATTAGTAATGTGAATGGCATTGAATTTTTGTCTAGAGTTTCGCGAGATCTTGGATCGCGTGATTTAGTGGTTTTCATGATCATGTTGATTTGAATTTTGTATGTTTTAATCTAAGCTTTGCGAATTGTGATTAGTTCGTTAGAATAGGGGCATTGGTTGTGTAATACCGGATATAAAATATTTATGATCGGAAATAATTCTGCTGATTTGGCAATTGCTGACAGTTGGATTCACTGGAAAGATTTGGGGTGATTTGGCTATAGCTGATATTGGATTAACTTAGCTTTTGTGAAATATATGGATGTAATTGTTTGCCGTTGTTAGAATGATTGAAGCTATTACGTGGAGCGTAGATCTGCATGTTATTTGGCTGTTTTAGCACTTACGCTAGGTAGAATTGTGAAGGTTCTGTAAAAGGAAAAAGATAGTATTTAGTTGTGGAGATAAGATTGAGTTATTTTGAGCTGTGAAGAGTGTTTTTTACGGAATTATATAGCATCAAATCTACACACTTGAGGTATCAGCATTCTCGTGTTTGTTCCACTAGGCTTATGCTTAGTGCATCGGATAATGTTTATGATAGAAGCATTTTCGGTGATTTAGACATGCTAATTAGATTCATTTAGAGAGGAAAGTTTAGCTAATCCAGTGGTCAGCAATTGTCTAAAGAACTGAAAATGTTATTACAAACCATTTCCTATATATCAAGTGGAGCCTAGATTTACTTTGCTTGTACTTCGTAGGGACTTTGAGTAGTTGGGGTTTGTATATGTTTCTTGACCCCTAATTTAGAGAGGTATCATATTATTTATAACTATTTTTAAGAATCCCATCAATATGAGGAAAGCATGAGTTGCAACTTTGTGCAGGAAATTGCACCCTGTCCAAGTGTTTCAGTTCATTCTTTACAAACGGGACGAATAATTTTTTTAAGTATTTAGATGGATTTTTTTTTCCTCTTTTTTTTTAACCTTCTTGTAAATGAATTGCTATAAATAGTTCAAGTCGAAGCCTCTTGTGTCCTATTTCAAGCCTCTTTCAAGGAAGCTCAATGCATTTGTATTATTTTCATTTATAGCTTCAGCCTGTGGTTTACCTGGATTTTGTATCTTTCTTCTTACTAAATGAGACACACGCACTTCTCCGTTACAATTAGCACTATGGCGCATCTCTTGACACCTGTATAAAGCTTTTGGCTCTTTCCCTAATCGCCCTGCTTCACGTTTCTGGTTCTTTATTACCAGTTCTTATCCTCAGACTGGTGTTCTACACTTTCTTTTCCATTTGTTGTGTTCGTGTCAAATTCAATTTAACACTCGTCTGTCAAGGTTTGTCAGTTTTAATGATCTATCACCGACTTTCATCATTTTAGTTCCACAAATGGCAAAACAAATTTCCATATAGAAACACCTCACTTACCTTCCGCTGCATAAATATAGGGAACTTGATACATATGTGTATTAGTCTGAGTTTCTCGATTAGTTCTTGATATTGTAGAACCTGATTATTTTATTAAAACGAAAAACAGGGGTTTTAGGATGAAGGCGCTCATTCTCGTTGGAGGGTTTGGAACACGGTTGAGACCGTTGACACTCAGTGTGCCAAAGCCTCTCGTTGATTTTGCTAATAAGCCCATGATTCTGCATCAGGTTTAGTCCTAAACTTGCATTTCTCTGTTAAGTTTTTTATCTTCTATATTTTCTTGATAATTTTGTGATCACAGTATTTCCTTATATTAGGTAATCTTTCATGGATCAGATCTATGGATTAATATCTCTGAATTTTCTTAATCAGATTGAGGCTCTGAAAGCTATTGGGGTAACTGAAGTGGTTTTGGCCATCAATTACCAACCAGAGGTAAAAAGAGATACCTTTTATAGTTTATTCTGCAAGCTTCCTAGTAAGCTATAGACATGTAGTTAATTTCTATATATACTTTTGTGTCTAATTTCTTGTTTTGCAGGTGATGCTGAACTTTTTGAAGGACTTTGAGACAAAAATAGGGATCAAGATCACATGCTCTCAAGAAACTGAGCCACTAGGAACTGCGGGTCCCTTGGCTCTTGCCAGGGATAAGCTAATTGATGACTCTGGTGAGCCGTTTTTTGTTCTCAACAGTGATGTCATTAGTGACTATCCACTCAAAGACATGATCGAGTTTCATAAAGCCCATGGTGGAGAGGCTTCCATAATGGTAACCAAGGTAATTTTTAATCTAAAATATCTTATTAAGATCAGATCATACTTTTGAATGTCGGATCTGAAAAACTTTACATATTTGATAGTATCATATTCGTAGATTATTTGTATAAGAGAAAAACTGATGGTTTTTCTAAAATCTTATCCCCAGACACTTAATATCAGTTTCTTATGCGACACATATATCATGTCTTGGAGGAATATGTAGATTAGTGATTTGAATTCCTGAACTTTAAGTTTTTTCAAATAGGTGGATGAGCCATCCAAGTACGGCGTGGTGGTACTGGAAGAGGCAACAGGAAAGGTTGAGAAATTCGTAGAAAAGCCAAAAATATTTGTGGGAAACAAAATCAATGCTGGAATTTACCTCATGAACCCATCCGTTCTTGATCGCATCCAGTTAAAGCCAACCTCTATTGAAAAGGAGGTATTTCCCAAGATTGCAGCAGAGCAAAAGCTATTCGCAATGGTCCTACCTGGTTTCTGGATGGATATCGGACAGCCAAGAGATTACATCACGGGACTGCAACTATACTTGGGCTCATTACGTAAGAAATCCTCAGAAAAATTGGCTAGTGGCTCCCATATCGTTGGTAACGTTCTGGTTGATGAGACTGCCGTAATTGGAGAGGGTTGCTTAATCGGACCAGATGTGGCCATCGGACCTGGCTGTGTTGTGGAGTCCGGTGTGAGACTCTCTCAGTGTACTATTATGCGTGGGGTCCGCATTAAGAAACATGCATGTATATCGGGCAGTATCATCGGGTGGCACTCAACTGTTGGTCAGTGGGCACGTGTTGAAAATATGACCATCCTCGGAGAAGACGTGCATGTGTATGATGAGATATATAGCAACGGGGGCGTTGTGCTTCCCCACAAGGAGATCAAGTCGAGCATTTTGAAGCCAGAGATTGTCATGTGAGAGTGATCCAGGGTTTGCTTAGATAGCTGTCCAGTTTATCAAGTGTGTCTAAACAGCTTTGTTTCTATCTTTGAGAAGTGTAAAACCTTAGTTCAGCAATGGTTCAGTGTTCCGCTGTTTTGCAGAGTTTGTATTATGTAATCTGGAATGTATAGCTATAAATTATCAGTTATGTTCACTCACTGTCTTTCGTAATTTACTTCAAGTTGGATCAATCATCACTTACTATAGGTGTGTGCAATTAGAATGAAGCCATTTCTGCTTAGTATTCTGCGGCTAGTAACACATTTCCTTGCTAATAACTGGCTACCTGATGCGACAACCTATCTCCAAAGCAGTGTGACAGAAATCATATTTTGCCATGATCTAAGGTGTGGCATCTTATCCGTTGACACAATACCAATAATTTTATGATGGACATAGCTATCAAAGTAATGTCTGATATCCATTAAGAAACCCGACTAAATGGCCCCAAATATATTTCATTGTCTCTCCATTTATTATTGCAGGGGGCGTTCAATAAATATCCGCCCTCGATCATTGAGGAGAAAGACATTTACCTGATAAAGAAGATAGACAAGAATTGGATGTTATAGTATTAGTTGGGATGGTAGGGCAATCATACATAAAGCTCTGATAAAGGATGTACAACTTGGTCTGAGAGATTGAAAATGTCAAGTGGTTGAATTTTATAGCTACCTTCATTGCAGAAGAACCCTGAAAGCTATAACTATCCCTTGAGAAAACGACTTCTTTGCTAGGGAGTTAACTAGTTTAATCCAATATCCGTGAAAGGCATCGAACATTCCTTAATGGCCCTGATTCGTTGAATCGTTGCTCAACTTGCACGCAAAATATTATCTTGTTTATGACGTGCATTTACTAAGTTGTTTATATCATTTCACGTATAGCTTTTAATACTAGGGAACTGGGCGGCTTGACTAGCTGTTGTTATGCCATGTATGGACCCTGCTAACATCAATAGCCGCAGTTTACACATGTTTTTTTCGATAAGGTAGATAAAAAAGTTCAGAAAACTCTAGAAGCTCATTGTATTGGTATGCAAATGTGCAAGGAACATGTTTTCCTAATTCTCATGAAATGACTATGGTTTGAGTATAATTGATTCAGGAGGATCTAGGCAAGTCCTATTGTAACTAGGAACTTGTAACCCTTATAAAAAGAGGTAAGGCTAGGCAAGTCCTATTTGGACTAGGAATTTGTAACCAAGTCCTATTGTGACTATGAACTTGTAACCCTTATAAAAGGGGCAAAGCTAGGCATTATTAGAGGGGAAAGATCCATGGAAATTCTAAGAGAGAGACTTAGGGTTTGAGATGAATTCGATTGTAATTGATTTCGATTAAGCAATTGAAGCTCTAAAGGGATTTCTCCCCACTAATTGTGTGTTCTTCGTACTTTCTGCTAATTATAGTTTCTCTATTCGTATTGTGGATTAAGTGGTATTAGAGCGGTGTTCCGTTCATCCTTGGGAGATTGTGGTTTATGGTCTCGACGTGTGACCGACTCAAGCAATCTAGGAAGAGATCTAATTAGAAGAAGAAGAACATCATGTCTACCACCAAGATCTCAAAAGCTTCTACTTCCAAGATCATGAAGATAAGAAATGGAGCAAAGAGGAGGAGGATGACGATGAATCTAGAGATTCCAAAAATGCCAAATCCGAGGAAATCACGGATGTTGGTAAGTTTACGAATCATAGAAAAAAATCTTATAATTGATTTTAAGATTTATATCATCGTTTTTCATGGATTTGTGGATGCCAAAAAAGAGGGCAATCGTCTTAGTAGATGGCCAATGCTAGTAAGTTTCGCATTATTAGAGGTTATACATATTCAACCGATTGTACCTCACGAGTATGATACAAGTCTAAAGATTGGGGTAATTCACAAGAAGCTACTACGGAGGAAGAATTGCGAGTACCAGCTGAAGTCTTCCAATCAGGAGTTGGGACTGGATCTTCAATTAATAGTACCTAATGACCATTGAAAGAGTACTTCAATGGATTTTAAGGGAGTATTGACTACTATCAGATCTTGAATCGATTATATATTCTTATCTCTACTAGATGAAGACTCCACAGAAGACACTCGACTACCATCGGTTAAATATCTATGGATTGAGCGAGAAAGTCCTTTGAAGGAGTACGATATTCTAGAGAGGAGGATGACAGCGACCAGGAGCGGTAGAAAGGGCAAACTTCTCAATAAATCGAAGTGGTACACTTGTAATACGGGGGATTCCAAGTCCCCACATCTCCAGTTCTAGCTTGAGCATGAGCTCAAAGCTTTTAAAGGGGGGAGCCATGATCCAGGAGGATTTAGACAAGTCTTATTGTAACTAGGAACTTGTAACCCTTATAAAAAAGGGCAAGGCTAGGCAAGTCCTATTTGGACTAAGAACTTGTAACTAAGTCATATTGTGACTAGGAACTTGTAACCCTTATAAAAGGGACAAGGCTAGGCATTATTAGAGGGGGGAGATTCATGGAAATTCTAAGAGAGGGACTTAAGGTTTGAAAGGAATTCGATTGTAATTGATTTCGATTAAGCAATTGAAGCTCTAAAAGGATTTCTCCCCACCAATTATGTGTTCTTTGTACTTTTTGCTAATTAGGGTTTCTCTATTCGTATTGTGGATTAATAATCTACCAGCTAGCACTAGCTATACGAGTAAATAGCATCTAGCTGAAAAAGAGTCATATACGTGAGACCTAGTTTTTCATCTTCAATTAAGTCATTGCTTTTATTCTTTTAATTTAGTCATTGTTGTTCTTCTTCTTCTTTGATTTTTCTTTACAGAGTTTCTCTTGGGATATTAGAGTAAACTAAAATGACTGATATTAACTTCAGGTAAGGTATAAGAGTACAAAAGACTCATGCATTACAGTTGAAATTGGGCTCCAAATACGCCTTGTAAGGTTGTATCTCAGCTACACTGCCCATTTCTCTTCAACTTCACATAAGTTGAGCACATCTCGTAAATCAAATCTTCGTCATCCTTCACTTGGTAATTATTGTCCCGCAACAATTGTCAGCCCTATAAGGCTACGTGTAACGTCACTAATCTGATTAAAAGCTTAGAACACTGTATTGGGAAGTTCATGTATTCCTTGGCAATATTTCTCCATGAAGAACATATAGAGCTGAACACAAAATGATTTTATGTTATGAAAAAATTGCTGCAAACAAGTCGTGTGAAATCCGTAAATTAATCTTTCCAAATACGTTTCATACTTTGTCGGCTATCTGTTAGATGATTTATCACCTCAAAACAATAATAAAATATAAAATATACTATCAGGGGTTGTTTTATTATTTTTGTTTTTACTTAAAATGTCTGAATCTAACTGAATAGGTGTGAAACTAACTGAATATCTGATTCGACTATAAATCAGTCATTGGTAGTTGTGTTTGTTTTTTTTTCTCGCAGTTAGTGGATGTTGTCCAAATTGCCCTTGTTATCAATAATAGATTGTAGAAATTTAAACATAGGAAATCTCTCTGGCTAGCGAAAAGAGGTGCCATGTGTTGACATGGGCATTATTGGTAAGGATCGAAACCACTTTCATGAACCTAGAAAAGGTATTTAGACGATGGCCACAACATAACAACAATAACTAATAAAGAATATAGAGTAGATTTTTAACATAAAGAATACATAATAAAAAGTTGAAGGAATAAAGGAATTGGAAGATTAACAATCAATGAATGATGGAGCTGAAATTTTTTCACTCATGGTGAACCAAAGTAAAATCAGCAAACATGATTAAAAAAAATGAAATAGCGTAACGAACCTGAAGTTAAGGATTTCCACCGAAGGAGGCAGAGGTGGGAAGAAAGATGAGTGGGGTTTGTTGTACTGGTTATAGCTTTAACTTAATTTTTTTGCTTTAGGGCCAGATGGTAAATGGGGGATTATTTAGATTTTATTAAGGGCATTTGGGGAAGAAAAATTCAGTTAGATTTCTTAAAAGAGCAATTTTAAATACACCCCAAACTCTAAAAGCTCACCTCCATCCCATTATTTTTAAGTTAATTACACCTCTTAACATTCAAAGACAAGTATACCCCCAAAATAAATTCATAACTATTTTTCAATCTAAAAGTTCACCTCGTCCCTAATGCCTACTACTATAATCTCTAGCCTAATTTGTCTTAAATCCAACAAGTTCTTTTACTCCTACATGCCAATTAAATGAGCATATCTATAATAATAATAAAAATAACCCAACTTTTTTCTTGGGTTTCAGCCATCCATTTCACAGACGCGTATGACGATGCGTGTTTTGGAAGGCTTGGATTATTTTCGTGGTACTTCTGTACTGTGGATATAATATGGGCCATCCAACCTTAAATTGCCCAATTGGATGGCAGTTTTAGGTTTAAACTCTTTCTCTTCCAACCTCTTCCTCTATACAAATCCTTCTCCGGTTCTCCTCTATTAATCAATAACTCCTCCCTATTTTAGTTCTAGAGATTAAACCTAAATCGATTCCTAGAAAAGATATTATTTCTTGCTCTGTTTTCTAATTACTTCATATGGATCTCTTGCGCTAAGTAGTAATCAAATCAATCTACGTTTGATTGAGGAAAAACCTTCCTTTTGGATTTACCTTCAGTCGATTGAGGAGGAAAAATTTATTTCGCAAGTTTTAACATTGCTATTTTTTATGTTTTATATTTATTACTCTATTTATTTTAGCATTGCTCTATTGATGCAATAACGTATTACATTCAATTGTTTTATGGGAGTAAAATAAAAAACTTAGATACAATCACTCTCAGAGATGGAGATCAATTTGTTTCTCTTTCCAGATTTATCTTCATATTTAAGATCTGAAGTAGGATGAATTTGATGAATAAAAAATGGAACTATGGAACTCCCACTTTTCAAAATCTGCTAAACCTGATTCTTGACTATACAACAAAAAGGCAATGCCACCTTTGCTTCGCAGATTCTGCAATAGTAGGGGCAAGAAAAGTAGGAACTAAAAACAAGAAATGGTGGTAGAGACTTATGGTAAATGATAATTGTTGAATGTTCCATGAGCGCTTATCTCTTGTTCTCAAGAGCATCATTGAGGTTATGAGTAGTATGGTCTAACCCAAACGTTGAATTTGGAGATTCACGTAAGCACCTGCACTCCTGTGTTGGGTGGGCATAGATTAAAGATCGTTTGCCAACTGTTCTATCTCTAGGCACCATAAATCCCTCACGGTCGTTTTCTACAAGCATTAATTTCATCTGCTTCAAAAAAGCTTTCCAACTGTTTAGATCAATGAAACGCATACTTTTAGAATAGGGATATCTATATGTATGTATGCACACTTCTTTTCAAAAAGGTATTAAAAGAGAAGGTATCAGGTTTACTCTCCGGATAAATGTTTGTGCGTGCGTGTCAAATCTTAATGATTGTCCACCAACATATATCGAACAATCTTAAAGCCAAGAACTAGAACTACTCATCCCCAAAACACGTTCTTTACAAAGTTTGTGCTCAGGACCTTGAGGTTATCATTTTGTAAAACAGGGTTATTAAGATAAACATCATTATTTTGCAAGGCAAACTGGGATTGAAAGTAGACCCCCATGCTCTTTTGAGTAAAATACTGGGCAGAGATACCAAAACAGAATAGTTTGCCAAAAGTAGGTAGGCACCAAGAAATTTTACCAAATATCAACTTGTATGTGATAGAAGCATACAGTTTGATTAGGGTACTTGTATTTATCCACAAAATAAATACAGGCCCCACAAATCTTATTACTCTCGCATGAGCCTGATAAGTAGATAATGAGGAAGCGTTGCGATTGGCTTACCTGATTCGGGTATCCTGAAGTAGATGAACTAGAGCTCGCTTTTGAGGCTTAGCGTGTCCGTACATGAACTGCCTATGGCCCATGAGAAAATGTGGGAAATTTCTCCCATGCATTGTCACAAATACTTCACTAACCAAGCACATACTATAATCCAAAGAAACCAACCTCGATGCATATCCCTACAATTGAATAGATACGAAGATTAAAGGGAGGGGAGCATGAAATCGCGCATTCGCTTGTGTAAAAAATGGTAACTCACCTCAAAAGGAGCAAGCTCCTCTGGGGTCGCCAGAGACTCCTTGGTTTGAACAAGAGGAAACATCTTAAGAAGTGGAGCTAATTTCCTTTTTTTATTGGTATATCTTCTTAGATGCCAGATAGTTTGAAGTGATGCTATTGAAACCCATAGCTCTAAGCATCATTCCCACCTATGCTGACAAAAAAAAAATCAAACAAAGAGATGTATATTCATCTATCCATGCACAAAACCTGTAAATTACCAACACATTCCACACAAAACCATCCAGTTATTTAACCGCAATGTAGTTACGAACTTACGATGCTGTAAAGCATTACAGAGATAGTGAAACAAAAAGGTATAAATAGCTCCCTAGTGTGATTTTTCTTATTTTCATGTCAAAGAGGGATAGAGATTGCAGAATTACCTCCAAGGGAGTGAGAGGGCAGTTCCCCTTAATACGATTTAGGCTAGGCTGAATTATGCGATCTTTACTTTTAAACTTGTTCCATCCCTTTTCACGAGCTGAAATCCTGTCTAGCTTTTCAGTCTCCCCTCCATCATATACACAACAAGAAAAGGCCACCATATCCTTCAGAGTGAAAATATTTAGACAACTGTTTTTATTTTAAACTATCTAACGAATTCTCAAAAACAATACACGAAGAAGTTCATAAAGGGGCATTCAAATACCTCTTCGAACCGAAGGTGGACAGAGGCATACTTCCCACCAGCCCTAGAGCTTTTTTGAATTAATGAGAAGATCTCTCCCATCCATGGACAACAAAACACCTTCCAAGTAGAAAGCTTCAATTTAACTCTATTAGCGATGCCTTGCAAGTGTATTTTGCGAGGATGACCTTTGAAGAAAGGAACCCCTAGGTAGGTGCAATGGAGAAGGTCTTCACTCATACCCATGATGACCAGAATTTGACGCTTTTTGTGTTGTACAAATTTTCTAAAAAAAACTTCAACCTTTTGCTTATTAATTTCTTGGCCAAAGGAAAGACCAAAATAATGAAATAAATTTAAAAGCCTAACAAGATTCTTTGAGAGACCCCTACAAAAACAAAGATATCATCGGCGTAGTGAATGTGAAAATGTGTTGATACGTGCTCATTATTTGGATAATCTTCAATTATTTTCCTTGCAAGGAATGTTGGGGGAGAAGCCTCTATGGAATAAAAGAAAAAAACTGTATAAGGTGGGGATAACTGTAAAGCTTCCACAGGCAGGGGCACAGCAGAACCTGAACACCAGAAGGAAAACAAGAAAACAAAATAGACCTAACCAAAACAAACCAAAGAGCTCTGGACCTCAAAAACATAGACACTTGACATCATTCGAAGTAGAAGATGCCTCGCTTGGTTTAGAAAATTTGTATCTTGCTTAACAAAATATAAGACAAATTTGTCATCCAAAATTTATATTAATGGAATTAGTTATATACATATTATTCTCTTGCATTTATTATTATAAACTTCTTTATTTTGCTATATCATACTCTTATATGAAAAAAGTTATAATAAAATATATTTTTTATTTACATTTTAGTTATAACATGGTAACTTCTCAATTGCATAATGGGACACTTCGAATAGCAAAATCACCGGTGTATTATTTGGAATTTTGCGCCAGTACCTATGCCGTTAAATATTTATATAATTGTATCTACCAAGCGAGGCAAGGTCTTCTATTAGTTAATGTTACTGACGAAAAAGTTGAGGATACCTACTGTATTATACGAGCCTTATCTATTTCTCAATTGAGTGATGCCCTATTCAAAATTGTAAAGGAAGCTCACTATCACCCCAAAATTTGTACCAATAGCTATGCTGTCAAATATATTCATCGTCATATATTAATGAATAAAGCGAGGTGTGTTCTAGACAAATGTATTGGTGACGAAGAAGATAATAACAATTATTTCAGCGAGGAGGCTTATATTTTATTGTAATCAACTATTGGTTTGGTATTATAAATTTTGTAATAAAGTTTGTCTATTTCTTTAATATCAAGTGATTTGATTATCATATCATAGTCAATGTCAGTGTTAAAATTATTATTATTTAGTAGTTACTAATGTTGGCTATATCCTATTAATTAAGTATAAATTCAATAACATTGATTTCTTTTAATATCCTATTAATTAATACCGAACAATTCAGATGAATTACTAAACATTCTCAGTCATTTTTATATATAATCTCATCTAATTGGTAAATACCGCAGATGCAGATGCAGATGAAGTCTTTAAAATGAAAAGTACTGTGATGAAAAAAATTAAATGTACCCATAAAATATATGGACATTAAAGAAATTGAATGTAAAAGACTGCAAAGAAATGAAAGGAGAAAATCCAACAATATTTTTAAGGGAACTCCTCAGCCATCAAACAAAATATTGAATGTACCAATAGCAGGTAATCTATTTAAAAGTTTGTTATACCATTATCTTTTACATATCTTTCACACATTTTGCTATTAGCATTTGCTCTTTTTTTCTTTTTTTTTATTCGTTGGCATAATCATTTTCATTTAACTAATAAATACCATAAATGCAAATCAAATCTATAAAATGAAAAGTATTAACAAAAAAAAAGCCTCATGTTGCTATAAAAGATTTGACCACTGAAGAAATTGAACATAGAAGACTCCAGCGAAATGAAAGGAGAAGATCTATACATATTTATAAGGAAACCCCTCAATCATCAAAATAAATATTGAATGTCCCAATAGCAGGTAATCACTTGAAAAGTTAGAATATACCGTTATCTTTTATATCTGGTTATAACAAAAAAATAATTTCCCTTTATAATTCCATTTGATTACATCTTTTTATTTTATAGGTATTATTGAAGCTAATAAGAATCAATAGTAATCATATTGGGATAGGTCGAACAATCACTGCTAAATGTTCAATAAACAATATCATGCAAGATGCTATAATGTTGGATATAGATGGAAATAATGCGATGAATATTCGTTCTACTGCTTCAAACAATTTAATTACATATCAATCTTCTATTGTTGGTTATCGATTTCAAATGGGTATGTTATTCACTTCTCTAAATGGTATTATTAATAACAGTACTCTTGTTAGGTCTCAAATAATATATAATAAAATTTCTACAAGCACTGATAACCATTTTAATGCAGTTAATAACCCAAGCATCAAACGTGTTAAACAAAATAATAACTTAACCCATGATTTCCGTCCTGCTAAAAGAATAAAAAACACAAATACAATTCCAAACCAACCCAAATCATGTGTTAATCCATCGTTCTCTAATGGATGCATGCAATAAATTTTACCCCTAAAGATAAATCAATTGTATTCTAATGAAATTATATTTCCAACGGTTTATATCAAAACCACACAAGTGATAACTAAAAAAAATATTCGTATAACATAGGATGAAATTATGTTGATAAAACAAAATTTAAACAGGATAAGCTCCCCCCAAAAAGACAATGACTGCATTGTAATGCCTGGTTATTCACGAAAGAAATAAAAAAAAATTAAATGTGATTCACAGTAATTTGTAAGCTTTTGTTCAATTCCCTCAAATATTCTTTAACCTTAGTAAGAACAAACTTAACAACTAGCAAATGAGAACATCATTCAAGGTACCTCAAGAAAAAAAATAGAGTGCAAGTTTCTTTGATCAAAATCGAGTAATATCCAGTTATCATCTTATTGCAAAGACTATGGCAAGGAATGAATAGGATCCAATGACGATTATTATCTGGCACATAATTTTGCTTAAAATGGTGGGCTTATGGTGTTCTTGCGTAAAGAAAAAGTAAACATTAATATATCACAAAATTATACTCAAACCCAACTTGAATCTTACAAATAATGCGTTTGCACGCACTAGCACGTACCACATTGCTCGTATGAGATAAAAAAAGTTGTTCCTATTTTTTAATTTTTTTTTACTAATAAGTGATGAGGGAAAAACAAAATAAAAAATTTCAAAGATATATAAGTTGGATTAGTCTCATCATCTCCATATCTAAAATCTAATTGAATAAACCAAGCAAAACATAAGTGCAAAACACGGAGAGAGAGGGTCTTATTTGAAGGTTTACAACCCTAGAAAAGAAGATGAAGACTAGCTAAAAGACCTTGGGGTGAGCTAATTTTTTTTTTTTTTTTTTTTTTTTTCTGAACTTTGAAAAAAAGATGGGGTAAGCTAATCTATTTATCTATCCATAATAAGAAAAAAGAGACCCATATTTTTACCTAGGGTTTTAACCATTGATTTTGGAGGGCAAGCAAATTCAGCTAAAAAAAATGAGCCTGCACCCTCAGATAAAAATATCCCAGCCGTTGATTTCCCAAATCAATGCGCAAATCAATGAGCCTGCACTATCGGATAAAAATTTCTCAGCCGTTGATTTTCCAAATCAATGCGCAAATCTAGAGGAGCTAATAACAGTCTAATAAGCTAAATAGAATGGCAAATTTCAAATAATGCATGAATCAAGGAAATTTTACTTCCTTGAGAGAAATTAGAAAGAAGCTTAAGCACCATTAATGGCGAAATCTTTTGTTTATATCTCTCAACGCGAAATCAATCTCGCTCTCACCATAAACTACATAGTAAAGATGTTTCTCCTCTTTGTGAAGCAGTCCAGTTTAATTTCTCTATGCCTCACCAATACCCAGACCTTTAAGTTGTTGTTCAAAAGTTTCAAAAGGTAATTAACATGCTTTGATTTACAGTAATTTTGACATGGGTTGCTCTTTTATGACTTGGGGTGCTTTAATTTGGGATATTTTTGGTCTAGATTGCTCCGTTTTGACTTAGGGTTGTTTTAATTATCCAAAATATGATTGGAGTTGTTCTAGAGTTTGTAATGCTTTTGATTTAACTTGCTCTAATTATATAATTTAATCTTGCTTGCTATAAAAAAATTGCGATTTTTATGTTGTAGGAGAGTAAATATTTCACCCTCATTGATGATTGTTGGAGATGTGATCCCAATGGTGCATATCTTTGTTTCTATGCTATAGACCATTTACACCTCTTCTAAATTAAGTTTTTAGTCAATCTATTACTATGATTTTTTTTTTACTTTTGAAGGAGTATGCTTTCGAGGATGCTCACACATTTCAGCCATCCATCTGAAACACCGATCAAGAGAATGGGATATATGGATTACGTCGTCAAGGTAGATGCACAAGTTCACTATTTGTGCTACAAATATATTTTATCAGGTAATCGACTTTGGTTTTGTTTTGTTTTCTTTCTATAACTCGCACGCTCACATTCAATGAAATAACCCTTATATTAGTTTGCTATCGGCTTTATGAAAGATTGGGTTTTTTATCGTGAATTTTACTACAAATGGTATTTTTGTGGGGAACCCTTAGCTGGTTGTACGTGTATCATACGCATATAATGCACATTTGATTTGTGAAACATGTTTTCTATCATTATTCGGTTTTACTTACGAGTTCTTTATTCTGTTTTGTTCTTTTGTTTGGCCTCATTTGATTAATAGCTCCGAAAATCCGATTCGTTCAACTTATATTTTTTTTTAGTGATGTCGCTCCTTTCTTGGTTTTCTCACCAAAATAGGCCGATCTTTTTCAGTGGTGGATCCTAGGATATTTATTTATTCTGATGGTGTAATACATACAATATCCTTATGCTTGGTGATTACATTTTTTCTCATCAACGAGTTCTGTTTAGTGATTCCCTTTTTTTTTTTTTTTTTTTTTTTTTTTTTTTTCGTTTTCATCTCTTTACACACATGTAGTGATGAGTAATTTGCTGGAGAGTAAAGACATCTTGGAAAATGTTGGAAGGAAGGAGTGAAAAGTGATAATTCATCAAGCTTCAAGCATGTCAAAGAAACTGGTTCTTGTTAAGAAATATTTCTACCCTTTCGGTAAGGACCGTGAATACATAGTGAGTTTATAGAAAACCGTTATCCGAAAGGTAGAGCTATTAAATGCAAATTTTGTTCAGTGCAATTAGGATCTATGGTGGATGAGGTAAACTATATATTTTAACAATTCAGCAACAACTTTTCAGGAATAACAAACATTACAACCTGAAAGCAAATTATAAAGACGAAATCTTCGCGATGGTCAACTTCGCTCTTTAAACCTCGCTGCTCTCAAAATGTTCAAGGTAGAGGCTAAATATATATTTGCGTGGATATCTGGAGCTATCATACTTCCAGACTGGCTTCCCTTATTGAGTATTTGATAGGGGCCTTTTCAAAGAGTTCTACTTGGTTAGGATGGACTTCACATTTATTACCGAGGAAGCTTCTTCTTCTTCCTGGTTAGGCAAATTCTCTGCTAAAGTTGTTCTAAGACATCCCCTGAGCGGAAAATCTTATCATAACCACGAAGGCCACATACATGTGGAAGGCTAAATTTTGTGATAATCTCACCCAAGGTTTTGGGGTTTGAACTCAGGAGCTCCCCCAAATCGCGTGGGAGCACTCCTCATGTAATTGAGTTTGAGAGATTTTTGTGTTATAGGATTAATATGACTTGCTGGTTTAATAGTTGGTATTACCGCCCCAATGGCTTAATCGAATTATACTTGTCTTGGGAGGAGTCAGATTACGCGTTCTTGGTTCTTACTGATTTCAGCTAGATTGCTTCTTGAACAGGGTAAGATAGACAAGCTGCATAAGTGACTTGATGAGTCCGGTCTTTTCTGGGGTAAGGGGGTAGTTAAGTTCATTCCTTTTGAGGTTTATGGGATCGTGTGTGGTAAGATAAGGGATTAAAATGTAGTATCCGTTAATTGTCGGGGTTATGATAATAGGACCACTAGGCAATATTTTTTAGTCTATAACTTGTTCTAATAATTAAAATCACCAATTTTACATACTACAACTATTGTAAGACAATACTACCTTTATTTTCACCCCTTCTTGTTCATTACAACAGACACTCTTTTAGGTAGAGCTGTAAAACAACAATAAAGATGAAACCACGCCAACAAGCTACAAATAGCTCTCAATATGAGATTGGAGAAGAAACTTAAACAATTGATGATTAACGAAATCACATTGATATGCAACATATTCTCTATAGGCCGAAAGAGCAATTCAGTGACGGTGTTTGGTACAGTTGGATTGATGGCTAAAGGAACATGCTTTGTAAAATGTAGACACTCTCTCCGCCTATTCCACTTGTTCTAAATACACGTCCTTTTCTTATTTTAGGATCGCTAATCAATCTCCCAAAATTTGATATTTGTTTCTAGGTCATGGATAAAATGATGTTGAATGCACGGTACATTTTCCTGCATAACACCCCTACAACTAAAGTAGCCTACTACTACAACTTAATATTCGAAAGGTTCTTCCCTCATGTTTGTTCAAGTTTATCTAGCAGACAGAAAAAATTAGCAGAAGGTGCACTTGAACTGTTCTAATTTTCTAATTTTATTATTTGTAGAACTCTGCCAAACTAACAGTCCCAGGAGGTGCAAGTATGGCTTCTAGTACAGCCAAGGCAGTTAAATGGGACTCTGCTTGTTCAAACAACCTTGATCCTTCTGACAGAACTGCTTTAGGTGTTCATGATTTAGCTTACGAAGCGCAAGCACTTGTTGCTGCCTTGGCTAATGTGAAGATTCCCTCTCAGATCATCAACAACGTCCCCAGGATGGTTAATGCTCCTACTGTGGCGAGTTCTTTCCATCATCTTAAAGTAACATGCTTTTATAAAGTAAGTTGGTCTTCTTATTTACTATCATTATATAGATTATTATTTATAAATCGTTGTCATATGCTTAGTTATTGTTATCCTATTCTTAGTTGTTGGTTAGTCACATGGGGGTTGTCTTCTTGTTGGCAACCATTTTTCCACAACTTCAAAATTTTCATGGATCTTGGAGTTGAAGATCTGCGATGCAAAGGCTTTCATAGTAGCTTCTGAACTGTTCATAGGGGATTATCTCTAAACATTGGTAAGTTACTTAATACATTCCCTTATAAAAACATGTTATTTCAGCTAATCCTTTTACTAGCTCCAATATGATCATGTGCAGATCTATTGTCAACAATGATAGTGCAACCTGATGTAGTAGTTAATATTCTACTCGCGAATCAAGGTGTCAAGAGTCCTTAAAAGCTTGACTTGGCTAAGGTAACCAGCTTTTTTTTTTCTAGAAACTAAGGATTTTTCTTATGGAGTTTTTTTGGACATAATTTTTTTTAATTCCTTGTTTTATGAACACAAGCCAAACGAGCTATAAAAAAATCCAAGGGTAAAGACACCATGTTCAGAAATGGCAGCCTTCATCTATCATATGCCTTAGGAACTTGCCTTAATCCCCCCGCCTTGCTGATTTTTTTTAAAAATTAGTTGTGTCTTTTAAATAATTCACATCTTTGTTTGAGTGGCTCCTAATTTTTGATTATGTGCTTATTTCAGGTTATCTAATGATGGCAAGGGCCAATGATGTTCTAAGAGTAAATGGCACGTCAAGAGTTTAAAAGATTTTAGAATTTGGGGCTGCACCTTATTTGAGAAAGGGCATGCAAAGAACAAGTAATCTCTATTATTGATGTTAAGCAAGCTTCTCAAATATGCTTAGTCTGTTAGATTCTGATGAATGTCAAATTGTGGTGAAGGGATAATGAAAGTTTACTGTACTGATTCTAAGCTTATCCCCATTCTTAGTATCACTCCTCAAATTGGTAATGTAACTTTTTGTTCTACTTTATTTATTGGCTAAACACTGGCTTTATTATTGGCAAAACAAACAACATTCAAGGGGAGAACCAGACCTTATCCCCATTAAGAGAAATTACATTCATAAAATTTAAGAATTTCTCCTCGCTTTCCACTAATCTGAAAGTCTCCATTATCACGATTTATCTTGAGCGAACTAGCATTAAGTCTCCATTAATAATAATATAAAAATAGCATTAAGCTTCAAATCACCATTTCATCAAGTTCTCCCATAATCTCAAACCAATATTTAGACTGTCTTATAAAGACGTTTAATCCTATAATCTATTTCCTTGTAATATTTTTCCTCATCAAATAAATCAACCGTCAAAGTGTTGTTAGAATCTCCATTGCTTCTGCTTGGCAAATCGGGCATCTCAATGGCTTGTCTATTTCCACAGTCATCGTATTGTAAATACAACGACGAACATAAAATATATGACAACATTTGAGTTTGCATAAATAGCGCACCTTGCTCATTTTATCAAGGCATATCAACAACTCTCCTCTTCGCTAATAGATTTCTCGGCCGCCTTTAACCATAGTTGAAAATCATCGTTTTCTCCCAGATTTATATTATTCTTACGCACCTTCCGATTTAAAATCATTAACTTCTTTACATGAAGATAAATAAAAAATAAAAAATTGACGCACACTCGAACTCACTAGAATTATCCCCAGGTAACTCCATAATTACCTAAAACCACAACTATTGATACATTGCTTAATCGATAGATAATGACAAAAAAATAAATACAAAGAAAGGATTAAAATGAACAAGAACTTGTTCTTAACTCTAGAAACATCAAATAAGAAGTCTTCTTCTTTGATGAGGAAGATGAAATATGAATAGACTTGAGGCAATTGAGGCAATTTAAAAAAAAAAAAAGTTTTTGTCGTGGAGATCAAGGTCTTGGGAGCCTATTCAAAACCATTTCCCAAGTTCTACATCAAAGTTTTACCATCAACCATTGAATTCTTTTGTTGAAGTAGGCCTTCCAATATTTAACTGGGCTACAGTTTCGACTCATTTACTAAAAGACCCACTGCATTTAAAAAGGTTTCAGAATGTCCTTGTTACTCTAGTAGATAACCCAAGATGATTATTCAAATTTTATGAGATTACTGTTAGGAGTTGGGTCCAAGCCCAAGCTAGGAACCTAACAAGGTTGGGGTGTCCTATACAAACTCCTAACAAGCCCATAAGCCCGATAGGGTTATGGGGAGAGTTTGAGTAGATTAGATAACTTATGTTGCAGGGTTACCTATCTCTGTATTATGTACAGAGAACAATGATGATGAATCAATAAATCAATAATTCTCTATCTCCTTTTGTTCATAAGCTATAGTATTATATTGTTCTAGATTGATCATCTTTCAACACGTTATCAGCACAAAATCTCTAAGAACGAGGAGAGTAGAAAATTACCTTATAATAAGAGTTTTTAGGAAAACCAAGCGATCAGGAGAAGATGTATTTTACAATTTTTTGAATACATATTCTATTTCTTTCAGATCTATACTATATGATAGATTATCATGGTTCAAAAACACATTTTCCCTATTTTTTTGGATTAAAAATTAGGGTTTTTTTTTTATGATTTTTACCCTTGATAAATGGCTGTATTCAAACTTGTATATTTTTCTCTGTAGACATCAGATAGAGGCGAGACCACTTCGGTTGGATATCCTACTTCGAGAGATTTCCAACGGTATATGGCACGTCTTTGAGAGATGTCCCAATCGCTAGGAATAGCACGTTGAAACTAGATAGTTTCACGGCCAAAAACGATGTTTGGCCGATGACGTCATTATAATTTATTTATTTTTAATTTTTATTTCATGTGACGTCATCATTATCCATTGTGACGTCAGCAGTGACACGTGTCGAGGACACGTTGCATGGCACGTGGGCGTCACCGGATGTGACACGTGGCAGTCGCCGAAGACCGGCCGCCGAAAGTTGACAGAATTTTGCTAGAATATTCGATGGACGGTCACCAGAATATTCCTCGGCGGTCACCGGAGCAGTGACGTGGCAGACACGTATGAGACATGTGTGTGCGTGGCACGTGTGCAACCCGTGCGTGTGGCACGTGTGACTTGTGCGTGCGTGGCACGTGGCAAACAGGGTCAGGCCGGATCAGACTAGACAATCCGGTCCACGCCTTGACTCAGACCGGTCCAGACACTAAAACGGTTATAAATAGCCCAATTTTTGGTCAAATTGAGCCTAATTTTTTTTGAAAAATTCCTATTGACTGGACCTACCCTGTAGGGGGCCCATTTTGATTTTTTTATGACAAATATTTTTTATTTTTTTTTGGAATATGTGCCTTATATAGAAACATTGGCTCACTTATATGTGATTTAAGTAAATGGTGTAATATTTATTTAAGTATCTTACGATAGCTAATATGATATTACTTGTATGCCCTTAAGATACTAATTATAATAATCAGGGATCAATATAAGATGAAATCAAGTCTAATTTAGATACGACTGTGAGTCGTATCTAAATCACAGTTCATTGTCGCGGATAAATAACTAAAACTCAATTGGGAGTTGACTTAGTCTTATTTCTAAACACTTGGTGTCTTAGGAACTTATTTTTCGTATTTAGGTGCAATTAGATGTTACATAGTAACATTTAGTGGTATATATGCATTAATAGCAACCTATAGTACCCTAGAATGTTAGTTCAAAGATAGGCATAATCTACCTATCTTGTGAACCAGCTGACTTCGGGATGAGACCACTTGTCAGCTAAACATCTAATACCCCTCATATTCATAACAAATATAGTCATTTGGCTAGAATATACCTACCTTTATAGAACTTGAGGGATTAGAACACCATAGTTCTTAGAATAAGGAACACAACATCTAGTGGTTTTGAATAGCTGTCTTGGTTAAGATTTTATTAAAACACACTTTAAAGTTAGGATCACTATTTTACGGGATAAAATCTGGGGTTTAACGCTTAATAAGATATGAACAAGGTTCACTTATAAGTAATAATTAGAAATCATGTACTTAAATAGGACTTCATAAGTAATAGGATATGAACAAGGTTCACCTACAAGTAATGATTGGGAATCACTGACTTGTATACTATGAATTGCCTTTATGCAAGGAATGTTTATCAAGTACTACTACTGGTATTGATCTACATGCATAATAGATGTTGGTAACACTCAGAACATTGAGTGCTTCCCATACTACAATTTTTATTTCAGGTACCAATAAATTTGACCTGTATGGATACTAAAATCTATCTGCTATTGCAGAATATAGAAAAGACTATTGTTGAGAACAATGAGTCTCTAAATAACAAAGTAGGAGCTTTGTTTGGCACCCTCGCCTCCATATTCAGGAAGTCCTGATAGTTGATTAACTTATACTATGATAGTATTATATGACTGCGGCAAATTTTTTATTCGGCAGTGCAACTCTACTATAATCTCACATGGAAAAATACTTCAAGTAAATAGAGATATTGGGAATATTCTATTACAATTTCTACACTTCAAGTATTGTGCTTCCGAGGCAACATTTGATAGATCACTATACACGCAAACCTAATTTATGTTTTCCTTATTTATGAGCAAAATAATGAGCTACTAGTTATGAACCTCAAGCTTATGCTTACTGAGAGTAAGCATGTGACAAGGTCACACAATGTTGGGTCTAGTGAGAGGGAAAGTTGTAGATAGGGTCACAACCGTGGATTAACGAGAGGTGGTAACAATTGCAAGACTCAATTCTGGCCATCAGTAACTTGAGGAAAGGGGAACAAGAAGTTCACCAATGGACCAAAATGGAATATGAAGAATTCTAAAATAGATACAAGATAGTCGGGTACGGGATTGCAAGGCACCCCAGACGATCCAAAGAGATCAGCCTCAGACTTATCACATGATTGCAGCTAGCACAGACCACGCTACGGCAGAGTCTGCAGCTTTAAATTCCTCCTATGATACCAATGCAGCATTGAATCAAGTTCTAAGAATGAACAGTAGTAAATTCTCAATAGATGAATGATATCACCTAGAGAGTATTACCAAGTAATATCTTTACTTGTTGAAGTAGTAGTTTTGCTTTATTAGTTCTATCATTGACTGAGTTGGGAATACTTTAGTGTTTAGTTTAATAGAATGCTCGTGACATGCACTGGTTTGGTATCCCATCTATGTGAGATTGTTCTTTGATTTTATTTTGTGAATTTATTGCTTGGGATGTAGTTAAATTCTTTGTATGATAGTTGATCTACTACATACAACCAGCCTATAGGTCTATCTGCTCATTGCGCATGACCGATAATCGAATGAGTGGCGACACATGTCTAAGAGACATTCGTACCACGCACTTGATCCTTTTGAAATATGAATATATTTATTGTCTAACCTTGTGCATCAGGGATGGCACAAATATCATTGGCACGACCAACATGATAGAACGCACTGAGTGCGTCACGTTATTACTCTCTAACGGTACGATACAGGGTATCTAGTGCACTTTATAAACTAGTAAATCCTGCCAAATTTTACTGAGTTTAGGGAGATACATGATAATACTTATCACGTAATGACTATCGGAGAAAATGACAGACAAGGTTCTGTGTATTCCTTCCATGTCTAAAGGTTAGAACACGCTATTGGAACGGTTTCCAATACACTCATCAGGGTTCGGATAGTGAGGAGCATTATTAGGATTACATCTCAACTTTCCTTAGAGGAAAGAAGATCCAGAGAGTGCACGTTTAACAATTACTTTCAAGGAAAGTTTATTATTTCATCGTAGTATGACCAAGGTGAAGTAGGATCTCCAGCCTTTGTTCTAAACGCATCCATAGAGACATGTGGACCTTTCCATCCACATAGTGGCCCACTTGAATATTTATGGTCATAAAAGACGCATCTAGGAGATGGTTCTAGGAATGCAACATTAGCACGACTTCTCACTTGGATCATTCGATCGCAGGCTCAGTTCCTGGATTAACCGATCAACGTCGATCGATGCGACTTCACGGGGGATTGGGAGTTGGACTCACAGGCTTTTGATGATTATTTTACTGCTAAATGGGATAGATGATTGAGCATCGTGGGTACCTCATACCATACCAAATTCGGGATTGGCGGAGACCTAATCGAGCGATTTCAGATAATTGTTAGGCCAATGTTATTACGATCACAACTTCCGACTAGTGTATGGGATATGCATTTTTGCTCCCGCAACACTGATTAGGGTTCATCCCTTAACAAATCATCAAATTATTTTTTCCCAAAAACGACTAGTAACTGTGTCGGAGCCCGATGTCGCCCATCGACGAACATTTGGATGTTCCGTATAGGTATCAATCGCACCATAATGTATGAAATGAGACCCTCAACGTTGGCCTGGTTTTATATGGGTCATGATTTGTATTTATCACTTGATATTTGGACCCACTGGCGATGCATATCCTGCAGGGTAGATAATTGTCACTTTGATGAGACGATATTCCCAGCATTTGGGGAAGATATGGCAGTCAATGCTTAGGATGTTTCCAAGAGGTCTTGGAAAACACCATCGTTGTCTCATCTAGATCCCTATACATAAGTTAGGTGACAATAAGATTCCCGACTTCGATCAAGCACCTCTGCCTTGTGGACGAGCATTTGAAATCTGTTTGAAACAGTTCATGCTAACACTGTATGGAGTCTGGGGTTCAGGAACTTGCAGCTTCTGGATGGACGACTGGACCGGGGAGGGTAGCCTCGCTGATCTACTGAACATAGACTGCAACCAAGAAATCATGGTAAAAGAAATCATTGTGAATGGTGCAAACTGGAACTGGCAACGCCTACACCATGAACTGCCGGCAGATTGGAAGATCATACTCGCCAACAAGTTCTTCATCGGTGAGGGCAACGACACACCATTATGGGGCCCCTTTGAAAGTTGTAGCTTCACGGTAAAGTCCGCTTGGTAGTTCTGGAGAGGGACTGCGGAAACACAACGCCGTATGGATTGAATTTGGTACAAGATAATCCCCACCAAAATTCAAGTCTTCAGCTGGAAAAAGTAGAAGAAGGTCCTCACGGTGGATGCTTTCCTACAGCAACGACTCCCATTTGTTTCCCGATGCAACTGTTGCCGCTCAGGTAGCATCGAAACGCTAAACCACTTGCTCGTAAACGGAGAGATAGCACAACAAGTTTGGCAGTTTTTTGCGCACGCATGTGGGGCTCACAACGTTCCGGCTGAAAGTTTTTGGGCACGGCAAGGGGTTTGGTTGTTGGCAGCCAACAAGAGCACGCAAATGGGCATCATTAAAGGGGTTCTCCTGGCTGTCATAAGCTGGGAATTATGGAAAGCGCGTTGCAAACATCGGTTCGACGACGTGTCCATGAAAGCCCACGCGATTGCCACCAAAACATGCCGATGGCTTCAGGATCTCATGGTCAAAACTAAAGTAACTCAAAGCGACAACTTTGGGGACCCACTCTCTCTGCAGGTACTCTGAGTGCACACGCTTCGAATAAAGCATAAAGCAAGTATATTGGTAAAATGGCAAGCACCACCACCAAGGTGGTTTAAACTGAACAGTGACAGATCCTCTCTGAGCAATGGTCTCTCTGGGGCTGGAGGTATCATACGCAACTCACATGGAGGGATGAAACTCGGTTACAGCGTGGCACTAGGAATTGGCATGAACATGACAGCTGAACTATATGGGCTCCTGCATGGCCTCAAACTCTGCAAAGAAAACCACTGGTTTCCACTCGTGGTTGAAATGGATGTTGAGGTCATAGTCAACTGGTACAAACAGATACGCCTCTACCCCAGCAAGTATCAAGCCATATGGAAGATGATCCTTCAACTAAGCCAGGAGCTCCAAATCATCATGGTGCACACGGTCAGAGAAGGGAACGGGTCTGCTGATGGTTTCTCCAAGTTGGGAAGTACACAACAGAACCTCTTGTTCTGGTCTGTTGTTGCGCTGCCTAGACAAATACGAGCCTCCTATTTTCTAGAAAAATTAGGGGTTGTGGCTATTAGACACTGAGGCACATGTACTGCTCGGAGGTCAGGCTTTAAGTCCCCCTCTTGTTTTTTTCTTGTCTATTTAAATAAAAACTCTATTTGCGCAAAAAAAAAAAAAAAAAGTTCAACGGATTACAACCTCCAATAGGTCGTAAATGAATTGTTAGACGTATTCATAGGTTCATAGGCACTATTGAAGTACCGTAAGTGTATGTACCTACAAGTAATACACCTACAGAGCAGAACGTTCCGGGGGAACTAGTACCGCAACAGAACGTTCCAGGGGAATAAGTACCGCAAACAAATCCGAGGCTCGCGATTAGTGCGAAGCACCGTTGGAAGAAAGTATTCTGGGCCAGGGAGCTGCAGAATAAGAGACTAATATGACTAATGGTGTAGTCGGTTCATCGAAGATGGAACCACCCATTGACGAGACAATAGTAGTTACGCGACCAGTTGATGTATTACGAGATTAGTCCGGTGTGGCACATACGCGTATGATAATAAAGATCTCAATCTATTAAAAGTTTGTAATAAGCACAACGTAAGATCGTTCAGTAGAGATTTATCGACAAGGTATTCATAATCGCTGTTGTGCTCGCCATCAAGGATGAGGATCCAGAGCCACTTATTGTAAACGACTGTGTGTTGTTGTACATTAACAAAAGTGGGCATCTGGAATCTAAGCGGAGCTCAGCTTATGCATGATGAGAAATGATTCCATTGAGCCTATTAGTTATAAATGGGAAATGTACGAAAACATGATTAACTTTGAGAGATAATATGGTCAAAACAAGACTAGTTGCCTGGGAAATCTTTAAAAGATCTGGTATCGATTGTAGTGTTACCTATTACCTGGTTATGGACGCTATAACATTTCAGTACTTATCAGTCTGTTAAGTTGTCGAGGACAAGTTAGACATGCGTCTGATGTAAATACCGCGTATCTATATGGGAAACTAGATACAAATATCTACATAAAGCTACCTGGGAGGTATAAGCTTTTGTAAGCAATTAAGCCCGACACACGAGGTGTGTACGTAATATAATTAAAAAAGTTATTGTTGACTTCAAGTAATCAGGGCCCATGAGACATAGTAAATTGACTGAGTATTTGAAGGTCGGGGACTTTGTAAATATTTTTATCTGTCCATGCGTTCTTATTTAGAACACAAATATTAGCTTCACTCATCATAACAGTGTACTAAATGATTTGGATATCATTAGACCTCCGGGGGAGATCGCGAGAGCCGCCGAATACCTTGGGAAGGAATTCGAAATACAAGACCTTGGGAAATTAAGAGTGTCTCGATTTGTAGATCGAACATCTTGATATTGGTACTCATACATCGAACAATATATATCATAAGAGTTATCTAACACTTCGATATGGATGTAGCACACGGTGCTGTCATTTATTGCGCGTCCATCACTTGGATGTGGACAACGACATCTTCCACCATCCTAATGAGCGGAGAAACTCCTAAGGCTATGACGCCATAGCTAGGAGGTGTTTTGCTATAGTTAGTTGGGTATACTAGACCCAATGACTCATTCACAGTGAACTGTTTGGCTTGCCATAGTTCGGTTCCTACCTAAAGGTACTGGAATGGGATCAAGCACATTCTGAGATATCTCATCGGCACGAAAGACTGGGGTCTGTTCTATCCACAACTTGGCAAACAGGAAATTATAGGATACGCCGATGCAGGATATTTGTCAGATCCACATAAAGGCCGATCACAATCGGGTTATATATGTATCTCTGTATTATGTACAAAGAACAATGATGATGAATCAATAAATCTCTCTTTCTCTCTCCCCTTTTGTTCATAAACTATAGTATTATATTGCTCTAGATTGATCATCTTTCAACAATTACCAAAATTTAAACAATATGTGGATAGATTATAAATTATAAAAGAATTTGTATTGTTATCTAAAAGAGATTTGTATAATTCATTAAGTTTATAAGTCAAAAAATATTATAAAACCCCATCTTAATCCCAAAAATAAGACTTTTGCACGCGCGTAGGCGCGTGCGTAACTGCCCGTAAACTAAAGAAATAAAAGTGGGGTGAGGTTAAATTGAGGTGAGCAAATTGAAGAATAGGGTGTATTTAAAATTTCTCTTAAACCCAGTCAGTGTAGGGTCTTTGGGCTAACGCAAATTTGCCACTAATTAGACAAAATCACTAATTAGTGGCAAAAAAATAAACACCCAAACACACTTTCAGTTAGTGATTTTGCCACTAATTAGTAATTATGTCTAATTAGTAGCAAAAACAAGTGCCCCCTAATCTATTTACTTGTACTACATAATAGTCATTGAAAAACAAACTGAAACAAGATCTAATCGAGCTAAAACCATCATGAGTAACTTACAAATCACGTTGATATAGACACAAAGAGCAATGTTCTAAAAGCCGCATAGGCAAATTGTCCATTCCCACGTTTTTGTTGTGGGCATTCAACTCCACTTTTGTGAACATATCCCCATCAAATGGTTCCCTTCAGGAGACGTTACACATATCTACAACACTAAACTAAGTCCCTCCTATTATATTATAACCCCATTAACTCAGATGCCTGCCAATCAACAATTCAACATGGCTTCAGCACATACAGCGATTTTTTAAAAGAAACAAAAAGCCAGTAATAACTTTGTAAGAGTTCAAATCTAATATAGTTTGTATTGCAGTTCAACTAATAGCATTTTTTTAAGTTCCTATATTCCCATGACAAAATAATTAAAATAATCGAATACTCATTGTTAAGATATGCCAACAGGTTATTTATTAGAATCTATGTGATTTCATATAAATAACCGGTGCAGGATGGCTAACTGACGTCACCAACACATAGTGAATCAGTCATCTTATTTAGTTACTACTGTAAAAAAATCCCCTAGCCTGGACAACAAAAACAATGGCGAAAGAACTCAAAATTACGTAGGCCAATTTTGAAGGCTTAAGACCTAAAAACCATCCAACACAATCTACTAAATGCTATGTCAAAGACCCTTATTTTCCTTGATATGGCTTTAGGATTATGCATTGATTATATTGCAGTACAGATCTAATTGCAGTTCATAAGCTTGTAGTAATTGTTGACCAAACGGTGTACTACAGGTAATTGTTGTCTATTCCCACGAGTCTAGGTTGCAAGTAAGAGGAACATTTTTATTGAAATGGCCAGGGGTTCAGATACAATCTCGTCAAGTAATACAAGGTTTGTAGGCCAAAGGAAGTTGGGGAGCCAGTGATTCAGAATATCTCTGGAAGAGTGCGGAAAGCTTTGAAAGGAAAATGGCTTCGGAGATTCGGAAATATTGTTACACAATGTATTTGCTGCCGAATACAATTGAGGGTGAGGTCTAATGAGGTTAGGCCGCACATTACGGTGTAGCGTTTAGAAAGTATCCTGAGAGAGTGAAGAGTCCTAGACTCCTAGTTAAGTAGTTAAGTGTTAGTTTGATTGTGGGAGAGGTGATGGAGTTGGTTTCATTAGGAATATATGTGTGATAAGACTGCATTTCTGTTCCTTTATATCACTATTAGTACTTCTGATACTCTAGATTGGGGGATTTATTCAGAAGATTTATGAGCCTTACATTGCCTACTGAGTCCAATATTCGAAGTTAAGGATAACCTTTTCCTACCAGGTTTTCTCTGGGCTGTGAAGAAAAGCATGAGCATCAACTTTTCAAAACTATGATTGGAACACTAGAAACTGTGAAGTATAATATTTTCATGTTATGCCTAATATATAGTTTTTATGTCTCTCGTTCACAGGTACTGATAAATTTGTGTCCTTATTTGATATATGGTGCTCTCTACTGCTTGATATTCTCAAATGTGATTGAAACACTATAAACTAGATTGCCTTTAATGAAGGGATTCAGTTTGGACAAAACTGTACTAAGACCTGTTAATGGTACTTCTTGGTTCTCAAATTAATCTACGAGGAACTAATTTTCTAGAGTTCTGGTGATAGTTAGATCTTTGAATGTCATATAATAACCCTAGAGAGCCACCTTATACTCTCAGTTTACTGTGATGGATCCTCTGAAAGCATATACATGATTTGGTGGAATTAGTGTTGTCTACAGTAACAATTCAAGCCATGGGGGGCACAAGCCCCGGCTTGCCTTTCAAAAGAAAAATCATGTGAATGCAAGCGACAAACTGCAGGGAAATTATTAATGAAACAATTTTCATTTTATTGTCGATCTGTTTATTATGGTGTTGTGATGCAGCTACGGGGTTAGCGGAAACTGTTTATTGTGTCAAATGCAAAAACTGCTGTATAATAAGCCTTCTCTTTTAGGACTTATGATCATATTTCAAGTCTCGTAGTAAATTAACATGATTAGGAAGAAGTTGTTTATCTTTTTTCATAATCTGAATGTATTACAAAAGAAGGAATTTTAACTCCTGAAGGTTGATTCATACACAAAATTTGATAAAGAAAATGCTACTTGGTCTGAGAGAAACTAAAATGTCTAGTGAGCTTTGTAGTCTGGTTGAGTTTTCTAGCTATTCATATTACCAGAGAGACCTGGATGATATATACTTCTCTTGTGAGTTAGAAAAACATCTTCACAAGCCAGCCCAATAAGTTTATTCCAAGATCCACCAGTCACAGACCAGTCCTCACCAAATTTATTTATAACATGCACGCAAGTGACGCGACTACAAAGTTATTTGTGTCTTCTCAAGTTTAGCCTTATACCTAATCTTTTGGTGTTCACTATTTTTATGGTTGCATAATAAACATACTAAAGTAAATATGTCTTAGGATGGTGTTTTATTCTGCTTAGAAACATTGGACTTTGCTGCAAGGAAAGCATGTAAAGTATCACAACACAATTTCTGCAAAAGAGTGTAATATTCGAGCCACGAAAGATAATAGCTTTTAGTAAAAGAAAATTAAGGCTCAAGTATCCAAAACAAATTGCTCCACTGATCTGTGGAACTGTGTGCAGTTCTTCTCGAGTTGTGCCATGTGACCTTAAGATTTATCTGCGTCCAATTCTTATTTTCACATTTGGCAATCCTTTATAATCATTATAACGTTACCATTACCTGGTTAAGAAGTTTCAGCCATCTTCTAATATAAGCTCATTGTAAGTGTTAGAAATAGTTCATGTAAGAGTTTGTGTTTCATGTATCTATCAAAATTGTTTCACTTCAATCCTCTACATGCAACAAGTTGGTTAACTAATTGGGATATTGGAGGAAACTACGATACATTTTGATCTTCTTTGTGCTAAGTTTTAGTCATTGAATTAGTTGAGTACCCCAAGGGTTTGTAGTGATTTAAGAACATGTTTAGTTAGAAGAAGATTTAGGACTATATGGTTATGTGATACAGGTTTAGTCAAAACCGTTCTCAAAACAAATAAGAAAATATGAAAATCCATATCAAAGTATTGCTAATAATGCTCACATAATTAATCAAATTATAGTGAAGTACACACTAAACAGTTAAGATTCCAAATGTAGTTAGGAAACTTATGATACAAATGTAGTGACAAATAAGGAATTGCAAGTAAAAACTTTCTGCAGGCTTATGCCATATGTAAGACCACATGAAAAACCATAAAGTTAGAGAGAATTATATAATTTTTTTCCCTAAATGCAAAAGAATAACTCATAATTAAGAATACTAACGAAGTTCAATAAACTCAATTCTGCATTCAAATAAAAGTATCTGAGATACTAAACTTAAGTTTCATTCCTACCCGCAACAAAATTTTCATAACAGGATCAGCACAAAAGACTGATGTGCTACACAAACAATACCGGACATCTCCTTAAAGATAGCAGAAAAAATAAATAACACAACACTATAAACCCTAGACGTTATCATGTTTGGACTACAATTTTCACCAAAAGCTACTGTAAAGTAATATTTTGGTGAATGTAGCAATCCATAAAGACAAGTACCTCCTCTCTTTTCATTCAGAGCAGATCAGCGACATTTTCTGGTAACTCCTCGATGATCACCACATTATAAAATCTTTGGATATCCGACAACATTCTCTCGTCATCTCTTGTACAGAAATTGATCGAAACACCTTTCCTTCCAAATCGTCCACTGCGTCCAATGCGGTGAAGGTAGTTCTCAGGTTGAGTTGGTAGATCATAGTTAATTACGAGTGAGACTTGTTGAACATCGATACCACGGGCTAGAAGATCAGTTGTGATGAGAACACGAGATGACCCAGATTTAAATTCTCGCATAATAATTTCTCTAGTATTTTGATCTATGTCTCCGTGGGTGGCAGAGACCGTGTGGTCCTTGGACTTCATCTGTTCAGTCAACAAGTCGACCTTTCGTCGGGTGTTCACGAAGATTACACTTTGAGTGATGGCCAAAGTCTCGTACAGATCACAGAGGGTGTCTAGTTTCCACTCTTCCTTATCGACGTTGACATAGAATTGCTTGATACCCTCAAGAGTGAGCTCATCACGCTTCACAAGAATCCTCACAGGTTTATTCATGAATTTCTTTGTTATCTCAAGGGCTTCCGGGGGAATAGTTGCAGAAAAAACACCAACCTGAACTTCTGCTGGGAGGAGTTGGAAGATATCATAGATCTGGCAGTAACAAAACAAGACGGACTAGAGTTAGTTTTGCTTTAATTTAGAGAATAACAGTGAATTAACATCCATAAGATAATTTCAAGAAGCCAAATAAGATGATTAACACAGTTAACTAGGCTGAAGCCTTGGATTCTGGACTGAATAAACAGACATAGGGTTTGAATAATCGGGACCAAATCTAAATTCCACTTAGCACAATTAGTGCCCATATGCAGCCGCAAATCAATATACAAAGAAATACTATTAGCAAGTAGGGAAAGCATAATCCTGATTTTGAAAGCTATAACAGCATAGAAAGTAGAGTGAAACCTGATCTTTGAAACCTCGGGAAAGCATTTCATCAGCCTCATCCAATACGAACATCTTAATGTAATCAGAACGAAGAGATTGTCTGCCCAACATGTCAAATACACGCCTAGGAGTACCAACAACGACATGAACCCCACTTTGAAGGATCCTTATATCATCACGAACATTCCTCCCACCTACACAAGCATGAACCTTAACTCCCAAATAATCACCAATCGCTAGCATAACCCTCTCAATCTGCTGAGCAAGCTCTCTTGTAGGAGCAAGCACCAAAGCTTGACATCTTACTGAACCAAAATCTAGCCTTTGCAGAATTCCAGAGCAGAAAGTTCCAGTTTTTCCAGTGCCAGATTGGGCTTGTTGAATTACATCAAAGCCCCTTGCAGAAGGGCACAATGCCTCGCTGCTGAATAGCAGAGGGCTTCTCAAATTCTGCAGATAACAGTAGCAAGAAAACTATTGAGTCTACAAATTTCACCGATTAGAAACATAATTAGAGTTATTTAGAACTAAACAGATGTATTGGGTAATTTTTTAATGCCCTTCCAAGCATGTGCAATAATGAAAGATGCCCTTTTTCCCATCAAAGATTGAGAAACGTAATAAGTTACCAGCCTTGCTTGTGGGCAGGCATGAGATAGAATTACTAAATGTATAGTGTATCTCAAAGGGATCTTATCTTACTATTGAACATGGGGGAGAAGGTCTTAGCAGAACTTATACAATAAGAAAGAACAAGTGATGATGGACTTAATGAAAATAATAAGATTACCATAGGCAAAGATGCCTCTTAGAAGGTTTTCTTTCAATCCCATTTTATCAGAAGTATCAAAAATCTCTTCATACAGTGTCCAAAAATTCTCCCCATCTTCTCCAATCCTATATTTGCAACAAAACATTATTTTCAGGAATTCATAACAATTTCGTTAATGCAACAAGACCAAATACAACAAGAAAGTAAAGCAGAACTTACAATTCATTCATTTTGCTATCATATTGATTGCCATTAAACTGCGATCCTTCTGAAGCTAATCCCGCCATGATTACAAACAAAAACAGGTCTAAAACTAAGCAAATAAACATTACAAATGCAAACAAACTTCATCTTAATATGCACTAAATACATCAATCATAGTAATAGCGTGTGAGCTTAAAAAAAGGTGATTAAACACGTATAGAGGGTACAATGTACGCTACACTCGCGTTTTGCTATCTCAACCTAAGTCCATAGACCATAGGTATGTGTTTTGACTTGTAACAATACATAAACAAGCAAAAAAAAATCCAACCATACAAAGGATAAAAACTAAAATTATATCAATCAACCATATCAAATTAGTAGAGAGACTCAAGACTTAGTACTTATAAAGCTTAAATTGGCTAAAATAGATGACTGAACTCGTCTAAAGCAGACAAAACAACCGATTTTTACTAATCAAACATACAGCATGGGTGGGTGGGGGACAAGAACTTTAAAAACAAAACATAAAATCCTACAAAAATAGGTTTCATGACCAAAAATCTCATTTATATCAAACAAAAGCAAACTGAAATCACACAAAACTCTTCCAAACAATAACTACATTAAGAACCTAGGGTTTTGGGACAAATCATAGCTTTAGATATCACCCAAAGTAAACTAAAACAGAAACAAAGCTTTTCTCAACAAATATTACGTTACAAAATTTGGGTTTTGGGACCAAGAACAACATCATACTAGCATCAAAATAACTCGAGAATCGGAGTTTTACCTGCTGCTGTTGTTTGAGTTCTTAAAATATAAGTGAAGTAATGCTTCTCCTATTTATGCAAATTTTAGTCCTAATTCTGATACAGCTGTCAGAGTTGATTATCACGTAAACCTACAAATACAACTTTTTAATTAAGGAGATGGTGAAAATGACAATAGAAAACCGAAACAACCTAATGTTGTGCCTTGTTATTTGGAGTTTTTGACTTGTTTTTATTGCTCCTAGTCCCAAGTGTTTTTTTTTTTTGGGGTCTCATTTAGGGCAAAAAAAGGGGCAGGTTGTTTGGGTCAATAGGTTTGAGTTTAGCAATGTTATAGTTATTTCAATTACAGTTCATAATGCTTGAAAAGTAGAGGTCTTGGTCGCCTGAAATCTTTTCTTAGTTACTAATATTTAAGGTAATTGCTAACCAAAATCATCATAACCTGTTCAGCCGTTCTCACCACAAATATTTTTTGGAATGACAAGCACAGCATTAGTTTTTCAGACATTGATAGCTGAATTTTAGTTCATAATGCCCTCTGGGCCACTTCGTAATTGCGCATAATACCATTTAAGAAAATAGTACACTATTTGGTTCACTAAATTTATACACTTAAATTATATCCGACTAGTACTTTAGAGCCAATCCTCGTGCTTGCCTAGCAGTAGTCGTTCTCACAGGACAAATGATCCACAGAAAAGCTCTGCAAAAACTGGAACTTGCCTTGTAAACTAGAACGGGACATACACACATAAGTCGTAGCGGCATAACGAAGTACATTTCTCATTTCTCATTTCTCATTTCTCATTTCTAGTCAATAACTAAAGACAGACTGCATTGACATTGCGAGTATTTAGAAACACCCAAAAAGGGTATACATGTTAATCAACAATGATAATTACATGGAAATAGAGCAAAACTCTTTGGTGTATCTATCTGTTTGCGTGTATGATGCCGAGAAAAAGAACGACTCACAAAGATCCAAACAACCAAAACATGATAAGTGAGGACAGAGAAATGAGGAACCATGAGATGAACCCCATAGCAATTGAGAGTTGGAACCTGAGACAGGGCATCTGGGGTACAGAACTGCAGAACTTTATGTCCCTTGCGAATAGAACCATCACCCCTGCCGACGAGGACACTGCTGCAAATGAGAGAGTTGTTGTGATCTGTAATTTAAAATCAGAGTTATGTCATTTATTAGTTAGATCATAAAACAAAAAACGCCAACTGTAAACTCCATTTCTAAATAACACATTCTCAATGAATAAAGTAAAATATTTTGCTTTCTTTTAATAGAGTAACTTGTTTATGAGAAGAAAAAACCAATTGTGCAAGGACTACATCGTATTTTGGTTGATTGAAACAGTTGATGAAATACTGTTCTTTCTTTTTCAAGATACTTCCATATTTAGGTTGAAGGAGACTATCCCAGAAGGCCACTGACCGTACCCACTATTTTTTTATATTTTAATTTGATTATATGGAATTCATACTTTTTTTTAGCTTTTTCGTCGTCTTTTGTCAGCCTTTAGTCTCGTGGACTAGAATTTGTTGGTTTTCTTGGGTTTCTGAGTTTTTCTTTATGTCAATAAATTTCAAATATCTCAATCGTAAAAATATAAGTGTACTATATCGTAAGAAATTATAAGCATCTTCTTTGGAAACTACTTTTTATGAAGATACGAAATGGAAACACCTGATGCTTTACCTTTTCTACATGCAGTTCTTTATTTGACCTATATTTATACACCTGTGCAGTTCATTTATTTGCTTCTATTAAGTAGCTGGTGAGGGGGACTTGCAGTCTCACTTTTCTCTGTATGCTTGTTTCGATAAGTAAATTGGGATTGTACACCAAAATTTCGAATTAGACAAGGATTGGAGGACGATTTTGACTATCTCCTACCCATAGATAATTAATTAGGCACAACATTTATTACACAAATAGATGTGAAAAGCTACTTGGAGACTTCTCGTACACTCCACTTTCATTGCAGTTTTGAGCTTTAATACCAGTCTTATTTTGCAAGCCTTTGGTAGACCCATAGTCTAGACTCCAAAGAAATTGAATATTCGCATTACTTTCAATTTCCTATTATTTATAAACTTGAATAAAAGTGATTGAGATGATTTTTGTTATGTCCAGTGTAGGTTGAGAACAACAATCATTAGAAGGAAAGTACAAACTGGAGACTCAAAAAGAAAAGAAGAATAAAAACAACGATGAAAGCCAAAATCAAACTAATCAGTATGGATTGAGGTAGCAAGAGTGGAATCAATAAGACAGAATTTCAATAGGATGAGATTTGATAACTAACGAGAGAGGAGTCGTGCAGTTGACTCGATATTTCTAAGGATAAAACTTGATGACAATGACCTACATGTGAAAATATATGATTATCTCTTCTTCGCATATTTCAGTGTTGAAGATGATATGGAGTGTTATTGACGTGAATACTACGAACGTGGAAGCAAGATTCGTAAGAAAATCACGTTGTATTTGAGAGTTAGGGAAACTAGGGTTTCAACTAAACAAATCAACTTACTTTAATCAAAATCAACTGAGAAACAAATAACCTAGACCTCCCCTTTTATAGAAACACAAGGGGGGTTAGAATTAGGAACTCTAATTCTAATTGAAATAATATTCTACTTAAATTGGGAAACTGCTAATAACTCACATTGGACCTCTCCATCAGAGCTTTAAGCTAAAGCATAAAACATAAAGCATCAAATAAACATAGGTCGCACGGAGGTAGACAACCTTATTAGTGATGATTCACATCAAACCCTCCGTTTGAGAAGATTCCGTCCACGAAATCAAGGGGGTGGTGCTCCTGAGGACTCACGCACGTATGTAGTACGCATCCCAGTTTCTTCTTCATCTTCATCATGCAGAACACGTTGAACTGTTGCTATCACGCTCTCACGCATGCCATCCACGACTAAGCCGACCTTTCTAGCAAATGCAGTACAATCACGTTTTTGGGGCCCTGGTTTGCCACATCCGTAATAGTTACAAAGGTACGTGGTGCAGTGGCAGCTGGAATAGCTGGGGCTGCTGGTGTTGCTGCTGGAACCGGAGGGCGATACTGCGCATGTAGCTCGTTCGCCTGTTTGGCCAACTGTACAATTTTAGCAAGATAAAAGACAGGTTGAAGTGTTGTTGCCTCTTGGAGTTTCTTCGTCAGACCAGACTTGTACCTACTAACCCGTTGCTGTTCAGTCTCATGGAGGCGTGCACATGCCTCAAAGAGATAATACTTATCAGTGTAATCATCAAGGGAAGAGAGACCCATTTTGAGGGACTGAAGTTTCCCAAATGCATCCTCGCCGTAGTTCATATGGATAAACCTCTCTTTCAACTCTCTCCGCATTTTCCACCATTCCGAAATAGGACGATAACCTGTTGTACGCCTCGCTTGTTAAACACTGTTCCACCAAGTGAGAGCAAAACCAGTATGGCGGGATTCAATGATCATTACTTGCTTTGGGTTCCCATATTTCTTGTAGTTGAAAATATGTTCAACCTTATCCAACCACTCGATAAAGGCGTCTGCATCAGATTTTCCAGTGAACTCTGATACTTTGAGATGAACATCATGCGTCTGTTCAGAAATAGCTTTGGCTAATGCTTAAATATCATTCTTCTTACCCTTTCGACGCAGCTGTGGTCGCAGTTCTTCTTCAGAGTCTGAACTGTACTCATCGTTTTGCCAAGTCGTAGCATACGGATGCCTTGGCGGACGAGGAGGTGAACCAAGTGGACGTTGTTGGTAACGGTCATGCAATGGGGTGTCAACCAGGGGGTGAGAACTACGGTCCCGGTCTCGCCCGCTGAATTGTCGCTCTCTCTCCAGCTGGAATATAACGAGAACCTGCAGTTTTACGTCTCCCAATCGACTAAACACTTACCACATCATCATCCTGTGGTTCCCATCCATCAACGTAGGGTGCTCGGTATTCGAAGCCATATTTGGGGTTTAGCCCCGACGTTTGCCGTTTACCGGAGTTGATATTATGTTTGTCACGGTATGGGTCTTTAGAGGGAAGGGCAGTCCCATGTGCGCCTAACGGGGCTGTCAAGAAAAGAGGCCGGTGATGGTTATTTCCAGCCGGTGGAGGGGCTGTTGGTGTTCCCGTTACTAGGGGCAAGCCGGTATCGCGTTGCGAGGGATAGTGATGGTACTGATCTGCTGACATAGGAAGAGACGTGCCATGTCTGTCCAACGGGGCAGTCCTCGGTGGCTAATTCAATCGGTCACCGACTAGAGGTGGCCGGTATATTGTGATTCCCGATGGCGCTCTCGGTGCTAGTTCGGGGTTCGGTAGTCCTCTCTCTTGAGGGAAGGCCGTGTCCTCGTCGCCGGCTATTTTCCTTGATGCTTGGAGTGCTTCATGATTGGTCGGTGTCGGTGTTATTGATCGTCGGTGGCCATGGAGATCGCCCACAGATGTTTCATCGAAGAGAGGACACCACAAAGGATCAATGTTGGCCAAATCAGAACTTTGTAAGGACTGATGCAACCCAACCCATCGAGCCCACAAGCTCTGGATTGGTCTCCCATTAGCTGCAGGTAGGCCGGTTCTAGTGTTGCCGTTGGTATTATGGGCCTGGCTCGTTTGGGTCTGATTTGGGTTTGGGAGAGTTGAACCATAAGGTGGGCTTTGTGCTTAGAAGGCTTGGACTTGCTGTAGCGCAGCCCAAGCTAGGAAATCTGCCTTGTTTAGTGCCACCGGGGCGCCGTCGCCGGTTTGGGTATTGATTCCTTCGCTTTCGTGAACCCCGGTTTCGACGTTCAAGTTCGCGAAAGGGTTATTTAAGTTGTCGCTCCTCGTGGCGACGCTTCCCTCTAGAGAGAAATCTTCGGTTACGCCCAATGGGGGGGGGGGGGGGGGAAGGCTCCTCTACCCAAAGCCTCGACAATATCGACAAGCTTGTCGACTCTACCCGTTAGGGTTGCTACATCTTCTTCGTCGCGGGTCTTCCACGAGGCATCTTTGCTATTGAAACTGACTACACTTAGATCTAACGCAGCTCTGGCACTAATTGACGTGAATACTACGAACGGGGAAGCAAGATTCGTAAGAAAATCACGTTGTATTTGAGAGTTAGGGAAACTAGGGTTTCAACTAAACAAATCAACTTACTTTAATCAAAATCAACTGAGAAACAAATAACCTAGACCTCCCCTTTTATAGAACACAAGGGGGGTTAGAATTAGGAACCCTAATTCTAATTGAAATAATATTCTACTTAAATTGGGAAACTGCTAATAACTCAAATTGGACCTCTCCAACAGAGCTTTAAGCTAAAACATAAAACATAAAACATCAAATAAACATAGGTCACACGGAGGTAGACGACCTTCTTAGTGATGATTCACATCAGTTATTCTCCTTTAACTGGGAATTTGGGTGCTACTCTAACTCTATTTACAGAAAAGAGAACTTGATATTATAAGTTGCTCGGGTATTGTGTACTCAAGATTTTGATTACTCAAGTGTCTTCCCAACCCGAGCTTCTATTCTAAAAAAATATTGCATAAAGAAGTATTATAATATGTCAATAGAATTCAATAGCCATTAATTGGAATATAGGTATTTTGGCCAAGTCTAAACTCTAAGTGTGAGATAATGGGTATGTACATAAGTACTTTCATGCATGTATGCGCGTAAACATAGTAATAGAGTTGAAGAGGGAAGACTAGTTACCCAATCACCAATAACAAACAGGCCCACAAATGCAGGGTTCTGAAGGTGTCTCTTTTTCTTCAAAGCATAAACATCAAGACAGGCAAGTCCCAAGCTCCACAATCCTTGTAATCCCATTGCAGCAATCAAGAAGCTGAATTAAAGGATTATAAAGATGTCAAAGATGTGGTCTTTGTAAAAGAAAGATTTAGGAGTAACCTCATTATAGAGTAAGTCCCTATGAGGATTTATTCAATAAGACGTTAGGAATGAAAGAACAACCATTTCAAACAAGACATGAGAAGCATCCATCATTAATATTGCCAGGAAAATAGAAATTGCCAAATAATTTTAGTTTTTTTTTTCTTTTTTTCAATTAATCGCGAGAAGCTTATTAAAATAAAATAAAATCTTCCATAAATTGCAAGAGATGTCTTTGTCAACACAATAGTTCATAGGTTTACTATCTCCAAAAGAATTAGGTTCAGAATACAGTATCCACATAAAAAACTCCGTACATAGTACTACAAATAAATGATTAAAGAAAAGGATGTACAATGTAATTACCCAAAATATCTCTCAACCCTAACATACTCGTTCCAGATCCCACTAATTGGGTCGAAGCCCCTGCCGACCAATGCCTTCCAAAAAGTTCCACCCCTTCAACCAACTAGAACTTCATCCATATTAATCATGTGAAATGAAGTTTTCATTATTAATATTAATTACAATGTAATTAAATTACTTCAAATTAATTGAAGACCGTGCGCTTGCGTTTATAACCAATATCATCTGGGTCAAACAAGTGCACCGAGCCAATTACCCCCATGAGAGAAAGTATTTGCAGTATACATACATATCTTCTCTCATGGATAACCACATTACAAACAAAAGGAGCAAGAAAGATGAACTTACAAAAAGTTACTTAATCAATTAAAACTTCCGAAATTAGTACTTGCAAAACTAGGATGTTAGCTTAACTTATAAACACCAAAGTCTCAACCAGTAAGGATTTCATTGTTTATAAATGGAGAGAGACAAAATTCCAAAACTATGCAAAGTAGACTCCTATATTCACTTTAGTAACAGTCAAAGTTAAACGTGCTCGCTACATGTAGCAAACTTGTTAAGGAAGTATCCCTTTCATATGGAGCCCCCCTAGCCAACTTTGGAAACTAGATAAGACATAAATGGTCCGCATATTAACTATGTCCTTGCCTCCACACAAAGTTTAAAGCTCAAATCCTATACAACCAAAACAATCTGAAAGGAAAACAATCTTCTCAGGTTCTACTCGTTAAAATTTTCACTGAACAACATAACCAAATCTCGCGCTCTAAGACTCAATTGAATCTTAGTCCAAATCAAAACAGAACTGAAACTAATAGCAAAACATAACTCATTACAGAACTATATAGTCCACTACAACTTCATACATCTACCAATTCTAGTTCACCAAACCATCAAAGTCAGCAATTACACGCCGAAAACATTTGAGCTCCAAACTTTTATGGGTGAAACATGCAGAGCCTTACACATACATACACATTCATAAGTTATCTAAATATTGATAACAGCTTATTAAACTAACTAGCAGCTTATTAAACTAACTTCAAAATGGGTAATCCAAACAGACCCCAAACAAAACTACTAGATAGAGAACAAAACACATACCAGAAAGCAGTGTAAATACCAAATCTTTTAGCAGAACACATGAGTCCAGCAGAGGTAACACTAAACAGAAATTGCCCCAATCTCAATAACAACCCAATCACTGTCCCTGGACCTCCATTTAACATTCTCATTCTCTGTTCTGTAAAACCCTAATTTCACACTCTTTTGTGCTGATTTAGTCCAAATTCAACCCTGGAGTTTCACAATTAGGTGTTCAATTGTGAAGTTTCATGGTGTAATTGTGGTTGGGAGATGAGAGTTGAGAGTTGGTGATTCTCTAATTTTTTCAGAGGCGCGTGAGATAAATTATTGATTTATTACATAAAAGTAAAAGTGATGATTAAAGTCATCAACTCAGGGACACAGATTTATTAAATTCTTTATTCAGACAGTCCTACATTTGAAATAGACTGTTTTCTTCCTTTTTCTGTGCTGCTCTGATGACCCGACCCGACCCGAGTTCATACTCACGAAAACCCTATTTTACCTACTATCTAGATTCCGTTTTCTTTTTTTTTAAACTAGAGTGATGAAGTTAGGTTGATTCAAATACTCGTCTACAAATATTCGTCTCTCACTCCACACTCGTCGTCTTGAATCAACCTAACGTCGGTGATATAGTTCTTCCTGACAATAGCCTTGTTACCCACCTGTCACTCCACCACTGTCAAACTTTAGCGCTCAAGCGCAACTATACTACCCAAGTATCAGCAACACTTGATTTACTATCATTACACTTCATTCACCTGCTTTTACTATTATGTCCCACTCCTCCATCACCAACCTCTGCAACTTCGTCCAAGTTATAGAACTGATATGTTTTTACCACCACCTCACCATCCTATATTTCACTTTCGTAACTGCCAAAGTTGAGCATACTCACTACATGAAGCAAACTTGTTAGAGAAGAACACCTTTCAAAGGGAACCCCCCCCCCCCCCCCCCACACACACACACACACACACACACAACTTTGGAAACCAGTTAAGACATAAATGGCCTGTCTCTTAACTATTTCCTCGCCACTACAAAAAGTCAAAGGCTCAAATCCTATACAATCAAAACAATTCGAAAAGGAAAACAAATTTATCAGGTTCTTCTACTCGTCAAATTATTGACTAAACAACATAACCAAATATCGCGCTCTAAGACTCAATTGAACCCATTGAAACTTAAAACAATAAATCCAACAAAACCCAACAACCTTCATTACATAACTTAACTATATAATCCACTACAACTTCATACATGATACATCTAATCATGGGGGAGCTACGTGAGGACCAGTGGGAATGAAAACTTAAAATTTTGAAAATCTGTAACTACTACCCTTAATTATAGGTTCAAAACTGCCAAATTAAGTTTTGTGTGATATTCGACATTCTCAGCAAAATATTCTCCTAAAATACTCCATGATGGATCTCCTAAGATATTCTTACCTAGATTATTTCCTAACATTTAATTTCTCTCTATGTATATGTTTCGTTTCCATCTTGGCTCCATATTTTCAAAATCTATGATTATATCTTCAAAATCCATATTAGTCCTTGTCGTCCTTTTTATCTTTTATATGTAGTTGTACTGTTTTCTTCACACTTGATTGTTCATTGTATTTCCAAGGAACTTCGATCCAACAATGGATTACTATAGGATATCTTCACTGTACTCGATATAAAAATTGGGGGATCTCGCCCTGAACCCCCCCAATTCTTGTTTCCTTTTGTTACTTTCTCCTCCCCACTCAACTAAATTCCTGGCTCCGCCACTGCATCTAATGACCTACCTATTCCAATTCACCAATCCATCAAAGCCCGAAAACATTTGAGCTCCAAACTTATATGGGTGTAATAAGAATAACCTCACACTTACATATACCCAAACACACATACATACACATTCATAAGTTATCTAAATAATGATAGTAGCTTAATAAACTAACTTCAAAATGGGTAATCCAAACAGACCCCAAACAAAACTATAAGATAGAGAACAAAACACATACCAGAAAGCAGTGTAAATACCAAATCCTTTGGCAGAACACATGAGTCCAGCAGAGGTAACACTAAACAGAAACTGCCCCAATCTCAATAACAACCCAATTACTGTCCCTGGACCTCCATTCAACATTCTCATTCTCTGCTCTGTAAAACCCTAATCTCACTGCATTATATGCTGATTTAGTCCAAATTCAACTCTGGGGTTTCAGTGTTCAATTGTGAGGATTCGAGTGTAATTATCGTTGGGAATTGATGAGAGTTGAGAGTTGAGAGTTGAGAGTTGGTGATTCTGAAATTTCAGAGGCGCGTGAGAATAAATTATTGATTTATTTAACATAAAAGTAAAAGTGATGATTAGAGTCATCAACTCAAAAAGAAAGATAGAGTGATTTATTCAATTCTTTATTCAGACAGTAGTACGTTTAAAATAGATTTCTTCCTTTTTATGTGTTGCTCCTGATGACCCGGCCCGACTCGAGTTCATACACTAAAACCTCACATAATTTTTTTGTGATCCGGGTTCATAATTTATCACCATTAGAGCATCTCCACTAGTTGAGTGTGGGCTCTAACTGCTGACCCATGCGTCAGAGGAAAAAAACTCAACTCAAACTCGTCCCTTCCAGCAGTTGGGCTGACGTGTATTTGTTTTCATTAATTTATCAGACTTTGGAACAGTGCCGCGGTATCTGTTAAACAAAAAACAAATTACTTCGTTCCCTCCCCACAATGTTTCATCCTCCTTCGTATTTGTGCTCAAAACTCTTCAAAAAAAATTATCAACTTCAAACCCAAAAAAATGCAAATGCCAGAAGGAGACCAACACCCAAGTTGTAACCATAATTTTAGTAATGAGGTTATGATGATTCCGCAAATAAAGCTAGAACACACTAGATTTTACGTGAAAACCCAGTAAAACCTGAGAAATTTTTTAAATAGGTTAAAAACAATCAACAAGATGATTTAGCGTGAAAAACTTTTGAATAGATTAAAAACCATGACCTCTCTTGAGAATTTTTGAGAAAGAGAAGATGATCTTATAGAGGTTGCTAACTTATTACAATTAGCACTCTGGGTATCTGGAATTTTAAAGTAGGGATTCTTCTGTATAGAATTGTCTGTCTGTAATCTGTAGTTCTCTGGCTCTACTTATAGGTCTTACAATATGTCATTTAATGGCCTTTAATATTCTTTAATGATGGACGTTACAAAATATGTGCAGGATTCTCTTTGACCAAGTAGTGTAACATTATGACGTTTGTTGTTGTACAACGGCTCCTATTGCTGACTGTACAATTGCGTGAGTCGAACTGTTGTTGTGGAGGTTGAAAAAGATGTTGCGAACAGAGGAAAGTTGAACGTATCTTCAGTAAAACTTCCTGCCATGTTGATGAGATCGAGGACGAAGCTTGAGTCCGAGATACGTAATAAGCTTTTTTACTTCCTGTATGTCGATGAGTTTGAGGACAAAGTTTGAGTTCGAGATGCGTAATATGCTATTACAGGGGCAAGCTAACAAAAATGACGTACGAAGAGACGTAAATTGGAATTCCCAGACTAAAAGTGTAAGTGATGAGAAAGTAAGAGAGATGAAAGACCAGTTAATCAGGGCGAAGGCATAGTTGAATTTTGCACCACCAAACAACAACTTCCACATGGTAAAAGAGTTGAAATTGCGAATCAAGTGGATAAATCAAACTCTAAGAGAAGCCACCAAGGATTTAGAGCTATTTAGAAGGTAATGTAATTTACTTAGATTCTTATCTACCATTGGCAGGATCTTTGAAACATTATCTAAAATTAGAAGAGTGCAACAGTGTTGTGCAGAAGATAAAATCAATGGAGGGTACCTTGTATAAAGCCAATCAAATTTACACTGACTGTCTGCCATGGCAACAAAGGTCCACGCAATGACAAATAATGCCGAAGAATAGTTCCAGGCACATAAAAACCAAGTCACATATCTTGTTTATCTTGTTCAGCTTGCTTCACAGACTACTCCAAAAGGTCTACACTCCCTTTCCATGCGTCTGACAACAGATTATTTTGCAAGGTCGCCGAAGGAGCAAGGGCTCCCTAACAAGTGAAAATTGCACGATCCAAATATTTATCACTTTGTTGTTTTCTCTGACAATAGCCTTGCATGTGCAGTGGTCGTTAATTCCACCATTTCCAGTTCCGTGGTAGGAAATCTCATTTCAGTTGAACACTTAGTTCCAAAGTCTTACATCAGTTTCCTATTTTTGGTTTTTTAGTTGGGGAACTTTTCTAATAAGAAAATAGAGACATCAAAGTTAATCAAATAATATGTTACATAGTGATCTATTATAACCTGAAACTAACAGTAACTTATTACTTCAGTGATATATGGTAATGATGTATAAATACCTTCAAAAACTTATCATGGCATTAAAACATCACATCTTTCTTAATCATCATATTAAATTTCATTTATAATTTCTGTATCATTGTATTTAGGGATATTTCTTAAAAGTGCCATCATACTGATAATCTTGATATGTTTTAGTATCAAGTATGTATATAGAATTATCAGTAAATCATCTATCTCCGATATTTATAGTATTTTCACATTGCATTTGGGTTTTACAATTATAGCTACATACTTTCCTGAATGTGCATAAAAGAACATGGAATAATTAGAAAGGTATAATACTTTATATTGCTCTCATGTTAATATTGTTTGTTGATAACAAGAGCCTGATATGTCTGGAGCCTAGATTGCAATCTCATGTTTAATTTGCATATAATAACAAAAAATAAAGAGAAAACTAATGAACATGCTAATTTAATCGGAATAGCAGTTGGATGTTTTTTATCTATCCATAATAAAAGTTCATCAAGGCTTGTAATAAGCGTGATTTTTTTTTCAAAAACTAAACTGATTAACAATTGTGCCTACTTGACCACTTTGTAGGAACCAAAGAAAATTGTTTTTCATATTGTGACCGATGCTCTGAACCTCCTTAGTCCTTGCCATGAAAATGTGGTTTTTGTCAAACCCACCTGGTCATGTTACAATAGAAATTGAGAGCATTGATGATTTCAAATGGATCTCTGAAAAATACAGAACTAAGTTGACAGAGACAGACGCTCGAGACCCAAGATATTCTTCGACTCTAAACCACCTCCGTTTCTATCTACCTGAGGTTTACCCTTTACTTGATAAGATTGTACTTCTTGACCATGACGTGGTGGTATAAAGGGATATAAGGGGATTATGGAAAGTAAACTTGAAAGGGAAAATAAACTGAGTCTTGGAGACTTGCAAGGAAGGAAACTCGTCATTTCATCGCATAGATATGTTCATAAACTTTTCAGATCCAATGGTCGCAAAAAACTCTGATAGTAAAGCATGCACATGGGAGTTTGGGATGAATGCGTTTGATCTGCGAGAGTAGAAAAGAAAAAATGTGACAGCGGTTTACCGAAAATACCTGAAATTGGTAATGCAGCTCATGCACTTAAATTTTTATACACTTGTTGCATCCATAAAAAGTGGAAACATGTGCACAAATTATTTTACATGCGTCTATCTACTCACCTTTATTTTTAGCACCACTTATTCAAAATTTATCATCCTCTGCGAATATATGATGAATTGTGTTTTTCGTATTAAAATTGTAAGTTTATAACTTGTGATACTGTAATCCAACCAAGCAACCACTCACAAGCAGACATTGCTTTCTACGAGAACTGTTTCAGTATGCTCTTCTGTTTGAACATTTTTGATGTACAAAAGTCAGCACGTTAACTTTTTGTGCCAATAGTTGTATGTGATCTCCCATTAATGACATACATGCATCACAAGTTTTGTGAAGTTTGCTCTCCAAAAATAAGTTTTGTGAAGTTTCGAGGAAATGTTTTTGTTTTTTTTCTCTTTTACAAGTTACAAAGAAAGTCTGTTGAGCTTAACTTTTCGAGCTCAACTTCAACAACTATTACATTTTGACTTCTTTGATAACATTTAACACTTTCCACAGTTGATCAACTTTCATTGCCATGGAAGAGTCATATTTTCATGTTCTCATCATGCTTGCATTGCATGAACATATCTATATTAACATCGTTTTAACCTATTGAGGTATTTGGAGTTTGTGAAGAGTACAAACCTGGATGTATCTCTCTCTCTCTCTCTCTCTCTCTCTATATATATATATATATATATACCCTATCCGTTGTTCTGACTGTGTGAATATGTGGTTGCAGGGTAAAAAACAACAGTTGTGGAAGAGTGGAAGCTTGCCTTTAGGTCTGGTTACCTTCTATAACCAGACGGTGGGGCCAGACCGGAGATGGCATGTAAGTGGTCTTGGCTACGAATCAGGAGTTCTCCGTGCAGACATTGATTGAGCTGCAGTAATTCACTGCGAGGGAAATATGAAGCCGTGATTGGAAATTGGGATTGGAAGGTACAAAAACTACTCGAATAAATACATTAAATACGATCACCCTTACTTGCAACAATGCAACATCCACTAGTAACTTCAACCCAAAATTTCAATTTCTTCATTATGAATCTATCTAGTGAAGTAAATGAATCGATCCTTAATTGGTCCAATCTCAGATTTCTCTCCCTTGCTCGGAACAATTTCAATGGGATTATACCAAGTTGGTTATTCTCTTTCAAGCAAATATAATACATTGATCTCTCGGGTAACAACTTCTCTGGTTTCATACCACAAGGTAATTTCAACATTAGTTTGATTTTCAGTAATGCCAGTAATAACGGCATGCCTCTGCAGTAATAATTGTGAATGAAATTGTGGTTTTTATAATGTTCTAGAAAACAAGGATTTAGGTTTCAATTACAAGCTCTTGTCTAGCATTGGGATGGATTTATCAGATAATTCCTTGCACTGCGAGATACCTGATGGTATGTTAGATTACAAGGTTTGAGTACTAACCTATCTCACAATTATCTCATGGGTCAGATCCTGGAGAGTTTAGAGCCGTTGTGGAGTTTGAAAACATTGGATTTGTCTTATAATTCCTTAACGGGTAAGATACCGGAAAACATGTCTACATTTTCTGGGGCTTTTTCAGGGAATCCAGAATTATGTATGGAGTTTTCAGGTGAAGGTTATATGTTTCCGGTTGCATCTCGAGGAATGTTTGGAGGAGAACATGATGAAGATTAGGGGCGAAGCTAGGGAGGACCAGTGGGGTCAAATGACCCCACTAGATTTGCCAAAAATTTCTTACCAGATAGCTAAAAATGATACCTATATCTATAATTTGTATATATTTTACCCCACTCAATTTTAATCATATAATTGTTATTGGTCCAGTGGACAAGTACGATGGTTTTGACCACTTAAACAAGGTTTCAAGTCCCCACAACTTCATTTTCACTTATCATTTTAGATTTGGGACTCTCTTCTAGGACTTTTAAAAAAAAAATAGCATAAGTTCTAATATAAGCAATACTAAAATACTCTAATATGCTTCATAATTTTTTTTCTAGGGGGCGATGCCCTCGAACCCCCTCATTTTGTTTTTTGACCCCAGTGAACTCAAGTCCTGGCTTCGCCCCTGATGAAAATGAAGAAAGTTTAGTTTCTTGTTGGGCATTTTGGTTAGTTTCTACATTAGCGTTGTTGGTCTCTTTTGCTTTGCTCCCGCAAGAAGTTACATTTTTCATACGACAAAGTTGGAGTTTTGACTGTTTTGGCTGTAATGTTAGATCGATGAAAATGTAAATGAGATCCAAACCACTGTAAGACTGTATATATAAGGTTCATTTGCAAAAAAAATATTATTTTAACATGACATTCGTATCAGTACTAAAGTACTCCTGGGCTGAATCAAACTGTGGGTAGCACCTGTATCACTATCGCAAGGTCAGTTTGTAATTGTTGGAAAAATCTATTAGATTTTACTTTATTTTGAATGGATGTTAGACTATATTTTTAAGCAATGTTCTCGTGTTTTGTAGAAACTTTTGGGGTGTGTTCCAAATTGGTGGTTAGGAGACATTATGAATGGGTGTGTCCATTAAGGGGGTGATTTAGAGAGGTGACTTCTCCTTTATTTATGCCACATTGATACATTTGTTTCTAATGACTATATTTGATGATTTCTCTCTTATATTTTTGTTGAGTTGTTTTCTAGGAAAGAAAACCCCACAATTCTGGTTTGCTTGATGAGAAGACTTTAAGTGCTTCAATCATCTCATCGTGATCGTTGTATCTTGGGAGATGGACATCAACAAATTGCAAACACATGAGGCATGACATATCTGTGTTAAAGAAAGCATATTCCACAACCTCGATCAAAACTTGATAAGTGTCTTAATCTCAATTGCTTAATCTGCTGTGTTTTTGGCAATATATATGAACACTTGTTGCAATAGTAATCACCTAAATTTAGGTCCAACAAAGGGTCAAGTTGGAGTTGTTGTTGTCAATTTTGGAGTTGCATGTATCTTTTTATACATGATATTTATGGTAATGGTATCATACCCCAAGAAGAAGGATCCCATAAGTTGTTTTCATGTGGGCCTCATGAAAGGTGTCGAAAATGTGTCAGCCATGTATGTGTATTATAAGTATGTTCATTTTGGCGAAGAAGTTCAAGATTACAAAAAAAAAAAAACATGGATAATAGATTTCTAGGAATGAAGTTTGCTTAGTCTTGTTTTGCTTTTTGGTTGATGCAATCAAGGTTAATTTACTGAAGAACAAGTTCGGGTTTGATTATGCTTTCATTCAATTATAAAGAAGAGCATGATTTGGGTGCAACTTTGAAAATGTTAGTAACTATAGTTACACTATAAGATCTTGGACATATGCTAATACTATTTTTTTTTCGTTAATCTTTGACAATTTATAGTCCTTGCAATTAGTTGTATTTTTGTGCACTTTTGTTCTCTTATAAATTTACAGTCATTCTAAACCATCTATTTACTTCAAAGTTTGTGATCTACTTTGTATTGCTAATGCCTACTTGTACCCGAGGGGCAAGAATCGAAAGATGTTACCAACATCTCCTTGCAACTTAAATAGTACAACTTTATATTCCCAGCTTGGAATACTATTTTTGAAAAAGAGAAAACTAGCAGTCCACTTTGAAAATATTTGCCAAACGATGTCACCTCTGATAGTTTCTATCATTTTGTTGTCTTTCAGGTACTTTCCTGAATGCATTGATATATACTTTGAAAATGTTAGAGGTAAGATGCTTGATGCTATCCTCCTCAATATGAGAAATGACAAGCGTATCGTTGTGTGTGGTATGATTTCCTAATACATCCTTGAACAACATGAAGGGGTGCACAAATTGTTCAATACAAGGTACATATGTGAGTATAATTTGCCCTATAACAATTGGATATTTATGAGAAACAACGTATGCTTTGTATATGATTTAGTGGGGTTTGGATAAATTTTTACAGGGTGATTCGGGCATTGGGATCAGATACTTTGAAGATGGTGGACCTACATTAGGTATGGTATCATTAATCTTGATAAAACAGCAAAGCAATCTTCACATGAGGTTGTTGCTTGGATTAAACGTATTTTTCGAGTCGATAAGATTGATCACAGTGTCACACTTGATCACATAATCTCATTTTTGTATTGATATTGCTACTCGTTTTGTGAACTCACAACTTAAAAAGCTAGGAAAGAGTGTGTTTGTATTGTTAGGCTTCATTCGGCAGTACCCGATGTTGCGAAGGTGTCTAGAGCGCTAGAGATGCTTACAGGTGTTGTGTTTCAGTGCCAACCGCTTATTTCTGATGTGAAGCGTTAACTTCGTATTAGGACTATTTATGAGAGTAATCTTATGGAGTATGATGCTGATAAGCATTTAGTTGTGTAATGGATATCATGCGAAGCTGGTACTTATGTTATGACACTTTGGGTTCATTTGGGTTTGATTTTGGGCGTCGAAGGGCATATGTAGAAGCTAAGGAGGGTAAGGTCTGGGGTTTTGGGTGAGAATGAGAATATGGTTACGATGCAGGATGTCTTGGATACTCAATAGATGTATGGTTTGAGAAATTCTTTAACATGGAAGAAGTCGCAGAAGCTAATAAACCAGTTGTTGAGAGCTTCAAGCAATTCCCTCTCCCTCCCTCTCCCTCTAAATCTAAAATCTTCATCCCTTTTATTGAATGTTTTATGATTTTCCATTTTGGGTGTTTGATTTGGTTATTATTTCTAGCACAATAACATTACTCTACATTCAAACTTAAATTTTTTTTATTTACTTTTGATAATTTTCAGGTGAGCGATTAGATTCCTTCCATTACAACCGTATTATCCATCGTGGTATGAAACCGCAGAATATTCTCACTGGGGCTGGATGTATTCTTAAGGTAAGGCTTACTACTTTTATAACTTTTATCCAATATGCTTTGCGCATGGTTTTGTTAAGAATACATTACTTTTATGAATAAAGTTGGTTTAATTTGAGAAAAACCTTGCCCCTTGACTGGTCCTTCGAGGGAATCAAATCTCCAACAAAACACAAAGTGTTTACAGATATTAATCGATAATCTTTCTCTCAAATCAAATGCTTAAATAAAGCTTACATAATGGACTCTATCAACGACTCCAACTAAGCCTAAAAACATAGGAGTTCTCCTACTTAGTCTCTGACTCTCATAACTACATGTTCAAGTTGAAGAATTCAAATAACTACTTGAATTGTAACAATCGTTCCCTCTTAAAATTTGGACTTGTCCTCAAGGCTGATATTGGAGAACTGCTCCTTCATAAACTCCCTATCTTCCCAAGTGGCATTCGCAGGAGAAAAGTTGTGCCAATGTATTAGAACCTCATGTTTCTTCTTTTTAATCCTACGATCTAGGATAGCATTTGATGTAGGAAAAACCTTCTCTTCATCGATACTCTTCGTAGGCAACACTTGCTGAACATCAATATTATCTCCAATCTTCTTTATGAAAAGGGAGACATGTACCACAGGATGAATTCGTGAAGTTGGTGGTAGTTCGAGTTTATACGCCACTGCTCCAATACGCCGAAGAACTTTGAAAGGACCATAGTACCTCGCTGACAACTTAAAGTTCTTCCTTAGAGACACAGATAGTTTCCAATACAGTTGTAGTTTAAGGTAAACCATGTCACCAACAAAAAACTCTCGTTTCGTATGCTTGGAGTTATAAACTCGTTTCATTCGTGTTTGAACTTTAGCTATTTTGCTTCTAATTTCCTTAAACACTTCATCTCTAGCAATCAATTCTTCTTCAACCAAAGCAACCCTAAACGTACCTGGAACATAAGCCAATAGTGTGGGAGGGTGTCGTCCATATACCACCTCGAATGGTGTTTGCCCAATTGATGTATGCAAACTGGTATTATAGCAAAACTTGGCCCACGATAACCATCTAGTCCATTTCTTGGGTTGGGAACTTGTAAAACATTGGAGATACATCTCTAATGTACGATTCACTACCTCGCTTTGTCCGTCGGTTTGAGGGTGGTAGCTGGAACTAAAGTTGAAGGTTGTACCATTTAATTGAAAGAGTTCCCTCCAGAATAAGCTTGTGAATGCGGGATCCCGGTCACATACGATTGAGCGAGGCATTCCATGTAATCGAAAAACTTGATCGAAGAAGACTTGAACTACTCCTACAGCAGTATACGGGTATGAAATTGCAGTAAAGTGCGCATACTTGGATAGCCGGTCGACGACGACAAGGATGGTAGATTTACCATTCGAGATAGGCAATCCGTCGATGAAGTCCATTGATATATCCTCCCAAACATGATTTGGTATAGGAAGCGGTTGTAGAAGACCAGCTGGAGTGAGATGTTCTACCTTGCTTTGTTGGCAAATATCGCAACGCCATATGAATTCTTTTACCTGGGACCTCATGCCCGACCAATAAAAGTTAGACTGAACCCGGTGAACTGTTTTGAGGAACCCTTTGTATGTGCTGTTGTGAAATTGAGCAATAATATCATCAACAAGGAGAAAGTTTTGAGATAGATAAATCGTATTCTTGAAAAATAAGATACTACCTTGTATACTGTTGGGAAAATTAAAAAATTAAAGAACTAATCTTCACCAAAAGAAAACAATTATCGAACCAAGCAAGGAGGCGCTCAAGCGCTTCTTGAAGATAGTCGAAGCCTCTCCAAAGGTGCAAGAGAACTCAGCAGCACTATCTCCGGGATTCAACCAAGCTAGACCCGTTCTATCACTATGTGCTTGCACTGCACAGAGTGATCAAGTTTGTTTCACCTTTCCTCATTGCCCAAATAAAACGAAAAAAGAAAGAAATTGAAAAATAAAAAGAACTGTTTGTTTTTCTCTGTATCTTTCTCAAATAAGAGAACTCTATAAATAAGAGTCTAAAAACTGCCCAGTTCTAAAACTGTTTAATTAATACATAAGTATTAATAAGTCACACTTAAACCCCAATAAAGATATAACCAGTTACAGGACTCTAACAGACATAAAAGTCCAAGAGGTTGTCTGTTCCAGACCCAAGCCCACTAAGCCCACGCCCCACGACCGCGGCAAGCATGCAAAGTGCTAAGTGCGCCTAATAAAACGCCAAAAAACGCCTCAAACGCCCATTCGCCCACGAGCGCGCGCGCGCGAGTCACGCTCGATGCGAAGTATCTCGCTAGATTGCACACACTCCTAGAGTAGATTTTAAATCCAACTAAGCAATAGAGATATAAAAACTAATAAAATTATATTTTATTTCCAATGTGGGATAAAGCATTTTAAAGCCATATTTTATAGTTAAAACAAATCCAACAATCCCCCACTTGTTTCAATTTAAAAATAACAAACATAATTCCCCCACAACTTTAAATAAAACAAAAACAAATAAAAATTTGGGCATAAAGGCAAATCATGTGCATATGTTTAGGTGTCTTGAGGACTGGAACCTATACATTGTAAAACATGTCTAAGTTTATCATGTCAAAAGTTAGTGGAGTGCCCTTGAACTAAAATTGACAGAAAATATTAGTGGACTTAAGCCTTGAACTAATAATCCTATTTGATAAACATGACATGTCGTACACACATAATTTTCAGATAAACAAATAACTTTTGAGCCTAGCACTTTAAAGTCCGTGCTTAATCCCTTTCTACTAAGTGCTCTAGAGACAGTCTGTCATCTCATAGGAACTGACTAGATTCCACACTTAGAGAGGTGAGTTTACCAAGAGTGATCTGTAAGCACTCCAATCCAAATGGATCTTTTAAACTCATTAATAGAACAATCCCAGCCTTACACGTTTTACAGAATAAAGAACACTAGAACCATAGGAATAAAACTTTATATAAAGAGAAGTGTTTACTACAAATTGTTAACTCACGAGTTTGTTTTCCCATTGAACCTCTACAGGTTGGGTTTCCACTCGAAGAAATTATGTACAGACTTTCAATCCCATTCCCCTCGACGTTGAACTAATCATGTCTCTCCCAAGGCCTTTTGATAGAGGATCTGCCAAATTTTCTTTTGACTTCACATATTGAACGGTCATGACTCCGTTCTTAATAATCCCTCTGACGTGATTATGTTTCAGACAAATCTATCTTGATTTCCCATTATAAGTCTCGTTATATGCTCGCAGCAATGCAGCCTGATTATCACAATAGATTGTGATTGCCGGCATAGGCTTTTTCCAGATGGGAATATCAAACAACACTGATTTTAGCCACTCGGCCTCTTCTCCCGCAGAAGATAGACTGATGAACTCTGATTCCATAGAGGAATGAGTTATGCATGTTTACTTTTTGGATCTCCAGGAGATCGCACCTCCAGCTAAGGAAAAAATCCATGCAGTAACAAATTTTGACTCGTCTGGATCCGAGTTCCAAGTCGCATCACAATACCCTTCAAGTACAGCTGGATGTCTCCCATAATGTATCCCATAACCCATTGTACCCTTAAGGTACTTTAAAACTCTGTATAGTGCATCCCAATGCCCTTTACCTGGGTTACTTGTGTATCTGTTCAATTTTCCAACTGTATATGCAAGATCGGGTCTTGTACAATGCATAACATACATTAAACTACCAATGATTTGGGAGTACTCAAGTTGAGCTATAGGTTTACCTGCATTCTTCTGTAACTTTATGCTTTGATCAAATAGAGTAGGAGAAGGTTTAGACTCATATTGATTAAATCTTCGTAGAACCTTCTCGATGTATTTGGATTGCCTAAGAGCTATCCCATTGTTGCTCCTGATAATTTCAATTCCCAGAATTACATCTGCCTCGCCAAGATCCTTCATATCAAACTTTGAAGACAAGAAATTCTTCGCATTTATGACTTGGTCATTGTCGGTTCCAATGATAAGCATGTCATCGACATAAAGGCATATTATGACTCCACTGCTGCCATTAAAATTGCTATCGACACAGATATCACCACCATTAACATTAAAACCATCAGCAATCAACACTGTTCTGAACTTGTCATGCCACTGCTTAGGAGCTTGTTTTAGTCCATAAAGAGATTTGATCAGCTTACATACCTTTTTCTTATTATTATCCAGAACAAACCCCTCTGGTTGAACCATATAAATTTCTTCATCAAGATCTCCATTCAGAAAAGCGGTCTTTACATCCATCTGATGTATGACCAGATTGTTCAATGATGCAATAGCTATCATTAGTCTTATTGTGGAGATTCTTGCCACAGGTGCATACGTATCGAAGAAATCATAACCCTCTCGTTGCTTGTATCCTTTTACCACCAAACGAGCCTTGTACTTATCAATTGAACCGTCGGGTCTAAGTTTCCTCTTGAATATCCACTTACATCCAATCGGTTTGCTCCCCGGAGGTAGATCCACTAATGTCCATGTATTATTGGACATTATAGAGTGAATCTCATCATCAACTGCTTCCTTCCAGAATATTGCGTCATTCGAACTCATTGCCTCAGAATAAGTACTAGGATCATTTTCTACCATGAGAACATAATCAGGACCAAAGTTTTTAGGTATGCGAGGTCTAACACTTCTACGAGGTTCCACCGGTACAACAGTTGCATTGCTTCTCTTGTGTAAACTCGAAGACTCAACCCCCACAGTTTCCTTATCCTTCTTAAGCGGAAATATGTTCTCAAAGAAATCAGCATTTGTTGACTCAATAATAGAATGAGGTACTGGAGATTCCAAATTCAGAAATTTGTAAGCCTTCCTACTCACAGAATAACCAACAAAGATGCCATCTAACCCTCGCGGTCCAACTTTTGGAAACTGAACGTGTGGTAACTTGACTTGAGCTAAGCATCCCCAGACTTTGAGATAATTCAAGTTAGGCTTTCTCCCTTTCTATACTTCATAAGGAGTCTTTCCAATTGCTTTATGAGGAACCCGATTTAAAATATGACACGACGAAAGAAGAGCTTCACCCCATAGATTAGGTGGAGCACCCGAACTGATAAGCATGGAATTAACCATTTCTGTAATAGTTCTATTCTTCCGTTCTGCAATGCCGCTCTGTTCTGGTGTCCTTGGAGCAGACATTTGATGGTGTACCCCTTCAGTTTCACAAAATTCTTGCAAACCAGTGAATGTGTACTCTCCCCCTCTATCGGTCCTAAGAGTCTTTATCTTGCAATTGTGAAAGTTATCGACTTCAGCTTTGTATGTATTAAACTTTTCAAAAGCTTCATCTTTAGTCCTTAAAAGAAAAACGTAAGTGTATCTCGAAGCGTCGTCAATGAATGTAATGAAATATCTCTTTCCATTTCTGGACAGAACATCCGTCATCTCAGAGATGCCTGAATGTACAAGATCTAAAACCTTTGATGATCTCTCAACAGATCTAAACGAGGTTCTAGTAACTTTACATTTGCTGCATATTATGCATTTTTCATGAGTCTGATTGTGTTTTGGAATTAATCCATTACTTGCCATCGATTGAATCGATTTATAGTTTACATGGCCCAATCTACCATGCCACAATTCAGAGGACTCAAGAATATACGCAGAAGCAGATTCATTCATTACATTCAATTTAAACATTCCAGATACAGAATAACCCTTACCCACAAAATTGCCATTTTTTGTAAGGATCATTTTGTCAGATTCAAACACAATTTTGAAACCATGAGAACTGAAAAGGCTGACTGAAACTAAGTTCTTACGAATCTCTGGAACATGATAAACTTCAGTTAAGGTGACGGTCTTCCCAGATGTAAATTTGAGATCTACTGAACCCTTACCAACGATCTTGGAAGTTGAAGAATTACCCATGTAGACGTGCATCCCATCCCCCACAGGTTCATAAGTCACGAACATATTCTTGTCACAACAGATATGTTTTGTTGCACCCAAATCGATCCACCAATCTACTTCTCCTCCAACCATATTCACTTCAGACACCATCGCAATTAATTTATCTTCATCATGCTATTTGCCCTTTTTGAAACGACAATCTCTTGCAAAATGGTCAGGCTTGCCACATACATAGCAATAAGATTTCTTTTTGTCTCCGTTTTGTTTGGTTCCTGGCTTCTTCTTGAAGTCTTTCTTAATTGGTTTGAAATTATTCTTTGAATATATCTTTTGCCCTTCAGCCTTCGTTGGACCTGCAGATTCAACAACATGTACTTTTACAGCACCATCATTAGTCTTTTCAGTTACCTTTTTACGATTACAAGATTCTTCTTCAACCCGTAGATGATAAAGAAGATCATCCAGAGTGATGTCCTCTTTCTTGTGCATCATTTTCTTTTTGTAATCTTTCCAAGCAAGAGGCAACTTGGAAATAACTACACTCACATGAAAATTGCATCAATTTTCATCCTAGCAGAAATAATTGAGTCAGCAAAAACTTGAAATTCTTGTACCTGCTCCAGAATTGGTTTAGAATCAACCATAACATAGTCTATGTAGTTACTGACTTGAAACTTTTTGGTGCTAGTTTCATCAGTAACATACACAGTCCTAATACCTTCCCATAAGTCTTTTGCATTGTTGGTCTTTTTCTTAAACTGATTATATAGAGCATCAGTAAGAGAATTTAGAATATGGTGACGACACAAATAGAAATCATCTTTCCATTTCTGAATTTTCTCTAGAGCCTTTTTAGCAGCATCAGACATAGTTTCAGCAGGTGTAGCGGGACAAATATCAGAAAGAACATAATAAATTTTGAGTTGTTTCAGTAAAAGCACCATCTTATCTTCCCAGCGATAAAAATTCTTTCCATCAAAATGGGTCGCGCTCGATGCGAAGCATCTCGCTAGAGTGCACACACTCCTAGAGTAGATTTTAAATCCAACTAAGCAATAGAGATATAAAAACTAATAAAATTACATTTTATTTCCAATATGGGATAAAGCATTTTAAAGCCATATTTTATAGTTAAAACAAATCCAACAATCCCCCACTTGTTTTAATTTAAAAATAGCAAACATAATTTGTTGGTAAATATAATTTAAAAATAACAAGCATAATTTAAAAATAACAAATCCAACAATCCGTCGATGAAGTCCATTGATATATCCTCCCAAACATGATTTGGTATAGGAAGCGGTTGTAGAAGACCAGCTGGAGCAAGATGTTCTACCTTGCTTTGTTGGCAAATATCGCAATGCCATATGAATTCTTTTACCTGGGACCTCATGCCCGACCAATAAAAGTTAGACTGAATCCGGTGAACTATTTTGAGGAACTCTTTGTATGTGCTATTGTGAAATTGAGCAATAATATCATCAACAAGGAGAGAGTTTTGTGATAGATAAATCGTATTCTTGAAAAATAAGATACTACCTTGTATACTCCATGGGCCAATGGCTTCTACATCTTTAACATTCTGTAACAATTGTTGTAGCGAGGGAGTTGATTGATACTCTTCCTTAATTGCTTCAACCCACTTGGGAATTGGATTAGATATTGCATAACTTTGGGCAGGAGAATCCTTTTCATCTCGTCTTGATAATGCATCTGGAACCGTATTTTCTTTCCCGCTTTTATATACCACGACAAAGTCAAAACCCATTAACTTGTAAAGCCATCTTTGTTGAGCTGGCGTCATTATCTTTTGTTCCCAGAGGTGTTTAAGGCTTTAATAATCAGTGCGAACAACGAATTGCCTACCTAATAGATAGGGCCACCATTTTTGAACTGCCAAGACCAGAGCTAGAAGTTATTTTTCGTAAGTGGATAAGAGTAAGTTCTTTCCATGAAGAGATTGGCTAAAGAATACAATCGGCCTTTCTTGCAATAGAACAACTCCAATTCCAGAGCCTGATGCATCACACTCCACAATAAACTTATTGTCGAAATCAGGCAGTGCCAATACTGGTGCTTGCATCATCGCCTCCTTTAACTTTTGAAATGCTTCTTCGGTTAATAAACTCCATTGGAAAGAATCTTTTCTTAGTATATTCGTGAGAGGACCGGCAATCTTACCTTAGTTTTGAATAAACTTGTGGTAGTAGCCGGTTAATCCCAAGAATCCACGCAAAGCTTTTGGAGACCGAGGTTTAGGCCAACATATCATTGCTTTAATTTTCTCCCCGTCGACCGCTACACCTGTACTTGATATTACGTGGCCGAGGTATTTAACTTCCTTTTGGCTGAACTCACATTTCTCTAGCTTTACAAATAACTGGTGAGAGTGTAATACTGAGAACACAATCTCCAAATGAGCAAGATGGTCATCCCATGATTTACTATATATGAGAATGTCATCAAAAAATACGAGAACGAATTTTCTTAAATAGTGCTTAAATACCTCATTCATAAGCGATTGGAATGAGGATGGTGCATTGGTGAGGCCGAAAGGCATAACCAAGAACTCATAGTGGCCTTGATGAGTATGAAATGCCGTCTTCTCTGCATCTCCTGGGTGCACCCAAATTTGGTGATAGCAAGAGCGAAAGTCAAGCTTTGAGAAGAATTGGGCACCATGCAACTCATCTAGGAGCTCATCAATCACTGGGATTGGAATCTTATATTTGATTGTGATCCGATTTATAGCGCGATAATCAATACACATTCGCCACGACCCATCATTTTTTTCCACCAAAATAACTGGAGAAGAATAATAGTTGTTACTTGGCCGAATTACATCAGAAGAAAGCATTTTGGCTACCAATTTATCTATTTCAGTTTTTTGAAAATGAGGGTATCGATATGGCCGTACTGAAACAGGTCCTTGAGCGGGTTGCAATGGAATTTTATGATCTTGTACATGTGTAGGAGGAAGTCCTTGGGGTTTCTCTAATACTTCCTTGTATTGATGAAGGAGTTGTGTCACTTGTGTCGGTATAATGGAAGCAACCTGTGCTTGAGGAACCCGTATGGAATATATTTGAACATAACACCTTCCTTCAAATGAAGACTGCTAATAACCTTGTTCTTCGGAGCTAACAAGCCTTGTAATGACACATCCTTTCCGCCCACAGTAAACTTCATTTGAAGCTTGAAGAAATCCCATAGAATAGGACCCAAGGTTCTTAACCATTAAGCTCCCAAAACAACATCATAGCCCTCTAATTGGAGAACAAAAAAATCTACAAAAATTTGGATTCCTTGGAGGTTAAGTTTGGTATGTTTGCACCTACCTGAGTTGCTTAATTTCTGGCCTAAAACAACTAATACCTCCAATCGGCCTGTTGACGTCGGTTACAATCCCACTTTCTTTGCGACGCATTCACACACAAATTTGTGAGTGCTCCCAGAATCGATAAGCACGATGACTAACTTGCTCCCAAGACTCCCCATAACTTGCATTGTCTCTGAAGCACGAGTTCCAGCAATAACATGCAATGATATTTTTGGAATATCTTCGATTTGATCAGTACTACCGCCCTCGATCTCCATATCTACATCATCATCGCTATCCTCAAGGCGTGCTTGAATTGAGAATAATTGTTTGCAACGATTCCCTGGGCTAAATTTGTTATTACATTTAAAACAAAGCTCTTTCTTTTTCCGCTCGGTTATCTCCTCCGGAGTCATCTTTTTCACCATCATTGAGAAAAAATTGTTGTTCGTTGTATTGCGAGGTTGAAAATTTGGTTTTGGAATAGACGGATTTGTTTTCCGGTGAGCGAGATCCCTTGCTTTGTATAACCTAACCAACCCAATGGCAGATGATAAAGTAGAGGGCTTGTTGGCTTGTACATCCGTGCGAATCGGTTCCCGGAGTCCACTAACAAAGCAACTCACTTGCTGTGATTGCAGTAAAGACCCTACTTTTGCGAGTAATTGCTCAAAGTGCCCATGATATTCTTGTATAGTTCCTGTATGTTGTAACTTTGTTAGTTCCCCAAAGAAATCAACGAACTGATTGTTACCGTATCTTGATTGCAGACCCTCTTTGAAGTCCTCCCAAGAGATAAAGAGTATCTTCTGTTTCAATAATTGATACCACATTTGCGCTTTTGTCTCAAGATGAAAAGATGCCAGCGAAACACGATCGGGCGTGGTGTTTCATGTAGTTCAAAGAACTACTCAGCCCGACACAGCCAACTCGTCGGGTCTTCTCGGTCGTCAAATCGAGGAAAGTCTAGCTTCACCGTTCTGGGTACAAATGAACCGGTAGAGCCGCCATGATGAAAATTGAAATTGTTGTTGGCACAACCTCCGTTGAACCGCCCATTAGTTGTAGAATTTTTACCCCCTTCATTGGGAGATTGAGTTGTAATCTTATCCATTCGAGCACTAAGCTTGTCAAATATCTCTGTCATTTGACGAACGATGACTCTTTGGCCTTTTGAAATTGATTCCATGTTCTTCTCAATTTCCTCCATTCGTTGATCCATCGCCACGCTCTAGATACCAAGTGTTAAGAACACAGAACTTTTATGAATAAAGTTGGTTTAATTCGAGGAAAATCTTACCTCCTGACTGGTTCTTCGAGGGAACCAAACCTCCAACAAAACACAAAGTGTTTACAAATATTAATCGATAATCTTTCTCTCAAATCAAATGCTTAAATAAAGCTTACATAGTGGACTTTATCCACTACTCCAACTAAGCCTAAAAACATGGGAGTTCTCCTACTTAGTCTCTGACTCTCATAACTACATGTTCAAGTTGAAGAATTCAAATAACTACTTGAATTGTAACAGGTTTACACTTGATTATGTCACCTAACAACGCGTTTACTAGGCATTTGCACTAAAACTGCTAAATAAATTTCTTGCTAAGGTTTTGTAAGTGCTTTAATTGGTTGAAGTAAGGGGTTCGATTAGATCATATAAATGGTGGTCTGGTCATATTTTAAATTATGAAATGTGTACTATCCAAATCAAGTGATTTATGAAATATAATGAAAAAGAGGCTAGGGTTCAGTTTGATTCTTTTCTAAGCACATTGTCACATGTTTTAACTCCATTTTATATAGATGACCTATGTTTATCATAAGAATGATTCTTCTAAGCTAGATCTTTAATGTTGTAATTGTATTTTGTATCCAACTCACACTAATCATTCTTACATTTATATTGATATGCAAACACATTGTTCTTGGAGCACTCATACAGAAAAACCTGGTCACTTTTATCTTATTATAATATATTTTGATTTGTTTTGCAGCTTTGTTATTTTGGTTTCTTTTTTCGTCACTCTATTTTATTTCATTTTGTTTCGCGATGCTATATTGTGCGTATCTACATAGTATTGTCCTCTTGAACTGATCAATATGTTCTTTACCGAACCTACAACCCATTTCAGAAGCTTGGGCTGAATTTCACTAATGAAGGAAGGTCATGCTTCAATTTTTCGTCCTTAGTTACAGTAATTCATAATCCCAATTTCATTTCAATGGAAAGGCGGATGATTAAGTGGAATGCTTCACCCATGTTTGTTTGCTAATATTTGAGTTTCTAGGCACTTTATGTAACAATTTATTCGTTATAGAGAAAACTAAAAAGAACATGTACAAGAAGATTAAGACTACAAATTAATGTGGGTTGTATTGTAACAACTGTTTTACACATATTTGTACCAACTTTTATTGAAAGTTTCCCGGTGTGATGAGTCTATTTCAGTAAGTTATTTTTGTATTTTAAGAGTTTTGCACGATTTACGTTTCCAAGGGATGAATCATGAATCAAATATCAAACCATATATAAATGTAAAACATGAAAAATTGCAAGGATTGACTATTACCGTCTTGACTAACACCATTCTTTAACATATGCATTCAACATATCGTATAATACACAAGTTAAGTGGAAAAAACGTCCTGTAACAATAAGCTTAGATTTTTCTCAAGAAAAAAACATCGTAAACGTGTTCTTCAACTTAAGGCTAAAACACATGACTACCTCTTTACTTGGTTGACAAAATAAAATAAAAAATACCATGGTGAAATTTAGGGAATCCGCAGTGTAAAGAGGAATTGTGTACTATTCATGACATGATTATCTTAACTAATAAAGTCTTCCCTCTTAATCCCTCCTACCAATGTGCTTTTTAACTACAACTTCTCTTGAATTTTGTTCTATGGCAGGATTCTTTCTCTTATCTCATTGTTGCTCCAAATGCTGGTATTGCTGCTTATTTAAGCTGGATACAAACAATTGTATGAATCTATACTTCTTCTTCTTTTTCGTTCTCTTCGAGGTAATATAAATGTATGAAACTAAATAGAGGGGAAACAATAAAAACAAGATGATACCTAATTTGCAAATAATCCATAAGCACGCATATATGAAGCAAAAAATCAGTTTCAACATTTCTTCAAGTCTTGGACAAAACTTTTCATGCGATGATGTGTTCAAGTACCGTGATCAAGCGCCCTGTAAAGATTCCTACAAGTATAACTTGAAGACTTGTTTTTCCGGTTTCCTAAGACATGAAATCATAATTCAAACCCCAGACTTGCAACAAAATGATTTAATGCATAATACCAAACTCCATTCTACCTTGAATTGAAGTTAATTAATGTTGAACGTATGATCGATGCTTGAGATATCGGCTATATTATTAACATTTTGCATAACATCTTAAATATTAAACTATTTGAAAACATATGTAAGGATTTTACAAATAATTGTAGGCACACGCGACTGCTAGTTAGAATGAGCACACTAGCTTCTTAAATAGGAAGAAACCATCATTGAACCCATCCAAACCAAAACCCGTATGGAATGACGTTGCGTCATCACTTTTTCAAAAAAGGGTCAAATTTTGCAAGTTTTCTTATGTCGATCAAACTTTGCGGGCATTAGAAAACTTAATTATTGGAATAGACTTGCGCTAAGTTCTACATTATGGATCCCAATTTTAATAAAAAGTACAGGGATCCAAAACACAAATAGCATACAATCGACCAAATCATCTCAACTTAACATACACGTGTCACTATCAGCATATCCAACGGTGCAAATTCATAGATGACTATAAATATTAAAATAATCTTGAGTTGAATTCCCCCTAGCGCCAAACATTTCATTCTCAGAGGTACGTGGCATTCTCTGATTCATCCATTCTTTGAGTGTAACGCTCTGTTTGATATTGAGTTTTTGGAGTTTGTTTGAATTGAAGGTTGTGAAAATGGCGGATGAGATTAAGTTCTTCGAGCTCAACACTGGAGCTAAGATTCCTTCGATCGGTTTGGGGACTTGGCAAGCGGAGCCTGGACTTGTTGGAAGTGCGGTCGTGGCTGCAATCAAGGTTTAATCTCGTTCTAGCTCTTTGATTATTGCGTTTCGATGAAATTTGTTAGGTTTGGAACTTCAGTTAAGCCTACTTTTGATTTTGTTTATTTTTTGCCCTAGTTTTGGTTGATCATACGCAGGGCCGGGCCCTGGCCTCAGGCGAGGTCCGAAAATGGCCCCCCCGCCGGGTTTATTTTTATTTTTATTTTTTTAAAGTACATATTTTCTTATAAAAAAATGATGAAATTTGTTAGGATTTGAACCTTTGAGCTTATGATGAGATCAATCAAGTTAAATCAGTAAGGCAACGTTATTTTATAATAGTTTATGAGCCTTTTTTTTAGTTCTACTTAACCATTTGGGGCACCTAAATTTACATAAAAAATTTGGGCCCTAGGCGACCGCCTCTTGTGCCTATAGCCAGGGCCGCCCTGATCATACATAGGGTTGTCAATAGATTTAGATATAAATCCGAAATCCAATTCTATTTTAGGATATGGATGTCATTTTTTCTAATCCGAATCCGATCCGATTAAGAAACAACTTCGGATTGGATTTGGATGGTGCATAGTCCAATCCGATAAATATCCTATCCGAAGTTATATACCGATTAATTATTAAAATTTTAATTTTAATGTTCTAAAACTATTATAAATATTATATACAATAAGAACACAGTTTATAACACATCCAACTATGGGGTTATGTGGTACTTAGTCCTTGAAACCTATGAAAGCTCATAAAAAATAAATTATAATTAGATGTAATTTTGGATTCGGATCCCCGAACTTAGATTCAAACTGGATTGGATTCGGACTTACCCATGGAAGTTTCGAATCGGATCGGATCGGATATGGATGTTACTTCAAAGGTTTCAGATCAGATTCAAATTGTAGCAAATCTGGTCCGAATCCGATCCATTGACAACACTTAACTGATGAGCTGATTATTTATTATTTATATTTCGTCGCGCCGGAAGGGTATATTTGATAGGCACATTAGGTTAGATGGTATGAGTTGGAGTGATTTGGAGAAGATTAGTTTGGTTACATAATCAAATAGTAATGTAAAAAATATATAAGCTGCTTACGTACTGATTTTGTGATACTAAATAATGGGTAATGAGAAAATGATCATTTCAAATTTTTGGGATTTTCTTATATGATGATAACAGCCTCGTCTGCGATACTGATGGACATATACTAAAAATGAAAATGTACATTACATTTGTTTGGTTGATTGGTGATGTAGTGGTTACATAATCAAATAGTAATGTAAAAAATATATAAGCTGCTTACGTACTGATTTTGTGAAACTAAATAATGGGTAATGAGAAAATGATCATTTCAAATTTTTGGGATTTTCTTATATGATGATAACAACCTCGTCTGCGATACTGATGGACTTATACTAAAAATGAAAATGTACATTACATTTGTTTGGTTGATTGGTGATGTAGTTGATAACTTGATTGGATTGCGATGCGGTGATTTTAATTGTGTTTGTTTGTTTGGTAATTTTCCGGGTTTTGCTGAGCATGATATTTCCATTTTCTAAATAACTTTCATCTGATTATCAGTATGTTCAAATCACTGTTTGTTTGTTTGTTTTTTTGTGTGAATACAGGCTGGCTATCGTCATATCGATTTCGCTCAAGGTTATTTCAATGAGAAAGAGGTAACTTATTAGTTTGTTATGCTTGTTTCCAGTTCGCAATTGTTTTGATGACAGTGGACGAGTTAAACGGGTTATATGCCGGAATTTTATTTACATTTCTCTTCCTTCTGATGCACTGTTTGGGAATATTCGATTTATTACAGATAAAGTAATATCCAAATGATTTTTCCACACTAAGATCTAGTTTTTGGTTCTTGCAGGTTGGTTTGGCATTGAAGAGTGTGTTTGAAGATGGTGTAGTAAAACGTGAGGATTTGTTTATTACTTCCAAACTTTGGTCTGTTCTTACTCCTTAAAAATATTATCACTTGATTAGATTGATAAAATATTATGATGTAGAAATATAGTGCAAATCTTTACTAGTCTGAAAAATGTATTAAATCGACTGCATATTATTCTTATTAGACCGGCTACTTCTTACCAAATCAATCAAAACCCTTTTTTTTATTGTTCCAATGTCTGTCATTCGATGATAAGATTATTCTGGGGTTTGAAGATAAAACCCGATAAACACATAAATATGGAAATCATGAGGTAATCAAGAAACACTGATTCCTTTCTTGCTTAGATTCTTTTTTTTTTTACAATTTCCACTATCCACTCCAGAATGAGCAAATAGAAATTCTAGAGGTATTTAATCTTTGTAGTCAGTCATTCATTTCTTATACTGGTGTAAATTCTTAGAATTTTAGCTAATTGATTTTATGAAGGATTGCTGAATACATCAAAGAGCGTGAAAGAACACGTCAACATGTTGATTCAGTAAATCGTGTAAAAAAGTCCGGGATAATTTTAAAAAATCACTGATAAGCTTACTAAAAGCGAACTAGTCCAATCCATTGCATGTTCTATAAGCTCAAGATATATATATATATATAGTTTTAGTTTATAGTACTACTTGATCATTTGGATATTCTTTCTTAAGGCTTAGATGTATAGTAAACAACAATCTTACTGTTGTTTTGGCTTTGCAGGTGTACTGATCATGCAGCTGAAGATGTACCTGAGGCATTACACAGGACTTTGGGAGACTTGCAGCTTATGTTGATCTTTACCTTGTATGATTTTCTTCCTATACTCTTCATATCATCACTTAATCTTTGGGATAGTCAAGTTTTGTCAAATTGAATGTAGTTGTTAATTGATATATTCTTAAATTGACTCTACTCGTTAAATTTGTAGCTTGTACAGTTTAGCCTTATTAGTCATTTATTTAGAGTCATGTTAGTATATCTAATCAAATATCGTGTCAAGAATTCCTTATATCATAATTTCTTTAGGGTATGCTCGCGAAAACAATGAATATGATTTTGGTGTTGTGATGTTACTCGCTAGGTATGGGCTCAGAGTTCAGCTGTTAGACTTCTTGAGGTTCTTCCAGTCCAATATTAGCTACAACCGCACCTCCACTGGAGTATGTGTAAGAATGGGTCTAAATTTAAAGTACACTAATAAGTGTTCTTAGTAGTTTTGTTAAAAACTTTGAATTTCATGTCATTTTTGACGGATTAGACAAACAACCGCTAAATTTTCTTTAGTTTATGAAAACATGAAAAAGACGCGCAATTTTCCATAAACAACCTACTGTGGTCCACTTGTTTTTCCATATAGCCTGTTGGGCTACACACCTAAAGCATATGCATATAGCTTGTGTCACACTCTCTCGTTAGGGATCAACTTCCCTTTGGAAGTGGAGAGCTGCTCCTTTTCCCTATTAAGAAGCCTCTTAAGACTATCTCACTGTTCCAAAGGAGACCATTTCTGGATTTATGACTCTTTTTACATTGTTGTGACACAACGCTCTTATAGATAAAAATATGTCTATATAGCATTAAGGAAGTCATTGAGCTTAAGCCCTTCTGAGTTGCTAAATCAATCTATACATAAATAGCATTTTTTGAAATGTTAACTAAATTTGGCCGCTACATCCTTGTAGATACATTGGCCAGTCAAAACCTTGCCACAACTAATATACTCAATACTTGGTGGGCAATGGAGGAACTCTATGACGCTAGAAAGGCTCGTGCTATTGGTGTGAGCAACTTCTCTTCAAAGAAGCTGGCTGATTTGTTAGATGTTGCCCATGTGCCACCCGCTGCGAACCAGGTAGAATGTCACCCGTCATGGCAGCAAGGCAAGCTGCGCGCATTCTGTACATCTAAAGGAGTTCACCTATCTGTGAGTATGCATATTTTTAGTATTAATGTTAATCCATGGTTTAAGTTTATGCGGTATTTTGGTTTTAACTATCATTTTGCAGTTAATAAACAACATAGTTGGTGTCTTGGCGACGCTTTTTATGTTATTAATTATTCGATATTTTGGTAATTATCAATGTCCTTTTTGGCTTACCGTCTTTTAAAATATGCACACAACCACCTATGTATAATGTATCGACTTGTTGTCTGGAGTGTTTCTTTCTTCTGATGGTCTAATATATATTTTCTTCTACAGGGATATTCGCCATTGGGCTCACCTGGTACAAGTTCGCTCAAGAGCGATGTCCTTAAGCATCCTGATTTACAAATGGTTGCAGAGAAATTAGGAAAAAGTCCTGCACAGATTGCTCTTTGATGGGGGCTCCAAATGGGTCACAGTGTACTTCCTAAGAGTACTCATGAGACGAGGATCAAGGAGAATCTTGAAATATTTGATTGGTCTATCCCCAAAGACTTGTTTACGAAATTCTCTGCAATTGAACAGGCACCTAATTATCCTTTTCCTCTTTAAGTACTGATGCATGCAAAAAAAACACCACTTTATTTTGGCATGTAATCCATTGCTTTACTCAATTGTGTAGTTTCTTGCACTTTGTACGATGTTATTTGTTAATTATAGTTAGAAACCAGAGTTAAATCTATACGATGTAGTTTCTAAATCGACACAAGCCATGCTTTATTCATATTTAAGGAAGTGAACAATAGTTTACAAATGACCTTAGAGCGCCACCTTTAACCATTCCTGTGAAAGAATTCTCAAATGAAATAATTCTCAAATAACCATAGAAAGGAATCTCAGTTATTTATTAAACAGGCAGAAATTTTCTCTTTTAATGTCCTTAAAGATAATGAACAGACAAATAATTTGGTCTCTTAAACAACTGTATGAGAACATAAATTTTATCATTTTTAGTTGTATTTGTGTAACATAAGATACTTACAACCAAACACCTTATACTGAGACTCTACTTATTAACTATGCAGGCAAGGCTTGTAAGAGGTACTTCCTTTGTGGACGAGTCTTTCGGCTCTTACAGAACACTGGAAGAACTATGGGATGGTGAGCTGTGAGCGGCTGGCTGGTCATTGATTCCGTTTTTCTCTCAAGATTAGAACATCATCTGTTGTTTTTTGTTGATTAGGGTGATCTATCTTTCTTTTGAGATTAGAAAAGGTTAATGATGTGTGTTCAACCAAATAGACACCGACTTCATAATTCTATGTGGCAATAAAAAGATTTGACAAACAATTTCATTGGTGATTGATTTATCAATAATGCTTTATCTAATTTTGATAAGAAATGCCAATGCCTGGAAAATGACCTTCAACCTTTGCAATAAGATTGTGATGGCTGTCAGACTAACATCCGATGTGCATAACCACAGTTGATCTGCTTGGTTTCCTCTTAACGACAACCTTTGTCTGGTGCAATTAACTTGTGATGCTTAATTGGCTCGCCAAGTGCCCTCAGGATGCTTAACTGGCTCGCCAAGTGCATGGATTACTTTCTACAAATGGATAACCTAAACTCATTGGAAATGGTTATTAATCCCTTTCGCGGTAAGGCCCTTATTTACTGTGATGATGCCTGCTGGAAATATCGCTTAGATGGGGGCTGTCCTAGCGTTGTTGCTGTCACAAGTTGCACCAGATGTCTCGCTAACCCCGAACAAACAAAATTCAGAGTGTGTAAGTGTAATGGCCTAATTTCGTAATAGCTCGAAAGGCTCTTACACCAAATGTAACTGTGACAACAAATGGAATAACGAATATAAATTGACACGGGTTTTAGCGTGGAAATCCTGAATAGGTAAAAACCACGACCTCGAATTGATGATTTTTGTAACAGTAACTTTATTGCTTGAGATTGATATTTTGATTACAATTGATGGTTTTGTTAGCTAGAAAAACTTTTTGTCCATTCACCTCTGGAACTCATCCTTTTTATAAACCTCACTCTCAGTTCGTTTACATGTATCAACACGTTCTCCTAAATTGGGGGATGAGTGGAGGTTACTTCTGTAACTACTAGTTCGTGGAAGACATGTGTTATTGACTTGTTATGTTTTATTTGGAGTACTCGAGCCAAGTTCTTCTTCAGTTCGTGGTCCAGGTGTCATTGTTGACAGTATATGTTGCGTGAGTCTGGTATTGGATTAATTCGATATTATCCCAACTCGAGGGATATAAATCCCTACAAACGCCCCCTCTCAACTGAAGTCACGGGTGTCTTGAGTTGAGAAGGTTCAGTCGAACTCAGTATCGGAATACGAATAGGTTATCTGACAAATTGAATGATGGTCTGTTGATGTTGAATTTTATCTTAGAATTGTAATAGACTGTTATGAATTGGAATGTTGTAATGACTATGACTATTTTAGTTAGCTATTGGGTTTCCCAGAATATAATCTTTGAATGATGACTGCTTTGGAAACCATTCCCTGCATTGAATGTAATCTCTTTATATATACTGCTGCTGCTGCTGTACTTCCGGTTAATCTTCCGCCAGTACTTCTGTTGTTTCAAATCTTCTGTAAGTGTCTTTCTCCTGTGTAGTTGTTTGTGAGTGAAAAATGGCGACTACCAGACGCCAATCATATGAAGCGAAGGTTCTTGCCAAAGTATAGGAACTTCAGTTTCGTTACTTTGGGACCCAGTCCCTGGATCTTCCTACTTTCATTCCTGTTCATCCTACCTATCATGGTATGACGTATGAGGAGGTAGTGAAGGCGGATAATAACTACTATCATATGGCGCGGTTCCATTATCTGGGGGTATCTGGGCAGCAACACAGGGTTGGTTTGCGTCTCCTTGTGGAGGAGGCAGCTTCAGAGGAGGACGAGGCTGCTTGTGTTTATCCCAGGAAGTCTCGCCGCTATCCTACAAACGATTGGGTTTTGTTATTGTAAGAGAGGGTTATATAAATAGTACTTGTGCCGATAGTTGTGGCAAAGTACGTTGTTTGTTACAAAATTCTCTGAAGGGTTTGACGATGGTGAAGACCCGGAGAATGGTTCTTGAAGAGAAGATTACTGTTGAGATGCAGAAGTTGAAGTTGAAATACTTTGGTGATCAGTCCCTGGAGATGCCTACTGTTAGGAATTCAGGTAGCTAATACCAATCCCTCGCCCCAAGAACGATAAACGGAAGCGCCAATAAGAAATTATATGAAAGCAAGAACACAATAATTTACCCGGAGGAGGGAAGTGGAAAACCCTTGCAGATAAAAAACCACTCCCCGAGAACAATTCACTAATCAAAGATCAAAAGTTACAATGATCTCTCAAGCTTCTCAAGATTTAATGGAGTCTCTTCAAACCCTAGCCTCTCTAAGATTAAACTCACACAAGATGGGCTAACTACTAACCCTAGACCCCCTTATAAACATGGGAAGTCATTACTTAAGAATAGGCTCGAAGTACGGATCACGAGACAGACCAACGTCCCTAAAAACACCTTCTGAAAACTGACTTACGAAGTCTATTCGTGACTTCTATTCGAATAAACTTTCCTCTGCCTCTTCTGTTCGAACAGACAAAAGTCTTTTCGAACAAGACTTTAAAAAAACCTTTTTTTTTCAAACCGTCTTCGATCCATGCTCGTCCCACGAGCTCCGATGAACTTCCTCAAACACGATTTCGATAATTTCCCAACTTCGACAATCCTTCTATTCGAGTTCATACCCAATAATCTCTCACTTGAAATTGAATCCCGTAACCCATTTCCAGATCTCCAAATGAATGTCTCGCACTACCTGGACCTTCAACACCATGAAGACCCACTTACAAAATTTCAGAATCTTCAACAAATCTCCCACTTGAAATTTAAAATGTGAGGTTCTCGTAACTTCACCTATCTTCAAAGCAACCACATCTGTAACTGTGTCAAACCGAACTCTTCACGCCAAAAGTTATCGTACCACACAAAACCATGTGGTAATGTTTTGAATATTTTTTCAACAAAAAATTCAAGAACGCCCCTTGCAAACTTCCAAAGCCGCACTGTACTGATGCCATTGCAATCAATGATGCAATTTAATCATTGTCATCTCGATACCCAAGTAGCTTCAGTATAACACCATGAAACTGTAGTCATTTCCATGTCACTAACGTACTTCGTCGTCACAAGTAAACACAACCTTGCAAGCTGAACAAGAAACACTCCATAGCTATGAGCTACAACCGAGTCTTCTTCGAATACATAATATTCATTATCAATGTCTCAAAGTTCCCACTTTATGAGAAAACTCTTGTCTCATGTAAATAATGACATATATTAGCAAACAAATTATCAATGAGTTTAGACATACCTTGATCTACACTCATATCGCATTCCATAGCCAAACAAACACGTGTCTCAAGCATGAAGTAACGACAAAGGTGTGCTACCAAATAACACTCTAACAAGTCTCACTGTACTATGTCAATAACAACTTCTGCTTCACGTTCTTCATGTTGAACTATACCATATGCACAAGGATTAGCCAGTCCATCGGTCCAACCCTTTATTGAGATAATCGTTCCCACGACTCTTCAATCTCAACCATGTTAAAACTTGCATACACAACTAGCATATCATCCATACTCTAAGAACGGATGATCCATAAGTTCTCAAAACTCATAACATCAACAATGATCTTTGTGGTATTTCAAAAAATATCCACCAATGATATAAACATATCCAACATCGATCCCCATCGTTTTGGTGTATATCTCGAACAAGCATATGAGCTCTCATGTATGAGCCTCCATAATGCAACTCAATCCGGAAAAACAAAGCCACCACAAAATAACTAGCTTCCCAAACCAGTGAGCAAAAAAAACATCTTGACATAAACACCCGTTTCTTCTTGAAAGCATTTTACCACAAGTTTTACCTTGAACAGCTTGAACAAACTTGTTCTCGTTTAACTTGTAAACCAACTTGTGAAGTTAATAGTTTATACCATCAGTAATAAGATTACATCCTATACCCGATATGACAATTTAGATCCCATCTCATCATCATCCATGACAAGCTCCCACTTGCCCATGACCTCACCTTGTAAAGCCACCTTGTAGTCATCACCAATACCGGCTAACCACAAACAATGTCAAAAGAAATGATAATGGGCCGCAGGTCTCGAAACCTTAGTTCTTATTTTCATTACAATCGGAAGAGTATACGGTCCTCGTTGGACTTTTTCAATCAATGGTTCTAACACTATCTCTGCAGAGATTTTTACATACTCACATGACCCCGATAAATCCACTTTTCCGGTCCACTTATCCATGTCTTCACAAAAGACATCATCATCGGATATCACATCAATAAGTTAGATATTTTTCCGATTCTTCGCATCACAAGATCGGTCACCAAAATCATCACAAACATATCCAATGAACATGCACAAACTAGATATATAATCTAGTAATGATCTACTACTAGAATAGATAAAAGAAGTATAAATTATTACCTCTTTTTTCATCCAAGTGATCTCTTCTAATAGTCCAAGACCCAATGCATACCAAAACTCTATATCAGCTGCCAAAACTACCGAATCTGCCCAAAACTGCTTTGACAACTCGATGAAATATTTCATACTTTGCGCCCTTTCAGTAATCCCATGGACCACATTTTCAGCCATACCAAACTCTCGTAGTATTATTGAGATCTTCTTAAGCCTTTCAATCCCAATAGATGCTTTTTCTATAACAAACTCATCACAGCAAAATTGATCACTAACACTGTTAGACCCAAGACGCTTCAACATTGAACCCATCTCAATCTCAACCCAAGCTTTTCATCTAGCGAGGACATCAAACCAATCCGTTTCATTCTTTAAGAAATGTACACCGAGCTCTCGTGTGGAATCACCAATGAAAACAACAAAATCATGAAATCCCCCGTTGGAACTAACTCTAGTCGGTTCCCATACATCATCGTATAAGTGGTTCGATCCCATATTTAATTTTCTTCTCTTTCTAGGACACCCAACTTTCTTTTGCTTCACCAAGACAACATCTTCACAAAAGAACAAATCTATCAATTTTAACTTGTCAAGTATTCTCCTCGAGAACAATGTTTTCATCCAAATGCTCACGTGACCAAGTTTCTCATGCCATGCTCTAGAGTCCACCATCAAAGTAATAACACTAATAATCTCATCATTAGCGTTACACGTCTCTAAGTACGCATCTTGTCTTTCGTCCCAAGCTAAAGTAGTAGCCTCCTTCATGATCTCAAAAGAATCATTGCCGAAGGTAGCCAAAACATCCAAGTCTGATAGTTGGCTTGAAAACATATTTCTAGCCATACTAGACACATATTTCACCATGTCCGAACTTAACGAATTATCATTCGTTAATGAAATTTGAACATCTTCATTATCTACTATGTAATAACACTCATCATAGCTAGACAATTCGCTTTTACCCGACGTAATTTCCAATGGAGCAACCAAGTCTAACCTCGACCTTTTACAAACACCACAAGACAACCACCATGACTTATCTTGAGTACCATGAATCACATTACATAGTTTATCCCAAACATCTCAAGTCATATCAACCAAATTATCTTGTTGATTACAATTCCATGCCTTAATGCGCCTTTTGCTTCCATTCTTAATATCTGAAGCTCTATTTCCTCTAACTTCAACATCCAAGTAATTACCCAATATTAACAACGAAGCTCCAAGAGGTATTACGCGAGAATCATCACCAAAGACTTTAACCACGTCGCTGAAAGTAACCCGCTTATGAGAAATTGAATCACTCGTAACACACTTCTAAGAATTTAAATCACTCGAAGTTGATTCAAATATCTTTGATAGTTTGCCCATCATCTCTAACACGGTACTCACTTTAGGCAACTTTGAAGAAATAGAACTTGAGAGTGTTGAACGAACTTTACCAAGAACATCTTGATCTAAAAGCTCCCACTCCAAATGATCCATATCGGTCGGCTTCGTCGAAATCCCTCCTAAAAGAAAATCACAATTCTCCACATACAGAAAATCCTCTACTTGCATCTTCCAAATCCTAAAGTTCAATCCATTGAATTCATCAATTTCTAATTTCTTCATATCGACCATCGCTTTAATCACAACAGCCCTAACTTGGCTCTGATACCAGTTGTTAGGAATTTAGGTAGCTAATCCCAATCCCTCGCTCCAAGAATGATAAACAGAAATGCCAATAAGAAATTATACAAAAGCAAGAACATAATAATTTACCCGGAGGAGGGATGCGGAAAGCCCTTGCGGATAAAAAACTACTCCTCGAGAACAATTCACTAATCAACGATCAAAGGTTACAACGATCTTTTAAGCTTCTCAAGCTTTAATGGAGTCTCTTCAGGCCCTAGCCTCTCTAATATTAAACTCACACAAGATGGGCTAACTACTAACCCTAGACCCCCTTATAAACATGGGAAGTCATTACATAAAAATAGGCTCAAAGTACGGATTACGAGACAAACCAACGTCCCCAAAAACACCTTCTAAAAACTGACTTAGGAAGTCTATTCGAATAGACTCTGGATCTATTCGAATAAGATGGGTTCTGAACGTTTTTGTTCGAATAGACTTTTGTCTATTCGAACAGACATGACTTTTATTCGAATAGACATGACTTCTATTTGAATAAACTTTCCTCTGCCTCTTATGTTCGAACAAACAAAAATCTATTCGAACAGGACTTTGAAAAAACATTTTTTTTTTCAAACCGTCTTCAATCCTTGCTCGTCCCACGAGCTCCGATGAACTTCCTCAAACACAATTTCGACAATTTCCCAACTTCGACAATCCTTCTATTCGAGTTCATACCCAACAATCTCCCACTTGAAATCGAATCCCATAACCCATTTCTAGATCTCCAAATGAATGTCTCCCACTACCTGGACCTTCAACACCATGATGACCCACTTACAAAATTTCACAATCTTCAACACCTACCCCTTTTCCGGTTCCACTGACGTATCAAGGTATGATGGAAGAAGAGGCGACTGAAGCTGAGGAAATTTTTTATTGTATATGGAGATTTCATCACGTTGTCATAATAGACGAGCAACGTCGGATTTGTCTCCACATCCTTGTGAAAGACAGGATTGGGGAGTCAGATGCGGGGGTGGGCGTAACTGTGGGTCAGTTACGCCGATGTCTTGCGTAGGATTGGATTCTAAGGTAGGACTCCCTTCATCTTTACCAACTCTACGAAGGTGGTGGTTATAGAGGAGGTGACAGTGGTAGTGGAGGAGGTAGACAGAAAATATAAGTCTACTTCTACACTTTCATCGTTTCTTGGTTCTGAGAAGATCTTTTGTTGAAAGGGCTGGTTCCAGCACCAAGTCCTCTGCTTTCATGCCCAGACTTCCTCCAAACCGAGTTTCTGGTCCGAGTAAGTTAGGGTGAAGGAAGAAGGATATAGGGACTTCCAATGCTTGCTTTGCATAAGAGGTTTCTTGGAGTGAAACATCACTGAAGCTGGATGAGTGAAGGATTTGATGTTTCGGAGTGCCTGAAAGACTTGTTTTCTGTAAAAGTACTTGAAAAACTTGTTATCTGTAAAGTACCTAATGTTGGAGTACTTGAAAGACTTGTTATCTATAAAATACCTGAAAGGCTTGTTATCTATAAAGTACTTGTAATTTGTATTTGAGCTGAATAAAATTTATTTTTCCAAACTCTGTGTTGATATCTGATAGAATAACTATAGAAATCGAGTTATGAATAATGAAGATTTACAAATATTGGATGAAATGTTATGTATGATATTAGAATTTATAATCTGTTTACAATAATTGAGCTGTAAAAAATATGTATTGTAACATGAAATGTATGTAAGGAATTGTGTTCGAACTGAGTAACTCAGATTTATGGGGGGGGGGGGGGAAAAAAAATTATAGAAGTTTTTGGAAAGAATAAGCTCAGAGAGGTCATTTCCAGATTATTAGATTTTTGGAAAGAATAAGCTCGATATGGTATAAGCCGAAATGATAGAGGTCGATAGGGAGAGATATGTTCACATAACTTTTCTCAAGATACTAGGGTTTTCTGTTGTGAAAGATAAAGATAATATCACGAACTGTGGGGGATCCATTGCAATCTAGAAAACTATATAAAATAGGGGGAAATGAGCTTTAAGCAGGTGGAAAAGAATAAAAATGGTGTGGACTCGATTTGAGAGAATTCGTTATGCCGCCGAGGGGCTATTGGCAATAAAGATAGCTGAAGTGCGGGAACGCTTTTTTGGTTTGTTGGACTATGATTCTGAACTGCCAGTAAGGGAGTGTCAGTTCGAAGGTTTAAATTCTATGGGTAGGAAACTTAAGTATGCGCGTTATTTCTATGAAGGGTTTTTCTGAGAAATGGTGGTGGATCCTGCAGGTCGAAAAGAGGTTGTGAGATTAATTGTTGAAGAAGAGATCGATTTTGAGGATGTGAGGATTGCTGGAGGTTTATTGATTGGATGTGATTCCCAAGGTCATCAGGGATGCTTTAGGTGTAATTATATGTGAGGTGAATAAAGTGAATGTAAATAGGTGCAGTATGAATGTATGCAATTGTATGAGTTTGAACAAAGAAATGAATATGAGAATAAAGCTTGAATCGATCCTCTATTGTTGCTAATGCTATTTATGACTGTTGTGAAAAATAGATTTGAATATTTTTGAAATTTTGAGAACTTTGGAAATGACGCCAGCACTTCTATAAGAAGAAGAAAAAAAACTAGAAAAAATAAGTAGCTTTTGATTTTGTCCCTTGCCTAAAATCTGTGAAAACTCGATTGCATGTAAGTGTGAGTCATTATGAGTATTGGGAGGTTAGAGGGAGATTTGGGAAAGAGAGATGAAAATAGATTAAAATATAAGGTAAAGGGTAATGATGGGTAAGCGTTTTCACCGAAAAGATACAAGACGTCTGACATGGATAGTAGGAGGGATGCCTCAATTCCAAAACTGAGGATGGCTAGTACGAGGCTCAATAATTGCCAACAGTTAGAGAGAAAAAAATATAAATAATGCTTCATTTTCATCATTCAAACGCTTCTTACCTTCTGAAAACTTGAAGAGAAGTGAGAGGGGAGAGGAGAAGAAAAACAAAAGTAGCAGATAATCTCGTGAGGATTTAATTGAAAGTGATCAACAATCAAAATGAGATAAAGTTGTAGAGACTGAGTCACGAAGGTGGTTATACAGCAGCGTTGTGAGGTAAGGATTCAGTGCTGCGTCAGATTCACATTTTAACATAGAAGGTTTGTAGAGGATCTGTGATATTTTGAATGTGTTGTTTGTGAAAATTATTTTTTGTGTTAGGGAAATCTAAAAATTACTATTTATAGCAATCTATTAAAAATCTGCTTGATATATGAAAGATATGTATATGTGGATGATATATATGTAAAAGATAATGATAGATACCTGAACCTACCATTGGGCTCTTGGCCCAGTGGTGGTAGTACCTCTCCACCCAGTGAGAGGTTGTGGGTTCGAAACCTTATGGGGTTAGAAACTCAGGGTTACACGGATCCCTATATAAAGCCGTAAAAAAAAGATACCTGAACCTGTATGTAGGTCGATCGTGAGGAGTGTTTGTGTAGAACCAAACCCTCATTTGTAGATTCTAGTTGATATGGAAACTTTACCTGTTAATGAGGCATCGACCTCTGGCCGATCGGCAGAGTCTGAGATTGTAATGTCTGATAGTAAAGAAGAAGTAAGGGTTGATCAATTTCCAAATTTCCTTGAAAGATTGGTTACCTATCCTCCTTGATCTGATGTGTTCAAAGAGTTTTGTAAAGCCAAGGCTTCGGTAGGGGGGAGATGGGGTAATTTTGTAGAACATGCTGGTAGGCAATTTAGGAATTGTATTGTAGGATCTGAGGAGGAATATTTTTTTCTTTTGGCTTATTTGGAGAAGGACAAACGAGATAGGGGTTTAGATGAATCAATTTCTATAGAGTACTTTGATGGGAATGCCCAGGGCGACCTGGTAGAAGGTTTTTTATGTTACCTGTCTCAGTTGGAGTTCGAGTTGAGTCTTCCCCTTAGCAATCAGCGAAAGGGATTATGAACATTATTGGTGCATGTCTTGTTCAGTTGAACGGGAACATGTGAGAGGTGATAAATGTTTGTGAATATCTGAATAAGCTTTGGGAGGAGACTATGAGTGAGAGGAGGATATCTCATGAGGATGTTTTGCAGTTTTATGGGGTAAAAAACTCTTCTGCAAGTGGAGGGGCATATTTTTGTGCGAGCTCGACTCGGCCTCGTTTCTTCAATCTGAACTCGGCAGGTCGACCATGGAATGATAATGTGATATGGGTGAAGGGTGACTGCCTTCAGAGAGATGACAAAGTGAGTATAACAATGTATAATGTATAAGATTGATATGTTGAAATTGTATATTGCTATGCTGATGATAATATGTTATGAATGACAGGTCCTCGATCACAGGTGACGAGGAAAGAGTATATGTTGGATACTGCTGCTCAGGAAGGGACTGAGCTTAAGGCTGTACTGGAAGAACTCGGTATTAGTCGAAATAAACGTGCTAACAGCCAATCCGAGAAAGTTTAAAAGTCACAATCAGCGAGGCTAATAACAGACGCTAATGGCAGCAAGAAGAAAGAAACTGCTAAGGAGAGGAAAGAGAACTTTCCCAAGGCCTCTAGAGTAGACTTTGTGGGTGTACCAGAGTCATTTACCCCGAGCAAGCTAGCTCGAACATTTCCCAAGAAGACGATGCTGAAGCGTGGTTCGACCTCTGGAACCACAGGGAGTGGTTAGGTCGCAGGAGGGGCTAAAAAGAGAAGGGTTGAACCTTCTGCATTGATGGGGGCGAAAGTCGTAGATGATCGACCTGTTATAGAAGATAAACGAAAAGAAGTTGAGGAAAGGGCGAGGCTCGCAGCTCTTGATGGGGAAGAGGAGATGAGAAAAAATGCTAAGTATATTGACTTGAATATGTGATGAATTATGTATGGTGATTCGAGCTGACAGGGAGGTCGATTTTGTTTATTTTGTAGGCTTCTCATTTAATGAAGGGGATATGCCTCGGGGTCGAGGAGGAGAAAGCTGAGCTGAAGAAGGGAAAAGTCGAGCTCAAGAAGAAAGTAGCTCGACTGAAAGCTGACTTGATCAAGGAGGGCAAACGGCTGGAGGCCCTGAAGACTTCTCAAGTGGTGGAGATCAACAATTTGTCCGCGGAAGCGATAATAAATTTAGAAGAGGTGGTAACTGAGCGTGATAGACTCGAGCGCCACCTTATATCAAAGGGGTATTCCGAAGATGAGGTGAATGTCATTATGGCGGACACCTATGTTGAGGAAGAGAAAGATGATGAGGTAGAAGGTGTTGCTGCTGGAGTAGTGGATGGTGTCTTTTCCCAAACGGTTCAAGACAACCAAGGGGATGATGATAAGTGCCCAGATGGAGAAAATAAGAAGGTATAGTAGAATATTTTGACTCTGTGATTTGTATGACAGTTTAAAATGTTGTAAAATGGTGGAATATTATTTGTTGGATAGAATTATGTAGGCTAAGTTATTCTTGCAAACCTTATTGTAAGAACTTATGGAAATGTGCCTCAGAATAAAAGATTTAGAGAATAAGCTCGCTAAGGAGATAGACGCCACAATGTCCCTGCTGTCTTCGCAAGCGGAGCTACAAGTTAGAAAAGAGCAAGAAATATTTTACTTGTATGCTTCATTAGTATAGAACTACAAAGTAAAAAAAAAAAAAAAAAAAGAGTATAGAGACAGACCAAAAACCTGTTATCGATTTAGGGGCAATGACACTGAAATGGTGTATAAAAAACATCAAAGTATTGAGAAATTAAAGTATATAGAATGTGTACCTTAGAATTAGAAGTATGTGTTATTGATCATCCATCTGAGATTGTACTTTGACTTTAAGTTTAGAAGTAGTTTCACACAGTATATGTCAAAAAATAGATATTTTATTAAAATTGAGATATATGTGTTGAATGAGTGTTCTGAATCGAACTTGATATTTTATATCTGTAATGTCCAGGTCGAATTGGAATCAGCTCATTTGAGCGAAGATGAGGTACGCCAATGTAACCAAGAATTTGTGGAGGAATTCTACAGGGTGAGAGAGGCGAACGAAAACAGAGAAGACCAACATGTAAAGGTACACTTCAAGTTTGTTGAGGCAACCCAAACGGCTGTCGACCTCGCTCAGAAGATTGAAGAGAATGATGCCAAAATTAATAAAGGGTAAAAAAAGCTCGCGGAGATGAAATAATACGCAGTGAAGCTCAAAAGCTAGAATGATGTATTGATAGCAAAGAGTAGGGATGCTGACATGGCTCGATACCGTATACCGGCGCTAAAAGGATCAGAGGATGGGTTAAATAATCTTGTGGCTAGTCTGAAGGACGAAATGATTAGTAAAACAAACGCTTAGGAGCAGACTCTAGCTGATCTATTGAATACCAAAATGAGCTAGAGCGATTGAAAAAGAAACTGGTTGAGGAGGACAACAAGCTAAACAAAGCTAAGGATGATCTATCTACCTCTGAAGTTGCAGTTGAGCAGTGGTCTACAGCCTTATCTGCTATATATATTGAGTTTCGGATGGTGCAACGAAAGTGTGATGAGTTGAATGAAAGGGTGACACTATTGAAGGCCAAATTGGCGCAGGCCAATTCGCGTGCCAGGAACGCCGAGGCTGGGGAGAGCTCGAGGAAGAATAAAAATGATGCCAAGGTTTCCCTTGTTCAAGGGGATGTGGTTAACCTATCAGCCCAAATACGAGAGCTGGAAGAGGGAAACGCTCGAGCTCTACGCAATGTGCAAAAAGGGAATGAGCGGTTAAGAGAGTGCCAATTGAAGTTGGACGTTTCTCTTGTCAAGGAACAAGAGTTAGAGCAGGTTATCAGAGGGAAGGAGATTTTGATAAAGAAGAAAGACGAATTGTTAAAGAAAACTCCGGCTGGGGAAGATTTAAACAGGGAGATTGAGGCACTTCATGCTCAGGTGGAGGATTTACGGGCGATTAATCAGGCCAAATTGGTTAAAGTTGACAAGAAGGCGGAAGAGAACATCGCATTCACAGCTCGAATAGATTGTGAAATGGAAAGACAAAAAGAATGGTTTATGAGGCTGGAAGATCACCTTCAGTGGGCGAGAGCGAATTTCTCTGAGGCGGTTATACCCCATGCCTCGCACTAAGATTTGATGATGGCAGTGATAGCCTATTTTGTAGAGGAGATAAAAGGCTTGAGTTAGAGAAAAATACCTTGCATGACTGTTTGTCAGAAAGGGGATGTATTTGCAGAGCTGACATAGATCGAAGAAATTGTATAAACTCCTTGGAAATGGAGTTAGGCCATAGACCTGCTGAATTGGTAGAATAGGGCAGGATTTCTGTGACTGCTTTAGCTCAAGAATTTATGGCTGGTCATCCTCCTATAGTAGGGGAAAGCTCGAATGACCTCCCAACTACAGATTAAAACCTATTGTAGTGGTTGTATATGTAACCTAAAAAAAAAATCTATCGTAGGCACATTGAGAGATGAAAGCTAGTTTTACCTTTGTTTTATCTTATGTCTGGTAGAGTTCTTTGATTGAAAACTAGTATTATCTTCATTTTAATCGCAAAGATTCAGTAGAGTTAGTCAAATCAAGTGTTATATTTTTTTTAACTGGTACAGAGGTCGATTGAAAGTTATTATTACCTATGCTTTAATGTATGGATTGTCTACGAAGTAGAAAGATGTATGGGATGAAAAACTTGGAAGTTTTCATTGAATAGAAAAGGATATACATTGGATGGAGATGGAAATCTCACTTTTGGAAAGGAAAAAACAAAAAATTGAAATTGAGTAGTGCGAGACTTAACGATAGAACCGTTTCAGTCGCCTAGTATTCTAAGGATTTGAGATGTGAACTCCCTCTTTTGTTAAGAGGTAATATGATCCCAGGCCTGAAAGATCTGTGATAAGGAATGGACCCTCCCAATTATCTGTTAGTTTCCCAGCATGAGGCTATTTTTTGTGTTGAGGGATTTCTCTGAGGACGAGATCGTCGATTTGGAAGGTATGGCTTCTGACTTGTTTATTGTACGAACTAGCCAGCATATGGTGATATCGACCTAGGTTAGCGATGGCTCGCTCCTTGGTCTCATCGATCCAATTGAGGTTGCAGGCCAATTCAAACTCGTTTTCTTCGTCGGTTAGCTCATGATCTTTGACTGGATGATGGTATTCCGAGGGAATAACTGCTTCAGTTCCATAGGTAAGGAGGAATGGAGTGCAGCCAGTTGATTGACGTTGAATGGTTCTATATGCCCATATGACATGGTGCAGTTCGCGAACCCAGTTCCCTTTTTTCTGTGAGTAAAGCCTTTTCTTGAGTCCATCCCTGATTGTTTCATTGGTAATTTTAGCTTGGCCATTGCCTTGTGGGTAGTAGGGATTGGAAGGTGAGTGGATGATATTGTGTTGGTTGAGGAAAGCTACGACTTTTTCTCCAACGAATTGTGGCCCACTATCGATGTAAATTAAGTGGGGGCATCCAAACCGAGTAATGATGTATTCCCAAATAAAAGAGACAACCTCTTCTTCTCTGGTTTGATAAAGTAGAATTGCCTCTACCCATTTTGTAAAATAATCTGTAGCTATGAGTAGGTGTCGACGGTTACCGGGTGAATTAGGAAATTCACCGACAAGATCGAGGGCCCATCTTTTGAATGGCCAAAACACCTTGCTTGCATATAGTTCAAGCGCATGGGCGTAAATCATATGTCTATGCCATTGGCATGCATCACATTTGCATGAGTACTCTTCTGTTTGCTTGTGCATGCCTGGCTAGAATACTCCTTGTGTAATGGCTCTATTTATGAGTGATCGACCTGAGGCGTGGGAACCACAAGACCCTTCATATAAATCGCGGAGCATCCCGTTTGCTTTCTTTTTGGAGAGGCATTTGAGTTAAGGTCCCATGACTGAACGACTGTATAAGGAACGGTTTTGATTTGTGTAGCGCTTTGAGTTGTCAATCAGCTGTCGGCACTCCTTTGGATCTGTTGGAAATGGTCCGTTGCATTTGTTATCAATAATGAGATAGGCTAGGAAGGGCTTTCGCCAATTGTTGTCTTCCCCTTTATCGCCCCCAGTGTTGATCATGCATACTGAAATGCAATTAATGTTGGGGGTTAAAATTACTTTGATCTGGAGGAATCAGGCTTCTATTCTCACGACCCCGGCTAGATATACCAAGGAATCAGCGTGTCTATTTTTGCTTTGAGGAAGATAATCAAGAGTTGCATGAGCAAACTTGCTCATCCTATTTGCAATGAGGGTTACGTTTTCGAACATCTTGCCATTCTTCTTGTATTGCTCAGAGTAATGATGGACGATGAGTAGTAAATCTGTGTAAACTAAGAGTTCAGGGACATTGAGCTCAAGTACGGGGCCGAGTCCATGAATGAGTTCTTCGTATTCGATGACATTGTTGGAGGCTTTAAAATCTAAGCAGATTGATTTCTCGATTCTATCGTTGGAAGGGGTAATCAATACAATTCTAATTCCTGACCCTGTGAGTCCTGCTAATCTATCTGTAAGAAGTCTCCACCCTTTCCCTGAAATTCATTCATCTCGCTCGTCAAATTCTTTAGGGGGTGTATCTGCTGTAAGTTCCTCTGCAAGGTCAGGATCGTTTTCCTTCGACTCAGGATCTTCTCCTGGAAAATCCATGAGGGAATCGGCAACGGCCTGACCCTTTTCAGAATGACGCTGTTCGAACTTGATATCATGTTCTCCCAAACTGACTGACCATTGTTGTACACTCCTTGATTTTTCTTTTTTGGACAGAACCTCCCGAAGTGGGTAGTTTGTCATGACTTTGACTGAATGAGCTTGAAAGTAGTACTTGATTTTCTGTGAAGTATAAACAAGAGTTAGGAAGAGTTTCTTAATTTTTAAATACCTCATTTCCGCTGGAGTGAGGGTTTTACTGATAAAGTAGATTGACTTCTCAATTTTCCCTTCAAGTCGAATGGGAACCAAGCTGGATGAAGTATCTATAACTGATAGGTAGATAATCAATTCCTCATTATCTACTGGGGTGCTCATTATGGGAGACTTCGCCAAATAGGTTTTGAGATCCTGAAAAGATATTTTGCATTCTCATGTCAATTGAATCTCCACTTTGGCTGAACTTTTCCTCGTTTGGTGCAACCGTAGAGTAGTAAGAATAGCCAATGACAGCGTTCTAAAGATTTTGAAACGAATCAGTTGATAGCAGCAATCTTGCCGACGAGTTTTTGTACGTCTTTCGTCGTCTTTGGAGATGGCATGTTGAGGAGAGACTGAATCTGATCGGGATCGGCCTCAATCCCTTTCTTGTTGATTAGATGGTTGAGAAATCGACCTGAATGTACTCTGAATTGATACGTATCAGGATTGAGACGCATCCTGTAATTCGAAGAATATTGAATATTGTGTTGAGATCTGTAAGATGGTTGGCTGACTGTATACTCTTGCACAAGAGATCGTCAATGTAGACTTCCCTGACTTTCCTAAGATGTGTTTTGAACATAGTAGTCATCAACCATTGATAAGTTATACCTACATTTTTTAGTCCAAAGGGCATGACTATGTAGCAGTAAAGTCCTCTTTCAGTGATGAAAATGGTCTTTTCCTGATCTTCTTCCAAAAGTGGAATATGATTGTATCCAGAGGCAGCGTCCATCATAGATAGAAGTTCATGACCTACTATGGAATCTACATAAAATCAAACTTTTCTATTCTTCTTTGGGACAGCGACGATGTTGGATATCTAATCTGGATATTTTGTTTCTCGAATGAATTTCACTTTGATCAATTTCGCAATCTCCATGTTAACTTCATCTCGAAATCGAGGTGATAGTCATCGCTATTTTTGTTTGACCGCTGTAGCGTTGATATTGATGGCCAATTTATGACATGCCTTATTCGGATCGACCCCAGACATTTCTTTAAAAGTTTATGCAAGAACATCTCAATTTAGTCGTAAGAATTGAATGAGTGCATCCTTATCGTGCTGAACTAGCATTGTACCAATGAAATTACCTCTAATATGTCCATCAATGTTGATGTATTCTGTAGGTTCCTCTGTGAAAGGCTGATCGAGGTAATTAGCTTTCTGTAATTACTATACAGCGTATCTGTCTGAGGTATCTAGAATTGCTAAGATGGTATTTTTGCAAGCTCGTGAAAGCTTTTGACTACCCTTAATTTCCTAGATACCATCATTGTGCTTGAAGTGGAGTGCTTGATGATAGGTGGAAGTGATCGGTTCCATTCTCTGAATCCAGCAGCGGCCCATAATCCCGAGATAACAAGATTTGGCGTTCATTACGCAAAAGATGACGTCGATGGTGGCTGGTCCTGCGGTAATAGGTAAGATGATCTTGTCTACTCGCTCTTCTTTATAACCATTGAATCCACATATATCGGTATCAATTGGAATAACTTGATCGACCAATCCCATTTGGTCAATGGTGCTTTGAAAGAGAATATCAATACCGCTTCCAGTATCGATCATCATTGTGTGCATAGCAAATTCTTCATCTTAAGCATTATGACTAATGCATCATGATATAAAAATTTGACATGACTAATGTCGCAATCTTCGAATAAGATCCCAAGCCGACGATTGCTCGACTCAGGCAGAAGCTTGGCTTCTTTATCTTGAGGTGTGAGATCGCAGCATTCTGACAGTCTCTTGCGCTTGAATCTGCTAGAATTGGTGATCTGATGGATTTTGATCATGTTGTTATGGTGCATATGGTAAAGATGCTTCACCTCAGCTCGATCTTCGACCTGGACAACTTTAAGCTACTTTTTATAGCTGCCATCTTTGTATGATTACAAGGCGATAATGTATTTGTACATTCATCCCTCTTTTAAAATTTATTCTGGCAACCACTGTAAAGTATAGCAATTGTTAGTAGAATGATAGTTTACCTTATGATGCATGCAGTACGGATGGCTCTCGATTGGTTCCAATGGTTGAGAGAGGCGGCAGAGTTTATCTTTGGTAAGGATTGGAAAAATTGTAGAGATTCGAACATTCATCCCTGGGAGGACCGGTACCTTCACTCAAACGATCACGTGCTGGAACTCGATGTTGAGGTCGCAATCTTCACCCAAATGAATGGAAGGCTGAGATTCATGCTGAATATTTCTAGAAATAGCTTTGTTGGTGGCTCCTCAAGGTTCTAATCTTTCCCACGTAGAAACCCAAGAGGTTTCTGGCAATTGATCGCAATCTCTTATTAGAGGATCTTACTGAGTGTTTTACAGAGCTTGTAAGGCAGTCTGCATGGTTATCATCCGATCTTCATGTTGTTTAAATGCTATCAAACAAGCTTGTCGCTTGGCTTTGAACTCCTTCTCACGGAGCTCGCGGTCAAGAGTTAATTGACGTTCTCTATTTTGGTATTGAGATTCACCTGTAACTTTGTAAGTTGTTATGGCGCAACTGAAAGATTGAGTTGGATTTCGGTTGCTAGTCTTCTGGAAGCGACCATGATTGAAATTTGTAATAGAATGAATGTATGTCTTAGGATATCGTGAAAATGTCTTCTTTCCCACAGACGATACCAAATGTAATGGCCTAATTCCAGAACTTCGAACTGGCTCATAATTAGCTCTTACACCAAGATTCCTGTGACAAAAACTAATGTAAAGAAAGAAATGGCACAGGTGATTTAGCGTGGAAAACCTTTAAATAAGTAAAAAACCATGACCTCGAGTTAAGGATTTTAGTAATGGTAACTTTTATTGCTTGAGGCTAATATCCTATTACAAGTGATCTCTCAACTTAGAAATACTTGAATCTTGTGAATAAGAAGTTTGGATATTTTGAGAATCTAAAAAAATTATTTTCTTAGTGATTTCTTATGTATTTTTCTGGTCTTTGTCTCTTCTAGAACTTTTTCTTTATATAGGCCTTCTCTGCAGTTCTTCATCGTGCTTTTGCACAATCTCTGAACAATGTGGTTAGTGGCGTTTGACTAAGTAACTGTTGAGTTCATGTAAGACAGGTACCTTTGACTTGTTCAGGTTTTTCTGTTTGAGCTCGACCCATATTTTTCATCAATTCATGGCACAGGTGTCAATGTTGACTGTTGATGTCATGTGTAGAATGTGTGGGGCTGATATGGACGTAGTTCGAATTGGAAATAGATCGAATAGGGTTAGATCGGGGATAGGCCCTTGGCCCCTACAATTATAACCATCTTTGTTTTCTTGCGGAGGTGGTGGTTTCAGAGGTAGAAGAGGCTGCTGGCTCTCCTTCAAGGAACACTATCCTACAAGTGACTAGGTTTTGTAGAAAGTATTTGTACGCTTGTTTTGTATGTAATGTACTATGTTTTGGTTCTATAATGTATTATGTTGGTTACATTTTGGAGATAATGAAAAGATTTTTTTATATAAATATAATTCTCTTAAACTAGAAGTGTCAGATCCTTTTAACTGGTAGGTGTCAAATATTCGAAAGACTGTGTATCGAACTTACAAAAATAACAAGTTTGTATGACAAAAACAAGCATACATTGCTCGAAGTAATTTTGATAGATTTATAAAGTACAAAAACTTTGACAAATAAGTAGGGATTATTCGAGCTGAGCTTGATAGATAAGTTTTTGTGTTTGTTAGGGTGGATAACTATGACAGCTAGGAGGGTTATCAGTTAATATCTTCACAACAGAACAAATGGATTTTGGTATTATCTCATTCGTACTATAAATAGGGTGGGGTTTATATTAAAATATTGAATAAAAAATTATGGTTATAACTCGTACTCAAAGGGTTCGACATGTAGCAGAGTGTCGTTTTAAGATTAAGGTAGCTGAAGTTTGTAAAAGAATTTTTAGGCAACTCGATTATGATGCTGATTTGCCTGTCTCTATTTTGCAGGTGGATTGTTTAAATGCAAGGGCGAGGGAAAATGAGGTAGATCATCATTTTTTGTGTGATGTATTTCGTGACATGATTGTAGAGCCTGATGCTCAAAAATTTGTTGAGAGGGAGATTGCGCTGGATGGGATAGCTGATGAATACGAGATGATTGTTGGTGTCGAAGTGTTCATATGTGGTGTTGTAGGGCATCTAGGATGTTTTAGATACAATTACTTTTGAGAGCTCATTTGTATTGTCGGTCGAAATAGTTTAATGGGATTGATGGGGCAATAAAAAATGTTGTTTGACTTTACATATTTTGCTCCTTGTTATGTTGATTCTGTTTGGAGTTTTGAATTCTAAATTGTTAGCATTGATAGTGCCGTTGATTCGAGTATAAATATATTTATCCAAGGAGGAGATGTTCAGGACAAGGTAGAGTAAGAGATATTGTAACGTATTTTTTGAAGATTCGGTATTAGAGAAAAGAAGACGTTTGTATTGTATTATTTTGAGTAGTACATTTAATGGATGTGTTATATTGTTTGATATGAAAATTGTTTTGTAGGAACTTGAGGAACTGCGCATCACAATTGAGGCATTAAAGAAAGAGCTCGTTAGGGAGAAAAATGTTTCGCACGCCGCAGCTCCCCTGACTGGACGCACTGAGGTTCAGGTTATAAAACATAAAGAACTTTGTGAAGATTACTAGAGAGATTTATGTGCAACTTGTTTTGGGTGGTCTAAAGATAAAATAGAGAAGGACAAAGTAGTTAGGAAAGATAGGAGTAGGTACTTAAAATTGTGACCTTTCCTTCCTGGTGGTGTTAGAAAAAATACTCCAAAAGGAACCAAAGATCTTATGAAATTGACCCTCTTTCTAGAAACTAAAATAGATAGTTAAAGAGGGTTAAAAGTGGCACACCTTAAAATGCTAGAAGATCTATTTATTTATCTAAATTCTGAGATTATAAAAGTATTTGCCACCAGAGCGAGAAATATGTATAGCTTAAAACCTAAATAAGTATCAGTTCATGCTGGCATGCCGATGATTCATATGATCTGACTATAATATCTATAATTGATTTATGTGGATTGTGGTGATGAACGATCTGCTGTGCATGTCGAACTAGAAAAATTTGATCGTCGAAATAAGACACTTATCGATTTAAATGAAAAACTGAATGTTGAGCTAAACCAGACACGTGAGGAATTGGAATGTACCGCTGAACTTAACATGAAAATGGAAGTGAAAATGTTTAAGTTACAAGAACTTGTGAAGAAAAAAAGAAAATGAGGTGGTGAACGTACAAGGTGAGTTGGAGAAGGTGAAAGGGCTTCTAAAGATGAAGGAGGAGGGTATAACAGGTGCGTAGAGTCATGTAGATAACCTCGTTAAAAATGTAAAGAAATTAGAGATAAAATTATTAACGGCACGTGATAGTGGAAAGGATGGGGTAGAGAGGCTAAAGAGACAAAATAGAAATGTGGATCATGCTCAATATCGTATCAGAGAGTTAAAGGTGAAAGCAATGGATTTAAAAGGGAATTTTAATAATATTCGGGTGAAATTGAGGATAAAAGAGGTTGAAGTAAAAATTTTGATCGGGCATATAGCGATGTTGGAGGCCGATTTGGCAGAGTACCAAACTAGTGACGTGTTTTTGAATAAAACAATACAAAAATTAGAGGCAGATCTTTTAAAAGCTCAATGGGAGCTTATCAGAGAGATTGATGAGTGATTGTACAATCGGAGTAGACTGGATAAGCAATGGAGATGATGAGGCAGATGAACGAGTTCACGACAGTGATGGAGGCTCGTCATGCTCATGTAGTTTCTAAAACTTTGAAAGAAGGAGATAGTTATAGTAAGTTAGAATGTTTGCTAAAGGATGCTAGGGCAAAGATCTGAGAGCTCGCGATACCGAATAAGGAAAAGTTCGCAGCCGGCACGGCTCATAAAAAAGAGATGGCAGCAGTGCTCGCGTATTTTGTAAGTGAAATTAAAAGAATTGAAAAGGAGAAAGATACTATACATGATAAGATGATTGCTTAGGGCGTACAGTACGAGATGAATTTAATTTAGTCTAAATATTTGGAACATTTGGCATCTGACCTTGGTGCGCTGATAATCTGTATCAAATCGGGTGTTGAAACATAGGTTAGGGTTTCATCTTAGGGATGCATAGGCCAAAATCATGAATTCATATTAAATTGGATAATTAAAAATAAGAACAAAGCTTTTTATTTATTGGAACAAACTTACATTCAAAAAGGAAAAATAGTAAAAACTACGGTAGTTTCCCCAGAGAGAGAGAGAGATGATGAACTTTAAACTCTTTCATCTCCCAAACAAAGTCTCCTTCCAATTCTCAACAACTCTCCTTTCGTGGAGATATTTTAGGTAGGTCTTGACTACCAAGTCCAGCAACTCTTGACACCTTCTCTTCATTAGGTCATCTCTAGCAGCTCCTGACACTAATCATCTCCAGCAGCTTTTGACAACTGATGATCTCCAGTAGTATTATTTAGCTTGTAAAAGTTGGGCTTCAAGGCCGGTCTTGGTTGCAATTGTCTTATTACCAACAATAGTCAAACATACTTCAATTAGGCCCAGTAAAACATAAAATAAGGTCCTAGATAATATAAATTGAAAGACAAAAATAGACATTTTTTATGCCTATCAAATACCCCCAAACTAACATATTGCTAGTCCCTTAGCAAAAGAAAAGAAAACTAAACTCTTTCGTGGTTTCTTACGATTGCATTTAGTGTATGCAACAAGCCTTTTAACCTATAGGTTACTCCTATAGGACGAGTTGTGTCTCGTGAGGGTTTTCAGTGAATATACCCACAAAATTCTATCCCAGATGTTATGGTATTATAAACAACTAATAATCATTGCTCCTGGTATCTCTAAAAATGGATTGAATTCATCTCATAGATATAATACTTAAACAAGGGTTAACCATCAGATACGTTTAGAATTTATCAAGTCAATTATACTATAATCAGATTAGATCATGTTTCAAAATTCCATCCTTTGTGTAGTGAATTTAGTTTCTGGAATCAAGGTGTTTGATAATCCTTCAAAATAACCTTAACCTTATCTTGAGTGTGGTGGAAGAAATCTAGAAGTTTGTTCGACAAGTGCCCTAGTTTATTCGCTCTCTTTTATTGATATTTCAGGAAAAATATATATCCACACAAGCTTTTCAAGGTAAGACGTTGCATTTAAGTTTTTATTTGCTCTTTTTATACGTGAAACTTGCCCTCTTTCACATAGTTCTCAACTATACTTTTTTTTTTTTTACTTTCACATTGGTTCATGGCTTGCCTCGAGATTGGTAAAAATTATTCCTCTTTCAGTTCTAATCTTGCGAGGGGACTTGAATTGTGAATGCCCTTTTTTTTTCCTTTTTTTGTACAAGTATGTCAGCTTCGTGAAGGAATCTAATAACTTGTGAAAATACATACAAACCCTTAGTATGAATTTATGAGAAATAAAGTTTTCCTGGATAATTGTCTCCCTCGTTACAGATTCTTCCTAACTCAAATTGTTTATTAATCAAAATGTGAAAGTTAGTTTTATCAAAACCTTGATAACATAACTACGTGAAGTATAATTATAAGAGTGATTTTCTTCTGAAACGCATCTAATAGGATGGTAGTATCAAAAACTTAAAAAAATTTAATGCACTAACAATTTAAAGTTTAAAATAAACCATAAAATTATAATTTTATCCCAAACGCAACTCTAAGAATATCCAAAGATAAGAGTATACTAAAGATGTGTCTACAATACAAGAATGTCCTAGAATAACAACTTTTCTTGGAAAAAGTTATGAAAATCTTATTTACCCCCACCCTCAAACTGAATCAACATGTGTCCCCACAGTTGCCAAAAATGAAAAGAATAGGAGAAAATCTAAAAATAATACCTGAACATGATAAGATCCGTGGCTAAATAATTAGCAATGTCAGTAAACCGCGGCAACTCAGGAACTAAATTCACAGCCATAGGCTGTTCATCAGGGAAGGATTCCCTAATCGGTAAAGACTCATCAACAGACTCAATCACTATACGGGAAAGATGGTCAGCTACTACATTGTCATACCCCTTTTTGACTCAAATCTTATGGTCAAACTCCTACAAAAGTAATACCCGCCGGATTAGCCGTGCCTTAGCATCTTTCTTTGACAAAAGATGTCAAAGTGCGGCATGATCCGTGTAAACAATCACTTTAGATCCTATAAGATAAGATCTAAATTTTTTTAGCACATAAACAATGGCCAGGAGTTCTTTCTCGGTAGTCGTGTAATTTAATTGGGCATCATTTAACGTTTTACTAGCGTAGTGGATAACATGGAGGCGTTTGTCAATCCGCTGTCCCAAAATAGCGCCTACAAAATAATCAGAGACATCACACATTAACTCGAATGGTTCACTCCAAACAGGTGGTCTAATAATGGGTGATGTTGTGAGCTGGGTTTTAAACTTATCAAAAACAATAAGACAAGGTGCATCAAACTCGTAGGCCACATCTTTTGCCAAAAGGCTACTTAAAGGACGATCAATCTTACTAAAATCTTGGATAAAATGACGGTAGAAACCTGCATGTCCTTGAAAGGAACGGACGTCCTTGATATTTCGTGGTGGGGGGAGGTTAGAAATGACATTTATTTTGGCCTGATCAACTTCTATTCCTTTTTCAGATATGATATGCCTCAAAACTATCCCCCTTTTTACCATAAAGTGACATTTCTCCCAATTTAAAATAAGATTATTTTCTTGGCATCTGAGTAATACTAGAGAAAGATGATGAAGACACTGGTCAAATGAGTTGCCAAATAATGAGAAATCATCCATGAAAACTTCAAGGAATTGCTCTACCATGTCAAAAAAAATGCTTATCATGCAACGCTGAAACGTCGCAGGAGCATTGCATAAGCCAAAAGGCATACGACGGTAGGCAAATGTGCCGAAAGGACATGTAAAAGTCATTTTCCCTTGGTCCTCGAGTGCGATGGGTATTTGGTTGTACCCTGAGTAGCCATCAAGAAACAATAATATGTCTGCCTAGCGAGTTGCACGAGAATCTTGTCAATGAAAGGTAAGGGGAAGTGATCTTTCCTAGTGACCGAGTTAAGCTTCTTGTAGTATATGTAGACTCTCCATCCAGTGGTCGTTCTAGTGGGTACGAGGTCGTTATTCTCATTCTTTACAGCAGTGATTCCTAAATTTTTCAGGATAACATTGATCGGGCTAACCCACGGACTATCAGAAATGGGATAGATGATCCCAGTATCAAGGAGTTTTAAAATCTCTTTCAAAACTGCTTTGGCCATAGTCGGGTTTAATCTTCGTTGTCCTTCCCTGGACTTTTTGGCATTATCTTCCAAATTAATTTTATACATACAAACTGAGGGACTAATTCCTTTAATGTCCTCTTTACTACAACCAATAGCTTTCGTATTTCCCTTAAGAACACGAATCAACTTCTCTTCCTGAAGGGGTTCAAGGTCAGCGGCAATAATGACGGACATAGTTTCGTCAGGACCTAGAAAAACATACTTAAGGTGAGCGGGAAGAGGTTTAAGCTCTATCTTTGGGGAGGTTACTTGAGCCTCCGGAATGGGTTTCTTAACATCTAAGATTTCATGCTCACCTTCAGGCTCTGAAATTTCTAAAGCCAAATCTAATAAGATTTTCACCTCATGGATGTACGAATTATTCTCACAATCTCTATCAAAGTGAGACAAAAATGCCTCTAAGGGATCTGAGGTGCTTGACTTCTCAAAAGTGTTACTCACAAGACTCTGGATCATATTGCACTTGAGTGGTTCAGAATTAGAAGGGGAATGCGATACATTAAAAATATTTAATTCTGTTGTCATATTCCTGAAGGTCAACTTCATAATTCCATTGCAGCAATTGATTACCGCATTAACTGTTACTAAAAAGGGACAACCAAGAATAATAGGGATCTCGTCCTCAGGTTTTACCACTGGCTCAGTATTTAATATAACAAAGTCTATTAGATAAACAAACTGCTCAATTTGGATCAACACATCTTTAACTACACCTCTGGGAATCTTAATAGATCGGTCAACTAGCTGTAGGGTCCTATTTGTGGGCTTAAGTACTCTGATATCCAATTGCTTATAGACAGAGTAAGGAATGAGGTTCACGGTGGCACCTAAATCAAGTAAAACTCTTCCTATCTTACGGGTCCCAATCAAACATGAAATAGTAGGGCATCCCGGATCCTTGTATTTGAGAAGGGATTTACGCAAAAAGATAGAACTAGCATGTGCATCTCAAAGAATTGACGTATCACTCTCGTGAACATGAAAAGCCTTTTTCGGGACATGTATTTTCCATTTTAAAGTGCAAAGATCTTTGAGGAATTTTGCATAATTAGAAATATGCCTTATGGGCATAAGAATAGGAATGTTAATCACACAATGCTTTAAAATCCCTAAAATCTCCTCATAGGCATTGTCCTTCTTAGCGAGAGTTAACCGCTGAGGAAAAGGAGCCAGCGGCTGAACATGTGTTATCATGGTTTCTTCCTCACTTACAGGTTCTTCTATGAGTTTACTTTGAATTTCCTTCTCGGGTTCCTTAGGCATTTTTACTAGATTATCCACTTTCGTACCACTTCGAAGAGAAATGATGGCGTTGACTCCATCACGATTGGAAGATCTAGGATGTTCAATATTCCCTTTAGGATTAACTTTATTTTGACTAGGGAGTGTTCCTTTGTCTCTCGTGCTTATCTCTGTTGCTATTTAACCTATTTGTCCCTCAAGTTTGGTAATAGACGACTGGGTTACTTGCATAAACGCCTTAAGAGTATCTTCTAAGGACGTGGTTAGAGTAGAAACGTTGTTGGAGTAGAGAAATTCCTATTATGTGGAGGAACATAAGGCACATTAAGGGGAGCTTGGTATGATGGATTTTGTTGCCACGAGGAACTAGATTGGTGTTAGTTTACTTGGTTGTGCGGCTGATGAGGGGCACTACCAGAAGAACCTCCTTGGTAATTTCTATTTCCACGAGAATTGGAGTTGTTAGAATTATTATTCCATCCACCATTAAAATGTTGGCTATTAGGACGTTGATATATGGCATTGGCCTGGTCTTTCCTACCCTCTTTTAAACTAAGCACGTCAGGGAAATCTTAGACCAGATGGTCCAAACTTTCACAAACCACACAAAGTAGCATTGCCACATGGTTAACAGAAGAAGTGGTAGGGAGTTGCTCTCTTTTCCCGATCTTTAAGTTCTCAATTTTATGAAGAATCGTTCTAAGAGTGGCAGACTCTAAATTAGAGTCCACTTGGTACACATTTACAGTGTGACAAGGTCTTTCCTCTCTCATAGTTTGCCATTGGTAGGTCTTATCAGCTACATCATTTAAAAAAATTCAAGCTTCGGTGTTACTTTTCTTATCAAATGTACCTACGCACATAGACTGAACACGAGCTCTAGTGTCATAATCTAGACCTTCATAAAGAGTTTGAACTATATCAATCAATTGAATCCCATTATGTGGGCATCCTTGCTCTAAATCCCTAAACCTTTGTAGGTAGTCATATAATGACTCTCCTCGGTTTTGCGTGAAGTTATAGATACTCTGTCGTATCTTAGCAATTTTATGGTTAGGGAAATATTTTTTCAAAAACTTCTTAACGAGTTGTTCAAACGTGTTTACAGAGTTTTCCTCAAGAGTGTACAACCAATTGCGTGCGTTTCCCATAAGAGAAAAAGGGAACATACGTAATTTGAGAGAATCCTCTGTAATACGTTCAAAGTTTAAAATAAGCATATGATCCCTAAAGTCCCTAAGATGGTTATACGGGTTTTCAGTGGGACTACCATGAAATTTGGGAAGCATAGACAAGAATCCCGGTTTTAACTCAAAGTTTCCTACATTTTTAGGAATCACAATACACGAAGGTTTACTCACAACTGTAGGATGCATTCGATTGCGGAGAGTGATTCTCTCCGCAGCAGTAGGTTTAGGATTGTTCCTAGGAATAGCAGGTTCAGGACCATTAGTCCCATCAGTCCAACTCATATTAATTCTAGCAGTGTTCTTAGTCCGAGCTTGGGCGTTACCCCAATCTAACATACAACTCAATCAATATATGCAAACACACTAAAAGACCTAAGAATGATGCAAGCACTCAAGAACGTTTTACTAGTTTTTTTTTAGGTTAAGTTGTGATCCCAGTCTTAGGGTTCAATGCTCCTACTCCGGACAGTAGATCGGTTCGCTCTTAAGTTGTTTTTACTCGCTTTGGTGATAGCTCGCATGTTATCTAGAAACCTAGATGCACCTGTGCTGGAAGGCGGGGAAAACCGCTTAGAGTCACCTATCCGCACTAGCTATGCCAGGGAACGTACATCCACCAGCAAACGTAGCCACTTATCAGGCTTTCCTATTGAGCGTGTTGCTCTAGGTCCGAGCAAAACCTTTTGATTAACTATCTTTTTTATGGCTTCTTATCTAAAAATCTTTTAAAGAGGTCGGGATTGTCGATACCAAAAAGATTAAAAACCGGGTGATGAACTCCCAAGGTTCTAATGCTTGGGCACGCACGGGTGATGAAACCCCATTTTGATTCACCCTTATCTAGGCGTGACAGGGAGGGTGCGGTGAAAAGATGATTACCTACAGGGTAGCCTTTTTAGGGGCACATTTGGTTACCCTAGTAAAACTGTTGGAAAGGCCTACTCAGGATCATTTGCGAAGTACGCGTTGAAATGATTTTCGGCGTGAATAGGGGTCCCAAAGCTGTACCTGCAGCAAAGTACAATTTCTTCACCTTACAGAGCTTCACTCATTAAAACTTTACATAAACATTATTTTTAATTCTTACAATGCTAAAAATTTAAACTCGAAGTCTTCTTGGCTTTGTCGCTTTTCTTTGATGTTGGTTTTACGCTTTTCTTTAATCAACCATGTCCATCTTCTTCAATAACTTGAAAAATAGTACTTATGTATGTTTGTTTGTGAACCAAGTATGTAGAATAAATACTACCCAACTGTCTTAGATCGAGCAATAGATACCGTTATTCCCACGGGAATACATAGGTAGAGCTTTTAAACCACAGTTGTTGAACCAGATTTGTTCTTAGCAAGAGCAAACTCTATGATACTTGATGGATATGAACAAAGTTATACAAAAGAAACTATATGAAGACGAAAATTACGAAAACAATCCCTGATCAAATACCAAAACAATGCAAAATTCAAACTTTAAATCTCAGTTTCAATAAAATTAATCCAAAAACAAAAACTCATAAACAAAACAAACTACTGTAGCAGCATTAGAAATTATAGTAAATTACTGTAGCAGCAAGAGAAAGTAGAATAAATTACTGTAGTAGCAGAGTAAACACAGAAAAAACCATAGTAAATAATTACTGTAACAGAGTAAACAAGCAAAGTAAAACCAAAAAATTTAATACGATTTACCCCTGTCACAAGCACAATCAAAATCACAGTTACCAAGCTTCAAAGATTCGGCAGTAATTTGAGAGCCAAATCAACAAAACCCAAATCAATCAACAACTTAATCCAACTAAAATGACCACATTAACGATAACCCTGATTCTTCTGTAATTGCAAAAATAGTTAACACATCTCCAACTCACAGCTGCAATATAATCGAGACCCAATTCAAACCCAAATTATGGCAAGCAAGATTCTTCTGTAATCACAGAAACCGTTAACACAACTCCAAATCACAGTTGCAATACAATCCAGATATTTGACGATTCACCAACAACAAAACCATTTATCAGAAAACTTCAATCAGAAACCCTAGTTTCTGCACAAAGGGGAGGAAGAGAAACTTGGTCGAGCAACAATGGAGGTTTGGGTATACAGAGCAAATCAAAGTACAAAGGAGATAATGGAAAACAATTCGCAACTAACAACGACCTCCAAATCCGCCAGTGTTAGGGAGACAAAAAAATCAGAGATCCAAACATTAAACCATAGCAAATCAGAAGCATAAAACAAGATGAGATTTAAACTGATTAAAGGAAACCCCATATCATATTTTGAACTCCCACTGATGTAAAACAAGATAAGATTGATAAACAAGTGAAGAACACCAATCAATTTGATTCCCTCTCTCTGTTTAAATTCATCGAACAACAAAAAGAACAACAATTAGTAAAAACGCAAATCACAAACTCAAAATCAACCCTAGGCGAACCGATCAAACTGGAAATGGAAGTTGTTACTTCCACTGATGGGTCACGAATCAGTAATATAGTTACTCCCACGAATCAGTAATATAAAATTTTCTTAGAGAGAGTCGGTGATTAAGGCGATAGAGAGTTCTGAGATTTTGGGAGAAAGAGAGAGTGTTTGTTGTTTTGAGAGAGATAAGAGTTTTGGTTTTGTTAAGATGAGAGAGAAAGAGTCAAATAAACAAAAACATACCTGACAAACAAATAAAAACAACACACCTCAAATAAAACAAAAGCAACAACAGAGAAGAAAAAATCGATACAAATGTAAAACAAAAACTTGTCAAACGGAATACTAATTTAATAATAGAGACACAATTTTGTAAATTGATTGCATCCCCGGCAGCGGCGCCATTTGATAATCCGTATTAAATCGGGTGTTGAAACATAGGTTAGGATTTCGTCTCAAGGATGCATAAATTAAAATCACGAATTCATATTAAATTGGGTAATAAAAAGTAAAAACAAAGTTTTTTATTCATTGGAACAAACTTACATTTAAAAAAGAAAAATAGTAAAAACTACGGTGGTTTCCCCAGAGATAGAGAGATGATGAACTTTAAACTCTTTCTTCTCCCTAACAAAGTCTCCTCCCAACTCTCAACAACTCTCCTTTTGTGGAGATATTTTAGGTAGCTCTTGACTACCAAGTCTAGCAACTCTTGACACCTTCTCTTCATTAGGTCATCTCTAGCAGCTCCTGACACTAATCATCTCTAGCAGCTTTTGACAACTGATCGTCTCCAGTAGTATTATTTAGCTTGTAAAGGTTGGGCTTTAAGGCCGGGCTTAGTTATAATTGTATTATTACCTGCAATAGTCAAACATACTTCAATTAGGCCCAATAAAACATAAAATAAGGTCCTAGATAATGTAAATTGAAAGACAAAAATAAGCATTTTTCATGCCTATCATGCGCTCATCCAAGAAATGGCTAATCAAGGTAGAGAGATGATTGCTGGCAGGGCACCAAAATTTTGAGCTTCTGAAGTTGGTGGGAGTATGGTTGACGCATAAAGAAATCGACATGTTTAGGAGAACTCGCGAACTGTTTTGGTTTTTTTATGGTAGATGTTTGGATAGAGTAAAACTAGTTTTACCTTTTCCTTTATCTTTTAAGATTTATAGATTTAGTATATATATACATATGATAGTAGACACTAATGTGGGAAAAAACTTAAAAGTTTTCATTGATAAGAAAAAAATGTACAAACTATTTGGAGATTAAATCTCACTTTTAGAATGTAATGTACTTGGAAAAATAGGGATTTAACGATAATATTTCTTCAATCTCCTAGTGTTCCAAGGGTTTGTTATCCTAATGCCTTCATCTGTCACGAGGTAGTAGGATCTCAAGCAAGTTCGACCAACTGCGAGAAATGAACCCTCCTAATTTTTTGCGAGCTTTCTGGCATTTAACTCCTTTTTGCTTTTTGAGATTTCTCGAAGTACTAAGTCGTCGATTTCAAACTATCAATTCCGAACTCTTCAATTGTATGAATTGGCTAGCATATGATGATACACTACAATTTTACTAAATTACCACAGTACTTGTTAGTGGTAATAGTCGTTTTACCACGGATAAAGTCTCTAGTGGAGGTCTGCAGTAAAAGATGTGTGGCAATAATTTTGCCACGGAGTTTTTATGTCGTTATACTATTTACACTGATGCAGAGTAAATCTGTGGCAATTTTTTTACCACGGATATAATTAGTGGTATAATATGATATGTACCACTATTTTAGCCCGTAGTTAATATTATTGCCACAGATAAAGTCTGTAGTGGAGGTTTGTAGTAAAATGTGCGTGGAAATATTTTTGCCACAAAGTTTTTCTGTTGTTATCCCATTTATGCTGATGTAGAGTAAATTCGTGGCAATTTTTTTACCACGGATATAATTAGTGGTATAATACGATATGTACCACTATTTAGTTTGTAGTTAATATTATTGCCACGACCATAGATTATGGTGATTTAATTTTTATTTGTTTTAATAAAAATCCAAAAAATAGCCAAAACCTATATCGCACAATTTAAAAGAATATTGTATACATCATATAACATAGAAACAAAAACACACAATTCAAAATAACTTGTTTCATTTATAAATATTACCCCAAAAAATCCAGGTACACTGGTTGCATATATATAAGAGATACTAATTAAAAAAAAGCTATATACATGTTCTCTATAGTAAATCCAAAAAATCCATAGATTGAGAACCAAAAAAAGGAAGCGTAGTAGCTTCAAAAGAAAATGGATTAATATAACGGTGTTCAAACCATAAGCTCAAAAGTAGTAACGGGTCCAAGAATTGGAAGCGCCATCAATCCATTATAAGCCTTCAAAAAGTATGGAATCAAATGATGGGAAGCACCCTGCAAGAAAATTGACATAATAAATAAATTATAAAGGTCAAACCCTTAGTACTTTTAGTTGTTAAATGGATAACAAGAAGAATTTCAAAAAATGTACAAGAGTTTAAAAAAACATTCATCTAATAGGCAAAATGCAGAAGAATCTTCAGGTACTTGATCTTCGTGCCAATTAAAAGTTCGTCAAAGAAAACCCACATTGACCAAAGACCGAAGAATTTTTTTTGAAAATTATATCAACAATAACCTCATATTTTGCTTCCTCACTTTTCTGGAGACCAAAAAGTACTAATGCCCTCCCAGTGGTAACAATATGCTTGTAGAAGTTTAGGAAATGAGCAACTGCCTCTTATCGCAAAAAAGTCGTAGACATCTAAAATATAAAGCATGTGGTGCTAATATTAGTATTATATGTGCATAATGAAAAACAACAAATTAGGGACTTGTTTTATTGAAAATATTAAGTGTTATAGATTTGTGGAATTATTAATAATTTTTGTAACTTTATTAAAAAATTTGCAGATTTTATCATTGATGAATGGATTTATTCTTTTTCAAAAAAATGAAGAAAGAAAAGATAGGAAAAACAGCAATTTAAGGTGAAAACTTATTAATTAATCCATACCCGTGATCTTTCAACATTAATAGTAGGTGTTGTAGCACATCCAGAGATCTAAGAGAAACTACCATGTCCTTCAAGCTCTCAAACCTAGCATCATTTTCAGCCTTGTATTGGGAAAAGCGGTTCTCCAAATTAATATATGATTCCTTATCCTTCATAATTTGTGCCCTCAATAGCTCGGTACTCTGTATAAACTTTTTGGTTATATTCGGATCCATAAAATTCACACACCCCTTTTTTACATGACCAAATACTTAAGCTAAAGGATCATGGTCAACATCAAGATACTTAGACTGTGGATTATTTGCGATAATATCTTTTCCTGCAATCTGCAAACAGAAAATTAAACTAAAATTATCAATGAAAGCGATATCAATTAAAGTGATATCAATTATACTTAGACAGTAGTTATGACCAAAGTAATAAGTGTAAGGACTAAAGAGAGTAGTGAAATAAAGGACCCGGTCTAGAATCAAACTAGAGCAAGTAGAAGAAGAAGAGCCATTGGAAAAAAAACTAAAAAGAAGTAGAAGACAATGGATTCTTAGCCATTTTTTAAGGATAAGAGACCACAAATAATAATTTCTTAGTAAAAAAAGGATTTTTTTTAAGATAATGAATCTTATTTAAATAAAATTCTAGTGAAACAAAAACATAATAAAGACAAAAACTGCAAGAATATCTTCTTCTATTTTTGCTAGGCAAGCCGGGTTTAGGCAAACTCGTGACTAGATATATAGAAAGAAAAGAATGTACATGGTGGGGATAACTCCCCCTAATCCTCAAAGAGTCAACATGAAGACCTGGAGAGGGGGAGAACCAAACACCCAAATGGGAAAAACAACCTGAAATAACAAGTATACTCAAAAAAAGATTACAAAGAAGTAAAACTAAAGAGACTAGTGTTATGGATCTGGCTCTTTATGAAGTTTGTTTCTTGTAGTTAACACTTCTTGCTCAACCCTTTTACTCAGTAATGGGGCATCTTCACCACTAGGTCCAACACGAGGACTACTGTAAGAAACAATAGGTCCCAACTCTTTATCCGTCGTAGAAGCAAGTTGATCTTTATCTTTGATTTCCACACTAGAGATAGGCCCCTTCTCTGTCATCTTAATTATCTCTTCAGTGAGATCAATTGAAATGTGAGTGTTAATACCACTTGTAGAACTAGTAGGTCTATACCTAGTGGTCTTCCTCGGCCTCTCTCAACCTTCTTTGTTCACTATAGTCTTGACATTCTTTGTAGTCTTAGCCACATCTTTTGTCCTGACTTTGGCAGCCCAACTCAAAGAAGTTTTTGGCTTAGCCTTCTTAGCTATAATGCTTACATTCTTGACAATGCTTATATTTTTTTCGGACAATTCAAAGTACTATGTCCAAAGAATTTGCACTCACTACACTTTGTCGGAATCCAATTATACTCCACCTCAACCTTGGATTTTCTAATCCCCTCGTAAGCAATATGGATGATACTTGGAAGATCCTTGTAAGCAATAGGGTGAGAGACGAAATGTTTGATAGCTCAGGAGAGGTCAAAAATGAGATTAAACATTGGATCTATTATTGGTTAATTGATGAGAGTGATCAAACAAATGACATTGGATATCCCTGAGCGTAATTTTTTTTTCTCATCAATCAAAAAATGTTTGATTGCTCAGAAGGATTTGTTGAATAGCCCTGAGTGCCACAAATGACATTGGATCTAGTTGACACAATTTTTTGAAAGCTGAAGTTAGTCATAGTTTCAACTAAGCTATTTTTATTGTTGATGATATCGCGTTTTCAGTGCAATGAACCATACTAATGTTAAAATTTGACAAAGGATCTATTATTGGTTACATTAAAAAAAAAAAAAAAAAAAAGGAGAGGAGATTTTCCGTAATCTACCAAAGTGTGATTACAACGACAGAGTATGTGGTCATGAGTCTTGCGGTTTCCTTGGTAACCTTGACTGAGATGAGAGCTTTTGCAACCTATCTTTGAAGTTTTGTCAATTCTTTTGTATTGGAGGGATATTTTTTTTATCCATTGAGTTATAAACTTATTGTTGTTTTTGTTATTATAGATTAGAACTTCTGCAATCACCTCAAAATCTAGTAAGTAGTAAGATAAGTGACTTAAGACTAAAAAATGATTTCAAGTCCTAAATCTTCAAAAATGGTTGAGAATTCAACTACTGATATATCTAAAAACTAATGCACGAATATATCCAAAATATCAATTATTAAGTACCAAATATCCAAATATCCACATTTACAATACATATCAATTAGTGCATTGTTGAGAAAAACTTGGTGGCCGGCTAAATTCATTTATAATAGCAAATCCATAAATATATTTCCCTGCAATTAAACTGTTGAGAGAGTTGTAAGCATGGATAACACTAATAAGAGAGACTCTATTAGGTTCTACTTTACCATCATCGCTCAACTGCATTCTTCGAAAAAGGGCCAAAGCTTCCTCGCAGTCTCTATTTTGTATGTAACTTATTATCATTGCAGTCCAGGCAGTACTTAACCCACTAACTCATCTTGCATCATCACACCCTTCTTTGATGCCCATTCAACCACTGTAAGAACCTCTGCCTGCCCAAGTGCTATAAAACTTAGAAATCAAATATCAAATTACAAAATAAAAATAAAAATAAAATTCCGTGTATCACATTTAAAAATAGATTACGTGTCGTTGCCACCATGGACATATAACTAAGAATTGATAGTTGGTTCAATAATTGATAAGCTATGGAGGCATTCTTCTCATGTGATCAACAACACGATAATCTACATGTATTATCATTATGATTATTATTTGTAAGTAGAACCATCCAGAGAAACCAATCAGACCTCTTATCATGGGTTGAAAGATGTAACCAACACAACTAAAGTCCATAAGTAGATTGTTCAGTAAGAAGTTCAAGAAATCCCTACAACACATTCAAATAAGATATTAATCAATGTATATAATGCTCCAAAAAGATTACTAATGATAAAGGCCTTACTTGGGGTTGCGGGGTGTTGATGTAAAATTGTGATGGATGTTCCAATGGTCCATTAAACATAGGCTGAAATGATATATATATATATATATATATATATATATATATATATATAAGATGATATTATTAAGATTGTTTAAAAAAAAATCTCAATGCAATACAATTAAGCTTGTAAAAGCAAGCATTTAAAATTACACACCTCATTGTAGACATTGGGTTGAACATGTGACATTATAGGCTCCACATTCTCGTCAACGTGTTGCTCATGGGTATGTGAACTTGTAGTCACTTTGGAGTTTAAACTCCTTTTTGTAGCATTTGTGGTTGCTCTAACAGATTCTTGATTGCTTCCTCCCAGATTACCTTATCGTGAGATAAACAAACCTCAAAAAGTTAATAAACAAGAGTAAAATATTTTAGAAGATAGCTTGTAGGAACTTACCATTTTGCATTGGGCAAGTCCTTTTATTCCCCTTCCCCTTTACTAATACACCCTTAATTCGACCAACTTTATCATTCCACTTCTTGCGCAACTCGTCATGCAACGTGATATTTGCACCTGCTAAGTCTTGATTTGTAACTTCACCTATCTTAGTAGTTTATAAATTTTTATCACCTTCAAAATTTGTCACTTCTTCTGGGTTGGCTTTTATAAAGTCATCCACCTCCTCTTGCACCCGAGCTAAACACCCTTTAGTAAATTTCATACACTTTGTAGAGGAAACACCTTTTATGCCTATTTTTAACGCCATGTGTGTTAGCTCACTACTTTACAAACTCAAGGATAGGTAACACTCCACATGTACTGGTTCCCCATTGCTATCGACTAGAGTGCCTATTCTTACATCCTTTGTTCACCTCTTCAAGTATTAGGAGGACGGGAGATCAGATAGTCGCATACAATGAATTACCTTCAGTGCATGGGCACAAAGAATTCCCAAGAATTCATACATTTTACAGCTACATTTTACTATGCTTTCTGCTGTATCAAATGTGATGGTACGTGATCTGCTAGCAAAAGAAGAAACACGATATTCGCACAATATCCCATCTTGCCCAATACTATCAATAAACATGTCCAATGTATGCACATACTCATCTTGGAACTTAGAAAATATTTTAGTTATGTATATTTTAGATGCTCGAGCTTCTACTTGCCAAGATGTCATTAGATTAGGCTTTGTTTGATGGGAAATAAAATCCTGTCATTTTTCCTTTTCACGTCGACTTGTCAGTACTCTATCATATTGAGTAACAAATTCTCGTAGCGATAATGTTCTTTTAAAGTACTTTAAAAATGTGTTCATGCTTTCACTGCATTGAGTAATTGCCATACCTACAAGTAAAGCTATTATTAGACATTTACGAATAAAAATATGAAGTAAATTATTTTCAGATTGATAAATTGAAGAAGCAAGTTGAAAAAGTGGATTAAAAAACAAATATAATAAAAAGGAAGTTCAAGAAATCTTACCAGCACAAAAGTATTATCGAGTGTAAACTTGCGCCAATTCTTGTCGCAACCCATATAAAGGCTTGTAACCATTTGTTCTCCCTCAAATTATAAACCTTTAGTAATAAATCCCAACAAGTCTGAAATTCTTCTTCAGTCTCATTATCATATATGCAAGTCTTAAAATCTTTTGCAAAAGATGTAAGCGTTTCAAAGTTGGTAGATAAATGTTTTGCAACATTCTGATAAATATGTCAAAGACAAAGGTGATGATGTGTATCCGAAAATACTTCTCGAATTGCATTTCCAATAGACATTGTTTGATCCGTAAATACCGTGATTGGATGCTTGCCATTCACTACTTCCAAAAAGGTTAGAAAAAACCACACAAAAGTCTGAGTAGCTTCATCCAATAACAAAGCACAACCGAAGAAAACTGACTGTCCATGGTTGTTCACCCCCGATAAATGGTGCATAAGGCTTTTCGAGGGCGTCAGTTTGATATGTTGTATCAAAACACAAAATGTCTCCGAAGAAATAATAATCCGCTATTGACTTTGTATCGACCCAAAAACAACTACAAATCTGATTGCTTTTATCAATCTATATCGCATAGAAAAAATATTATTTTCTTTATTTCATGGACTTGAAGTACTCTAGGAGCATTTGTGCATCACCCTTCTCCAAAATATCACTTTGCCTCATTCTTTGGATAGCATTTACACAATCTGAAAGTGTAAAGTTCAAGTTTTGGGGTCTTTCTACTTCCGTACTCATTAGATCAAACATATCCGTTGATCCAATTCCCGAATCATACATATTTTTTATTAATAATTTCTGCTTGTTGTCTACTTTTCATTGTGACCGGAGGTGATGAACTTAAGACGGAGGTGCAAGTTCATGGTTATGGTATTCTTTAAATTCCACTAAACGGTAAATGTTTCCAAACAACTTAATTACAACTTTTGTTTCACAATTGGTTCTAGTATCCAAGCGTTTCTTCTCAGGGGTTCCCCTTGAATGTTTTTGATATTGGCACTACTTTGAACAATATAAAACTCTCCTTCTAACTACTTTATTTGTTTCACGCTAGAAGATCCTCTACATATACTAAAACCAATCAATCACGCGTAAAGGTTATTAAAATCGTAGGCTTTTTCCTCTGATTAAAATTTCATCCCAATTATCGGTAAATTTCGTACATTCTCGCTACTATGAACTGGGTTCTCCGACGAGTTCATCCTTAAAAATTAATCAAATTAAAAAATTTAATAAGGTAAGGGATTGTATAATCTAACGGTTATAGGTAAGTATCAATAACTCTAACATGGGGAAAGATTATGTTCTTAGGTAATGTGGGATGATTTATATTAGGTATGATTATGTGAGCTATAAGAACAATAAACCAAAAAGCTACAAAGAAAATAACAAATAAAAAAATAAACATTGGAGGAGATAAAGAGCGTACCAAAATCTTATCGATTACAAAGTTATGGGGTTGCTCGAGTTCCTCGATTACAATTTTTTTTTTTATTTCTTCTTCTTTACTGTTGGTGGAGAAGGGTGGGGTTGCTTGAAGAGGTATAATTTTGGAGGGAAGAGGAACATGTAACTTCTTTAATTCTGAATATATTATTTTATTTTGTAAAACCTTAAAATAAGGATGCTTTTCTCTCTCATCAATTAACAGGAAAACAGCTTAAGTTACCGTTAGTACTCTTTTTTTCTCTCACTTCCCATGTGGCATTTAGGTAAGGGTGAGAGACCAAATGTTTGATGACTCAGGAGAGGTCAAATTTTTTTCCAAAAGTAACTGCTGGTAATTCTTCCCTAAGATACTTAAGCCATTTCTCAACAGCTTCTCGAGGGACAAGGTCAATTTTGTTAAGAAGCAACACAAGATGCTTATCAGACCTGATTTCATCACCATTTTTCCATGTCTATGCAACGGGATCCTAGGGGATCTTGTACATCAAGAACTTCCAAAATAATATCAGGCACTTCTATGATCTTTACCAACTCCTTGTAAAAAGCCATGTCTGAGTTATCTTAATTTTTATCCGCTCTTGGGGATTCTTCTTCAGTACTTCTCTCCCTAAGTTTCTCATCTTTTGGCGAAGATATACCAGCTAAATCATCACTGTCTAGTAGCCCCAACTTTCTCTTTTTGGCCTTCTCCTTGCATACAGCTTTCTTCTGCTCTAATTCCTTGATTGCACGTGCACGATAAACTTTAAGAACTTTGAGTCCTTCTTCCTTAAAGGGCCAATCATTGGGGATACCTAGATCCTTCTCAACCTTGGGCTTTTGATTAAATCCTTTTTTCTTTGCTTCTCTTTCTTTCTTCTTGTGACGGTCTTTCACTTTCTTGATAACTTTGTATTTCTGCTTCAACGACACTCTCTTACTCTTACTCTTACTCTTACTCTTACTCTTACTCTTACTCTTTTTGCTCTTCTTCGGCATTTTTGTGTTTATGGAGAAGTACAATCAATCTTCGAAGATAATATTTAGATTCCACTTAGGGCAAAAATTTATCGAAATTTTTTGGCCATTAGAGAGTTTGTGAAACTCGACTACTGTGGATAGAGAGTAACATTTATTTCTTCTTTCTTACTCATACTACAGTAAGCACAGGTTGGATATGAGGTAAGACTAGCATTTTTAAGGAAAGCATTTAAATAATGTATGACAAGAAATCAGACTAACTACGCGATATTAATTAAAATCCAAATGTAACTTTTGAGTGTGAATAAAATTTTTACCACTTTCTCCTCAACGAATATCATGGGGAAGGTCCCATCACTACGAGTATGACCAACTAAGAAGAAATCTGACCTGGAAATAGTTAGATCTACTTCCATCTACAAAAACAAGTAGAAGACAACCCAAAGTTACCATAAATCATATACAAAGAGATAGGAAAATTCAAGACTTATAAAATAAGCTAACCATTTCATCAACCACTCTGAATACCCCTTTTTACCCTATCGTATGAGTGGTTACCATCTTTGACCTATTTATCTTGTTCCTTTCCCAACTAGCTTTAACTCTTCTGTAGAAGTAAGGTCGACAAATCGAGCCCAATCTTCAGGTTTAGTCTTTTTTGGGCAGTTCTTCTTCCTATTATCATCTGTATCGCACTCATCGTATATTTTCTTAAGTGTTTTTTTTTTTCATTTCTCTACAAGGTATTAGCTGATCTCATAAGTTTTAGGTATTAGCTGATCTCATAAGTTATCTTTTTGCTGCTTAAGGAAGTGCATATTCTTCATATCATTAGTATAAAGTATAATCATTAACAAAATAACAGCATTTATTCAATACACAAATAGTAGCATTACTAGTATTAACTTACACATATCATCTCCCAAACAGTATCTTTGGATTTAAGTGAAACGGCTAGCCAATTTAGATTATATGGAGGAATATGTTCTCGCACTAGGCTGCCAATACGGGACATAAATTTGGTTGAATTCTTTCCAACAACATGTCCTAGCAACGAAAATCTTAATCGTATCTTTGTTTTTGAAGAACCTATGGAGAAAATTAAGTATTAAGAAGACAAATTTTCGTAAGTCGTTAGTCATATAACTTCATCATCCAAGTCAGAAATAAAGAGTAACATTCCAATAACCATAATTAGGTTATATCAACATAAAAAGGTCTTTATCCTTCTTCAGATTCTTCATTTGAAATCTAGGCAGGTTTGCAAGGACTGGGAGCTTATCAGGGTGCACAATTGGCATAATTAGGCTTATCAGTTTAACAATAGATTATCTATCGTTAATCATGAATCAACATATATAACCATTGTTAATTACCCTTTTTCACGTAGTGTCGCCCTAAATAGAGAATAAAATATTATAGAATTACCTCTACCTGATGTATCGAAATGCTCATATGATCCCCCATCATAAATAGGCGAGGGTATAGGCGACTGCTCCATAGGTTTTGATGATGATGACGTCGATCGTGATGGTGGTAGCATCCTGGAACCAAAAAATAAAATCACTCGTGTAATAAACTATTATTAGGATAACTATATTTATATAATATACCACGAATACCACATTTGCACAAAACCAAAAATGCAAGCTAAAATTTAATAAGCAATTATGTTAGAGAATAAATAGTGAGGACAATAGATATCATATTTGTTCATTTGATGATACAGTTAAAAAAAAAAGAGGCATACAACTAGTATCTATTTGTTTATTTTGTAAAGATCATGATGAAAATGAACAACATACGCTGCTGCATTACCCCACTGCTGCCACTCTATGGCAATGGGTAGCTAATACCTTTTGTTTTTCTCCTATTACTATAGCAAATACATGTAGAGATCAATCATAGACATAAGTGCAAATTCAAGCTCTTATATGAGAGATTTGTAGATAACATCAGTTTTCTCACTATGCAGCAATATCTAGAAATATATATATCTTTTTTTTCTAGAAGATAGCAGTTGAAAATTCCACAAAAATTATCAGTCAGCCTTGGCCTCTACTGATAAACTGATTCGGGTCAGCAGTTATTTCCTGTAAGTATCTACAGTTCAGTTCTGTCTATTAACATATTTATTTAACCAATTCAATAGTATATCAAAAATTAAATTATCCCACTTCCATTCGTTGCACTAACTAAAAATATGTGATAACGGTTTAAGTGCAATAAGTTAGTCAACCACGCTTGGTTCTGCAAGAGTACTTGTGTCTCCATGCTCATCCAGTTTCCTTGAAACAATTTTCCTCAGGATTCTTCTCATTATCTTCCCGCTCCTTATTTATGGTAGGCCAAGTGCCCAATGTATTCTGTCGAGAGCAGCAAATGTTCAAATCTGCTTTTGAACTGATAATATTAGGATTTTCCGCAGTTCTTTGTGAAACATCCATTTTTGGAGTTTGCTTTATTTAGTGTCTAGAGTAGGCATCAACATTTTCTCGTGTTTATCCGGCGTCAGTGAGTACACGAAGAGCGATTACAATTGGACAGACTGACTCTGAACAGGTAAGTGGGTTTTTAACTCTTTGTTCTAAAAAGTCAAGCTTATGCCTTTTATAGAGTATGAAAAACTAGTAAGAATGTCTTCCTTTAGAAAACAGAGCTTCTATTCGAATAAACTATTTTCTATTCGAATAGAGGTGGAAAGATTCCTTTTATTCGAACAGGATTCTGTCTATTCGAATAACTTACCTCAGCGTGATTTCAAGCTTGGAAAAATTTCTTCTATTCGAATAGGATTTTGGTCTATTCGAATAACTTACCTCAGCGTGATTTCAAAGCTTGGAAAGATGTCTTCTATTCGAATAGGATTCCTTTATATTCGAATAACTCACTTCAGTGTAATTTCTAGCTTAATCCTATTCAAATAGGATTGTCTCTATTCGAATAGAGCCCGTGTTTTCTGTTTCGTTATTTAAGGCATACTTACCTTTTTTTTCAAGCTCACTTCTTGAAAACTTATATTTTTAAGGGCTTGCTTTTGAGAGTGAAGAGAGATCTTCTTTGAGCGATTCAAGAGAGAATCAAATCACTCTAATCTTGAATCAATCTATTGATTAAGAAACTCTAGCCATGAATTAAAGAACTTGAGCGATTCAAGACTTGGAGCTTTGAAGAGAGATTGAAGCGAGGCGTTGCGAGAATGCGGGATTGATTGCAAGAAGATTACTCGGAAGAGAGATGACCATGAGAGGTGTTTATCGAGTCTGTAAGTGACTAAATTTTTGTAGTTCTTTTTCATATAGTGGATTGTTTAGGTTTCGGGGATTTGACAACGACTTGAGGGTTTTTCTCCTGAGAAAGATTTTCCCACAGGGTTAAAAATTGTTGCATGCTTCTTTAATTTCTAACTACATGTCTGACATTAGATAATTGGATTAACTTAATTTAAGTTTATCTTAGGCCATTAATTCAGAGGAATTAGGACCTGACAATTTAGACCTAAAACAATCAAAATTGATTAGTCGCAAGCGTCTAGGAATTTTACTTCGCTATAAGAAACACCCCCCACCAAAGTGGCAAATGCATAAATTGCTTGCCCTTTGACCTCATGTTCAAGACCAACCGCAACTTTGGCATACTATGGATGTGAGACTAGAGCAGATTTTACTTCTGCTGTCCCAATATAATAACCACCAACACTGATAGTATCATTAACTCTTGCATCTTGACCTAGATCATTTCCTTCCCAAAATAATGTAGTTTTATCACCAAGTCCCGCTTGAATATTTGTATCAAGTGTATTGTATCATATATTGGTGACACCCCCTTTGAACCACTGAATTTTGATATCCCCATTTCTAATAGCTTGGTTGGAGAGGAACTCGAAGACCTCATTACTAGCAACCACAAGAAACATATGATTTGGTGTTAGCTGGACCATGGACACCTCGGGAACAGTAACAACACCAATCTTCTCAGCAGTGTTATCTCCCACGCTCCACGTAAAGGTCGTGTCAGGGTACATCCCATTCTGCACTCACAGCCTTGGGGAATCACCTCCATCATTCTCTTTATCACCCACAGATGAAGATATGATGACCAACAAACAAATTTGCAGATAGTAAAGCAAAAAAAATTCAGAGACATAAAATACATATCAATCCTCTCTAATGGCAGTATGGACAACAATATACAAGATTTAAAAGTTATAAAATAACTCAAGTGCATACTGCAAATCAAGAAATAGACAGTATATAACAAGCTACAAATGGGTACTTCCAGAAATAGATGAAACAAACTAGTGTTGTGGTGGATCATCTATAAATAATCCAGGAGCATTAGGGATTGGCATAATTTATAGAAACAGTGGGGATGAAGTGCTAAGAACATACAGCAAGGTGGTGGGAGCAATGAGCAAATTCATGGCAGAGATAAATGCAATATTGGAAAGGGTACAACAAGCAATCATAAAAGGGTGGAGAAAGCTTTAGATTGTCTCTGATGCTAAAGAAGCAATCAGAGCATTCACAACAAGTAAAATACCATGGATAATAAAAGCAAGGTATAACATATTTTATGACCAGATTGAAAACATTAGATTCTCACATGTGTGGAGAGAAACTATTTTTCTGTAGACCAGATAGTAAGGAGAGCATCAGCAGCAGGGATACCTGTCTCAGAATGGTGTGAAGGCAGACCAGAGTTCTTAGAAAGAATATATATAAGACCAACACACATAATATTTTAGATGCAAATTTATTAAGTAATAATGTGACCCTAACTATAAAGAGCGGTAATATTCCTGATTATAAAGCAGATTAAATAAATAAAAACTACAAAAGGCACACCTTCCATGTGTTAGATATATATACCAAGTTTAGCAAAATGACAAAAGATAAAGTTTACGTGTCAAATACAACTAGGATATATTTTGAGCTTCTTATATCCACGATCCTTCAATAATTTCTTCATCTTCATCTACGTTCTTATTTATTAATCCCAGCATTGATGAAGTAAAAGGATTCCCCGTCTCAAAAATTAATGGTTCTTCATATGCGTCAACATCCTTATCTAATCTTTTTAGAGCATCAATTACCACAGGCTAATCAGTCCTTGTTGGATCTTAACAATAGAAGACTTGAGAAGCTTGAGATGCAAGACAATATGATTCATAGTCGATCTTTGAGTTTCTCTTTAACTTTTTCAAATTCACGAAAGTTAAATTTGCTTCAGCATCAAATGTACATCCATTAACTTTATCTTCAACCCGCACCCGATCACAATAGAATACTGTTTGGGGGAAATCATAATAATCTAGTTTGATAATTTCTTTAGCAGCCCCATTGTATATGGTTTTCGCTTCACGTGGGTTTTGATCTCTTGCACTAGCAACGAAATTAGTCATCGCTTTCATCTTAACCCCACTATTTTGTATTGTCTTACTAGACTCTAAGTCTGCAGTACAAAAGACAAATTCATTTACGTGATACGCTCTGTATGATGTCGTTTTAAAGCTTGGCCCGTCGACTAATCTTTTTAGTGTAGATATTTATGAGTTGTCAAACTATAAAAGAAAGATATATCCAAAATTTGCTTGTTTAATGCTTCATGTCTACATTATGTTTCCAATTAGAACTATACCCAATAAGGACCTTTTACGAATATAAGGCATGATAAAAGGTTTCCTTCTCTGCTTGATCTAATTCGAAGGGGGGCTTCGGAATGAAAGTCTTATTCCCTTTACATTGTAGCCATAATTATTTCCTTATTTTCAAATCCTCCAGCTCCTTGCGAGCTTTAATACCATCCTTAGTTTTTCCTTTAGTCCCCATTATTGTTGTTATGACGATTGAAGCAAACTTACTTTCCACATGCATTAAGATTATGCGGCACAGGTAGATACTGCACATATTAAATAAATTAGAATGCATACTTCAACATCTAATATGTGTTTATTCTACCTAAGTATTCTCTTACCTTCCAATAAGGCAAATCGAATAGAATTGTTTTATTTGACCAAGGAGTCGGATTGTCATATTTATTTGCAACTCTTTTTCTCTTTTCTCCCACTTTTCCAACTTTTGCTACTAGCTTATCTACTCTGCTTAAATACCTCTGAACCAGTCAAACGTATTGGCACCCTTCTATGTTCCTCAGGCCCATTAAACTATGATTTTTGTTTCCTAAAAGGGTGATCAGCTGGTAGAAATCTTCTAGTATCCATATAAACATGCTTACATCCATATTCTAAACTCTTTGAGGATATGTTTTCACTACAAATTGGACACCCATATTTTTCCCCAATACTACAACCGAAGACATGTCCATATGCCAAAAAATCATTGATCGTCCATAATAAGATTGTTTTCATTGTAAACGTAGTCTTCTCATGAGCATCATAAGTTAAGATACCATTATCCCATAAATATTTTAATTTTGCAACCAATGGTTGGAGGTAAACATCGATGTCTTTTCCTGGACCACTCTTACCTTCTCATGAACATTAGAAGAGGAAAATCTTTTCGCATGCATAAAGATGGTGGAAGATTATAGAGGACTATCATCACTGGCCAACAACTATATGAATTGCTCTTATTGCCAAATGGGTTGAACCCATCTGTAGCTAGTCCAAGATGAAAACCTCGTAAGTCTTTCAAAATTTTAAGGTACCTAATATCTACTCCTTCCCAACACGAAGAATCTACGGGATGCGCATGATGCCATCATTTAATGCCCCTTTATGATGCCATTTCATACTCTCAACAATCCATGGAATGCTGCGAAAGAAAATAAAAAGACATAACGCCTATTTAGTTGGTCATGTTTATAAAATAAATATACAAGTTATAAAGATTAACACTAACCTGTAAAACCTTTTCAACCTAGGTGTTAAGGAAAAATACTTCAAAACCTTTATTGGTACCTTTTTTTATTTTTTCCTCGTAAGGAACTCGGATGTCCATCTACTTACACCACATATATAACAGTTTTCCTTAGTCTTATGCTCCCTACAATACAATATAAAATTGTTCGGGCACACATCAATATTCTCATAATCCATACCAAAACACTTTATCATCTTCTTAGCAACATAAATATTTTATGGCAAAGTGTTACCTTTAAGAAAAAGTCGTTTCAACAAGACCAATAACATTGTAAAGCCAATATCAGACAATTAATAAATTGATTTCAAACTCATTAACTCAATTGTTGCTGACAACATTGTATTTTTTGGTGAGCATGAAGGGTATAATGGATGGGAAGCATCATCCTTCAATTTTTGATACTCAATTTGTTCATCGGGGAATTCATTAACACCTACATAAGACCCATCTTCTTGTGCGCCTTCGTTAAGGTCTTCAGGTTGCATATAACCGAATGCATCATCAACTAAATCAACTATTCTTGGTCCCACAACATCATCATGTTGAGTAATAAAATGTTCATTAGAATTCTCAATGTATGCATCAACAATTGTATCTTTGGACTCCCCATGAAAATACCATGTCGTATATGACTGATCTATACCATAAGTTATTAAATGAGTTCTTATTTCTTCAACTTCCTTTACCCCATTGACATTACGACATTTGTTATAGGGACAATATGTTGTATTTCCTAAAGTTTGTTTTACATATTCAATAAACGACTGAATGCCATTGAGGAAATCATAAGTCAATCTACTTGTTTTCATCCAATTCTTTTTAAAATTTGAAGAAGACATGTTCACAGAACTTCAATATCTCTGGCTAAAACAAAATAGTCCTAAAGTGGGAAAATAAAGAAATAACAAGTAAAAAAGGTGAATCATAGCTCAATGATCTATATCTCTTAAAAATATATGCATCTTCTAAGTATATCCCAATTAATAGGCAAGTGAGGTATAACCAAAAATTCGGAATAATCAATACTTCAAAAAGAATTTGAAGACTAATGTTAACATACCCAAATAAATGGTAGTTACTCAAATTAAACATAACATTCAAGTAAACCAAACCAAAAGCTAAATAAAGATAAAGACAGGAGATTACTGGATGCTATTTATTACATCCAATGCTATTTTTTATACAACTAAAGCCAAGGGCATTATTGTCTGGAAACCCAACAATGGATTAGTTTCATTCACCAAGTCCAATGTTGAAGAGGTCTTTATTTTGTTATTCCAGCTTAGCACGAAGTTCATGATTCAATTGGTCAAGTTCATTCGATGACTTAACGAGTTCTATTGCAGCCTAGCTCAACCCTGAATTAATGACAATACCACCATAAACAAGTTCATGGATTATACAACTACTATTTACCCTACTAGACTTATCAAATTGGAAGCGATCTATCATGGGCTGAAAAATGCAACCCAACTCAATTATCTTGATATTGAGATCTGGGGTGACTCCCTTTATGTTATTCAGATATACAAAGAAGTGCAAATCTCCTTAGAAATTTGTTTATCTAATAAGAGACATTCAAAATCATCTGAAAGAGATGGAAAACTTATCTTTGATTCATGACTACAAATCCAAGCAACGACAAGGGTGGGTAACACCTAAGTATACTGCCAGACCAGCACACTAAACTACCAACCACGAAACCCCTACAAGATGCGGCCCTAGACAATGATATTTAAGAGAAAAGATAAACTAGTGGTAAAGATGGTACAACTTAACAAGAATTTATTGGCACTACTTTGGGGAAAAATTAACAGCAAGATAAAATGTTATGTACGTTAATGCAAAAAAAATAAAAATGAATATCAGCAATAATCATATGCGCACCATAAAAATTGCAAAAACTGGGATAATCGAAGAAACAGTGGTTCAATTTTGTTGCTTACTTTAGGGGCTTGAGAGATTCTTCAACTTGACGTCACAACTTACTCGCTATCACCTATAAAAATGAACAAAGATACAGCTTTAAAAACCAATGCGACGACTTCCATTTTGCTGCTTACTTTATAAAGGCCCTAATTTGGGCTTTTTCAAAGATAGTAGGAAAACAAAAGGTCTGCATAAGTAGTATGCTTAATAGTGATGGAGAAAAAGAAACAAACAAGTATGAATATGAAGATGAAGTTAATTATAAAAGATGAACAACATCAATTTAATAGCAGTAAACTCCCAAGGATTTTTATTTTCTGTATTACAAGTGCATATTATACCAAATTTGAGAACTTAATTTATTTGTAGAAGATCTCCTTTCTTCTTAAACAGAAGTTTGAACACGAATGCAAAACTCATCACAAAAACTAAAATAAAAAACTCAAGTAGAACAAGAAACCAAGTTAGTTAACCAAACCAACTATTAAAAAACAAACCAGTTCACCAAAACTAACTCTGTTAAAAGGATTTTGGAGGGATTTTGTTGCTTCACCCTTAAACTATTAAGAAAAAACCAATTCATCAAAACCACCTAGTTTAAACTTCAACTCTAATTTGTTTTCCCTAATTCCTTCAAACCCATTGTCATTTTTGGAATAATCTCCAACACCTATCTATTATATATGGGCTTTACTATTGATTAACTTCTTTACATATGGGTAATGCTTGGATACTTTAAGAAGAAAATAGTTCAATCACATCAGAAACAAAACTATAAGATAATTAGAGTTTAAAATTGAAAACTTACTAAAGGATTAAAGAACGAGCAAATCAAAAAAATTGAGAGCGACAAGTGAGCAAATACATTGAGGAACCCATAAGTAAAATTTTAACCCATCGTTGAGATAAAGAAATTAGAGTTTTAGTTTCAGGTTCAGGGTTTGAGATTAAGTATTGGGGTTTTTGAGAATTTGATTTTTTATACCGAAAAGTTTCTTGTCCCTCTTACCGGCTCTAACATAGAGAAAAGAAAAGGGAACCAAAATTATAGAAGGGAAAAGCAAAAAACATAGAGGGAAAATTGGAAAATTACAAAAACTATGGACTCCAATTCTATTTGCCACCGATAAAATCTATCTCTAATAAACTACACATAATATCTGTGCAAAAGAAAAAAAAGACTGTGGCAAATTGACTGTTTTAGTATAGTGATACCGACCCAAGTTTACAACAGCTCGAGTTCTTGTTTCGTCTATCCAGTTCATATTGCAGGCTAGTTCGAACTCATTTTCTTCATCAGTGAGCTTGCGATCTTTGACAGGATGGTGATAGTCTGTTGGGATGACAGCTTTGGTTCTATAAGCAAGTATGAAAGGGGAACACCATGTTAATTGCCTTGGTGTTGTACGGTAGGCCCATAAGACATATGGTAGCTCCGAAGTCTTTTTTTTTGTCCATCCACTATGGTTTTATTCGTGATTTTGGCTTGCCCATTTCCTTGGGGGTAGTATGGATTGGAGGGTGAATGAATAATATTGTATTTGTTTAGAAAAACTACTACCTTCTCCCCAACGAACTGTGGTCTGTTATCGATCCAAATCAGGTGGGGGTAACCAAATCGTGTGATGATTTGTTTTCAGATAAATAAAATGACTTCTTCTTCTCAAGTTCGACAAAGGGGAACTGCTTCCACCCATTTTGTGAAATAATATGTGGCTATGAGTAAGAATTTGCTGTTACCTGGTGTGTTTGGGAATTCTCCCACGAGATCAAGTGCCCATCGCTTGAAAGGCCAGAACACCTTACTCGCGTGGAGTTCGAGAGCAGGAGCTCGTATTTGATTACCATATCATTGACATGCGTCACATCTTCATGAATATTTCTCAGCCTGCTTTCTCATTCTGGGCCAAAAAACTCCCTGTGTAATTTCTTTGTTTGCGAGTGATCACCCTGCAGCATGGGAGCCACAAGTTTCTTCATATAATACTTTCAGCATTTTGTCAACTTCTTGTTTGGAGAGGCACTTGAGATAGGGTTCGATCACCTATTTGTGATATAAGTCACATTTCTGTACTGTGTACCGCTTGAAGTTTTCAATTAGTTGCGTGCTTCTTTTGGATCTGCTAGAAGTGGCCCATCACATTTATTCTTCGTACCGAGATAGGTGAGAAAAGGCTTCCGCTAATCATTGTTGTCCTCTTTATCACCCCCAGTGTTGATCGTGCATATCGTCGGAGATCAATGTTAGGGGTTGATATCACTTCGATTTGGTGGTACCTTTTTTCTGTACCTAAGACCCCGGCTAAGTAAGCCAAGGAATCAATGTGTCGGTTCTCTCCGCGAGGTAAATAATCGAGCGTTTCTTTTCGAATTTGCCCATCCTGTCACAATTAGAGCCGTATAATTAATCATTTTTCCTTTCTTCTTGTATCGCTGGGAGTAGTAATGGACTATCAGTAATGAGTATGTATAGACCGATAATTCAAGAACTCTGATCTCCAGTACTATATCTAGGCCATAAATTAACGCTTCATACTTTGTAACATTGTTTGAGGCCTCAAAATTGAGGCGTAGTGATTTCTCAAAATTGAGAGTATAATTAGTACGATTCCAATCGATCAATAAGAAGTCTCCCACCCTTTTGTGTAACCCACTCAGCTCGCTCTTCGAAGGGCTTTGAAGGTGGATTGTCTTCAACTTCTTATGTTAGATCTGGATCGTGTTCTTCCCAATCTAGGTCTTCTACTGAAAAGTTCACAAAAAAATCAGCCACTGCTTGACCTTTTTCTGAGTTTATCTATTCAAACTTGATATCGTGTTCCCCCAAACTTGCAGACCACTGTTGTACTTTACGCGATTTCTCCTTTTTAGATAGTACATCCCGAAGGGCATAGTTAGTCATGACTTTAACCGAATAAGCTTGAAAATAGTGCTTGAACTTCTGGGAAGTACAGACGAGTATGAGAAGGAGCCGCTCTATCTCAGAATACCTTGTTTCTGCCGGTGTAAGAGTTTTGCTTATGAAATAAACTGGTTTCTCAATTTTTCCTTTTAGCCATAAGAGGACCGAGCTTAAAGAGTTTTCTGTAATGAAGAGGTAGATGATTAATTCCTCATTATCGATCGGAGTGCTCATTATAGAAGATTTTTTTGGATACGTTTTGGGTTCTTGGAAAGCTGCTTCACATTTTTTGTCCATTCAATCTCCTTGTTCTGTCGACCTTTGCCCTTTCTGGTGGATCCACGAAGCAACATGAACAACCATCGACATCAATCTAGAGACTTGGAAATGAATTTGTTGATAACTACAATCTTGCCAACGAGCTTCTGTACATCTTTCCTTGTTTGGAAATGAATTTGTTGATAACTACAAGCTCGAATCTAATCTGGATCAGCTTCGATCCTTTTTTTGCTGATGAGGTATCCTAGAAACTTGTCAGAGTGTACCCCAAATTGGCATTTATCTGGGTTGAGTTTCATTCTATATGACAGCAAGATGTTGAAAACTGTATCGAGATGTGCTATATGATCTTCCTTATTTAAGCTTTTGCAGAGCATATCATCGATGTAGACTTTGACTGTTTTCCTCAAATATTTCTTGAACATACTTGTTACAATCCTTTGATAGGTTGCTCCAGCATTTTTGAAACCGAATGGCATGACTTTGTAATAGAGCCGGCAAAGTGGCCCACGACTTGCCAACCTGACCCAACTCTATTTTTGGCGGGTTTGGTTTGGCCTTAATAGGTCGCAGGTCATTTGACCCTAGCCCGTCTAACCCATTTAATAAATGGGTCGGGTTAGGGTTTACCTTAAACGATTCAGGTTAACCCGTGACCCGTTTAAGTTTGATTTGGACCAATTATAATCTATAATTTTCATGCTTGAGAATTATCTTGGTGTTACCAAAAGTTAACACCTTTCGGCTAAAGCATCTATGTAAGTAACTCAATACACGAGCTTGTCAATGGGGTTTGGGACCAGGCAAACTCAATAAATGGTCTTGTATTACCTTTTTTAAAATAGAGATAAGGCGTGCATAAGACGTGTACATCTATTTTCTTTAGAATTAAAATGAACACTTTATGTGCCTATCACTTCTCTTTAAAAGAGAAGAGCCTAAGAATCATGCACTGAAAGCCTATTTCTTGGTAGAAAAGGGAATAAGCAAAAAAGATTGAAAAGCTAGAGCTAGGACCTTCGGGCATGTGACAAGGGTTGTTGAACAGACCCAATTTAAGGTTGCTTAAAGTATTGCTGAAGTAAATTTATCCACATGGAGCTCGTTTAAGGAGCATTAAGCATTAATTAACTCAGAGCCTCAAGCATTGTTAGAGATAATTTGATATTAACAAAAAAAAATTGTTCTTCTGAACATACACAAATGATTAGCCAGACAATGTTAAATCTTTGCTACAAGTTCTCTATTAACCCATACATCAATTCACATTTAATGAACGTGGATATTTTGTAATAATTTTGGTGAACTTCCTGGATAAATTTTGAGAAATTTCGATAATATTTTTACACCCATAGCCCGACTTAAACCCATATTAATATTTAAACAAGTCAAAAGGGTCATGTCGGGCTGACCTGTCTAAATTAGGGTCGGGTTTGGGTTTGTATTTTTGACCCATTTAACTAAACGGGTCGGGTTTAGGTTTACATTTCTGACCCACGAACCCGTTATGACCCGGCCCGTGTAACCCAAACCCGACCAGTTTGCCACTTCTACTTTGTAATAATAAAGGCCCCTTTCAGTGATGAAGGTGGTCTTTTTTTGATCTTCGCCTAAGAGAGGTATTTGGTTGTATCCTGAAGAGACATCCATCATAGATAATAGCTCATGCCCTGCTGTGGAGTCTAGAATTTGATAAATTATAGGAAGAGGGAAACTATTATTCGGCGTATGTTTGTTAAGATCTGTAAAATTTACACAAACACAGACTTTCCCATTCATCTTTGGAACTGTTACAATGTTCAAGATCTAAGCTGGGTGTTTGACTTCTCAAATGAATTCGACCTCGATCAACTTATTAATTTATGTGTTAACCACGTCTCTGAGATGAGGTGAGAGTCTCATTTGTTTTTGTTTGACTGTTATAGCTTTATCTCTGATGTTTAATTTTTGACAAGCTTTAGTTGGGTCAACTCCTGGTATTTCTTCGAAAGTCCAGGCGAACATGTCTCTGTTTAATTGTAGGAATTGTATTAGAGCTTCTTTTTCCTATTGGGCAAGCTTGGTACCAATATATGTTCCCTTGCTATGTTCATCGATCTCAATGTATTCTATAGGCTCGACTGTGGAAGGCTGATCCTCGGTGTGACCACCGTTCTATAATTGCTATGAAGCAAATTTATCGGATGTGTCAAGTATGGTAGATACTATGTTTTTGCAAGCTCGAGAGAGCTTTTGACTTTCTTTGATCTCGTAGATGCTGTCGTTGTATTTAAAATGAAGTGCCTGATGGTATATGGATGAAATTGCTTCCATGTTTTGTAACCAGCAGCGGCCCATTATTCCCAAGTATAAGGATTTTGCATTGATGATGTAGAAAGTAACGTCAAAAGTGGTGGGTCCAGTAGTGATCAGTAGCACGATCTTTCCTACTCGTTCTTCTTTAGATCCGTTAAAGCCACTGATATCGATATCGTTTGGTACAACTTTGTCATCTAGTCCTATTTGCTCGATTGTGCTCTGAAAAAGGATTTCGATACCACTGCCTGTATCTATCATCATGGTATGCATGACAAAGTTCTTTACATTAAGCATAATAACTAGTGTGTCATGATGTGGGATCTTGACATGGCCTATGTCGCAACCTTCAAATAAAATTCTAGTTCATCGATTGCTTAACTCGGAAAGGAGTTTAGCTTTTTTATCCTGAACCGTGAGATCGCAGTACTCCGTTAACCTCCTCCTCTTAAATCTAGTTAAATTTTTGATCTGGTGGATCTCGATCATGTGACTGTGGTAGAAGTGGTATAAGTATTTTTCCTCAGATTGATCTTCGGCCTAAATTACTTCGACCTGCTTCTTATAGCTTCTATTGTTATATCCATCCAGATCGATAATGTACTCGTGCATTCTCCTATTTTTGAAAATGCACTCCATCAATCTCTGTACGGCATAACAGTTGTCAATTTCATGATGTATTACTTTATGGTGCATACAATACGGTTTGCCTTCGATTGGCTCCAAAGGTTGAGCCACACGGAAGAACTTGTCTTTCTCCAGTATATGGTAGATCGTTGAGATCCTGACATTCATCTTTGGAAGGAACGGTTTGGATAATAAATTCCTTTGTGTGACTTGCATATATCTGTTTTAGCCTGCTTTTTATCGCCCAATCCCTGGCCATCTTTGTTGTGTGCACTGTCTCTATCTATGTTTGGACCCTTCGCTGCTATGACGTTTTTAGAAGATTTATGCCTTTTAGACATCATCCTTTCTAGGTTAATATATTTATTTATCTTTGTAATCATATCTTCCAAAGTTGAGGGTTTGTTCAAGAAAAGATGTTCATTTACTTTGTAATCGATCTGTAGTGCGTTAGTAAATGCTAAAACGATTGTCTTTTGATTGAGATTATCAACCTTCTGAGCAAGTTCGAGAAACTTCTTTGTAAAGACTTCGAGCTTCTCCCCCTGAAAATGTTTGAGACTGATAAGAGTGTATAAATTCACTTTCTTGTCTTTGTTATGAGCATACGTCTTGACAAAGATCTTCTGTAACTGGTCGAATGTGAGGATTGAATTTTTAGGTAGAGAATGGAACCATTGTAGTGGCTTCTCCTGGAGACTGGTAGCGAACAGTTGATAAAGGATGTGGTTCAAGTTCGAATACAATCCCAATGAATCTCGGAATTGTTGGACAAGCTCGTTAGGATCGGTACTTCCATATCAAACTACTCTTTGGCAATCAGACTGCCTTGTAATTTGCTTAACTCGTCCTTACTGTCGAGAGCTTGAGCTTCTATCAACTCCTTGATTTGCTGATCCATATGTTTCTGTGTGACGTACTGAAGTGGTGCTAGAATGGCTTGGGTGCTAGGCGGGGATTATGATTATCGCTTCCCTTACTCAAATGTTCACGAATTGGCACCCTGGATGGAGGTCACTGCTCTTCTACTGGATGCTTCGAGTACCTATGTCCCCTGTTAATTTTTAATTGATTTTTTCGTCCCAGATGAATTGAAGCTTTTGGTACGTTGCGTTGATGCCTGGAAGCTCATCTGCTAGTTGCGTTGATGCCTGAAACTCATCTTTTTTATAGACCTCACTATTAGTTCATTTACATGTATCAACACGTTCTCCTTAATTGGGGGATGAGTGGAGGTTACTTCTGTAACTGCTAGTTCGTGGAAGACACCCCTTGACTTGTTCTATTTGATTTGGAGTGCTTGAGCCACATTTTTCTTCAGTTCGTGGTCCAGGTGTCATTGTTGACAATGTATGTTGCGTGAGTCTGGTATTGGATCAGTTCGATATTATATCCCAGCTCGAGAGATAAGTCCCTACAGTAAGAGACCAATCAAAATTCAAAACAACCATCCCAAAAACACTGCAATATAAAATAAAAGATTAGACGCACGCCTTTTGTAATTCTAGAGGAGATGTATAAAAGTTGTACGCGCCTCCTGCAACTCTTCCACGAGCTTCAATCTCAGTTGGAATTTGAAATTTCTAGCACCAACCTCAGTTTCAATCACGGCTGGAGATGTCTTTTAGTGAAAATTTTCACTGCATTATTGGACACTTGGACCTATCAGATTATTAATTAGCCCTCCAATAGGTTAGCCATTCATTTCGTCAAGCATAATCTTGAGCTCAAACTAGAAAAAGTTTGGAGAGGATGGAATTTTTCAAACTAAACACAGGAACTAAGATTCCTTTGATCGGTCTAGGAACATGGCAGGCCGAGGCTGGTGTTGTCGGAGACGCCGTGGTCACCGCAATTAAGGTGCAAACATACACCCAGACTTTTAAGTTATCTGATAACATAACTTTTGATTAACAAATTCTAAATGTGGAGAATGCAGGCTGGGTATCGACATATAGATTGTGCTAGCCTTTATGGCAATGAGAAGGAGGTAATGTTTTAATTTATAATGCTTGATTTCATCCCATTCCCTATTTTGTTGAGGTTAGGAACACAGTTTTTGGTTACCTATTTCGAGTGGTTTTAGGCCTGAAAAATTGAGCAGAGTAACACGTAGGTAAGTAGGTGATTCTGATGTGAACTGGGATACAATTTTTGTTAGTGGACATTAGTCACATAACACGTTTTGGGAATGATTTTAAGGTCTAAGAGTATGAAAATTGTACGGCGGTACGGGAGATTATGGTGCAAGAAGCATAGGTTCAGACTTCCTGATATTCTATCCATTCTAACCACCATTACTTGATTACGCCGCCTTTCCGGGATTGAGCTGTAGGATTTGATCGTTGACTTGCAATAACACCTGCAGACCTTTTACGCCCAACCATTATGGATAGTGATTGGGTCCTTGGTCAGGGGCTTCCGAAGGAAGCTTCGGGCTTGAACTTTCTGAAACTTGAGAGAATAGCCAAAAATATGCGAGGTATTATGGATATCATTTTGGTATAGATATGTCATATGTGATTTTGAGTTAAGTTTGGGTACAGTTGAGGATCTGGGTTGCCTTAATGTTCCACTCTTTCTGACTAGTATTCCATAGTCCTTATTCATTAAGATTAGCCATGTTGTTTTCTAGTGCATGATTATACTTCAGAAGTCAATTGTCTTAGCCAAATGCTGAATCGCGCAACTAGTTGAGTTGAAGTTCAATATTTCACTGGTTTAGGTGTTTCTTCTTTTTGGCTAACTATTTGAATTTTGAAGAATAGTGAACCCTATGATTTATTTTTGCTTCTGACAGATTGGTTTGGCTTTAAAGAAGCTCTTTGAGGACGGTGTAGTGAAACGTGAAGATTTGTGGATTACCTCCAAATTATGGTTGTATTATTATTTATTGTTTTGGTACTATTATTAGTCTATTACATACACAAATCATAGGAGAAAACACTATGATATACTCCTTAGATTTATAGTTTCTAGCTTCTTACCCATTCAATACTGATTAAAATTTGAAATGGCCTTGCAGGTGTTCAGATCATGCACCTGAAGATGTACCCGAAGCATTATTTAGGACTTTACAGGACTTGCAACTCGACTATGTTGATCTATATCTTGTATGTATTTCTGTTAAAAACCCTTCAGATCAGCCCTCATTTTGTTATGCTGGGAATAAATTTAATTTCAGAAATAATTCCATCATCTTAAATTTTCTTAGGTGATCTTTTTGAGAAAAAAGTTGTGTTCATGCTTGGAACATGTATAGTTTGATTCCGCGTAGGTTTCAGAAGGATTTTCTCATATGACATAGGTTATGTTCCCACTGTCAAGCACCTACAAATGACCAATTGAGGGAATAACATGTATCTTTGAGTTGGCTGTCATCTGTTAACCTTTAAATTCATCTTTCTTGATTCTTATATAATTTGGTTGATATGTTCCCTTTTTCGTTAAGTTTGAAGTACGCATTTTTCAATATGTTTGTTTCATTTGCCATTTTAACTAAATAGGCATGTAAAACTCTGTGCAGATCCATTGGCCAGTACGTATGAAAAAAGGCTCTGTTGGTTTTAAGACAGAAAACCTCATTCAAACTGATATACCCGGTACTTGGAAAGCAATGGAGCAGCTATATGATGCTGGAAAGGCTCGAGCTATTGGCGTAAGCAATTTTTCTTCAAAGAAATTGGGTGATTTGCTCAATATTGCGCGTGTGCCTCCTGCCGTGAACCAAGTAGAATGTCACCCGTCATGGCAACAAAACCAGTTACGCACATTTGCTAAATCGAAGGGAGTTCATGTATCTGTGAGTGTGCCAATAATAAGGAGATTTATGTTTTGTCCATTGCTTGTTCTCTTATTTGTGATATTGTCTTCTAGTTGTATAATTTCCTTCTTATTACAGGCATATTCACCCTTGGGTTCCCCGGGTTGGCTGAAGAGTGATGTTCTTAAGCATCCCGTTATAAATGTGATTGCAAAGAAACTGGGAAAGACGCCTCCTCAAATCGCCTTACGATGGGGAATCCAAATGGGTCTAAGTGTTCTTCCTAAGAGCACAAATGAAACGAGGATCAACGAAAATCTTGACATCTTTGACTGGTTTATCCCCCAGGAAATGCTGGCCAATTTCTCTTCAATTAATCAGGTTCGTAATTTCTACTATTATTGCCATGTACATTTATTCTGTCATTACTACATTTTTTCATTTGAAATATTAACTGCCACATTGTTGATTAAACTTTGTTTATCCTTGTTGCCGAACTAATATCCGATTGTTTTTGGATTCTTTCGAATTGGAGCAGATTTTCTTACTGAATTTACTCAAAGAACCTGTGCCAATTTCTGGGTCATAACTCAATGTTTTTACAATTTTGAGTACATATTTGAAGACTATAGGATCTTTTCAAATTATGGTGAACATCAGTTTCCTACTGAGCTCATATTACTGTGTATTAGGCAGTTGTTCCATTTGGTAAACGAAATGTTCAGAATTAATAACAGTCCTGCAATTTAAACTGAAGTTTCCATCTGTACTCGTGCAGGTGAAGTTAGTTAAGGCTGATGCATATGCTCACGAGACTCTGAGCCAGTACAAAACGCTTGAAGACCTCTGGGATGGTGAGATCTGAGGGCCCCCCATTCAAATTACTTTTTCTGTCTGGAAATAATACTGTCATTTGTTTCATAACAATTAGTAATAATTATGCTGTTTTTCTTGAGCGTTGGAATTACTGTAGTTCCATATTGTATTTTAATGGCTCGGCACTTTTTCAACACCCTTTGCGTATAACATACCCTAGCAGGTATTAAATATGTAGCTTGAGAGCTATTTCTGCAATTGAACTCTTCCAACATACTCTCTTTAAGGATTTTGTTCATTCTTCTTTGGCATCCACGGTAAAGATTGAACGCATTTGGATCCGTTCTAATGAATTGGTGTTACAGACCTTTGACCATTTCGAGTTCAAGAACCATGAAATAGATCCTTCTCTGGCTATGTAATTAGTATTAGTGAAATTATCAAACTATGTTTAATAAGACCTCTCCGTTGGAATGAATTTTTCCTGTCAGCCCTAGCAACAATTCAGCATGGCCAAGGCGCTTGACTTCGGATTTATAATCATGCACTGGAGAAAAAAAACATGGAGAACTCGCCAGGGACACAAACTTATCTAATAGTCACATATCAATACCAAAATTGATATATCCATATAAATCCCTTATCTATTTTTGTCTCAAATTTGAGAAGGTTCAGGCCCTAAGCTTCCTTTATAACTCACTTAGAGGACGCAAATGGTATCCAAAATGATCGGGTGTAAAGCGTCTCTGTAGACTGTAGGTGGCTTGGCAAGTCTGCGATCAAATCCATGGGCTCAACCCTGGACAGGCAGCGAAAACAGCCAAGCTGGAGTACTGTAGGGGCAGACCAAACTTGATTGCAGTGAATACCGTCTCCAACAGCCCAGGCTTAGCCTGCCATATCCATAAACCGATCAAAGGGAACTTAGCTCCTGTGTTTAGCTTCAAAAATCGAGTTTCGTCCTCCATTTTTCCAAACTTCTCGTAATTAGAACTCCAAAACCGGTCATTTGCGGATATAAAGCTCTTACAAAGTTAGAAACACATGGAAAAATCGGTGGTGACCTGAGGAAATTTCAATGTCTCTACATTGGTGCCAAAAGATAGCACTGGCAATAATTAAAATCAAAACGTTGCCAAGAATGACAAAAACTTGCAGGAAACACCACTCAATGCAGGTATTCAACACTCAAAAAACAGATAACTGAATCACAGCTACAGATTTCTAAGACAAGACATTACAGAAGAACAAAGTAGGAAATGAAATTACAAACTCGCTATCCAACCTTAACTGTCTAGTAACCATTATTGAAACTTCATCACCCTTATTTCCAACATAACAGGTCTAGTAACCTATAAACAGTCATTACAGTCTCTCGTTAAGCAAGCACCAGCTTAGTAGCATTAACAACGGGCTCGCATCTAACTTGGTTTTCCTCTAATGGAGCAGCATTGACTTCTTCAACATCCACTGTCAGCTCTTTCGCATCCTACAGAAAGGAACAAAAAATGTCAGCATTACCCCCAATATATATAAAACGGATGAAACTCCTCGTGTTAAAAAAAGGGAAAGAGATGCTTCATCAATAATATAGCCGCTATAAATCAAATGGATCTCTGAGAATGCATTACTAGCATGAGCACCTTCACCTAGCACAATAAATGTCTAGAATGACCTACGAACAATCATGATTGACAGACTCAAACTTTAAACAAATACCTGCTTAGTAGCATAAGCAAGAGGCTCGTAGCTAACTGGCTTTCCATTAATGGAACAGTACTAACTTTTTCAGCTACAATCATAGGCTCTTTCGCCTCCTGCAAGAAGGAACAATATGAAACAGAAAATGAGAATAAAAAGCTTCATCAACAGTATAGTCGCTGATTAAACATAATGGATCTTTAAAATGCACTATCTGCACGAACACTTTCATCACGACTACATTTACCATGTAATAACAAATTCCATGGAGCTCATATATAGACTCTGATAGTACTCCCACATATTTCAACAGCATAAATTATTTCTACTACCTGATGCTTTACATTGAACTTTTCAAACCCCTCCATACAGGAAATAGAGAGCTGGGATTTGCCAAGAAGGGTGCAAGTTGTAAGAGGCATCAAGGTTGTCTAAAGAGTTGGATTCATAGATTGCAGTTTGATCATATGGTTGGATTCATAGATTGCAATTTGATCATATGGTTTTCATTCTTTGGCCAGTCATTTAGGAATTAAAAACATGGTGTACGCAACTTCCGGTCGACAAGATTAGATGGTTTGGTCATACCTAAATTCTGTGTCTGGGCCTCAGCCGACAATACCAGTAGTCATATACCATCTTTTCAGATCTCCCTTTTAGCAAGCTTGCAATCAAACTCCATTTATGCCCATGGATATAATGGGCATCTATTATACGGTCCTCTTCCTCTGCAGCAATTTCGATTCTGTCAGTGCTTCATCTTACATATACATATGAATAAAGGGGGCAGAAGAGCAAACCAAATGGAGTCCTTTTTAACACCATGCTTTAATTGGACACTAGTGGCGAATGAGGAACTAAATGACATAAAACGGGTATGGGCAACAAAAGACGGAGAAATCAATGTTTCAAATCCTTAATAAAATATTTTTCAGTAGAAGCATATAGTTCAATCTAGGTGTTTAAAATCAACACTCGTTCACAAGAATTACCATTTGAGTCAGTATAATGAGAATTACAAGTTGTATCACTGCTGCATAGACATAATATGGCTTCCTTTATTTATTTTGATAACTAACACTACGTAACAATTTAAGCGGAGAATGTGCTGAAATTGTCGGTCCTTAAAAATTACTTTGACGAATGAGTGAGCACTATATCTAATTGCCAAATCCAACTACAATTTTGATGAATGAGTGAGCACTATATCTATGGAAGAGACGTAGCACACAAGTGATATCTGGACAAAAATAATCCTCTTGTGGAATATGTAAACGATAAAATGCAGTTATCCTCTTGCTTCCCAGTTCATTTTAAGAAGAAGAATAAAACTCATATCTCTAGTATACTCTGCTACTGCTTGTTAACCTCGATTGGCTCGCAATACTTCCCCGTGTTATTTTCAATTCATCAGTTTCCACCAATTGATAGCTAAATCCCCACCAACATAAACTCAACCATGTTTGTCAAGGCATTTAGTTCATGGATCCTTAATGTCATCCACTTTATAGCTCTTCCCTTCCATGAGAGCAACATGTTTATTATAGCATTCAAAAACATTTTCCTAGTTTTATCTTGTTCATTCTAATTTTCCACCACCAACAACGGCTTTAAATTTGTCATTAAACTCGAAATAAATAAATGAAAGTATCAGTTTACGGATTATTGACCTCTCCTCATCTACAAGAATGTTGCGAAGTCATTGTGGGCAACAAGAATAAAATAGACTTAATTGTTTTCCTAATCAATAATACAAAACAATTTGGTACACATTTTAAGACAGGATTAGAGACACGCAAATTGCGATTTCGTCCGTCTAGATTGCTGCTAGAACGTAGATGGTTGGACGAGAAGCAGTTTCAATTCAACAATGAAAATGCAAATACTAGAAGGGGTCCCTTAGTCACAAATTTAAAAATACAAGGGATGCTTTAGGCGTTTATCAACTAAACAAAATAGAACCGTATAGATAGAGCCGAAGGACTGTCGGATCTAACAAAGTCGACCACAATCCATGGAGAGCCACGGGGTACATTAGTAATATATGAACAAGCTCAACTTAATGAGAAGTATCAAAACGATATTCATTTTATATAGACTCATCTATTCAGGAACTCAATTTTCCCAAGTAACTGGAAAGATCAACATTCAAGGATACTGTGCAATTATTCACAACTAAAGCTAATAAAGTTTGGAACGTCAAGAGAGATCATTGGATAGACTTCAGCCAAGTAGCCAATTCGTCACAAGTTCACAAAGAAAAGAGAGAAGAAACTGTAACGAATTTCAGAACAATAAATAAGTGCATTACATTTCCAAGGAGCTACCACCACCAAAATAATCACGCAAAACCAGCAGAAATCGTCAAATTTTAACTTGGAAGACACTTGAATCATTGTTTTTCCATGAGATGACGTTTCAGTAAATTTTAACACAGGGTATCCCTATCTAAGAGCAGAAAATTTAGAAACGAGTGTCAAACATAGAGCCAAAAAAATAAATAAACCTTCAATAAATGGAAATTTTTCTTTACAGTGTCTCCCTTGACTTCAATCCCCCAATGCCTCCCTGCTCTTATGAACAATAAATATCCCTCCACAATCTTTGCCAATCTCCACAATATAGTTCCCTTGACTCCAAGCCCCCAATGCTTCCCTGCTATTATGAACAATAAGTATTCCTCCACAATCTTTGCCTATCTCCACTACATACTTTTTAAAGGCTTTGTGCATTCTCCTAAGCCTCTTGCTACCCAAACCTCCTTGGCATTTAAACAAATGCAGGCCCCATTCGAGTCCCCATAATTTTGATTCACTACAGACAAATACGTAGTGCCTTGCGAAAAGCGATTTATTTCGTAGGCACCGGTAAAACTAATGTTCTAGCAAATCCCCGCGATCCATTTAGGATTTTATTATGGTTATGCATGAGATGATAGGTGGATCTGCCGGATCTATCTACCTCTAGATTTTTCTCTCTCTGGTAGGAAGTGATTCAAACACCTTGTGGGCAGTATCATTTGCATGAGCCTTTCCAATGCGCAACCTACACGAGAAGGCTTCGTGACCGATAATATTGCAGTACTCACAAATAGGAGGAATATTTTCGTATTCAATGTTCACATTGAAGGCAAAGCCTTCTCTTTACACCATTAACTCGTAGGTAAGTGGTTTGCTGATATCAACATCAACAAGAATCGTTGCAAATGGCCATGATCGAGCTGTAACGGGAGACCGACCCCTCGAGCAATTTGCATTAGAATTTTGGGTACCCAATACTCTAAACTGAGGTTGGATATTCGAATCCAAACCAATGCATGGGAATTTTTCTGTTTATGAGGATTAAAATCCGAAGTCCATTGTGTTAACCTCATAATTCCCACTCCAAAATTTCAAGAACCGGATGCCCAAATTTGTCTCACGTCGTGTTCATTCGAGAAATGAATATCGAAAAACCCTTTGCCTAGGGGCACAATGTTCCAAGGGTTTGAGGGTTTCCATAATTACTATGGTTGGGAATTTGTGGATTACCGCTATTATCTCGGGATTCTGGATCATTTGGAAAGCGAGAAATGCTTTGATAACAATTCCGTGACTACAGCTCAAAGCATTGCTACTTTAAAAGGATGGATTTCAAATGCTAATATCCTCTCCAAGGTACTATGGTTACGGGTAACGAGCGTATATTAAAAAAATTTGGTGTTCAAGGAAGGCTTTGGAATGCCCCTTCTATTCAACAAGTTGTTTGGACTCCTCCAACTCTGCCTTATGTCAAGCTTAACACGGATGGTGCCTCTAAAGGCAACCCTGACCCTTATGGTTGTGAGGGTATTTTCAGAGGCTCTAATGGGGAGTTCTTGGGTGCATGTGGAGTTTAGATTGGCTATCACAATGCTTTCTATGGGGAGCTTATGGCAATCATTACCTCTCTCGAGCAAGCTAAAGCAATGTATATTCACCACCTCTGGCTTAAGTTGGATTCATGGACCGTTACAGGTATGCTCCTCAACAAAAAGACTGAAGTACCTTAGAAACTTAAAAAGAGATGGCTTAATTGCTTGTACTACATCTGATCTATCAATTTCAAAGTTTACCATATCTTTAGGGAAGGCAACACGGCGGCGGATAAGCTTGCGAACATGGCCATTCTTATTACTCCTATGTTTACTTGGTGGCCTGCAATGCCTAGCTTTCTAGGTTCTTTTCTTCTTCATGATGTACTCAATTTCCCGAGATTTAGATTTAGTTGATGTGCCCCCCTAGGAATTGTTAGAGGCATGTAACATTAACTGATACTGTTGCTTCCCTCATTCACTGTTGCTTCCCTCATTCCTTTAGGTCTGGGACCTATCTTTTTATCTTTTGTATTTTCTTCTTATATCAATAAATATCGTTTTGCCTAAAAAAAAAGGTAGATCTGCTAATCATTCTGCTAGGTAATATTTATCAGTTTATCCGCCCTTATGTGGTATTACCAGCCATTCAGGAGAAGCAGTTAACTTAGTACTTTATAGCCCTCGTCAAAGCTAGCCGCCTTGGAAAAAAGACAAAGGACAGGACAGAAACAACTGCATCACTACTCGGATAATCTGTGTTAATGACTTATATCTTGCTAGTCTCCTTGCACATGTCTTGTGTGTTAATGACTCCCCGTCCATCACACATTTCAGGCAAGGTCATCAGAGTCCAATAGTTACATACATTGATACAATGTGTCAATCAAGTCAAAGTGTTTTTTTATTTTTGGTTTATCAAGTGATAGACCACAAAGTATAATGACAAGAAAAATAAGTGTAAATAAGAGCAAAATAAAAATGAACAACAAATAGACGGGGCATTTGGGAGTTACCAGTGAAGGGGTCGAAATTGTTGTAAGGGTTAAGATGATCAAACCAACGGATGCGGCAAGACACAGTAGAACGTCCATTCAATTTAACTCGTTCAATCAATATCGCGTCTTCTTGGGAAGTTCAACAGGGCTCCTGGGTATCTGGTATTGGTGGGAGGAGGGATTCATAGGGTTTCTCTATCTTGTTGGTATCCTTAGTATCTAGAACCAATGGTAAGAGGGGATCAAAAGGATTCACTATCTTTTTGGTCTCCCGCGTAGCTGGTACCAATGGACAGAAGGTATCAAAGGGTCTCCTCATCGATCTTCTCTTCATCTCTGCTTCTCTTTACCTTCTTCTCGCTCAATTTGTCAACATTTGTTTTTATGGTAAGAGCATCTCTAGCAGCGAGTATGGGTTTGGGTGTGAGTTCTGACACCCTGGACCACCAAACCCACAACTCACACCCGACCTCTCCCAGCAGCTAGTGTGAGTTTCTTACGTGGAGTTTTTTTTTTAATTTAGAGGAGATTAAAACACCGTGCAGTGTTCATTTTACCGCGCGGTAAAAAGAACACCGCGCGGGGTTCCAAACATCGCTGCATCAACTGTAAGTAAAACTCACTAGTAATTCGACTATATTCACAATTTTTATGGTAAAAAAATCTTTGAATTCCAACAAAATCAAAATGCATATGCCAGAGGGAGACCCACATCCCAGTACTCTGCCTGGGTTTAGAGGAACAAGAGATCCAGAGCGTTCCGTAACTCACTCGAGGTCCGGAAGGAAGAAAAAGCGAGTGGAATTTGAAGATGCCCAACCCCAAGATATACCAAACCCAACCGAAGATAACTTCCTGCGGAGGTGTATTACCCAACTCCCAGACGGAGTTAGTCACATCTATTACACAGGAAAGGAACTCACGGTAAGTTTTAGTGTAATTGTGAATTTGTTTTTTCTATAAATCATGTGTTTGACAAAATGCTTTCAATGAACAAAATCGGGATTCGATGCGTGTGCACGGCACATTTGCTATGGTGTTCAAAGTGTGGAAGGATATTACCACAATCCAACTGTAAGGGACGCCGTGGTAAATATTTTTGGGCAGCTTATGGATATACGCTTGGGCAATTTAGATAATCGGTTAATTCAGGCGCTTACAGAGCGTTGGTGGCCGACCACACACACGTTTCTGTTCCCTTATGCGGAGATAGGGGTCACTCCTCTCGATTTCACTATGCTGACATCATTGTCCATCGGCCGATATCCGACACAGGTGCCATATGACGACACATGGTCTATTTTATCCAATGCGAGGCAATTGTTCCCCAACATTGATTTCAGCCATATAAAGAGTGGGAACGTCAGCATTACACATTTGAGGACGTACTTGATCGTCGCAGCTGATCGGGAGGATGATATTACTATTGCTCGTGCTTTTATCCTCTTCATGATAGGACATTTGAGGTTTTAAACGGCCAACGACACTGTCCCGCTTGGATATCTCGCGGCCGTGAACGATTTGGACTCAGCTGCCCAATATGACTGGGGTTCTGCTATTCTTGTTTCCCTATACCATGGTTTGGATACCGCAGTCACGACCGGGGGTGCCATCACTGGATTTGTGTAACTTCTTCCGGTACGCTAACACTTTTTCCTTTTACAAATCAAATATCTTCCAATAAACGTCTTAAATATAAATTCTTATTATTTTTTATGTTATTCCGAAATGCAGTATTGGTTCTACGAGTATTGTGGGGTTGGCCACCCTATAGTCAATGAAGAGGTAAAATACCCAACCTATCCGCGCCTCAGAGCATGGGAGAAGGGGAACAAGAGGAAAATAAATGACCAGGTGGCCAATCTATTTATTATAGGCAGATATCATATTGATCACCGCACTATTGAGACGATCACATGGGAACCTTGGTTCAATTCTGTAGTGTCTGAGACAGAGGACGTATTGAATGCAAAATTCTTATCCCGTAAAAGGATGCCACTTCAAGTACCAAACGGAAACTGTGAATATTACTTAGGGGATAGATACTAGAGGCAGGTTACTGACGAGGTGCGTATTCCTTTAGATCCTCCGCTTAGCATGTCGCCACATATTAGTCCAGCGGCTTTACATGAAATGAGACAGGCCGGGTTTGTTGACTGTAAGCAGTTTGTGGTAGGGGAGGAACGAGAGACTTACGCCTCATACTGAGCTGAACAAACTTTGGAGGTAGGCCACATGTTGACAGAATCCCAGAGGATGGGGAATATACATCTGTTCGGACCGACTGCACTCAGAGCTGGTATTACACCCGTGGTGGTTACGTCAGCGTCGGTTCATAGCTTATCCCAGGACTTCAGTTTGTCTGACAAGGCCAAGGGGCCAGACCTGGGGTGATACATAAAGTGGGCAGGGCGGCATGAGAGGCTCCCTATCGCTCACTTGAGGGATCCGCCACCCATGTCATCCTCCTACGGCGCAGAGGAGCTATGGCACCTAACCCATGGTATACGGCGACTTGCCCTTGCAGAGTCTGCGCGGGACGCACAGAGGCTCCAGGAGGTGGAGGATGAGCTTGCTATTGCCCGCAGGCAAATTAATAGTATAGATCATCAGCTATATGCCCATGTAAGTATTTTATTTATGTATTTATTACAGTATTTTTTCTTAATGTCATATTTATTTTGTCAAAATATTTATAAAGTTTTTTTGTCCCGTTCAAGACCTACAGCTGAGGAGGGGGCGTGACGTGCAAGTGGTGTCGCTACCACCTAGAGGTAGCGCGAGGACGAGGTAGCGTGGATCTGGTCTGCAAACCAGGAGAGGTGGTACTAGCCGCAGGGGTGGGGTACTGGAGATGATTCTGAGTAGATATAGGTGTTTTTTATGCTTTTTTAGACGATGTTGAAGCTCAGCTTTGATTATGTAGATGATTATGAGTAGACGATATATTTGTAGACGATGTTTTGGATGTTCTTAATGTTCATTAGCCATGATTACTAATATTGAAATTGATTGAAGTTTTTTTTTAAATTGACTATTTGTTTGTTCGATTAAATTTGCGCTGATGTGTTTTACATTTCTATAGACTATTTGGTGAAGTTTTTATGTTTTTGGTAGAGTTTTTTCAATGTCTGTTCGAATAAATTTCAACAATTTTGCACAATTTATCACTGAGCAGTTTTATTCGAATATAACATAATTCTATTCAAACAAAATTATCACTGAGGTCGAATACAAACATAGATTTGGCGGTGAAATGAACACCGTGCGGTGTTCATTTCACCGCCAAATCTAGGGAAAAATATCCACAACTTCTTCCCTTTTTACATTTCTTCAATTTTTACACTTCTCTCTTCCATTGGAAACTTGTTCACCATCTGGTATTACACCATTCTCTCAACTCCACAGCCTCAAATGTCTTCTTCATCATCCGATTCATCCATACCCGATCCTCTAGGTTTATCGTTGTCGTTCTCCGATGATGATCTTATCTTTAATTATGCGGCGGCAATTTGCGTTCTGCACCAAGCTGCAGTGAACATAGTAGTTAAAGATGCAACTTCGAGTTACGGCGGGAGTGTCATGGGCCGTAAGTATAAGCAAAATAAGCGAGATCGCCCATTGAGGCATTACAGTATTATACGAGACTACTTCAAGCCGAATTGCACATATGAGCTATGGGAATTTCGACGACGTTTTTGAATGAGTAGAGACATGTTTATGCGTCTATTCGATGCAATTGTTACACACGACCATTATTTTGTCAAAAAACCCAACAACGCTGTCACTATGGGGTTATCACCGTACCAAAAGGTAGTCGCAGCACTACGTTTCCTAAGCTACGGTGTTGCGAGAGATCTTTTTGACGAATATATCTGAATAGGAGAAAGCACAACCTTGTTATGTGTAAAAAGGTTTTGTGTTGTGGTTATACAAATTTTTGGCGAGGAATATCTTCGAGCACCAAACACGGCCGACGTCAAAAAGTTAAAAGCGATCGGAGAGTCCCAGGATTTCCCGACATGTTAGGAAGCCCTGATTGCATGTATTGGATATGGAAAAATTATCCCAAAGCTTGGCATGGTCAATTTACTGGTCATTACCCCAAGGCGATACTGATTCTTAAAATGGTAGCTTCACACGACTTTTGAATTTGGCATGCTTATTTTGGGTTACCAGTGTGAGGGCTTATTTCTAATCCTCATACTGAGTCCGATATTCAAACTCACGTAGCTTGAGTAATCACACTAATAAACAATCAAGGACTGAGAGCAAGAAGATTACAATACTAACTTCCTTACCTACAGTTCGAAGATATTAAAACATCCAGTAACATCGCACTGCAGAAGATACTCAGATATCCACCAACAGTTCGTATACATACGAGCATTGTTAGAGATCGTACCCTCATCAACAATCTGAAGTTACAGCTAAGGTCATCAAGAGATCCGTTATAAGATTAACAATTATCAGATATCAAGACGTTACAAAAGACCTCATAAAGACTCATCAAACGCGGACGACCAAAACGTATATCATCAATATATCCAACGGTCATATTATAAGACCTATAAAAAGAGACCTGGAGATCAGGATCCAGGACAGCTATCATCATCTACAGAACTCCTAGAGAAAGTGATTCCTACCAAAGCTCAGTGATCTTATCTCTTTCTTTTTGTAATAGCTAGCATCTATATAAATGCCATTCTTTCAGAAATCCTCAGGAGAGGTCGTGGTTTTTTTACCCATTCAAGGGTTTTCTACGCTAAAACTTGCGTCAATTACTTTTGGTTCTCAATCACAATTCTATATTTCAAAGGTGTAAAACATTATTTATGTCTCTACGAAAATAGGCTATTACATTTGGCAGCGTCTGTGAGAATCGAAGCATACACTTAGCGTTCTCCAATCCAGTTTTTACTGTATTTATTTTTGAAAGGTGGAAAATCAAGACAAATCACACCACGTCTTGCCTGACGCTGTTGAAGGAGTAACAAATTTGCGAACAACTGTGCAAGCAGAAGCCGAACGACGAATAGAGCTAAAGAAATAGCTCGCCAGCATGCAGGACACAATAAGAACACTTCAAGATCAGCTAACAACAAATCCAAGACTGCGGGACACTCTGCCCGCAACCTCGAGGATATCGGTCCATGATCACTTGGGAAACCGTGGCAAGAACCCAGCACCTCCTCAAATTCAGCAAGAACCAGTTCTACCTCGGAGTCACATCAATCCACCATTACCCGCTAGAGCGGTAATAGATCTACAACAACAGGAGGAACAAAATAGAGAAAAACCTCGAGTTTCAGTCTATGACCGCATGGGAAAAGCAACAGGAGAGCATAATCCACCAGGAGAACAAGTAGCAAGACGAGCTGTCACGTCTCAACAACATCTCACTCCGGAATAGGTGGACAAACGCATCAAGGAGCTGTTAGACGCTCAAATGCTCACTTGAAGAAATAACTATACAAAATTACATAAGAGCCCGCTCGCACAAGAGTTGCTAGATGAGGAAGTACCCACCAGTTTTCATACTCCGAAAATTCAGAAATATAAGGGGGGATATCCTGTAGAGCACATCCAAGAATTTTAGGATTCTTTGGGGCTGCATTTGACGTCCAACCACATCCTCTGCCATTTTTTCCCGACCAGTTTAAAAGGCTAACCGTTACGTTGGTTTCACGCACTAAATGAGGGATCTATCTCCACTTTCGAACAACTGTGCGAACTGTTTGTCAAAAACTATTCGCATAATAAAGACAAGGAGGAGAGTCTTTACTCTTTGTTCAGCTTCAAGCAGGCACCAGATGAAATATTAGAGACATTTACCAGAAAAAAATTTGGACTAGCCCGGAAAATTGACAACCACGACAAGAAAATTACAATCTCCGCCATCACCAACGCTCTACTTGCAGATGGACGAGTCAAGGAACACCTGGTTCTCAACAAGCCATTGACGTTGAAGGATATGATTGAGAAGGTCAACAACTTTATCGACCTTGAGCGGCTGACAACTAAGAAGCTAAGACCTCAACGCATCACCCTACCAACCAAAGGCCATCCCGATGAACGAGCTCATAACAGCAATAAAGACTATGGGGTGATAAGAAGCGATTCAAATCTAATGACAATCAAGGATGCCAAGGACGAAGGAAGCCAATTTCGTGCATACCACAGTTAACAACTACTCTTGCATATTTATACCCGCTAATACAAAAAGATGAATGCTTCAGAACTACCAATATTCTTCCGCCCATACCAGGAAAGCCGTACTACATTCACCCCCAGATTCAACATCATGACACGGAGTGGTGTTTCGCACTAATATTTTTTCTCCATAATATATTTGTACAAGGTCGAAGGCTGGAGTATATTGTTGACATCAAAAGATATAAGGATGGCAGCTACAAGACTGAAGCCAAGATTGTCCAAGTTGACGAAACAAATAAAGAAAAACACTTGTATTTTATCGAGACTCAGACAATCAACAACTCCAACAGGTCTAAGCGTAGGCGCGTCGGACAATGCCATGATTTGACAATGGGAGACAAAGAAGCTCGTTTGTTGCCAGAATCCAGCAATCGGCGAGCTGGGATTTCTTTCGAAGACTGTGACGTTCGTCACGTCAACTTTCCGTACCACGATGCTCTCGTCATCATGTTAAAGATGAGGAACATAGTTCTACATACGATGATGGTAGATACTGGCAGCAGCATCGAACTAATTTTCCAGAGTACAATCGACCAAATAGGCTTAGCAGACAAGGCTAAACCAAGTGACATCAATGTCTCTGGGTTCAACAGCTCTATGGAAGAACGTGTGGGGAAAATCACACTTCCCATCACAGCCAGACCAGTTACACTTGACGTAGCCTTTTACGTTATCAAGGCCAAATCCCGTTACTTGGGTATCATGGGGCGACCATGGTTGCATAACATGAAAGTTATTCCCTCCACATATCATCAGGCATTACGATTCGATTGGAAAGGAGGGATCTACAAAATCAAAGGACACCAGAAGTTAGCTCGAGCTTGCGATAACACTATTTCTGTTGAAACTAAGCTAGTTTCTACAACTCCTGCATAACAATTATAGCAGTCCATTCCAGTAGAACCTCAGTTTCCCGACGTCGAACCAACAGAGTACGTCGAGATTAGTGGCATGCATAGAGGAACTTACATTGGAACTCTCTTAAGCACGGAGGAACGCTCGAATCTCATACAATTCCTCACAGAGAACAGTGACATCTTTGCATGGACGTTTCATGAAATGTCAGGGATCGATCCAGCTATAGCATGCTACAAGCTACGGCTGAAAGATAAAGTAGAACCGGTTAAACAAAAGCAACGAACTCTAGCACCAAAACTACGAGACAAAGTGAATAAAGAGATCGGCAAATTAATTGAGGTCGATTTCATTCGCAAAGCTATTTACCCGGACTGGATCTCGAACATTGCTGCGGTTCCAAAGAAGAATGACAAAATCAGAGTCTGTGTTGATTTCACGGATCTCAACAAACACACTCCGAAAGATAGCTTTCCACTTTCAATCATCAATCACCTGCTCGATTCTACAGCAGGGCACGAACTCCTCTCAATAATGGATGTCGCATCAGGATATAATCAGATACCACTCCTTCTTGAAGATCAAGACAAGACTGCGTTCATCACTGAACAAGGTCTATATTTCTATAAATTCATACTTTTCGGCCTGTAAAATGTCGGTGCCACCTATCAGAGATTGATGACAGAAATGTTCAAAGACCATCTCGGTAAAACAATGGAGGTCTACATTGATGATATGCTCTGCAAAAGTCTCAAAAAAGAGGACCACCTTACAGATTTCCGTGCAACTTTTAAGTTTTTACGATCTTACATGATGCGTTTAAATCCTGATAAATGCCAATTCGGGGTGTAATCCGAAATGTTTTTGGGCCATCTAATAAGTAAAAGAGGCACTGAAGCTGATCCGTCAAACATACAAGCTCTCTTGGCTATGCCTTCACCTAGGACAAAGAAGGACATTCAGAAACTAGCCAGAAAGATTGCAGCACTCAGCAGATTTGTATCCAAGTCATCAGACAAATGTCAACCTCCATTTAATCTGTTAAGACAAGGTACATCACGGGGAAAATCAAAGAAAGATCCAGAGATCGAATGGACAGACAAATGCGAAGCAGCTTTCCTCGAACTCAAACATTATTTGGGCAAACCACCAGTTATGAACACACCAGTAGATGGAGAAGAACTCACAGCCTACCTAGCTGTCACGGATACATCTCTCAGCTCCGTTCTTCTCCGACTCGAAGAAAAAATTGAGAATCCAGTCTATTTTATCAGTAAAACTCTGACTCCCGCTGAAATGAGGTACACTAAAATTGATAAGCTTCTTCTCGCTCTCGTCTATACATCCCAAAAATTAAAGCAGTATTTCCAAGCTCATACTATTTGTGTTTTGACGAACTATCCACTCCGCGAAATCTTATCCAAGCGCGAAAAATCTCGACGTATTCAGCAGTGGTCAGAAAAACTTGGGGAGCACGATATACATTTCGAACCATGTCATTCTGAAAAAGGTTAAGCTGTAGTAGATTTCCTACCAGACTTTCCAGTAGAGGATCCTGATTCTGAAGAAAAATTTATTGATAAGAAAAAAGAGCCACTCGCAGATCAATTCGAAGATAAGTCAGATTGGGTAACAAAGAAAGGTTGGCGACTTTTAACTGATGGCTCCGTCGGTCCATACTGATTAGGGATTGGAATCGTTCTTATTACTCCCTCCAATGATCAGCTCCAAAACTCTGTTCACCTCAGTTTTGAAGCAACCAATAACAAAGCAGAATATGAAGCTTTAATTCATGGCTTGGACATGGCAATCACACTGGGAGTAGCAGAACTCTCTGTCTACACAGATTCATTACTAATCATTAACCATTACACAGGCATCTATCAAACCAATGGGAAAATGGTCGACTATGCGGCTGCAGCGGCCGAACGAATGAACAAATTCCATTCAATTTCTATGGGGTATTTTCCAAGGGGAGAAAATAGACATTTAGATGCGCTCGCTTACCTTGCTGGTGTCCTCGGATCAAAAGCTCGTTGCTTAAAAATCGACATCATTTCTAGCCCCAGTATCAATACCATCGAGTCCAACGCCATTAATACTGGGGGCAACGAAGAGATCGAAGATGATTGGAGAAAGCCTTTCATTACTTACATCGGACCTCAAAATAAATTTGACAGGCCACTTCCTGAGGATCCTACAGAGCGGCGGAGATTGATTGACAACGCTCGAAGATACATTGTTCAGGACAATCTCCTATACGAAATTTCAGTGACTGGTCCCTACCTCCTTTATCTATCTGACAAAGAAGCACAACAATTCTTGCACGATCTACACGAAGGTACGTGCGAATCCCATGCAGCAGGACGATCTCTTGCAAATAGAGCTTTAACTCAAGGAATATTTTGGCCTAAGATGAAGGCACAGGCAATTGAATATGCCCGTAAGTGCGATGCTTGTCAGCGGCACGGACCTAAAATACGAGCTCCGGCACTTGAACTATACTCGAGCCAAGTCACTTGGCCATTCAGATGATGGGCTCTCGATCTCGCAGGAGAGTTTCCTACAACACCAGGAAAACGAAAACATTTATTGGTCGCTACAGATTACTTTACTAAATGGGTAGAAGCAGTTCTGTTGTGCCAAACCCGAGAAGACAAAGTTATCAAATTTATCTGGGAGAACATTATTATTCGATTCGGCAGACCACATCTCATCTGAATTGATAATGGACCACAGCTCGTTGGCTCCAAAATTGTCACATTCCTCAATGAGCACAACATCATTCATTCCTCATCCAATCCTTATTACCCACAAGGAAACAAACAGGCTCAGATTACTAATCAAACTATTGTGGATGGCATCAAGAAGCGTTTAGACGACAAAAAGGGGAACTGGGTGAACGAGTTACCATACGTACTTTGGGCCTACCGAACAACTCCTAGAACTACAACGGGCTGTACTCCATTCTTACTGGCCTACGGGACTGAAGCCATCATTCCCACTCAGTATCATCACCCGATACATGATCACGAGATGACAAATGAAGAAAACGAATTTCAGATCGTATGCAATCTGAATTTGATCGAAGAAATACGTGACAGAGCCATATTTAATCTGGGAAGATATCATCTTGCTTTATCCCGGTCATATAACAAACGTGTCTGACACAGAGAATTCGAAGTTAAAGACCTCGTTCTCAGAGAAATCCCACCATATCACAAAATACCTAATGCTGGAAAGTTAGTAGACAATTGGGAAGGTCCTTTTATCATAACTGGTACAACTGGTTTAGGATCCTAGGATCTCAGCAGATATGAAGGTGTACCTATACCGAATCCATGGAATACCCGCCAATTAAAGCTGTATCGAAGATAAACATGTTGTAATATCCGATATTATGCAATAAAGTACTTTTTCAACATCATTTTGCAAGTCTACTCAATTCAAGCATTTCTACTATCTCCGTCTATCCCGGAGATTAACTATAACATAGCTGTTCAAATAAACTCGCTCTACGAGGGTCGCTTATTGAGTCAATCAATTCGATCTAGCAAAGATGCACCATATAGCTATTCAATATTCTAGATGTCTCAGTACGGTCACTTATTGATATGCTCAATTCGACCTGTGACTGAGACCTACAACATAGTTGCTCAATTAAACTCGCTCTCCGAAGGTAGCTTATTGAGTCAATCAATTCGATCTAGCAGAGACGCACTATACAGCTATTCAATCTTCTTGATGTCTTAGTACGATCACTTATTGATACGCTCAATTCGACCTGTGACTGAGACCTACAACATAGTTGTTCAAATAAAGTCGCTCTCCGAGGGTCGTTTATTGAGATAATTAATTTGATCTGGCAGAGATGCACCATACAGCTATTCAATATTCTAGATATCTCAGTACGATTGCTTATTGATACGCTCAATTCAACCATTAACTGAGACCTACTACATAGCTATCCAAATATACACGCTCTTCGAGGATTGCTTATTGAGTTAATTAATTCGATATGGCAGAGATGCACTATACAGCTATGCCATATTCAATACATCTCATTACAATCGCTTATTGAGTCAATCAATTTGACCTAGTCGAGACGCTATACAGCTATTTAACATTCAACGCATCTCTTTACGGTTGCTTATTGACTTGGTCAATTCGACCTATACAAAAGAGAATACGACATCGCTCCAGTCATATATCTATACATGGTCGCTTATTGGTAAACCCAATTCGACAATTCATGGAGAAAACAAAAACAAAAATACTTAGTGTACTAAAGGTTTGACATTTTTTTTATACAGCAAACGCATATTTATATACTGTCTAATTACAGTTAACTATTTTTCTTGTTTTGGGCATACAACATTCGAACTTTCCCCAGGCCCTGACGAAAGTAAGGCAGGGAAAGATATAGCAGTATCAACTTCAATTGGAGACGCATTCAGCAGCTCCGTAACTCTCGGCATCAGATTATCTATATAAGATAACCGTGTTAGCTGCATATTGTACTCCATACCGTGTTCAGACGAAGCAGCCAAAATCGAATCACATTCTCGCCGTAATTTATCTACATCAGCATGCAATATAGCCATAGTACGCAATGTAGCATTATTTGCAGTTAACAACATAGCTTCACCAAGCTCGGTCTTCACTTTGTTTAGTTCGTCTTCAAGATCCTTACATCGATCTGCCATAATCTTTTTCTCATTCAGTAAGGAATCCCTATATTGCTTCGTTATCTGGACACTATGCTTCATCTCCTCCTTCAGACTTTTCAACTTATCACACACCTTCAGAGAATACCTACTTTCGTTGTCTGCAGTATTTGCCAACTTTTGCGACTCCTTATACTTCACATGGAGCTCCTCGTAAACTTTATTACCTTCTAGACATTCTAGTATCAAGGCTTGTTTTTCCCGGTCAAGATCGGCGATAAGTAAGTTATACTTATTTATAGTTTCATTTAGTTCTCGATTTATCTTGGAACATGCTTCCTCGTGAGTTTTGGCACGGTCACTTTTTCTCTGACAAGAGTCTCGAGCTTCGCGCAAATCCCAATTCATCTTTTTTAGACGCTCTCGCATATTACGAAGTTCGACATCCTGCTTCTTTAACAGATTAGAATTATTTGTCACTGCCGATTGATAATACAGCAAATCGTTCATCTATTTTTCAATCGTACTCAACAGATCCAAGACTTGTTGGTTCGCGGTCATGGTTTCCAGTTTTTTCTTCTTTAAAGACTTTTTCCACAACTTGGCTTCATTATGGGCAATCAATATCTATGCATCCTTACTTGATAACTCTACAGTCACAGCATTCAGCCGACTCTGCAGCTTCAATATTTTAGCCTCCAGCTTCGAGTTCAGCAAGGTCATATTTTCAACCGCCAATGAACACCACTACAATTCTGCGGTCTGTTCTTTACTTGAAGCAGAAAGTTTGTTCTGCTTATCGACATCAACCTAGAAGACGAAATTACAAAGGACACACATCTATCAACAAATATTCATGCAAGCAAGACATATCATTCAACAACATTTATTACAAACATCAAGCTATGATACACAAATCAACTACATCATGCCGAACACAATTATAGACCACATTTTGGTTGGCTTATGATTGAACCCTACTACTACTCGCATCTACTTGCAAAGGTTCATTGAAGATTACAACCTCTTGAGGACGGGTCTTATGTCGTGTGTGAGGTAACAGATCTTCAACCTCCTCCTCCTCAGACTCTTCAGCTCTCAATTTCGATATTAAAGCTCCTCCACCCTCATTACCTTTTACAAACCACATATTTTCAACCTTATCATTCTCCACCTCAACATCTTTGCCACAGCTCAAGATATAACATCTAAATTCATTTTCTACTCTCTCGAGCTCGCCCCCATAAAACGCGATCACATCGGCTATCTGACGTTCGTGATCCGTATTACTAGCACGTTTTCCCCACTTTGGAGCAAGATTTTTCTTCAAGCGCGATTGGGACACATGCAGATGTTTCTGCATATCAAGTAAACGCGCTTCTAACAATGTCATTCTCTTCTCCGAGCTATACAACAACTTATTACACTCCACTTTTTCCCTCTCCAGACATGCATTATGATCCTTGCATCACTCCAGTTCATCGTAAGCATGCCTCAGATCGATTTTTAATTATGCATGGATCCTTCTATCTTCCTTCTTTATATTAAAGAAAAGGATCCTCATCATTCTTTTCCCCTACAAAAGTTAAGCTCATCAGGCATTACACCTACACCACCCCATATGATTGATACACCAGCCCGAGCTGAGCATCTTTTTGCCTCTATACTATGACAATTACGCACTTCTTGCGCTAAGAATTTCACCCGAGCTGGATCTAGAACTACACCTCTCTCAGTTAACAGTTCTAAATAGGCCTCCTTTAAGCCCCGCTCACTATCTACTTCGGCCTCAAAGTAAAGCGCCAAAGACAATAACGAACTTCGATACTCTAATTTATCACTCCCATCTACGAACTGCTTATCCTTAAAGGATTTTCAGAATAAGACAAACCTATCGCTCTCTTTCTGCAAAACCTTATCCCTCTCAATTTTTACCTTCCCATAATAATTGAAGTTCGAATAACTCCTTAAAGGTATTATCAAAATTGGACTTATGAAGACGTCTCTCATATTCAAGTTTATTGTGTACCTGTTGAACACGATTAATGGAATCCCTTGCTCGACTCAAGGCCTTCTCCATCTCGATCACTTTCTTCCTCAAACGAACTACCTCCTACATACAAATTATACATTCACCATCAAACCACAAACACCAACAGTAACAGAAAAAATTCAAGTCTCAGCAAAAAAGATTTATCACCACTACAAGGGACAAGTTCGACCAGACACTTTAAAAATTATGTTACAGCTACATAATCAAGGATTAACTCCTAATACCTCCTTGATTGTGTCATCCGCCACTAAAGAAGCTGGTATCTGCTCAGAAGGTTGATCAACTGTTAGAGAGGCTTCTTCGTCTGGGAAAACTATCTCACTATACTTCCCAGCGATAGCAAGAGCGACATCCTCTTGATTCAACCCCCAGTGGTAGAAGGCTTTAACAAGCTTATTTCGACCATCCACCACAGTGTCGGTAGTCTTCTTCACAGCATCTTCGATCTCCTTCTTCAAGACAACAGTCTCTGCCTCAAACTGCTCCTTTAGCAGAGTTTTCTCCTTTTCCATCTGGTCCTTCAACTCCTCAGATAGTGTAGTTTGCTCTTTATCAAACTGCTCCCTCGGTGCAGCTTTCCCTGTATCATGTTGTTGACCATGCCATCACGGTCCTCAGCACCTGCCCTCAACACCTCGTAGGCCGAGTCCCACGCTGCAGACAACTGCACCACAAGAACAACATAGCAGAGTTATCAGTCAGATCACTTCTCAAATACAGATAATCATACAGTAACAATATACATACCTGTATAATGCTAGACTTAATCTCAGCATTCAGACGGGGTAGATCATGTTTAGCCAGGTCGCGCGATATTTGCGTCGTCTGCCCCACCACACCGAGATCAAGGTTTTTCGAGGACATTTTTTTAGTTTTTCCTTTTTGCCTCTACTTCTTCGCAGGAGGCACTATATCTGCAACAGTGTCTACTACCTCGACCTTCACCTGTGGAGCCTGCCCAGACGCCGTTTGCTCCGAAGTTGACAATACCCATTTTCCTCTAGGTCGAAGTACCTACATCGCAGACAAGAATCTTTGCCATCCCATCAAAAGTAGACCCAGAAGTCGCCATAGCTCAATTTTTATGAGCTCGTTAAACTCTTGGAACTATAGAGTTTAGTCATTTCTCTCAACGAATAATTAACTCTCCAAGTATTTGGTTCAGATCGGTTCCTTCACGAGATATGACGTCAAACAAGCTCGATGTATCAGCAACATTTTTTGGATTAGGTTTTGCCAAATCAACAACAGATTATGTTAGCAGTTTGCAACAAGTTAAAAGACAAAATTCAGACAGAATGAAGACACTTACTCTCGTTAAAATTATTATATAACAGCTCGAGCACTGGTTCCCCATGCACTTGCATACAATTACCCCGCACCATTACAAGATGGTCGCACCAGGGTCTCCCAGCAGATTCAAAGTCAAAAAAATTTAGCCTCGCTGAATCACTAAACAAATATCCACTTTTTGACCTTTCATATACTTAAACTTATAGTATTTCAAGACATCTTCCGCAACGAACTGTCTCGCAACACCACCATTTCTCCATCTCTTGTTAAGGGCATCACAGACCCTCATCATCTCAAAGACATTAATTACCATTTAATTGGCCAAGACAGCTCTTTAAAGCAATCATTACCCCCTTTTGAAAAAAAGTTAGGGGAATGTTCAACCCATATACGACCTGGTTTAGGTAACAAAGGAATCCTTCCTCTATGACATTTACACCAGTTCCATTATAATAAGAGACATCTATATCATCTCCTATACCCATATTTCTCTTCTACTGATCCAGGGAAGGTACCTGATAATGTTCTATCTTATCACCTGGTCTCACCAGAGCTCTAAACCACAACCCCGCATTCATCACATAATGTCCCTATTTTCCATTTAAACCTTTTTTGTACTGCAAAAATTTCTTCGCCACATCTACATTCTCGGGATACCTAAAAAATTGCCCAGTCTCAATCTCCTCGTGCAATTCCCCACCCTCCCCAGAATGAACAGCCGGCATATCAACAGCAATTGTACCACTCTCCTCTACATCATCAATAGTCCTACGAGACAGAGATGAATCCTCACTGGAGGATACAACTATTTTACTACTGGGTTTCAAATTTTTGACACGCATCTAACACATACAAGAAGAGGTTATTCAGTGCTTTATAATTAAACAGGCTTTATCCCTCAGCCATACCCATAAAGTCATCAATCTACCAAGCAAGCTATTACAATCAAATATGGCATTCAACAGACACACTATCTACCACAATAGAAAAGATGGAAGCATAGATACTAACCTGTACTAGTGGAGCAACAGTCGTCGACTCCGGTCACCACTTGCACCTCAGACGGTAAAACTTTGTTCTTAGCAAGATCACACAACAATAGAGAACGTCGTTCCAAGTTTGAAGACTTTCTCTCTCTATAAATGCTCATTCCTCTCTCTTCAATTGAATGTGTTCTATGGGAGAAAGAAAGACGAGTTTTTATATTATTACTCAGTTTCTGAAACATCGGCTCTTTGGGACACACGTTAGCATCCTCTCTCCTAGCAGGCACGTCTCTTCGTTGGCCCTCATCATGATTTCTAGAGTAACGTGTTCTGTTATCACGTCTGTCTATCTCCTCTGCCATTATTAAATACAAGGACTCACTGCCCAAGAAGATTTATACAGATCATGTAGTACGATTACTTATGTACAGCAACAACCTTCTGCGGCTGCACGATTCTACTATGCTATTTATAGCATGAGTGCCTGTTCAAAACCCTAGTACAGTTTTTTCTAGCTGTCACTTACCTCATTTTAGGTCTGACAGAAGCAGAAAATTAGCATCAGTTCCTGCTTCAATTATATTTCATTCAAACATTATGGCAGATACAGAAAGTGATGACAAGACGACCTCAGATCATCGATTTGGAACATACGTCTTGGGACTCTTCTGTTGTATGAGCTGGCCAGCATATGATAATATCGACTTAGGTTGGCAATAGCGCGTTCCCTAGTTTCATTAATCAAATTCATATTGCAGGCCAACTCGAACTCATTCACTTCGTCGGTAAGCTCGTGATCTTTAACAGAATGGTGGTATTCTGCTAGAATGACGGCTTTTGTACCATAAACCATGAGGAAAGGAAAACAACCGGTTGATTGACGTGGAGTAGTACAGTACCGGCCGGATGCCAAAAGTTTATCAGAATTTTGGCCGGAATATTTGTCGGACGGTCACCGGAATATTCCAGTTGGCCACCAGAGCTGTTACCAAAGAGGTGATGTGGCAGACATGTGTAAGGTATGTGTGCTTATGTAATATGTGTGTGTGATACGTGTGGCGCGTACGAGTGATACGTGTGCATCATGTGCGTGTGGCACGTGTGCATCCCATGCGTACGTGATACGTGGCAGATCGGGTCAGACCGGGTCAGACCAGTCAACCTATTTCAGGCCTTGACCCAGGCTAAGTCAGACCGGTCCATACACTAAAACTATTATAAATAGCCCTATTTTTGTCAAATTGAGCCTAAATTTTTTTAAAATTCCTATTGAATGGACCTACCCCGTGGGGGACCCATTTTAAAATTTTATTATGAAATTTTAAAAAAAAATTGGGAAGATGTGCCTCGTATAGGAACATTGGCTCACTTATATGTGATATAAGTAAATAGTGTAATACCTATTTAAGTATCTTACGATAGCTAATAGAATATTACTGGTATGCCCCTAGGATATTAATTATCATGATCGGGGTTTACAAATAATACGAAACTAAGACTAATTTAGCATATGATTGTGAGTCATATCTAAATCACAGTTACTTGTCAAGGACAAATAACTAGGGCTCAATTGGGAATTGACTTAGTCTTATTTCTAAAAACTTGGTGTCTGAGGAACCAATTTTTCATATCTAGGTGTCATTAGATGTTATATAATAATATTAAGAGGTATATAGGTATTAATAGTAACCTATAGTACCCTAGAATATTAGTTCAAAGACAGGCATAATCAACATATCTTGTGAACCCAACTGACTTCGGGATGGGACCACTTGTTAGCTAAACATCTAATACCCCTCATATTCGTAGAAAATATGGTCATTTGGCTAGAATATACCTACCTTTATAGAACTAGAGGGCATATAATACCCAAGTTCTCAGAATAAGGGTAACCCACATCTAGTAGTTTTGAATAACAATTTTGGCTAAGATTCTATTAAAACGCATACATAAGATTAAGATCATCATTTTTATAGGGAAAAATTTAGGATTTAATTATTATTAAAGAATTTCATGGGTTTTAGAATATGAACAGGGTTTACGTATAATATGATTGGGAATCATTTTTTAGTTTTATTCTAAGTACTATGATCTGTCTTTCGTCCAATTGATATGTTTATCAAGAATTGTCTCTAATTACAATCTATATCTTGCATTACAGATGTCTGTAAAACTCAAAAATGCTGAATTTCCACCATTGTTGCTCACTGGAGCCAATTACCTCACTTGGTGCATTGACGTTAACTTATTCTTGAAGTTAATTGGTCCGTAGAAGACCATCGGCATTGGCAACAAGGAAGATCCCATGGATAAAGCAAAAACTTTGTTTATCCTCCGTCATCATATTCAGGATGATCTGAAGACTGAATACCTCAACATGGTTGAACCAGCTGACTTATGGGCAAGCTTACAGGAACGTTATGGTCATCAAAAGACCATTATGCTTCCAAAAGCGATGTACCGATGGAATACCCTTAGGTTTCAAGATTTTAGGATGGTCACTGATTACAACTCAGCAATCCATAAAACTACTTATATACTTAAGTTGTGTGAGAAGAAAGTCACTAATGCTAAAATGATAGAGAAGACTCTATCAAACTTCAATGCTATCAATATTGCGATTTAGATGCAATATCGGCGAGAGAACATGAAGACTCATGAAGTCTTGATTCAGGCTCTGCTCCTCTCTAAGTAGAACGATGAACTTCTGCTAAAGACTCATGTTATGCGGCCTTCTGGGAGTGTGTCGTTATTTGCGTCAAATGATGTTCAATTTCAGGGAAACAACTTTACACGTCAGGGACAAAGCTATGGAAGGGGCAGGGGAGGATACCAGGGATACAGGAAGGGTGGGAACCAGAAACCTTTTGGCCCTAGAAGAGGTAAATGATTTAAGAAATCCTGGACGTAAGGCAATATGAGGAAGGAAAAGAAGATTGATCTGGGATCTACTTGCTTTAACTGCGGTGACACAGGGCACTGAGCACAAGAATGCCATATACCACGGGTGGCTATAGGTGACAGAGTCTGAACCCACCAGGTAGTTGTTGACACTAACTTTGCCCATGTAGAGGTTACAGCGTCAGACTTCTTTGATGACACTGATGTCGTCATGGATTAATATACAGAGTAATCTGTAATAATATCTCAGTAGACATGTGATGTCATATTAGAGAGAGTACTAGTAGTAAGATCTTAAGGAGATCAACGTCAGGAGGAGTAGTCCCAGCTTGATGTGGATACATGCGTGTTGTACTCTTTATCTTGATAGCACAATTTTTATCCTAGGAGGTTTTACTGGCTGAAGGTTTTAATGAGGCAACGTATATGTGTTCACAACCCATACAAGGCATATGATTATACTCTTTCCCTGCACAACTTTTTTTCCCAATGAGGTTTTGCTAGGCAGAGGTTTTAATGAGGCAAGTCGTCCTAGTATGAAACACCCCAAAGGGGAGTGTTAGAAGTTAAGTCCAAGCCCAAGCTAGGAACCTAACAGGATTGGGGTGTCTCTGGCGACGTATATCCTGCAGGGCAGATAATTATCACTTTGATGAGACGATATTCCCAGCATTGGGGGGAGATATGACAATTAATGTTGAGGATATTTCTAAGACGTCTTAGAAAATACTATCGTCATCTCATCTAGATCCCTATACATAAGCTAGGTGACAATAAGGTTCAACAGATAATAAACCTTTAATAGGTCGTAAATGAATTGGTAGATACATTCATAGCCACTATTGAAGTACCGAAAGTGTATGTACCTGCAAGTAATATACCTATACAGGAGAGCGTTCCAGGGGAACTAGTACCGCAGCAGAATATTTTAGGGGAATTAGTACTGCACATGAATTTGAGGCTCGCACTTAGTACAGAGCACCATTGGAAGAAAGTATTTTGAGTCGGGGTACTGAAGAATAAGGGACAAATATGACTAATGGTGTAGTCGGTTCATCGAGGATGGAACCACCCATTGGCAAGATATTCATATTCGCTGTTGTGCTCATCATCTAGGATGAGAATTCAAAATCACTAATTGTAAACAACTATGTGTTGTTGTACATTAACAAAAGTAGGTGTCAGGAATCCAAATGGAGCTCAGCTTGCATATAATACGAAAAGATACCATTGAGCTTGTCGATTATAAATGGGAAAGATACGGAAACACGATTAACTCGAAGAGATAATTTGGTCTAGGCAATACTAGTTGCCCAAGAAATCTTTAAGAGATCTGGCATCAATTACAATGTGACTTATTATCCGGTTATGAACATTATTACATTTTAGTACTTACCAGTCTATCAAGTTATCGAGGACAAGCTAGACATGCGTCTAATATATATATCGCGTATCTATATAGGAAACTTGATACATACATATACATGAAGCCACCTAGGGAGGTATAAGCTTCAGGAAGCAACTAAGCCCGAAACACAAGGTGTGTACGTAGTAAAACTGGAAAAGTAATTGTTGACTTGAAGCAAGGGGCTCATGAGACATAGTAAGTTGATTGAGTATTTGAAGATCGGGGACTTTGCAAATATCCTTATCTGTATATGCGTTGTTATTTAGAACACATATATTAGCTTCACTTATCATAACAGTGTACTAAATAATTTGGATATCATTAGACCTCCAGGGGAAATCACGAGAGCCGCTGAATACCGTGGGAAATAATTTGAAATACAAGACCTTGGGAAATCAAGAGTATCTCGATTTGTAGACCGAACATCTTGATAGTGGCACTCATACACCAAGCAATATCTTTCAGAAGAGTTATCTAACACTTTGATATGGTTGTAGCATACGGTGCTAAGTCGTTTATTGTGCGTCCAATATTTGGCTGTGGACAACAACATCTTCCACCATCCTAATGGGGGAGAAACTCCTAGGGCCATGGTGCTAGCTAGAAGATGTTTTACTATAGTTAGTTGGGTATACTATACTCAATTACTCATTCACAGTGAACTATTTAGTTTGCCACAGTTCAGTTCCTACCCAAAGACACTAGAATAGGATCAAACACATTCTGAGATATCTTATTAGCACGAAAGACTGGGGTTTGTTCTATCCACAACTTGGCAAACAAGAAATTATAGGATACGCTGATACATGATATTTGTCAGATCCGTATAAAGGCCGATCACAATCAGGTTATGTGTTATTGTATAGAGATACTACAATTTTATGGAGATCAGTGAAGCAGACAATGGTTACTACATCCTCGAACCACGCAGAGATTCTTACACTACATGAAGCTAATAGAGAATGCTTCAAATTGCGATCTATGATCAACCACATCAACGGGAATTGCGATCTGAGTTATATCCAAGATAAGCCGACGACACTTTATGAAGACAACGCAACTTGTATCGTTCAAGTCGAGGGTAAATTTATTAAAGGTGACAAAACGAAGCATATTTTACTAAAGTTTTTCCACCTTCACGAGTTGCAGAAGACGAAATAGATCAACGTTGTTCAAGTCCATTCAGAAGATAACCTAACTGATCTATTCACGAAGGCTCTTGCATATCCTCCGTTTAAGAGATTGGTTCATGAAATCGGCATGCAAAGTTTACAAGATTTATTATCTCAGAGAGAGATCTTAGAGAGATCGACGTCAGGGGGTAGTCCCAGCCTGACGTGGATACATGCGTGTTATACTCTTTTTCCTGATAGCGCAGTTTTTATCCTAGAAGACTTTACTGGATGGAGGTTTTAATGAGGTAACGTATACGCGTCCACAACCCATACAGGGCATATGATTATACTCTATCCCTACACAACTTTTTTCCCCAAGGGGTTTTGATAGGCAGAGGTTTTTGTAGCATCCCAGATTTTTATTTATTTTATTATTATTTATTATTATTATTCATACATTATCATACAGCATACATCTTCACTTTTTGCATTCGCATTTTATTTCCTCTTATCAGGTTTTGTGTTTTTCTTCTTTTCAGTGGTTTCGGTGGTTGTTTGGCGAAGGAGGTGAGTTGTGTTTGGGAGCCGTGGTTGGCTTTGGTGGAGGCTTGTTCTTGTTGTTGTTGTTGTTATTGTTGTGTGGTGTGTGATCCGAGGGTATCTGGAGATTCTTGGGTTTCTGTCAATTTTTTGTGGAATGGAATCTTCATATCTAGTTTTCTGTTCTTTTCTATTCGAACAAACCTCTTTCTGTTCGAATAGATCTCTACCTGCTTCATTCTATTCGAGCAGGATTCATTCTGTCTAAATACATTTCTATCTGTCCTATTTTATTCGAACAAACTTATTCTTGTTCGAATACATTTCTTCCTGTTTCATTCTGTTCGAATAGAAACATCTTCTGTTCGAATAGATGTATGTTCAGCTATTTTCCTATTGTTTATTCTGTTCGAACAAACCATTTCCTACTTAAATAGACTTCTACTTGTCTTGTTTTGTTAGAATATAAATATATTTTATTCGAATAGAGGCATGTTTGAACGACCAGGTTGGGTCCTTCTTCGCGATTCTTAGTCGTTGATCCTTCTTCGTGATGTGTGTTGGTTTTAGGGTTTTATTAACCCATTTCTCTTCAGATCTATTTCATTCCTTAACCCTCTCTCTCCAAATTGGAATCCTCTCTTCCATTGCTTGCCGATTCGTTGCGATTCCTTTCCGAGCTCAGCCGCTCTTCCTTTGGTGAGTAATTTCCCTATTCCTCTTCCATTTTGTTGTTATGATTTCAGTTTTGGGTTGATTAGGTTTTGTGATTGTTGGGTTGTTTTAGGGTTTTGGTGTTTGGGGTTTTTGTTGAGATTGCGGAGTTATGTTTTGATACAGTTATTGGGTTGCTTGTGTGGTGTGGTTATTGCCTGAGGTATTGAGGCGGAGTGATTTGGAGGTATTTGTCCGTAAGACGCCGTTGTTGGAGCCTTGGGTTTATTGCTTGGATTGATTCTTCTGGAGCATTTCGTCAGGCGAGTTTTATGTCCTTGAATAACTAGATCATTATGCTAATTTGTGAGTTATCGTAATACCTAGTTTATTATCTTTGGACTTTGATTAGGTTAGTATATGGTTAGTTACTTAGGGCACCTAAGGGTTATTCGTGTAGTACACCATATGCGTGATGTCTTTAAGGGTTTGATAAGTTAGTAAAACCCGCGGTAATTGTGAGTTTAGCTTCTAGATAGAACCTTGTGAGTTATAGATGGTTATTCTTAATTAGGATGGGTACGAAGATTCTACGTCGCTATATTATCTGTATGGAATTGTTGGTGGTTCAATTGGGTGCCTAGCCTGTTTCTTAGCACGAGTAATTAGGTCCTGCTGTTAGTAGAGATATACGGATGGCCTTTGGTTTAGCTGCTATTTTATTAGTATAAGTTTAAAGTTTATAGTTATCACCTTATAGATCTGTTAGCTTGTTGGACTCGTTCTTGGAATTGGGCACTATCTATTTGGGTTTATCTATGTAATCCTCGTGGCTTTGTCCTTAGAAACAAATAATGTAGTGAGATCCTAGTATATAGTTTTTAGTATCCTTGATAGTCTTTTGGGCGGTATAGCTTTCGTAAGACATGATCTTTGGTTCGGAGCTTGTCCTCTAAGTTGTTATTGTATTGTTTAGTCTTAGAATTATCCTAGGTATTTTCTGTGTTCTCGTGGCTTTCTCCTTGAGCACTGTTGTTGATTTGACGGCTGTTTGGAATGTTAGATTCCATGTTGGAGTGTGGCACCCTTTGGTTTGGTTAGCTGTTGGGGGTGGACAGACAACTTATCTTTAGTAGTTGGTGGTTGGCGTCTAGCACCTGATAATTTGCTTTAGGGTTGATTGCCTTATTATGCTGTGACACTTCTTATCCTCATAATTCTTCGAGCTTGTAGAGCTATTTTGTTAAGCTTATGGGTTGGTGTTCCCTTCCGTCATCTAGGAGGTAGTGCATCAGTGTGGCATTCTCGAGGCTTCGCCCTTGAGCGCCATGTGGTTCTGTAACGTTTGTACTGTCACCAGTGATGTTGGGACCCTGTGGGTTTCTTGTTCATCTATTGTGGAGACTTAAGTACATGGTAGTTAAGGAGTTAGGTTGTAGCCCTGTTCATGGGTTTGTTGACTACTTGTTGGATACTTGTAGGTCATTCTAGGTGTACTAGTCTGTGTTGACAACTATGGTGCTCTAGCATTTTGATGGTAATCGTGTTCGCATTAGGAAATCTTAGAGACTGATGTGTTAGATGTTGTGACTGGTAAGTCACTATTTGTATCTGTGTTAGGATTGTTTGCCATGCTCTCAGGCAGATGGTTATCCTATGTGTACTGCCGTGTTGATGGTAGTTGTGTTTCAGTCTTTAGGATCTGTTCTCGTCTGTAGATCGCAATTTCTTCTTATCCTGATGAGGTCGGATACATAATAAAGCTCTACATCGTCTGACCCTCGATAGGACCTAGGATTCCTACATCGGGTTGAAATAAGTGGGTAAAGTGCGGGCTGGACACTATTATATCTATTACCCATCGGGAGTATGGGATGGTAATGAGACAGTTTCCTCAGGTCCCCGTCTTATCCTCCGTGAGGTTGAAATCCTTTGGAATAAGTGAAATAAAATTCGAACGTTGGCTCCATGGGTTGAAAAGCTCGAAACACTCTGATTAAATTATAAATCCTTAGCGTGGTCGAGCTTGACAAAAATCGTACCCATTGTATCCAATAATGACCTTATTATGGTAATCTTGCGCTAGCGGTTGATCAACCAATATAACTATAGGTTCATATTCATGATTCTTCGTTATCCATCTTTAATCATTCCAGCATTAGGGCAATTGTAGAATCATCCCATTTCATCATACCTTTCCTCATATTCAACTATTTTGTTCTTAGTGCTACTGTATCTTAGCATACCTCATCTCATTCATCCTTTCATCTTCTCTCTTATTTTAGCTCTTTTTGTATGTTTATTTAGCCTGGTTGAGTTAAAGTGGGTTGTAGTTGCTCACTCTCGTATGTTATTGTATTTTTCTGAGGCAGTGTAGTTGCGAGTGTCGCTGAGGGTTGCAGTTAGGTTTGGAGTATAGTTTATAGTCTTAGCATCCTTTAGCATTTCTGGCTTTTGAGTCTAATAGATTTATTAGGGTTGTGGTATATTTCTATTATATATCTTTAACATCTTTGACATATATTATTTTATCTTTAGTAAATTCTTACATCTTATTATTATATTATCACCTCATTAGTTGGTATAATTGTTTAGCTATTTGGGGAGTTAGTGAGCCGTGGTTTTGCTGACTTTCTTATTTTTTCCCCTTTCAGAGGCAGGGTAGTTACTGGTTTTGTTGAGAGCTTCAGCTATTTTCAGTTGTTGGTTCCAGTTTTTGTAGCTGCAGATTCTTTCAGAGATTGTAGTATTTTCTTGTATGTTACCTTAGCTTTTGACGCTGTGTATTATTCGAGATATTGTATTGATATTTTCAGTTGATATATATATATATATATATATATATATATATATATATATATATATATATCTTTTGCTTCCGCTTTATTCTTTTTACTCTGATAATGTTGCTATAGTGAATGACTGAGTTATTTCCTATTAGCAAGGTTATTTGTGGGGGCGAATCTTTGGATTCTCCGACCTGCACACCTTCAAATCTTAGTAATTGGCCTAACTACCGATTATTGGATTTTGGGGCGTGATAGTTTTAATGAGACAAGTCGTCCTAGTATGGAACACCCCAAGGGAGAGTGCTAGGAGTTGGGTCCAAGCCCAAGCTAGGAACTCAACAGGGTTGGGGTATCCTATACGGTGTCCTAACAAGCCTATAGGCCCAATAGGGTTATGGGGAGAGTTTGAGTAGATTGGGTAACTTATGTTGTAGGGTTACCTATATATATATTTGGATGTTGTACAGAGAACACAATTATGATGAATCCATAAATCTCTAAAATAAAATACAAGTTGCACATTTTGATTTATTCTCTATAAATACACATTACATAACCAAATTATTTCACCCCACTATCTCTGCTCTTCTTTTGTTCTCTCTAATCACCACCATTACTCATCAATCAAGAAAACAATACCAAAACCATCATGACGAAAGCCAGTTCTCTCCATCGACTTCTCCCCTGCATCTTTCCCACCAAAACCACTATTTATGGGAAATGTTGTAGTCCTCTCAAACATTTACCTATGTATTTTTTGTTTTCGTTGCTCATTTAAAAGACTTCAAAATTACATGTGATATGTAGGCAATTGGCAGAAAAAACTGCTAATGCAAAAAGCCATGTTTGTTTTAGATTCGATTCTACTTATTTCATTTACCGTAAAAGACAAAAAAAAATATCACCGAAGGTGCGCCAATAAATCAATTGTGCATATGTATATGCGATGCCTTCGGCGCGTCGACGTACTCAACATGACTTATTTCCATCTTCCGCAATTGGCTATTTATTTTGTCCCAGAATCTATAATATCTCGAAGTGCATACAAACTATTGGATGTTAGGTAAATCATACATTACTTTATTTAATTATTTTTCGTATAATTATCTGGACACTTTTTTGGATTATTTGCATCTACGGGTTTTTTACCGCCGAAGGCGCGTCGACGTTTTTGCCGTGGTGAGACACGGGTATTACTAGTATGTAGTGGCGGAGCTAGGATTATTGGTCAGGGGGGGGGCACGAAATTTTGAGAAAAAAATTGGAGGGATTTGAAAGGTATTTTTGTAATTTTACTTATAAGATGCAATTTATTTCATCTACATTACATTTTACATTAAAATTCCTAAGGAACCTAACGCGAAGCAAGTAGAGTAATTTAAGATAAACAATGTCATTTATAGATATTATGATAAAAAGATACAAATATGAAAACATACCCGATTGTGAGATCATTAAACTTTTCCTCGACGTGATTTCATACTTTGGAAATGGTTTAGAATTGCTTTATCAGTGACGTTAGCAAAAGTGGCCTTCTCGACATATGTGACCAAATAATCATTTACAAACTCATCTGCCATTCTATTACGCAAGCGGTTCTTTATGAAATGCATAGTTGAAAATGCCCTCTCTGCTATAGTTATCCCAACTGAAAATGCCCTCTCTACTATAGTTGAAAATGCCCTCTCTTTATGACCAAATAATCATTTACAAACTCATATGCCATTCTATTACGCAAGCGGTTCTTTATGAAATGCATAGTTGAAAATGCCCTCTCTGCTATAGTTATCCCAACTGGAAGTATTAATGCCAATGTTATGAACGAGTAAACAAAGGGGTATGATTTAACTTTCTTTGTTTTAACCATCTCCTTAGCAAGTCCTTGAATGTCATGTACTTCAGAAAATGCACTATCAGATCGCATTGCAGAGATATAAAGATCAAGCTGATCATTAAGTTTCATAAGGTCCAATGGGGAAAAATCATCCCCGTACAACTAAATAAGGCGGATTGACTTTTCCTTGTTATATTCTGAAAAGAAATCACTTGGATTCAAGCAAGCCATACAAACAATTAATTTGGTATTTACTTCGTTAAAGCGATCATTAAGATCTGAAAGTTGATGATCTAAACATGAATTGAACAATGACTGACGATAATAATGCTCATTTGTATTTTTTCTGCATTTCTTCGGGATCGACCTGGTGTTATGAACCTATCCGTCATCACTGGAATTTTGATATTATGCTTTGTGCAATGCTTAGAGAGGTCCTCGTGAATAGAATCCCATCCACTATCTCGCAACAACTACAATTGCTTCTTAGCCAGTTTTACTAAGTCCATCGCATTTACAATGTCTTGATCTTTCCTTTGAAATGCTTTGGATAAATCATTCGTATATCCTAAAATTTTCCTCATAAAAAATAAGATCAAGACAAATTCAAATGAGCACATTGTGTCCAATAAAACTGTTGCAATGCCTCTTTGATCTGAATTTGACTTATGTATCAACTCGTAAATCACATCAGTAATAGGCCTAAACATCAAAATCAAGCTCAATAGGGAATTATAGTGGGATCCCCAACGTGTATCACCAGGCCGCTTAATGTTTATCTCTTGATTTAGACTCCATCCACTATCAAGTTCCCTTTTTTCTAATGCTTAAATAATTACAACCGCTTGTTTATCTCGAAGAAGATCTCGACGTTTACATGATGCTCCAACAATATTGGAATCATTCGTAACCATGGTAAAAAACAATTCTATTTGATAGTGATCTTTTTGTTGTTGCAGCAAGCGCTAGTTGGAGTTGATGTGCAAAGTAATGAATGTAGTATGCATATGGATTCATTTTTAAGATAAACGTTTTAAGACCGTTGAATTCACCCTTCATATTTCTAACACCATCATATCCTTGTCCCCGAAGTCGCGACATACTCAAATTGTGTTTAGAAAAAAGTTTATTGATTTCTCCTTTAAGAGATAAAGATATAGTATCGGTAACATGCACAATGCCTAGAAGACGCTCAATTACACACCGTTCTTCATTCACAAAGTGCATAATACCAACCCTTTTCTCCTTAAGCGAAACATCCCAAGACTCATCAATCAAAATTGTAAAAAATTTATCTCCGAGCTCTTTGAGAATAGATTTGGACGTCTCAAATGCGAAGGCTTTCGCAAGATCTTTTTGAATATCAGGGGAAGTATTCTTATTATTATTAGGAGCATTTTGAAGAACTACACCTTTAATAACATCATTGTGATCAACCGTAAAATTCAGAAGTTCAAGAAAATTCCCCCGATTACTCGACTCCTCAGACTCATCGTGACAATGAAAAACCAACCCTTGCTTGAGAAGAAAACGAGCACAATCAATGGATGCTAACAAACGAACTCGGTTATCAGTCCGTTCTTGATCTGATTGCTTAGAATAAGCGGCTAGAATGTTTTGATCTTGGTTTAATAAAGCTTGACCTCTCAAATACGCGTTATTATGATCACTATCAACCCCTCCAACATGTACTTGAAATCTTTCTTTCTTTCTCCAATTTTTGTAACCCTTACTACTAAAACAATCACTGCCACCTTGGTCTCCGTTTTCCGTATTGAAGAGATAACAATATAAGCAAAAAGCTTTATTCTTCTTTATGTCGTATTCCAGCCAAGTTGGAAAGTCGTTGAACCAAGACTTAACGAAGCGCCTTTTGGACTTGTCGTATTGGGAAAACTTGTGGTTTTTAGGTTAACACGGTCCCATTTTCAAATACGCCCTTCGAATCATATCTTATCGATTAGGATGATATTAAGATATTGGAATTCGTAACCCCGGATCTGTAGGAAGATCACTTATAGCTACTTCTTCATACTTTGGCTTTAATTGACGACGTACTTTCTCATAAACCTCAAGAATATCTTCAATTGGAGGCATTTGTTCAAGAACTTCATGATCTTCCATGGCCGGAAGAGGAGGTGATTGTTCAAGAACTTCATCTTCCATGACCGTAAGAGGTTGATCAATTATAGGAACACTTCCTTGACTATGTAACTTTTTACGGAGTTCTTTTTCTTTCGAAGGAAGTTTACTAAAATATCTCTCCATTGTTACCGCGATGGCGTAATCCTACATGAACTGATGAAAATAAGTATTAATGCAAATATTTCATGTTTGGGTTGGTGTTCTATTACTCTCTATAATCCAAGAGTTGAAACAAAAATAAAATATTTTCATGCCCCTATTCATTTTTACAGAAATGTGATTGCAAGAACACACTTGTAACTTGTTTATCATGAATTTAGAAAATTACCATCTTTAAAATTAGTATGAGGGAGCAATGTAAATGTAATTATAAATCCTTTTCTTGGGTTAATTAATTACAAGAACACACTTGTTACTTTTAATCGAAACTTAGAGCAATAAAATTAGAAACAATGATTTTAAGAACAACTTAGTAGTCATAATTTAAACTTGCATTAAGGTTTATACTTACAATATTTATTAGAGCAAATGAGGAATCACCGAATCACAGAACAAATTGTAAATGAGTAATAAACTTCTCTCTGTTTGTTTGCAACGAAGAAATTAGGAATCACAAATTATAATCACAGATGAGGAATCACGGAAAACAGAACGAATTACAGATGACATAACAAATCACAAATTGCAATCACAGATGAAATGAGGAAATGAGAAACACAATAGTCTCAATACTCAAATCGAACCCAATAGTCTCAAATCATCAAAATTCTGAAATCTTAAATCATAGAAGTCACAAAACGATCCAATCTCTCAAACCATCGAAGGAATCTCAAATCGAAGTATCGAATCCAATCTCAAATTCGGTATTTACCTCGTTGAGGAAATGAGGAACCAATAATATAACTGTATAACTAAGAAAATGAAATGTTAGAAATGAAGAAAATCACAGAGATGAACTGAGGAAATGAAAGAGGAACCAACTTTTAGTTTTTTATTTATTTTTTATGTATAAGATAATATAACTAAGCTGCTTTTTGGGAAAAACTTAATAGGGGCAGCGAGCTGCCCGCTGCTGGTTCTCATGTGGCTCCGCCACTATTAGTATGTCAACAATGATTCTCATAATGTCCAATAGACAATTAGTGCAAACTATCATCCTAATGGGAATAAAAGTGCAAAGATGAGAGAGAAGTAGAGAAAAAATAGGGCTTAAAGATATTTTTTATTAAAAAATTTAGTTATTTTAGAGTTTTTGTAAAATGAAATTATTAGGCTCAACAACCCTTAGTTAAAAAGGAGGGTTGGCAAAATCCGGACTCCTTTCGAGCCAATCTCTTGTACACCTGATTTGAGGATAAAATAGGTCACGCCGCAAAGAAAAGTAAAAATTAGAGGGCGAGAGGAAAGCAAGGCAGAGATGGAGATGGAGATGGAGATGGAGATTGCAGACTTGGTGAGAGCTAGAAAGAGAGAAATAGAAACAGAAACAGAGATGAAGAAACCCCAACGCTGATGGCTCGACTCCTTGTTATCTCCAACAAGGGTACCTGCACCAGAGGATCCCTCTTGGACACCCGAAGAAGATGCGCTTCTACTTGAACATGTGAAGAAGCATGGAGACCATAAGTGGGAATTTCTTGCCCTATCTTGACCTAGACATTCTAATAATTGCCGCAATCGTTGGGTTGATAATTTTGCTCCTCTTGAGAATTTCAGCCATTTCACTGGTAACCATTTATTTGTTAGATATTTTGTTACATGATTTTGTTATAGACAATATACACAAGTTTATTTACCAGATTTTGAGATGTATGTTGTAACCAAACCTTAATATGAGATACAAGGGTTTTAGGTAGGCCCAAAATTGTGAAAGATCTTAATAGTTAATAAGAGCAGGGAGACATTGGGGGCTAGAACAATTATGTCCCACTAAATGAAAAACTGAAAATAGTTTGATTCTGTTGAGCTTGCTTGCATACACATTATTAGGAAAAAACAATTATGTCCCACTAAGGATATTGCTTTGACAAACTGGGATGAGATTATGTTGGAGATGTAAGGGCCTGATCCGAATTTTGAGCTAAGTCTCAGCTTCGACCATCATACATTTACTCGACCTCGTCAACATACAATCACGTGGCACATTTATGGCGTATTATGAGGCAGTTACAAAGAAGAAGAGTTACTCATGCCGTTACACAATCATTATGAAGACTTATCAAAATTATGATTGTAACGTTCGTCATTAAAGTGAATAACGGTCATAAAACGGTCATATTATAAGACCTATAAAAACTCTATACAAAATATTCAGTTGTAATAGCTAGTCTCACTCAATACTATCATTCTTTCTAAATCCTCAAGAGAGATTATGGTTTTTACCTATTCAGAGGTTTCCACACTAAATCTATGTGTTAGAGATTACTTGTTATTACTAGTGTTCTGATCGTATTTGGTGTGAGATACTAAGTTTGAAATACGAAATTAGTCTCTTACAGAAGATAATGTCAATTAGGAAAATCATAGTTAGGATATTTTTAGCATTGGGATACAGTTTTGACCAATTCGAGCATTAGTAAAGTAATTTCCAAGGATAAACAGTTTCAACAAATTCTGTCTAAAATGTTATATACTAGTTGATTATCAAAAATTGAAAAGCAGGCCATATTATGTCTATATTCTAAATCTTGGAGTTTTCATTTTGTCCTTCTTTTGTTGCCCATACTTGTTTCCTCTCATTTTTCTCATTACTTTCCAAGAGTATTCAAATATAGCACGTTATATTTGCTCTCAAGGACTTCCATTAACTATGTTCTCCTTTGCCCTTTACCTTAGAAATACATATATTTAAGACGAAGTACTGACATAATGGAAAATGGAAATTTGTCTGCAGAGGAAGAGACTCAAATAATAGTTGATGCTTATTCAATCCATGGAAGTCATTGGCCATTGATTGCAAACTTGTTGAAAGGAAGAACAGCGTCGTCGGTAAAGAGTTACTGGGCTCATAAGCTGAACCCCAACCGCAGAAAACTATATACAACATTTAGGGAGAAGTTGGAAAATGGCAGAGTGATTCAGGTATGACCTCAATTCTATGATTATTTGGAAGTAGACAATTATTTTCTGAAGTACATTTTTGTGCTGAACACGTCTGAAGATTTAGACCTTTATATATTTATAATATATTTTAGAACTCTGTCATATTTATCATAATTCGAAATCATTTGCTGCTTTCGAATTGTCTTGATAGTTTGGGAGTTGGCTTACTATGAGATCACGTTCACAATTCCTAAAGGATGGCATGTCAAAGAATAAAAAATATAATTAAGCTGCATTATAGAAATCAATCCACTTAAACAGTGTTGAGGCCTCTTACAAATAGCGCCTTGCTTGGTGCACTCACATAACATTGTGTTGTCATGCAGTGTGTTCTGAGTGCACTATAAATGGCAGCTATGTGATTCCTGTATGGAGGAGGCTGGAAAAGTTCAATATCAAACATTAGATACTAGAAATAAGTAATGCTGTAGATTTATGTAGGTGTACCAAGAAGAGCCTTTATATGAGCTCCAAGGAATCTGTTAGTACAAGACAGATGTAATCGTGATGGAGCTGTCTGTGCGGATAGAACATTCTTAAAGGTCTATTTAGTTTTAAGTAGTGGCTATACTGTTGATGAAGCTTTGTTTTCTCATTTTTTTTTACTGCAAGGAATTTCATTGGTTCCATTTTCCATTTGCTTATTCTGATGTTCTCTCTTCCTTCTTGTAGGAGAAGGTAGAGCTGCCACTAGCTGAAATAGTAGTGGAGAGAAAACAAGTTAGCTATGAGCCCTTAAAGATTGTATTTGTTAAAGACTGGATATAAGCTCTTGTAGAGACTTATTACTCCATAGTCTGGACGTATGAGTGTAGAAATTTCAATAATTGTTACTAGGGTGTTGAGGTTAGATATTGTGTCTAGTAGACTGTAGTTTCATTTCTTATAATGAGTTCTGTTACGTTCTGGATTATATCTTGTTCAGTATATATGAGATTGGACAGGTTTAGTAATCTATATCAGGCTATTATCAGCTGAAGTGTTGAACCCTGCATTCCATTTTATCGAAGTAGAATGATATATTGTTGACTGTAGCATTTTGTTACTGAGGATTCTGTGGTGTGGTGTGGTGTGGTACCAAGTTCGGATTTGCCGAGGAAGGAATTAGGTGGGGAGCTGAGGACTCAATTGGGTGATGTCATATGGCACTCATCACGTGAGTCTTTTTTTCTCCATATAAGATGTAAGATGTAGTGGATGTATCCTATATCCATTGTGGATGTGTTGCACCGTGCATTACATTTTGCAAGCAAGTCTGATAATGGGGCAATATATTTTATACTCACTGGTTACTTATTCTATTTCATCAAATTTGGTTGCTTGGATTGATTGAGCCAACGGAGACAGAAGATTGAATTTAAGGATACAAGAACTCGAGACAGTCTGAACTCCAAAAGCAGGGCCAAACCCTCATGTTAAACTTTGGTGTATTTATTCAACTCTGCAATAGCAGATGCCTCAATTGCTACACTGATCACAAGGTTAACAATTTTTTCTGTCAAAATTTTCATCAAAGTTTCCAGTATCTTTCCAGATTTGTTCTCAAATAAATATTTAATTTATACATAATTAATTAGAAAATAGGTTTTATTTTTGGTCAAAATATGTTGAGGCTCCCCCCTCTAGTAATTACTGAAAAATAAGTTAAAAAAAAAACAAAAAAAACACATTGTTAATAATTTTTTCCTATTGCCGGCTTGGGGCAACCCTAGCGATGCCATTTATGATTCGAATCAATGTTGTTTTGGCACATCCCACATGTCTGTTTTGATACCTCCAACAATGTCTTGGATTTTTCCGAACTTAAACGGATTTGCTTACTGAATTTATACATAGGACCTGCCTATGTCTTAGACATAATTCTCATGTATTTAATCTATTGAGTATAGTGAAAGACTATAGGATTGTAAGATGAAACTAATGTTGGCCATAAGCTTCTGCTTTTCCGGATGACCGGGAACATCAGCATCCTACTGTGTTTTTGCTAAAGGTTAGTCCTAGTCGTTCACCTTTAAGCTGAAGTTGATGAGACACAGCCCTTATAACAAAACGCTCGAGACACCTGGGAAAGACTGATGTTTAATAGCCAATCTGCTTTCTTGAGATTAGAACTTGTATAGTCCCTTGCTGGATTTTAATGGTTCATAGCACATTCTCAATGGCTTTTGGCTCCAATCGTTTATCGTTATTGAATTTCCAACCGTTCATGACATAATATTTTCTCACAGGAAAGTTGAGGTAAATCGCCTTTTATAGAGCAAAGCATGGTAGGAAGTACTGAAGAAGAGGTTTGCAAGTAGGAAAACATCAAAGAAACTAGTTTGTAAGGTTAATCTGAAGTGGGGTTTCTCCTTCTTTTTTTTAAGGCAGAACTTAATAGTAACATGCTTTACTTGCTCGAGCATATCCTGAAATCTGTATTACTTGCTCGAGCATCTTAGGTCTGTGATTTTGAAATAGAAGCTGTAGATACTTGATACAGTTTACAATTTAGTCATGGTTTCAAATCCATTCTTGAGCAGTGATTGTGTCATGCAGGATGCAATTTACATATATGTGATTATACTCCTCGCCTGTCAAATGCTCACAACTTACTAGAACAACATACATAAGAAATACCTAATGTTACAAAGCACTGGAAATTCAATGTAAACTACCTTTTTTCAATATATTTTTCACTTTCTCTTTCAATTCATAAATCCTTACCTGTTCAATACAAGGCCAATATATTTTGCGTCCCCAAACATGGAAGAGAAAAACGTCCGGGAACCATCAAATTAGTACTTCGTTGTTCATTTCTAATAGGCACACCGTAATGATGCTTTCTTTTTTTCTCTTCAGTCTTTTGAATGTGAGTTACCGTCTACACTATCCGAGAAGTTATATGTAAGTTTCTGCGTCCCCAAGTGCTAAAAAAAGACAACCCGTGGGAACCCTTTACTTGATTAGTTTGTTTATCTGCCTAGCTACATGAAACCTGCTATTTGACGTGGTTGCTTACATCTACTTTGTACTCTCCTTTAGAGCTACTAGTTTATCTGCTTCTCGCCTTTTCAAAATTACACATCCTTCAAGCACTGGTGTAACTGAAATATATCTACAAAAACAGAAAACAAAAGGTTGGTGGATCAGTGGCTACAAATTAAGAAAAATCCTCAATAAAATCAAGTTGGAAAACATTTAGATGTCTATTGTCTACAGAAATTATTATTTTTTCTTGTAAAGTTGCAAGTCTTACTCTTCTGAAGCTAATTCTGCTCTTTGTCCAGCTGCCAAAAGAATTGAGGTCATGTGAGTTGTGGACCCACTGATGGTGCTTTGTTGACCAGGCATGGCAGTCACATCAATTGCATTCCCAACTCGCACGGAGACGGGCAGCGGATTCAAATTTTCATCAACCGTGATCAACATCCTAGGCTGAAACAGTCATAAGCAAAAGGGTTCAGTAATAATACAAGGGCCACTTTTAAGGGGATGTTACAAGTCTAACTTTAATATGTTGAGTCTTTCTAATAGGATTCAAATAAACTAACTTTGTCAACACACCTGCATCGCCAAAACGATGAAATACAGAACGAACTGAAAATCTCCCAGTAAATAGTACGGAGCTTCGAGAGAGGCATGCAACCATATCAAAATCCCTGCCAGGGCTGTCCTGGAGAGTAAAATAAAAAGACTTAAGATTAAAAACAATGAGTTAATAATTCTGATTGCAAATTGATTTCTTTAGACTCGAGATTTTGGCTTGCATGCCAACTCCCACATCCAAGAAATTGACTAGTACCCACTTTTTATCTCATTCCGACATGTATTTCCTTGCCTCCCAATGTTAGGTAAATTTGTCAGTTGCGTAATTGTCAGAGTTAGCTCGCAACCCGAATGCCTGGACTAGATTCTGAGATTGAGATTTAGTATGAAGGGATGAAGCTAGTGCAATAATAGAGGCACTAAAAAGTCAATTATACTGCACAATAGGTCCATTAAGAGCTTGATCCTAGAAAACTTTTGGTTTGAAATATTAGTATCACCCCTCCTCATATTTGAGAATGTATTTGATACCCTCAACACCCTGTTAACATATTACATGCATTATACCTATATATATGTACGGTCGACAACTTCAGTTAGCATGTGTGTACCTAGGCAACAATGACACAGATACAGGTGTCAGTCTACCTAGGTAATTGTTTTGGCAACGACACTGATACGGATACCCATATATGTGTGTGTAACTAGGTAACAACGACACGGATACGGGTGTCGACACAAGTACAGAGTGTCGGAAACAGCAAAAAATAGAAAAGTACCTTATAAATAGTGTTAGACACACGTGTCCGAGCGTCGGAGTGTCGGACACGTTTTATTTTTCTAAAGTGAAGTGTCGTTACCTAGATGTGTACCTATAAATATGTGCACTCCCGTGTGGACCATAAGTAAGAGATTTGATTTTAAAAAAATGCCCTTTCGGTGACAGTAGAAATCTATTGGAATGGTACGGATTGAGAGTTAATAAGCCCTTCCCCATATGCAGGAGTCCTTGAGCAATGCGGACCTGTACATGCAGTATATCACATAATAAAATATTCTAAAAAATAAAAGAAATATGGAGAGGTGGATGCAGGAATAGCAGCATACACAGTAGACGAGGTTCGTATTATTGCGGTGATAAGTCATAAGACGGAGCAAATGCGATGCAATCCTTCCATTATTGGTACCGGCACCTATCAAACCCGTGGAGATGATAGCCGCCTGTTGAAGTATTACACTATATTAGATCGTAGAGACCGTTGAGAAACTGAGTGTTATTTGTACTACAATAAAAATACCATTGCCACTTGGGGGACTTCATCACGGCTTAATTTGAGTAAGGTATTCGTAACATCCACCTAGGCAGAAATACACATTAGCACAACCAGCAAACAATAGAGTAGTACATCTAGACAGCTTTACACGAATGCAGACCTCACTTATCTTTTATTATGAGCCAGTGATAAAGTAGTTAACTCACCTCACGGTCATCACCTATGAATCAAATATTTGTTTCGTATGCATCAATGAAGCAGATTTAGGGCTGCCATAGAATCGGATCCAAACCCGATTGCTGTGAATCGAAATCTGATCCGAATTGTGTTAGTATTTGCGGCTCAAAACGGAAGAAAATGGATTAAAAACGGAAAGATCTGATTATGGTGATCAGGGCGTTGGTTCGATGCAAAATGTCAAAGAACGAAAGTTTTAGGTGTCGTCGATACGAAGCCAAGGCAACTGACGGATCAGAAATCAGACCGTTGGATCAGACGTTATAATTAGTTTAGTCAGCTGGTGCGGAACTCGAGGCAGATTCGGGCACCGAATTTGAGCTTGAGTTGTACTCGAAATAGAACTATCTTTTGACGTTTTTGGCCCATTTTGGGAGTGTTTTATTGTTTTGGAATACTTCTACTTCAAGTAGAATAAGTATTAGAAACTCCCAATTTATGGATGAATAGGTTTTAGGTTTGGTTGTAAAAAGAACCTATTAAGTTTGTAGAAACCTAACTTGAAATCTAGAAGAGATGTAGCCTCTATGATAGACATTGTAAAGAGTTGGTCTTTACAAGGAAGAAGGTGGAGTGTGTTCTCTAGGGATTTGATGGTGAGAGGAGAAGTACCTCTTGGTTGCTAAGATAAGAAATCAATGAAGAGAGAAGATTAAAACGTTTCAAGAAGAAAGTATGCAACATGGTCTTTGTTGAGGTAATCTTTAGGTTCTTGATGAATCTCTTATTTTTCTTTCTCTTGTAAATCTATGTGAGGGTATTATGAGATTAGAGAATTTCATGTTCGTTGGAATCTCTTGAAGGCTTGTAATTGAACTTGGATACATAGTGGATTTCTAACTTGGTGGTGGGGAATAGCCTTAATTAGGGTGAACCTCCGGTAAATATTGTGTTATGTGTGCATGAATTATTGTGCCTATGTTTCTTGGTTGATTATTTTTATGCTATGAGGATAACGGATAAAACCAAATTGCGCATGGGGGGATGTATTCCGCACGGTTCTCCCAACAAATTGATCTCCTGATAATTCGAATCTAAACCCCAAATAAGTTGTACATTCCAATCAAGAAACTATTGCACAACATAACTATATGTAAAAGTGTAAACACCTGATCTGCAAATCCACAATCCTTATTGAATCTTAAGGTTTCGAGCAAAATTGACTTTGAACAAATAAATTGCTCATCTAAATCAAAATTTCCATATCAAATTCCTGCATGATTTAATTAAGTCTTATGTATTTGCAGTCTAACGGCTCTAACCTTTGTGTATTTATATGACCATGGTTATTAAACTTATATACTTATCATACAATACGATACAACGATATGTATCGTACAATACGAATCAAAAACCAAAATATCACATATCAGTAACTGTATACAAAAATATATGTGAATCGTAAACGGTGTATCACACCTGTAGCCGATACACCCCGTTTTGTGGGACACAAAAATATGTCCTATGACACGCGATTCAAGAATAATGCATATGACAAACTCAATATGAGGTGTGCCACACTATGCATTCAGTTGAGTGGATATTTTGAGATTGATGTAAGAAAATGTCACATCCATGGTAAAATATTTGAGTACCTGTGGGTTGGATATGCATACGAGTCCAAGAGCCAAAGGAACAGCCTGGCGGATATTCTGTTCTCCACGCTGGTTCAGATGTTCTAATGAGCGAATTGCCATCTGAATACCCTCTTCATCAGCCATTGCTATCATAGCAATCCCAATTACAGCAACAGACTGAGAATTCACTATCGGCCCCGATGGTGGTCACGCAGATTACCTAGAAGCTCCTGGACCTTTATGTGTACAGAAAGATAGCTACTTCAATGTGACGAATAGAAATATCAAAATGATCTCAATGATGGAAAATAGGACTACTAACCTTATCCACATTTCCGGTGCCAGATAACAGCGTCATTCTAAAATACGTTTGAAACTCTATAATGACGGAGTTCGAAATATGTGCAACCGCTTGGTCATCCTGCCAGATAGCGAAATAAGTAACCCTGATAAATATATCGATGTCGACATAAAAACTGCAAGGATTTTTTTTCTTTAGAGAAATGTATTTATTGATTAGTGACTTAGAGAATGAAACCCTCCTCTAAATACACATGACAGAACATAACATAAATTTGAGGATCTCAAAGAGGCAAAACATAAGAGAATCTCCAGTGCATAGTATACTGTGCAAAGAACTAGGTCTCAACTTTCTTTTACCATAGCAGTTGCTCAAAGGTCATGCTAGCGTATGATTTTTCTGGTTTACGCTTTGGCCAATGTTAAGCATTCGGTTTAACTTATGGATTTTGTAGGGAAAATTTGCTAAAAAAAAGGGGGCCTCGCCGCTTTCTACCATAGTTACCATTAGGCCTTGAGCAAGGACCCTTGATTCAATTGTGCCTTATTATTGGACATTCTCTAACAATAATTTCAAACACTTTGAAAACATGAAAGCTGTAAAAGACCACGGAGATACAATTCATTTACCTGCTTCCCAAGATAAAAGAGACCTACTGCTAGCGGCAGGAGCCGAATGATGGGGACCTTCTTAATTTCCGAAAAAGCTTTGCCTTTTATTATGTCCAACATAGAAAATATAGTAGCATCATTTGGTGCACCAACATAAACCAATCCAATTGACAAAGCACTGAAAATTTGTACTTCAATTGCTCTTTTCGGGTCCGTGAGAACATTTTTCAACAGATCGCCTATCTGCAAATAAAATAGCCCAGTAAAATTCCAAATAATCAAAGATTAGGACTTTGGATTTCCTACTGAAGTATGTGACTCATGTGGTGCAATAGTATGGTATGAGGAGAGGAATAAGAAAGGAAAAAGGAGGGAAACCCATTCTCCAAAATATACTATTTGTTGTCAAGATGGTGAAGTCGAGTTTCCATTATCGGACACATAAAGCCTTGCACCTCAAAATATTAGATCCTGGGACTACTCCTCTCATTGCCAATTGGTTTTGAGATGGAACCTCCAGTTCTAATATGGTATCAGAGCGGGCATTTCTTCCACGTATCGAGTCCAACGGCCCACGTGCTACTCCGCGTCACCCAAATATCCGTCCACGTGTTTAGCTCAAAATTTTACGCCACACGTGAGGGGAAGTGTTGGAGTATATAGTGTCTACACATATACTCCTCCTTGATTAGTAATATAAGTAGTTTAGTGACCCCCTGTCCCACATTGGTTAGTAATATAAGTAGTTTAGTGACCCCCTGTTATATAAAGAGCAGTAAAGCTTGTAATAATTAGAATCTTGGAATATCAATATTTTCCTCCCCTTCTTATTTCTACAACATTGACGTAACTCGGCATATGATTCGCATTAGCTGATCCAGATATGATGATAAACCTCATAAAAGTTCAGCCCAACACTTCATATTTGGATACATATATACACAGTCCATATCATTGACTTGGTTCATTATTGGATAGGCATCGCCAACTGCTGTTTTATCCTACATTTTTTCCTTCTTTTTTGTCTTTGTCAAAATCCTCCACTTATCACATCTTCCTTTGTAAACTCCTTTAAAATTATTAAATGTTATTCAGTTATCATATGGTATCAGAACTCTTCTTTCTCTTATAAATATAGTAGCTGGTTGCCTAATAGTTTGGAACCTAACCAAACAAAAGCAAAATTCTTGGATGTCAACAATTAGTACTCACCAACGTAGATTTTGATCCGGCATATGCAAGGCCGAGGCCCATTATTGCTCCAATGCTGATAGTTGGATCTTCAATGTCAACATACAAACTAAGATCTGATGCCTAAAGGAGCATATGCAAAAGGACTTTAAGCATTACTAGACATCTCAAGATATATGTCATGAACACAAGAGTCTAGGAGACTCACAGTTTCATCGTTGATATTGCAGTTACAAATGCCAAGTCCCAACAGCGCACCAGCTTTGGTACTGTTATCGTACACACTAGCGTCAGATTCATCATCATAATCTGCACCGAAGTATTTGAAGAATTCTGAACTGCCAACATCAGCATCCCATAGTAAAATCATTCCCTGCAACAAGAAACTAACTTATGACGGATGTCAAAGTGAAAGTTTGTCGTACAATAACCAAGATAAAAAGAACAGACCAACTCACAAGTAAATTCTGGAGAATTTTATCGAGAATCTTACTTCCGATTTATGCAGTCAATCCCGCTAATGTTAAAATTATTTGTTACCCATTCAAGATTCAGTAGGATCATCCTAGACTTTTTAAGGTTGATCCAAAAGGAGGATGCTACACATCGACGCTGCTGGGCCAATGCTAGAGGGTTTAAGATTGATATAGTGGAGGGTACAAAGGGTGTTGAGAAGTGTAATCGGTTATAGACTCGTCCAGGAGATCCTACTGGTCCAGTTGATAGAAAGAGAGTCTATAAGAACATTGCTGTTAATGTGAAAAAGGGTGAGTTGAGGGGAGTACCCCCAGTAGTTAAATATCAGTAATAATAAAACACTACCATTCCTCATACGTTACGGCAGAGGCGGATTTAGAGGGGGGCGTTCACTCCCCCAATAATTTTGTTAAAAAATGCCTATAGAGGTATATAATTTTTTATTTTTTTAAAAGTATGTACATTTTTCTTTCTTCAAATGACATCAAGGAAAATTAGCTCAAATGGTAAATGGTAGAGTTTCTAATCTAAGAGCCCTAAGGTTCAATTATTGATGTCATCAAATAAGAACCTTATTTTGATTTTTTTTTCCACCTTAAGTTGACTATGTCATTTTTTGGGGGGGATCCGCCCCTGCATTACGGGTCGTTACACAGAAAGTGAAAGGTATATTATATACTAGAAAAAATAATATTGAAGTCTCCGGGGGATCAAATTTTGATCCCTCCCCCACTGCTGCTTGACATTTATACCAAATTGTAACCCACCCTGGTTGGTACGTAATTTGAAGCGGCTCTTATTTAAAAAATATTTATCCCACTGTTGTCGGTTGTTTTCCCCAGCTATTTTTTGCCATCTTAACCATGGTGGGAAGATGACCAACACGGGGTGGGAATATTTTTAGATGTTAGCCGCTTTAATTAATGCACCAAATAGGGCATTAAGGTGGGTTGCGAGTTTATATAGATGTCAAACAACATTTGGATTTAGATCAAAACTTTTATCTCTCCGGAGAGTTAAACCTTTTTCCTTATACATACTATTAAGAACTAATAGTTACCTCACTTCAAAACCAAATTGTAACTAAGATACATACCAGGCTTGCTATAGCACTAGTCCCCAACCCATATTCTTCCTCGTTGAATAACCACTTTCCATGGTGCATGCTCTATAAACAAAAATTTGGCAATTAGAACTGCACTCAAGCATTAAGTACTAAAAAGTCAACGAGATTTGAGTTTTTGAAACCTTCCTTGGTTTTCAATCAGAGAGCATTTTTCATGTTTGTAAGTTCTAAAAAACACCCTCTTATACCATCAGTAGATTTTTATGGCTCACCTGACCAAACCCTGCGTTGACGAATGCGTTAACATACATATCTGCTCTCTTAACTCTTTGATCAGCATTTCCTTGGATGTGAATAACAGAACATATACTAATAAATATAGGAAGAAAAAAATGTGGAGGTTGAGACTTGATCCAAATCTTAGAAGCTGTGTAAAATAAGAATACGAAAGTAGAGCAAACCTACATCTGATTGATTTAAGAATAGGCAGCAAAACATTTCTGGAGTTCAGAATTCGTATAAAGCTCTATTTCGAGGTTATTATTTGAGGTCCAAAGATACATCCTTGCAAACTTTACATATACTCAGATGCCCAGCAATTAAAACATACATATATAAAAGGGGCATGCCTTATATACAAGTGGCAGCCAAAAAGGCGTGCATAGGTTTGTTTTGCTTTAAATAAGGAAGCAGCATATATCATATATTAGACTTCAATTATTGCTTATGTAAGTGCAAGACTAGTTGAAGTAAACAAAAGTTGATTTGCATCATTTGAATATCAATCAGGGATATAACTTTCTCAAATCCTCCATTGTTGTGTTTCCTCGTTTTTTCTTTCGAAGGTGATTTACAACAATCTCCACCTTCTCAGAAAAATACTAGCCACGTTTTTCAGCAATTTCAACATGGGCTTAAACTTCTTAAACCATCTATGATCCAGGAGGATCTAAACACTAAACTCCTCAAACAAAGGCCAAGTCGTTCGAACGAGTCGAAGACAGAAAGAAGCATTATTTCTGCCTCAATTTCTTGGCAAAAATTGGGATCGAACGACTTATGGGTCCGTTACTATCGCGACTACTTCTAAATTAGGTCGTTTTAAGGGCAATTTGGTCCTATACTGTAACTAGGAAACTTGTAACCTATTTAAGGGCAAGGCTAGGCAATGTGAAAAGGGAGAAAGAACTAAGCTCTAATCTAGAATTTGGCTGTAGGAGTAATTTATTGTAATCAATTGAATCGAACAATAGAAGTTCCTATTGGGAAATTATCCCACCAAATCGTTCTTTGTGTTAATTCTTCTTCTAAGGTTAGTCTTTAATTCGATTGTGGATTAAGTGGTACCAGATTTTGGAGTTACGATTCTTGGGGGGTTGAGGTTTATGGTCTCTACGCGTGATCAACTCAAGCTAACGAAGGAAATACTTGTGAGTCCGTTGAAAATTCACAGAAAACCTAACTCGAAGAAGATACATGGAATATGGCTTTCAAGACTAAACAGGGACTCTTCGAGTGGTTGGTGATGCCTTTTGGGTTATGCAACGCTCCAGCGACATTTATGCGGTTAATGAATGAGGTACTTCATGCTTTTATAGATGAATTTGTGATTGTCTATTTAGATGATTTATTGATATATAGTCAGACATGGAGGAGGAGCACCTCGTGCATATACGTAAAGTGTTAGAAGCATTGAGATCACAACTTTTTCTCAATGGGAAGAAGTGTGGGTTTGGGAAGGACCTAGTGTACCTGGGGTTCATTGTTTAATCCACAAAACGATAGAGAAACCCTAGTTAGTAGAAAAGTACGAAGAACACCAAAGTGATTAGGAAAAAATAAGAGCTTTAATTGCTTAAACGCAGTTAATTACAATGAATTACTCTAAACCCTAGGCTTCTTCCTCAAAACTCTTTCTAGATCTAACATAAGTTTAAAAAAATAACCTAAGTCCCCTTTATATATGAGGGAACTAAAAATATCAAATAACACGGATCTCGAGGTAAACCCACGCCTTATCTCGTTCGAACGAATTTACGCTAATTGGCCTAAAACCCTAGAAACTTGACAACTCGTTCGAACGGCATCCAAGCTCGTTCGAACAAAATTTGTCTATGGACCAAATTCCAGAGAGGTGAACATTGGTCGTTTGAACGAAAATAGGGAGTCGTTCGAACAACTCTAAACCTCGTTCGAATGACTTTACGATAATTTGGTCTTTGACTCAAAACGTCCATAGATCCTCCTGGATCATGGCTCCCCCATTTAGGAGCCTTGAGCTCCCGCTCAAGCTGGAACTGGAGGCGCTGCCCATTTCCCTGCTGTACCACTTCGACTTACTAGGTAATTGACCCTTCTTCCCAACTCGGAATGACTCAATACAACCCCGTCTTGTAGCATGAACTTTCCTCTCTAGAATACCATCCTCCTGCAACGGATCTTCTCTTTTCATCCATAAGTAAACAACTGACGGTAGGCGAGTGTCGATTGTAGAGTCTTCATCTAAAAGAGACGGCTTGATCAGCTTCAAATGCTCGGCATTAATCACCGAAGACATCTGCATAGAAGGCGGCAAATCCAATTTATACTCACATGCCTTGCCTTGCAGCAACTTTCAGCGAAACACACTACGCCCCTTGGGATCATCATATCCTGCAACATACCCTGCAACATACCCTGACATAACAAAAGGTTGTATATGCATAGAAACCAACATAGCGGAAGTAGTTGGTAATGGGAGTCGAGATAACCTATCAACCATTTTGTTCTTCACTCCCTTCTTATACTGTATAAACAAGGGAAATTGTTAAAGATACGACATCCCCTTCATTTGGTGAGCTTTCTGTAGCTTGGACCGTGTAGCTAAAAACTGAAACGGTTTGTGATCAGAATGTACCACAACCTCCTCTTACAACTTCCCCATGTCGGTTTGTTGCTTATAAGACGTTGTCATTGGAGACAACACGCTAGCCGACGTACCCTCTTAAACCGGTCGCACCAATAACACAAACTTGCCTCTTACATTAACCAACCGCTTCACCTGAGTCGTCGTTACTAAATTTGACGTAGTGGCATGCTTCTTACAAGCATTAATATGGAACTCCTTTCCCTCCTTCACAAGACGATACTTGCGAGCTCTACGGTAATGAATCGCATCTTAGTCCCAAAGATAAGGGATACCCAAGATGACCTAACACATATCCAAAGGAACCACCTCATACGTCACCTCGTCGTCAATAAACTTTTCAGTGATCGCAAAATTGAATATACACTGCTTGGTGATCATCAAATCCGCGTCTTTCTAAATCCACCCCAACTTAGGATGAACTGTAGTCGTCAAACCCATCTTCTTTACCAACGCCTCAGGAATAAAAAATTTCTGACTACCCGAATCCACAATGGCCTCGACTAAACTCTGCTTCACCTAAATGTTGACATGAAAAAGTTATTCCCGACTCTCCTCCTCGGTAGCCAAAGTCCGTTGAAACATAAGTGTAAGCTTAGGATTCGGTTTATCTAAATCCAGGAGGTTAACAACCTCAACGGCTAGTGCATATCTCTCTTTCTTGCTCTTTTCCTCCTTCGGCCTAAGCTCCGGGTGAAGTTTCCAACATCTATCTGAAATATGTCCACTCGCCTTACAATAATTGCAAGAATTCTCCTTGGACGAAGACTCATCTCCTTTGGGCTCTCCCTTATGCTCGATTTTCCAGTTAAACCTGTACCCCGACTTGTTTTTGTCGCCTTCTTTGTCAATCTTCAAGTACTTACCTTCAATAGAAATTGCCTTCACGGTAGCATCCTCGATATTGGCCACAGTAAAGAGCTTCAACTCTCTTTTAATGGTCTCCGACAAACCCCCCGTGTACTTCATGAACACCTCATACTTGTCCACATCAATGTCTAAAACCAAAGCTTGGTTATGAAACGCCGTAGTGTACTTCTGTACGGATTGCTCAAACTTTTGGCGTAAATTGTGTCATTTATACCATCTCTTTTGCTCATACCCAATCGGATAAAACTGTTTTCGCACTAATACCTTGAATTCTTTCCAACTCAAACTGCCTACATAGTGGCGTTTCCGATAAGATTTCTACCACGTGAGTGCATAACTTGCAAATTTCAACGTAGCAAAGCATATTTGCTGAGCATTGGAGTATTCATAAGCTGAAAAATAAGTTTTTAACCTACCTAACCAGTACACCAACTCCCCTACAGTAGAAGTTAGGTCGGAAACTGTCGTTTCCAAAGTCGTGAATCTATCGTTGGAATCGTCCATATCCAAATCGTCCTTCTTCGAATTAGGTTTGCGATGAATCTTCAACGGACTCACTAGCTTCTCCTTCGTTTGCTTGAGACGGTCACGTGTAGAGACCATAAACCACAATCAACCCCCCGAGAATCGTAACTGGAAAACTGATACCACTTAATCTACAATACGATAGAGAAATCCTAGTTAGCAGAAAAGTACAAAAAACACCAAATTGATTAGGAAAAAATAAGAACTTCAATTGCTTAAACGTAGTTAATTACAATGAATTACTCTAAACCCTAGATTTCTTTCTCAGAACTCTTTTAAGATCTAACATAAGCTTAAAAAAAATAACCTAAGTCCCCTTTATATATGAGGGAACTAAAAATACCAAATAGCACAAATCTTGAGGCAAACCCACGCCTTAAAATAACAACCTACGTCAAGCTAGTTCGAACGGCATCCAATCTCGTTCGAACGACTTTACGCTAATTGGTCTAAAACCCTATAAACTTGACAACTCGTTCGAACGGCATCCAAGCTCGTTCGAACAAAATTTGTCTATAGCCAAATTCCAGAGAGGTGAACATTGGTCGTTCGAACGAAAATAGGGAGTCGTTTGAACGACTCTAAACCTCGTTCGAACGACTTTACGATAATTTGGTCTTCGACTCAAAACGTCCCTAGATCCTGGATCATTGTTGGTAAAAGTGAACTTAAGGTAAATCCTGAGAAGGTCTCGGTTATTACTAATTGGCCCAGACCCCGTTCAGTGACAGAAGTACGAAGTTTAATGGGTTCTTGTCAGTATTTACGAAAGTTTATTCGACATTTTTCATAGATTTTAACACCTTTACATTCCTTGACAAAGGCAGGTGTGAAGTTTGTATGGGAAGATCACCATGAGAAAACTTTTCAATTACTGAAGCGGAAGATTTCAGAAGCACCAGTGTTAGCATTGCCGAATTTGTAGCGTTCTTTTTAAGGTAGAAGCAGATGCGTCAAACTATGCATTAGTGGCAATTTTGTTGCAAGATGGAAAGTCGGTTGCCTACCATTATGAGATGTTTGCATGAGCAGTGCGCAACTATCCTACCTATGATAAGGATTTTTTCGCGTTACATCAATCAGTGAAGCATTGGCGGAGTTACTTATTGGGGAAGGAGGTTGTGGTACATTCCGATTACAAACCGTTATAATTTTTATCTACACAGTCCAAGCTACAGCAAGCTCGCCATATGAAGTGGATGTCGTATCTACAACAATTCACATTGATTATCAAGTATAAGAAGAGAGTGCTAAACAAAATGGCCGACATGTTATCTCAATCCCCATTACCAACTACTTCCGCTTTGTTGGTAGCTATGCAGATGCAGCCTATTGTTCCATCTGAGTATGTTGCAGGGTATGATAATGACAAAGTATGATTCACCAAAAGTTGCTGCAAGGCAAGACATGTAAGTATGAATTAAAGGATGGTTTGATTTACAGGGAACCTCTACTATGTATTCCTGGGGGTGGAGACCGTTTGCATTGGATTAGAGAGGCTCATTGTTCCTGGGTTACAAGTCATTTCGGGGTTGAGAAGACTCTTTTGAATTTACGACGTTATGTCTATTGGCTGAAGATGTAGGTGGATGTTGCTCGTGTGGTTCGTGGTTGTGTTTTATGCAACACATCGAAGCCTTCTAATCGTAAGTTGAGACTGTACTTACCATTACCAGTACCTAACCGACCTTGGGAGAACGTGTCGATGGATTTTATGGGCGGTTTGCCCATGACCAAGTGTTAGAATGATTATCTGTTTGTGGTGGTAGATCGATTCAGCATGATGATAGTTTTTATTCCATGCCAGAAGACGATTACCGAGGAAAGAACTCGATTATTTTTCAAGACGTTTGGAGGTATTTCGGGCTCCCTTCTTCTATTATTTCTGATTGGGATAGTCGTTTTTTGGGAAATTTTTGGAGATCGTTATGAGGGATGATGGACACTAGGTTGAAGAGAAGTACTGCGTTTCATCCGCAGACTAACGGGCAAACAGAGGTAGTCAATCGCACTTTGGTTTATTTATTACGGGGATTCCATTCTAAGCATCCTAAAACTTGGGATCAGATTTTATCGTATCTTCAGTTTGCTTTTAACTGGGCGATTCATGGTTCCACTTTGAAGTCTCCGTTTGAAGTTTGTCTCGGGTACTTGCCTCAAAGACCCTTTGATATAGCTTTTAGTCTTAGTGATAAGAAGGTGTCAGGGAAGGAGGAAGATGAACAAGCTAAAGCTCAGCGTTTCATGAAAAAGATAAGGTTCATGCGGCGGTTACAGAACAATTGAAGAAGACTCAAGCGAAGTATAAGGCTCGACACGACAAGCATCGAGTTAAATGCACATTTCAAGCGAGCGATCTAGTTTGGTTGCATTTGGGTAAGGAACGGCTCAAAGGAGAAGGTAAGAAGCTCAAGCCTATCCGTCATGGTTCGTTTACTATACTCAAGAAGATTGGTGATAACGCATTCTAATTGGATTTGTCACCATTTATGAAGATGTATTTGATTATTAATGTTGATCATTTGAAACTCTTTGAGCCGCCTCTCTTAGATGAAGACTCTACAATCGACACTCGCCTACTGTCAGTTGATAACTTATGGATGAAAAGAGAAGATCTATTACAGGAGGATAGTATTCTATAGAGGAAGGTTGCTGCTACAAGACGGGGAAGTATCGAGTCGTTCAGAACTAGGAAGAAAGGTCAACTACCCAGCAAGTTGAATTGGTACATAGGGAAATGGGCACGACGGCTTTCCCTCATCTCCAGTTCTCGCCTGAGCATGAGCTTAAGGCTCCTAAATGGGGGAGTCATGATCCAGGAGGATCTAAACACTAAACCCCTCAAGCGAAGGCCAAGTCGTTTGAATAAGCCATGGAGCCGTTCGAACGAGTTAGAAGAAAAGAAGCCAAAGTTCCTGTTGCTGATTATAGGCAAAATTATCATGGTCGTTCGAACAAGCCTTGAAGCCGTTCGAACAAGTTGAAGACAAAAACAACATTATTTATGCCTCAATTTATAGGCAAAAATTGGGATCGAACGACTTATGGGTCCGTTCAAACGACTATCGCAACTACTTCTAAATTAGGTCGCTTTAAGGGCAATTTGGCCCTATATTGTAACTAGGAAACTTGTAACCTATTTAAGGGCAAGGCTAGGCAATGTGAAAAGGGAGAAAGAACTAAGTTCTAATCTAAAATTTGGCTTTAGGAGTAATTCATTGTAATCAATTGAATTGAGCAATAAAAGTTCTTATTAGGAAATTATCCCACCAAATTGTTCTTTGTGTTAATTAATCTAAGTCTTGTCACCCTGCCCGAGCGGGTGTACTCGAGAGGCGCCTAACCCGAGTATGGTGATGGTTGCACCTGAGGTATATTCCCACACGACGTACGATCTTGGCGGGCTTATGGTCCTTAAGTTAAAATCTCACTCTACTTGTCACCGTGGCCTTTGAGGGAAATAAAACCTCATACCTTTGTTGGAGGTAGTTAAGTGGGTAGCGGTAGTATGTAGGGCGGGGTCGTGACAAAATGGTATTCAGTGCCAAAGGCAAAATCCTAAAGGGGGAAGGCACAAACGGGTGTACTGGAGAGGTGCCTAACCCGAATGTGGTTATGGTTGCAGCAATAGTTTAGTCCCACATCGGCTAAGATCTTGTCGAGCGTATGGTCCTTAAAGTTAAGATCTCATTCTATTGTCACCGAGGCCTTTTGAGGGAAACAAAACCTCACACCTCTGCTGATTGAAGGTGGCTAAGAGAGGAAAATATTGGTGCGAGTAAATTTGTGTCGTGATAAAATCATTGTAATAGTCCCACACTGCTAAGGATTGTGTCTGGAGTTTCAAACATATGTAGCCTTGCACTCTCACTTAACAACCAGGCTTTTTGAGAGAAATAGAACCCCACACCTATATGTGAAAGGTGGTTAAGGTTGGGATAGTATCGGCAGTAGAGTAGGGAGATACAAATTGTATTAGAGCAGAAAAGGGCTCATTAGTACCGAGGCCTTTAAGAGAAACAAAACCCCACACCTACATGTACGACGTGGTTAAGGTGTGAACAATATCGGTAGCAGAGTGGGGCGTTACGTAAGTCACTCGTCATTATTTTATATTGTGCCTTGACGGCCAACAACGCTCGAACTTGGCAGCTGAAGCTAGTTCTAGCATAATAAATGGAATGTGATATACATTGTCAACAAAAAATTGTACTTTTAAAGATGATTTCCTATACAAAAGTGAACATAATATTTCTTTCTTCCCTACCCATACCCACCCCAAAAATATAAATAGTCGGACACGAACCATTGGGTTACTAGTAGAGACAAGTAAGTATTATCTTGAGTTTGTCAGATGAAATGATTGAAACCTTGCCAGTACCATGAGCAAAAACCATGACCTTGCCAGAGTTCATGTTACACCGCCTAAGCGGGTATATATGAGAGACGCCTAACCCGATTGTAGTGATGGTTGCACCAATAGTTCAGTCCCACATCTTTTAAGGTTATGTTGAAGGAAACAAAAACTCACAAATTTTGCTGGAGGTGGTTAATTGGGAACAATATTGGTGTGTAGTTTGGGGTCGTGATAAATGGTATTCAGAGCCGAGGATGGCTCAATCTTAAAGGTGGGGGAATTGTGACACCATGCCCGAGCGGGTGCACTCGAGAGGCGCCTAACCCAATTGTGATAATGGTTGCACTAGTAGTTTGGTCCCACATCGCTTAAGATCTTGTCGAGTGTACGGTCCTTAAGTTAAGATTTTACTAACTTGCCATCAAGGTCTTTTTGAGAAAAACAAAACCCCACACGTGGTTAAGTGAGGACAATATCGATGCATGTAAATTGAAGTCATGAGAGTTTATTGGTGTCCGTTGGAGTTCACCCAAAATTTGCACAAAAGTGGTTCAAGACAAAATAATGATAACTTTTGTCCTTATTTCAAAGTTTCATTAATTTAACGTTATAATAGCTTGCTGGAAAAAGATTAGGATTGAACGATGAGACAGGTAGTCAGAAAATACCAACGCAAAAAAAATCAAATATAAATTGAATATTAGTTGTTTTTTAATCTGCATATTGATTCAACTTTTAGATATTTTCTGATAACCGTTAGCATGTCAAAAGATATCAATACCTTATAGACATCTTGAGGTGTTTTAGGTTCCATTTGCTGAAGCTCACGAGCAAGATAGCGATAGCCTTGACTCAGTTTGGCATTGTTGATTAATTGCTGAAGTTCCTCATCATCCAGCTTAATATAGAGGCCCTGCATTATATAACTGTTAACAAAATAATAATGACGTCAATTCACAAAACATGTAAATGATGGGGGATATATAGTGCGCATCACGACATAGATTTTACCCCACACACAAAAAAAACAGGCACACACACACCACCATCAATCACCCTACTCATTCTAATAGGTTTGGATCTATCATGTGTAATACTCCACCTATCATATTTTCCTTCTGAAAAGAGCTTGACCAAAAATTCAGTTGTTGTAGTTGCTTCAACATTCAGACTATGTAACCAACAAACCGTGCACCAAAATCTATTACCGTCAAATTTATTTCGCTTGCTTGGAATAGGTTGCATATTAAAACTAAAATCTTCGTATTTTGGAAACATATGCTTGCAAAATTTAATCAAATAATCCTCCTAATGGGGATCAATAAACTCTGATAACTCTATAACAGACTCTTCTTCGAGATACTTGTTATAAATTAGCATGTATCAATCAGAGATCCCATATACTTGTAATCATCACTCTCTCCACTCTCTTCGATATAGGAGATCCCTACTCTCTACACTCTCCCAACAAAATAGGAAACAACTAAGAGTAATCCTAAATTAAAGAATTCTCTCAAATAAACTAAAATAAAACAATAAAGGAAACTACTCCTGGTACTGGGCTAGTGGTTTGGGACCACTCCTGGAGAAATGAGAGAGAGGTCACAAGTTCGAAACCCGACAATGGGGTCATCCGCCAACGAACTTCCGGATTATCCGCCAACGAACTTCCGGATTCCAAAAAAAAAAAAAAAAAAACACTAGAGATTGGTCATATAGGAAGCGTGCATAGGTTGTGGGTTGGTCAGTATGAGTCTCCTATAATATGTTCAAGCATTAAAATATATATCAATTTCTATTGCAATTTCACATTCTTCTTGTAACTGCATCTGAAGTCTGCGCTCTATTTCTACATTGTTTCTATTGGTATAATGCCATCTCATTCTGTGAACTACGCAATCAGCATAAATAGATAAATAAAAGCAGAAAAACATTATTTTTTTTTCTTAAAAGGCCACTTACGTGACGCGCAAGAAGAAAGCAAAGTTACTTCTTTTCTACCAAATTTTTATAAGTGTCAAACAGTTGCTTCACAAGCTGTAGAGGTAAAATGATGAGATGTAAGATCCCAGTTTAGGAAATAAAAAGCGCTACTCATGCAAACAAACAAGTATCCATGAAAAAGTTCACCTTCAAATCATTCAATGAGATTGCAATTCGAAGTGCACTTGTTAGCTTTTTTTCCTTGAGATAGATAGAATATGTTGTCATCAGCATTAACGCCCTATCTTCTTTAGGACGACATCTGTTGCACAGTACAATCTAATTTTAGTATAGTTATCTATAGACAGAAATGGAAAGGAATGTATGTGACTTCCTTATCACCATAGTCAGAATCGTTTATTTATAATCAGAAAATTACGTTATGACAGATAAGATTCTGACCACAAACTCAATGATGTGGGTGACATTTACATAATGGGGCAATAAGAAAAACAACAGCTTACAATGCAAACAAAACTATGACCTTTTATAGCAGATCTATTAGCATAATATATGCTGTAATACACACTAATATAATTACAGCTAGCATGTATATGCAATAATATACGCTAATAAGATCCGAGTTGTATAAAAATTTCATATTACGTAACCTAGATTACATGTCCAAGCTAAAAACACATACATACATACATACATACATACATACATAGTTTCTACCAAAAAATGTAAATATACAGTTCAGATTAGATTCACTTCTGAAAAGAACTTGACCTCAGCTCAGTGTATTACAAGAGACATGGTTTTCATGCCTTGTCTTTTACTTTATGTTTTCTGGTTTTTATGCTAATAACACAATAGTGTAAACTAATGTGCATCTGTCTTGCGTAAAATATCTCAAAAGGTTTAAAGCTTGCTTTTGAAAGAAAAAAATGGTGCTCTGTACTAACCTGTCTTTATGAAAAAATTGTGGTGGAAATATGGTTTGTCTTTACATTTAAAATTCTGTTTAGGATTTACATCGCTTGATGGCATCATTGAAGAAGAGACTCTGGTTCATTTCAGCTGTTTATGAGTTTTCCCATATGGCCAAGACTTTTGAACAGCTGAGGGGACACATATCTACACTAGCTTTAGGCAATATTTTAGTTTAATGTCACAACAATTAGAGTAGTTTCCCAATCTGTTGAGGATAGAATAATTATGAACGCCCTCAACTTAGCTACTTCTAGGTGCTAATTACAATCAGTTATATATAACAAAATCATTCAGTACACTCTTTGCCTGACTGCATTTGTTTTTTTGTTTGCTTTCAGGAAATTATCATAGCTATCAATCTATGAGTTGTTGGCAATCAGAACAACATCATTAGAAAGTTCTAGCTCAAATTTCATTACTTTTTGCACATTCACTAGTTGTATCCAAGTAATACTCACCTCAAGTTGAACTCAAACCTAATGCAATGTATCTAGCCATTTTATTCATCTTGTGTTCCGTTTACCAAATGAAACCATTCTCCAGTAGCAAAGTTTACTAAAATGAACACCAGATGATGCATTTACTACCCGAACATTACAAGAACAATAATAAAAATATTACCCAACAGATATTATTTATCGGTTTTTTTACAAGTTCCGCATTATTAAGCTTCAAAATTGGGTCATTTATTCTTCTCCAAGCTTTTTTTGCTTTATTTCTTTCCATGCGCTTGTTCTCCAAAACATAGTGTATTTCATGGCAAGACTAAATGAAATTTTTATACTTAGGTTGTTTCAGAGAAGAAGCATGTGAAAAAGAAAAGTGGAGACGAAGAAGCTTGGAAAAAAAAAAAATGAAGGAAAGAAGAATTTTGGAAACAAGGTGATGTTTAGAGAGAGAAAAGGAGACGAGAATGTCATAATTTTATTTATTTATTTATTTTCCAAGAAAACCTTTTTGTACAAATAGTAGTACGGAGGGGGCTCCCAAGGTTTAAGAAAAGTAAAAAAAAATTGTCAAAAATTGAAAGCTTTGGGGACAAGTATTGATTGGGGCAATAAATCCATACTATGGTAATTATTTGGTAAGGTTCATAAAATTAACAGCCTAATGATACACTACATCCATACGACCTACAAATACTTACAAAGTAGTATATGTGGAAGGGGACAGACATGCATTATCTTACCGTATTGTTTTTTTATGATATAAAATTCTAATATAAATGTGTAGTATATGGGGCAATTTTTAATGAGCATAATTTGGTTGCAGTTCTTGTGGCTTTTTCTTATCTATTTTTGCAAACCCACGTAAGAAACCCACCAACCCACATGTCGGGCAAGTCGGGATAAATCCTAGCAGGTACTTGTTGAGTTTATTCATCAAATTATTGTTATATTATATTAGCACTTCATTTAAGATGTGAAGTTTCTTCCAGCTCTCAGAAAAAGCATGCACATGACGTTTATCACACAATTCACATCTGAGAAATTTTTGTAAGAAAATAAATAATCAAAAGGGGTGTGCATTCAGCAGTGAGGAAGACATGACGACTTCAAGGTTAAAGTAACAACATCTCTGTATTTTTTCAGAGCTTGTGGAATCAACGTGATCCACTATCCTATTTACTGCTTCAACCTGGATCCATTTGAAGAAAAAAATTAGTCCCTTTAGATACACAAACAAAAGAAGGAGTGAAAGCTCAGAACAGTTTATGTACCTCCGTTAATAGGTCAACAGCTTCAATCTCTTTACGTATCTGCAACATAATACAGCGAAAAGAAAACTAGCATCACGATATACACATTCTTAGAAAATAAATTCAGGTATCTAGTTTGGTCAATAACTTTCAAATGCATTGCAGAGTGTGCCTTACTTTCATATGGAAATGAACACTTTTTTCCACGAGGTCCATCAGGTCACCCACTAGAACATTTTCATCCTACCATGAAAATATAAGTTTATACTTGAATTTTAACCATATGAAAATTTCAATAATAAAAAAGACCACACCACCTTTACAGAAGCCTCGCATAAGTTAAACCATGAGCTTTGCAAACAATAATAAAATATCATTTACGGTAAGCAAATGTTGGCATGTATAAACATGAAAGTCTAGCTCTATCTACAATAATCCTGGATGAGGATCTAACCTGGCGTTTCTGGAATTCCCGCACAATTTCTGTATCAAGTTTTCTGATCATAACAATACTAATTTTAGAGACGACGTACTAAAAATTAAAATTTGCAATATGAAGAATAATAAAATATGGAATAATTTTCTTATCATGAAGATAAAACCTAGTTATTCACATTATATTAATAATTTGGCAAAACAAGAAACAAAACCCTCTTCGAAAAATTAAAGCTCATGGATGAACTGTCTTAATCAATAACTCGGGCAAAAGATTTATTTGCAGTACTGCCCTCTATGATACGAACACACCAACTACTTATTAAAATGCCCAAATTATGTGGACCATACATATCAAAGAATAATCACCCAACATATTCATAGCTCCACAAACCATCATTTTCTTTTGAACCCAACAATGCGTAGTTGAAGCTCTCCTGATAACATCAACAAACAGCATAAAAAAAATCCTGATGTCAAACACCTAAAATACAAGAGAATGAACCACATGTATGAACAATATTTTTCTGAAATGATACATGGAACACAAAGCTACCTAAATACACATAAACATTATCTTGAGGTGTTCATTCTACACTAAAGCCTAGTTTTGTGTAACTTACAGCTGAATAGTTGATTCCAAGTGTGTTCCTTATTGGGTTTTGAAAAGACACTTCAAATAAATTGTATTGGTTTTTTGGTGTTATTACAATATTTCTTACGGGTTTGATAATAGTTCAGAAATGAACTTACAAATAGGTAACTAGGAAGAAAAGGAATAATTTTTAAAGGTATTAGCAAAGGCCATTCAAAAAGAGCTTATGCTTACACTTTTTTCACGGTAATTTGCCCGGTACTCAATATTGTCACTATGCACTTAATAAGCACTATAAACATATTTGCTACGACAAGTTGTCCTTGAAAGGGAATACGTTTTAAAGATATTAGCAAAGGCCATTCAAAAAGAGCTTATGATTGCACTTTTTTCACGGTAATATGCCCGGTACTCAATATTGTCACTAAGCACTTAATAAGCACTATAAACATATTTGCTATGACAAGTTGTCCTTGAAACTAATAAACAAAAGTAGGAAGTTGAAGTAACTTTGCATACCAGGACTGCTTCTTCAGTTGAGTTGAGCATGGCCAAGATAGACAGTAAATCTGCAAGAGATATCTGCAATTACAAAAATAAAGTGAAACTCTGTAAAAAATAAAATGTTAGTCCAAAACTCAACATGTTTTTATAATTGGTACAGTTATAGATTTGATACCTTCATATCTGAATCCGCCATTGTCTCAAAGTATCATTTTAGCGCTCCATAGTGCAGAAGCAAGAGCTTTAGGGGTTTGGGGAAATATGATATCGGTATCGCAGTTGATATCTCCTTCCTATAAAGGGGGGAAATAGAAAGTTGTGAAACACATACAAAGTTATCGTAGTTTCATCCTTCTCTTCTATTCCGGTAGATTTAACTTCGAATGAACCTCCCTTAGGGTTTTGATTGTTCTTCATTTGCTGTCTCTAGTCTGGTTTAGATGATGGAGATGATGAAACTAATGATGGAGATGATGAAACAACAGAGATAATGAAGAAATCGAAGAAGAATGCAAACCTGATGATGAAGATCGAGATGAAAACTTCAGACAAAATGAAGAAATTTCGGACTCTCTCGCAAGTAATTCGGACTCTTTTATTTTCTCATTTTAACTTTATGGCCTGTTTGGCTCAAATGATAAAAAAAAAATCAATTTAATTCCTCCCGCCAGGACAACAATAGTGGGAAAAGAAAAGACTATTTTCAGCAGCACTAAATGTGACTCAGGCCCAGATTTTTGTACCCTGCTTTGGGTCATGCCACATTCTTTTTTTCCACTAGAGGTATCAGGGCTACTAGCCAGACCGCCAATTACCGACTAGATCCTCTAGGGCTCGTGCAATTACCCACAAACCATATGACATAGGCAAGTCGACACAAGGCCTATGGGTTCATATCAAACCTCGAACCCCACACAGAAGTGAGATTCGAATCTGTAGAATAAAATTTGTAAAGAACCTGTAATTATGCTTTCCCCAAAACGGAACGGCAAGTTGATAAAGTCTGAAGTACCAAAAATAACACAAGTCTCAGCAACAACAGCAACAGTATGTCAGTTCTTGATAATAGCAACAGCAACAGTAGGTCGGTGATACTTCGTTTGTTCAGACAGCTTTTGTTTCAGAAGATGGCCACCGAAAGAAGTGATCAGCAGCAAGAACTGTGACTGTTATGATCAGCAGCAGCAGCAAAAAGTGGAATTGTTTTTATCACGAACAAGAAGAAGCAATAGCAACAACTTTAACAAGAAGAAATGAATTGATAAAGTAGGTCGAGTTTGCTTCAAACAGCAACAACAAGTTTTCTTTTAACATTTGAACATCAACAGGAAGGTCTTCTTTGAATAGCAACAACAAGTTATGAACAGATGAATAAAAGCAACAGCAAGCAAGTGATTGATTTGAAAGAGTAACAAGATGATTAGCGCTCGAGGCGTGGGTCTCACTCTCTTTAAAGAGTATCTCACGTACTCTCCCGGGATACAACGAGCATAAGTATACAGCAGCTTCACTTAGGGGAAGTCTACGTAAAAGAAATCAAAGGTTTTGCATCTCAAAATTTAAACCGTATAGAGAGAAAAAGAGAGGAGACGATGAATAGTAGTCAATGAACATTAGTTATGTGTACTTCAAAAGGTGATAGAAAAGAGTTTATATAGGGAGAGTTTACAACGGGCCAACGGCTATAAGCAAGATTTACGTGCAAAAACTTGAATGCATGCGTAACGTGTCCTGAAGATCAGGTCTTCGTGAGAACTAGCTCTTGTCAATCAAGAGATGAAAGACCAAGTTTTTAAAGAGATGAAAGACCCAATTAGCAAGACAAGGTCCAAACCCTATACCCAAACTCAAGCCCAAGACCAAGGCTCAAAAGAATGTTTTTGAAAAAATCCAACAATCCTTTACCTCTTGGTAGGTGTTACCCTATCCACCTACCATGACCACTGGAGCACAAGGTAGTTAGTCAAAGACATGCCACTTAGTATGCTATAAACTTTCAAAAAAAATAAAAATTAATATGCTCTAGTTGTCAAACGCACATCTTACAAATTAAAGGGGGGGGGGGGGGGGGGGGGGGGGGCACGCCATGCTCCTTGCATTTGTATGCACTTTTTTAGAGATGCTTTAAAGAAATTTGGCACCACAAAGTCTTACTAAATGTATGCCCAAAAAAAATAGTTGTTGGTTATGATTTATGTATGCCCAAATATATCTTTGTTGATAGAGAAACTGATGTGGCAAGTCCCTAATAGGGTCGTCTACCACCCGTTTGACCTATGTATATTTTATGTTTTAGCTTATGCACTTTTGGAGATGACCAGCTTGTTGGTTATTAGCATTTTTACTTTTCTAGGTTAGTTTTCTAATTGGATTAGTAGTTAGAGTTATAGTATAAGTGCTCCTAGGAAACTAGTCTTGTTGATACCTCATTGTGGGACCGACACAGACAGCGTCCACCTGATTCACCCCCACGTCCGCCGATGCATCTGTATGCTACGACTTGGCAAGATGATGAGTACAGTTCAAACTTTGATGAAGAGCAACGACCACAGCCACGCCGAAAGGGTAAATGTACTAACATTGAGGCTTTGGCTAAGGCTATTGCGGAACAAACACATGATGTGCACCTCAAGATACCAGAGTTCGATGGTAAATCTGACGCTGACACCTTTATTGAGTAGTTGGATAAATTTTAACGGGTGTTCAACTATAAAAAATATGGGGGTCCAAAACAGGTTATGATCATTGAGTCCCGACTTACTGGTTTTGCTCTCACCTGGTGGAACAATGTTCAACAAACAAGGCGTACATCAGGTTACTGTTCCATTACGGAGTGGTAGAAAATGCGGAGAGAGCTGAAAGAGATTCATCTCCATGAACTACGGCGAGGTTGCGTTTGGGAAACTTTAGTCCCTAAAAATGCATATCTCCTTGAGGCACGTGCACGATTCTATGAGACTAAGCAGCAGAGGGTTAACAGATACAAGAGTGGGCTGACAAATAAATTGCAAGAGGCAACCGCACTTCAGCCTATCTTTTGCCTAGCAGAGATTGTACAGTTAACCAAACAGGCGAGCGAGCTACATGCACAATATCGACCACCGGTTCCAGCACCTATAATGACAACTCCAACTATTCCAACAGTCACTGCGCCGTGTACATTTGTTTTAGGTAACTGTTATGGATGTGGGAAACCTGGGCACCAAAAATGTGATTGTCTCGCATTTGCTAAAAATGTTGGGTTAGTCGTGATGGTGTGCGTGAGAGCGTTATAACAACTGTTCAGCGAGTTCTACAGGATGAAGACGAAGAATAAGCTGAGATGCACAACACATTTGTGCGTGAGTCTTCTGGAGCACCGCCCCCTTGATTTCGTGGACGAAATCTTCTCAGACAGAAGGTTTGACGTGGCACGGGCCGTGTACCACCCGTTTGACCTATGTTTATTTTATGTTTTAGCTTATGCACTATTGGAGATGACCAACTTGTTAGTTATTAGTAGTTTTAATTTTCTAGTTTAGTAACTCTAGTAGGAGTGCTCATAGGAAACTAGGTTATAAAGGGAGAGGGTGGTGTGATGTTTAATTGGTAAGTTAGTAGAGTTGACTTGTTTATGAAAATAGTTGAGTTTTCTCTTATTAAACTTTATTTGAAACTTAGTGTTTATCACATATGAATTAAGCTTACGCGTTCGTAAATTCACATTAGAAGCAGTCGATGTTCCAGAAAATTCACCAGGGTTTATATAGTGTGCTAAAACACACTAGCAATCCTCGAAATGACAAGGGTGTGCTAAACCACCATATATGATGATGAAGAAGCAATGTTCATGTCACAGAATATCAGAAAATCGGATTCCTGAAAATAGCAATACACACCACAATCTACCACGTGTTAATAATGCCTCTAGAGGTTCTCCTAGTTCACTACAACCACCTTTATCCAAAAAATGGTTTCCCTCTCACAGATTTTCAAGAAATGTCCAATTCTTCTAGCTTCAGGGACAATACAAAATTATCCTCATTATGCTGGGAGGTTTTACCATCAGACCGGGTATCTTGAGTTAGCTAAATGCGATAAATTTGTTTCTCAATTTCACCTGGGAGTTGATGCTAATTTATTGGCCTCCGTCTTTACGGGATAATAACCTACTTTAAGATGCTGATAGAAATGAAAATAATATAAAGGCAAGATCAAGTGCAAAAGTCTGGTAACACCATTATGCAAACCTCTTCAACTCTGTTGGATTAACAAGTTCTGGCAAATACCTATACATAGTCATTACAACCTGTCACTCTATGTATTTCCCTACATAGTAGCATAGCCGAAGGGCTTGTCATCAATGGGTTTCTTCTCCAATAGAATTAACACCAACCTTTTCAGTATCCAGAAACCCAATAGCATTAATACCGTCTTCAGCATTCACTGTGCGCTCTTTAGATTTGTTTAAGGACAGGTTACATTTGAATCGTCCTGGATGTAGATAAAACAGATTAGTGTTGTAATAATTAAGAAAGAAAAGCTTCATTGCAACACCAAATATTCTACTCGTGTATGAGTTAAAATTCTAGAAATTAAGTCCATAATGGTCATACCTTAATCTTCGGGTGGAAATCTGTCGACATCTTCCCAGATGTCAGACTAGGCCAACCACGCTTCTTCCACCTTTGTATGGACATCAGAATATCAAACCGGTCCTTTACATCCCTTGTTGGTCTCCCTTTCAGCATGCTCGAAATAAGTGACCAGTCGTTTCCATGGATTGCCTGTGTATCAACTATAATCTTGTCCTCTTCCTCTGCAGCAATTTCCATTCAGTCAGTGTTACTTATTAAGCAGTAAAATATAAGCAGAATATACGGAACTTAATAGATCTATTTCACAAAATATCCGGATCTTACCTTACAACTATTACGCAGAATATGCATATTCATTGGAAGTATGTATGCATGAATAAATAAGAAACCCTGCTGTACTTCTATATATTACCGATGAAGAAATTAATTTAAAACCATCAAGTGCAAGGAAGGAAGAATAAAATAGGGGTTTCAGTTCATTAAATAAGCATAGTTGAGAAGCAAATATCAAATCTAGTTGAACCAAACACATGAAAAGTGCAAGAGAGGTATCATTAGTTTCAGTATAGGGACTTGCAAAGTTGTAAATCTTTGTGCCACCTACTATAGACACTGAGTCTGCTGAAATTGTTTAAAATTGTTGATCTTGCAAAATTTGAGTGTTAGTGCAAAATGGTTAAAGTTTACAAAAATCTTTTCGATTTTATCTAACTAAAAGATGTATCTCTATCCAACCTATAACAAAATTAAGAATCTCAAGCCTGTCCTTTCATCCTTTTGTAACCACTCCGGAAAGACCTTTAATCCCAAAAATCCAGCTTCGTCCACATTCGAACCATTAACCTCTTTGCCATTCACCAAATAGTTAATATTACATTAGCTCATATCACGGAGCACCCATGTACTTCAGATGGGCCTCCAGATCTATCTATCGAGCGCAGTCAATGCCGAAGCCCCTCTGCCATTCACCACATGATCAATATTACATTAGCACTAATATTGATCTAATAACCACTTTTGGACGGTACTCATTCCAGGCTGCTGATTGGAAGGCAAAACTTTGCTCTCAAGAAAGAAGAGATAGCCTTACCAAGCATCTGCTATCTTCTACAATAATTATCTGCTTAGGATGTGACCTACAACCAAGTTAAATTGTTAATGATGGTGGGCAGGGCAGAGGAATCTGAAGGTCACTAACTGGCCATATTTGCTCAAATATGTGGACCTTAACCCACATTAAAACTAAATACTTCCCCATTCTGATTATCTCCCCAACTCATCCGAATCTACTAACTCTCAAATGTGTAAGCAAAGCCGTAAAATCCTCCCAAAAATCAAGAAAGACAATATGTCCTGTTAGGTGGATATTGATGCTATGCTAAGCAATTATATTTGGATTTAACCTCAAAATAAATAGTGATAATTGGGAATAGAATATAATGTGTCTTGTGAGGTAAATGTTGATGATTATAGTGTCAGATGAACATCTAACCAACTCTGATTGTACCCACTGTAGATAAATTCTGAAGGAGAAACCTGTATTTTCTAAGGCATACACAAGGCGGGGCTCGTTCACCCTCTATACTTCTGTGAATATGCCAAACATGCATTGTTTGGATCCAACCTCAAAAAATGGTGATAATCAGAGATACACTCACTACAAGTATATAATGGGTCTACATCTATTGAAACAACTAAGACACGTAAAGGAAAATCGCGAAAAGAACTGTCAATCTCTAGTTATTGACAACATTTGTGGAATGCAGTGATTGATAAACCTATAGAGATTTGAGAAGAAAAAAAAGAAATATCATTTCGGCTAGCTCCACAGGACATACTCAAAAGCAAACACGCTTCTTGACATCCAGCGGCAGAATAACTCTGAAATAACATGCCACATTACAAATTCTAATACCTCCACAGACACAAAACTATAATCCCACACTTCAGTCCCGAAGTAGAATATACACTTATACATTGATCTGCGGTGGTGTCTCTATGAGATAATTATGAACCCCAATGCGCAGATATCTCTTCATATTACATCTCTTTCTATTCCATTTATGCCGTAATTAATGCTCATAACACCCTACACCATTGTGCTAAAATTGAACACCTGATAGGCTGATACTCCTCCATTTCAAATCTCCCTTTCAATATTTTACCTCTCTCCCAATTACTATTTTATCAAAGTGACAAATATGTAAAGAAAAATTCTGGTTGTTGCATTTCTGTGTTTCATAAAAATTTTATTTTCAAATTTTAGTTGCCATAGGTGACTTAGGCAGCCATTTCACATAATAATTTTTTGCTTTAGATATTTATGACAAATCTCTGTCACTATTGACTCTCATCACAGGCTACATTGACAAATAGAAGTCTATCTTCAAGTCGGGAAATAAACCGGCAGAGAAAATAATCAACAACTCAACAAAGTAATGGAACCCATTACACCTCACTGCAGTTTCAGTGCAGCAATAATTGATTATTGCAGATAATAATATATACCAAGAAATCTGCTCTCCGTAAATGTAAACTCGGTCTTATTGTATTAACATATGTCTACTTGTACAACTCATCCTGAAGAAACATCTGCTTATCTACCACATTCCAAGTCGCAATTGCCATAGGCACTTGTTTAGTTTATTTATTTTATCTTTTGATAGAAAGCCGTTTTTAACAAAATCTCCAACTAATATCTTACTTTTGGAATTTATCCATGGTCCTTGACAACAAATCCCAAGTGCCTTGCCATCCAGGCTAGCTGGTTTTACACGTCTTTAAATTGTTTCTTCAAGATTAATTAAACAAATAGAAGAGATAGTTGAAGTTCATTAAATGAAAGACAACAGTGGCTTTGCATAATCGTTGTCTTGATAAGTGAATATGTCGCTAAAGAAAAACACCTAGTCCTAGTCTCAAGAAGAAACGCGACCAATCAAAAAAATGAAAAGACATCTAGACAAGTTAAAAATAATTTTTATCCTACTCTTGGATAATGACATGTCCATGAATCATCGCATCATTTTCATCGATGTTTAAAAATTCAATGTCTAAATATAGCATGTAACAATGAGGTATGTATTAAACAAGTAAAAACATTTATGTAAGACACTGGATGACAGCTTGAATAATGGCTGCAATGCACGGCCATAAAATTTACTCAAGGCTTTAAGGCACCTTTTAGAACCTTAGGTGGATTGAAGATATCAAGTGCCGTCGCTATTGAATTAAAGTAAGTTTCAGGACAAAATAAAAATTTATAACTTATTTGATTCTAAATTTCCATCTTCTTCTTAATCGAAATGAGAAGTCAATAATAGGGTAATCAAGCCTAAGGGGCCGTTTGGTAACGATTATGATAAGTGATTATGCATTATAATTTGGTAATGACTTATGTGGGTTAGATGAAGTGTTTGACAACAATTATAATAATTGTTTTGGTGGAATGAGAATTGGTTAATTAGTTTTTTTTGGAGAAACAACTCAATGCGAATCTACGAACGCGGAAGCTTAATTCAATTCGTATTTGATTTACACTAAGTTTGAACTAGATCTCAAATAAAACTAATCAGAGGATAACTCAACTTTTTTCAAAACAAATCAACTCTACTAACTTACCAATTAAACATTACATCACTCTCTCCTTTTATAACCTAGTTTCCTAGGAGCACTCCTACTATAACTCTAACTACTAATCCAATTAGGAAACTAGCCTAAAAAAGTAAAACTGCTAATAACCAACAAGCTGGTCATCTCCAATTGTGCATAAGCTAAAACATAAAATAAACATAGGTCAAACGGGTGGTAAATGACCCTATTAGGGGCGTGCCACGTCAAACCCTCTGTCTAAGAAGATTTCGTCCACGAAATCAAGCGGGCGGTGCTCCAGAGGCCTTATGCACAAATGTGATGTGCATCTCAGCTTCCTATTCGTCTTCATCCTTTAGAACTCAACTCACTGAACAGTTGCTATAACGCTCTCACGCATACCATCCACGACTAACCCAACCTTCTTAGCAAACGCGGGACAATCACGTTTTTGGTGCCCATGTTTCCTACATCCATAACAGTTACCTAAAACAAAGGTACGAGGTGCAATGACGGTTGGAATAGCTGGAGCTGCAGCTAGAATTGGTGGACGATACTGTGCATGTAGCTTGCTCGCCTGTTTGGCTAACTGTACAATCTCTGCTAGGCAAAAAACAGGCTAAAGTGTGGTCGCCTCTTACAATTTCTTCGTCAGCCACTCTTGTACCTACTAACTCTTTGCTGCTCAGTTTCATGGAGCCGTGCATGTGCCTCAAGAAGATAAAACTGATATGTGTAGTCATCAAGGGAGGAGAGACCCATTTTTAGGGACAGAAGTTTCCCGGACGCAACCTCGTCGTAGTTCATGGGGATGAACCTCTCCTTCAGCTCTCTCCGCATTTTCTACCACTCCGTAATAGAACGATAACCTGATGTACGCCTTGCTTGTTGAACATTGTTTCACCAGGTGAGAGCAAAACCAGTAAATCGAGACTCAATGATCATAACCTGTTTTGAATCCCCATATTTTTTGTAGTTGAACACCCGTTGAACTTTATCCAACCACTCAATAAAGGCGTCGGCGCCAGACTTACCATCAAACTCTGGGACCTTGAGGTGTACATCATGTGTCTGCTCCGCAATAGCCTTAGCCAAAACTTCAATGTCAGTACCTTTAACCTTTCGGCGTGGCTGTAGTCGTTGCTCTTCATCAAAGTCTGAACTGTACTCATCATCTTGCCAAGCCGTAGCATACAAATGTGTCGGCGTACCCGGGGGTGAACCAGGTGGACGCTGCCCGTGTCGGTCCCACAATGGAGTGTCAACCCGGGGGTTAGAACCACGGCCCCGGTCTCGCTCGCTGAATTGCCGGTCTCTTTCCCAAGTCGAAACATGACGAGAACCCGAAGGGTTATGCCTCCTGCTCGAATGAACGCTGAAAACATCATCATTACGCGGTCCAAAGCAATCACCGTACGGTGGTCGAAACTCGAAACTATACTTAAGATTCATGCCCGGCGTTTGCCGTTTACTGTTTTTAACATACTGTTGGTTTTAATACAAGTCTTTAAGTGCTTGGGAGGCGCCACGAGCTCCCGTCGGGACTGTTGTGGTCAGGGCTAGTGGGTCGTAGGTCTCTGCAGGTGGAGGTGTTGTCGGCGTCGTTGTCGAAAGTGGTCGGTGGTTTGAGTTCCCCGATGGGTCTTATTGGTCCTCCACGGACTGTTGGAGTGGGTCTGCCGCCATGGAAGAGAGGGTCCCATCGTGAATGTCAACCCCGGTCGGTGACGATCCTGTCAAGAGAGGGTCAGCATTAGACGAAGTCGGGATGAGGGAAGATGTCGGGTGATGTTTTGTGGAGCGCCCACCACATTGGGTCGATTCCCTCAAAATCTTGTCCCTATAGCGATTGGTGGAGCCCAACCCATTGAGCCCATAGGTTTTGGGTTGGGTTCCCAGTTGATGTGGGTGACCCGGGCTTGGTATTTATTGGATCGGGTGATGGACCTTGGGTCCTATCCGGCTGGGTCTGATCTAGATCCAGTAACAGTTTGTTATGACTTGGGCCTTGGGCTTCATATGCTAAGACTTGCTGCCGACTTGCCCACGCAAGGAAATCTGTCATCGTGAATGCCACCGACGCTGT